>CM076264.1:51036383-51741432 GCA_038380795.1 Pyrocephalus nanus | reverse complement strand
CCCACCTAAATTTCTCTTGAATTGTGGAGAGAAGACAGTAACTATATAGATCATAAGCCACTTTTTATATGTATGTGCCACTTACAAATATTAACCACTTACAAATATATTTCTGATAGTGATCAAAGCAGTGTCTTTTTTTACTTTATGCAACCATTCACAGCAGTTTTTAGTTTAAAACGTGCTACATTTGTAGAGAAGTAACCTGGTCTTCATTAATGATTCCTCCTTATGGTTCTTTCTTTTGCTTAGCAACAGAAACACTTGGTGATCTAACCTGTTATTTTCAACACAAGTCAAATATATGTACTAGGTTCTGATGTCAAGTATGTGTGTGCTTATCTACTGATTTCAAAGATTTTGTATTTATGTGAAACAGAGCTGGAGAGTTTAAAAGATTAATTTCTCCTTTTCTCTCTTTCCTGGTTGATATGCTACAAGAGTCTGGTCGTGTCTGAGAGGTCCATTTGACAGAACACGTCGATGTTACTGGCTGAAATCAAAATACTTTGCAAAAGTAGATTGCTGTAATACATACGGGCATTATGAAATTACTATTCTGCTGGAGTTTTATGTCTAATGACTGTCTAACAGCAGAATAGCATGTGATCCTCTTCCTCAGAAAGGCAGTTTCTTAGCTAATTGAAGGGCCTTTCAGACTAGAAAATTACTTTGACTGCTAGTAGTATTTTACTTAAGCTGTCAACCAGAACAGCAGGACCACATGCCGGTGCAGCTGAACTATGAATGAATTTAGCACTTCACCACAGATACTTAATCTTTAAAGGCAATTTAGTGTTTTAGATCTAGTGCATTGTATATTATTACACTACTTCCAGACAATACTAATTTTCAATTCTTATACTTTTTACTCCTATTTTAACATGAAGTAGCATAAAGTGGTTCAGATTAAAGTTAATGCATGGGTAATTGAGTTCATCTACAATAACTCTGAAAATCCCACGGACCTTTGAGATGCTAAATTCTCATTAAGAAATGAAAATAAGTTTAAATATAAAAGCGTAATTAAACAAAGCCAGATAAATCTGAGTCTTGAAAGAAAAACAATGCCCCCTTCTGGAAGAGCTTTATATTCCCATGTTATTCTATATTCACACCAGGGAATGATCAATGACAAAATTGCTGTAGAAGCATGCAAGAAAAGGCAGATTCAGAACACAGAAACACAGAATAGCTCGGGTTGGACGGGACCTTTAAAGGTCATCTAGTCCAACCCCCAAGATCTCAAGAGAAGTACAGCACAGGATGGTTTTGCACTGCTATGCAGTACATAATATGGGCATCTTGTGCACACTGAAATCACTTCCCAAGATGACTGAGTACAAGCCTGATGAAAAGTTGATTAATTCACAGGTGAATAGGTAACACTTGTGATTATTTTGACCTTTTGGATGTGCATCTCAGTACATATGAGACACTCCAAATATTGAACAATATATGAGTCTGTACTAGAAAAGTGATTAAGATGAGCCCCATAAAGCTCTGGCTCAGTATACCCAGCAGGAAAAGGAGAATAGTTTTTCCTGTCAGAGTTTCATGCTCTTCACTGACAAATGAAAAACAGAGGATCAACACATAAACCTTGGGCAAGTCTCACAGGGAAAGCTGTACATAAACAGCTGTGTAATACATCTGAATGTGTGTGACAAAAGTAGCATGGGCACTAAAAGAGGATCATTACAGCTTTAAACAAAAAAAAAACCAAAATTCTGAATTTCGCTTTATACAAACTAATCTCTTTTTATACTAATTGCTTATGTAAGTAATTTCTTGTTCTATATGAACTATGTTCTGTATAGGAAATGCTAAAGCCCAAAAGACTTTCCTCTTTCTCAGTCATAGGAAAAAAAAGGACAAAGTATTTTTTTTCTTTCTCTCCACAGATTAGAGGAAGAAAGAGCTAGAACTTTGTACTTTCTAATGGAACTTGTCTTTTGAATTTTGATGATATTTTGTGATGTATTATTAATAGTTGAACTATGTAAAATTAATAACTATACCTGCAAACATAGTATGATTACTAGACCTAACAACAACTTTTGCATACCTAAAAATGGTTATTCTCCTTGAAAGGTAGGCAAAGTTAATGCAGTATCCAAAATTAGAATCTCTTGCATGTATGAAGATGCCATACAGATTTTCTATACACCTAGTTTCTGTACACCAGTCATGGCATAATGCTATTGGTCAAACATTGGGAAAATTGCATAAATTATGAACTTTTTAATAACAGATAATAAACATCCATTTGTTTGATTTAAACTTTATTAGTTTCATTATTTTAAATAGCTGTATATTGATTTATGCCTGCTGATGGTGTTAACTGGTTTTCAACAGTGACAAAAATCTTCTATTAAGAACTAATGCTAAATACTGATTTACTACAATCCATTCCTATACCCTATGCCTTATTCCTTACTCATTTATACATTTCTCTTTTCTTGACACATTTTCTTTGATAGCATGAAAAATTGATCAACCATCCACGGAGCACAAAAAGAATCTCTTCTGATTCATCAGGTAAGAAAGCATCCATAATAATATCAATATAAATAATAATTATACTTGTTATTTACTTTTTTTAAATGCAAAAAATTGTTTTGGCTGTAACTGGAATTTAAAAATGCCATATTCAGGTATATTTAATCTTTGAAAAAATAGTAAAAAGAAAAAAAAATCTGTTTACCAAGCAATACAAAAGATCTTCTAAGATAATGTTGTGGTGGGATGCTTGAACAGCATATAATATTCTGTATGAGGAGATTCAGATCTCATGATCTGAATCATGATTGATGTGTCAGTTACAAGAAATATCAAAACCCTTACATTTTATTGCCAACTTTCCCTATGCAGTTCCAAAACCTGTAGATCATTGCTGAATCTGCTCTTGACTAAACCACTTCATGTCATAATGCAGTAACCAAACATTACATTGGAAATAAGAAGCTGTTTTCATTAAAGTAAAAAAAAACCAAACATATTTATTTAGGGAGTTTGCCCACTGAGCCTCCAGCCTTAGAAAGCTTTTAAAAAGAAAGGAAAATAGCAGAAGAATAATGCTCCTACTTAACTAATTTTTGCCCCTTAGAGGACCTGTGGGACAACTTGCTGTTTGGGCTTGCAGAAGAGCTTGCAGAAGATAATACATCCTTGTTTGCTTTATATTTACCTGTTCGACGCAGCATACTTCAGTTTGTTAGGCTGAAGTGCCCTGATAATTTAACACACCAGATCTATGAGCTGCTCTGCTATTGGAAAAAGACCCTTCCAAGGTCAGCTGATAAACTGCAGCTCCTGTGTCGCTATTTGCGGAAGAGTGGCAGACGTGATCTTTCAGAAGAACTTCGTTTAAAGTGGCAAAATAAAGTGCTCACTTGACAGGATAACTGGCAACTAACAGACAAATTTCTCTTCTTTTTTGTAAAAGGTGTGAATATTTCTGTGACACCTCTGGATAAAACAATGACAGACATATCAGTCAGGGCTGAGTCTATTTATATGTTACTTTGCAATCTCTTTACTAAAGCAAAGTATAATAACAATGCCCTTGCTTGCCAAAAGTGAAAATTTCTTATATGGAAAAGTGCGATATTGAAAATAGAAGTACAAAGAATTATAGACTAGTCTGTGTAGGATTCTACGGACTTTAATTGTTTGCACATGCAACAGTCAACACAATCATATTTCTACATACTTTAAACATCTGGAATTATTAATTACACCAAAATCATACAAATCACTCTATGATATATGGATATATCCAGTATTAATAGCTATCAGATTCTTCAGATGAAAGCGTAATAGATTGTTATACTGCACAGAGGTAACTTCTTACTTTGAGATTGTTAGTAATTCATTCTGCTTTTATATTCTCCAGCAATGTGTTTTATCCTTTTGAGTGTCATAGCAGACACGTGAATATGTAATCTGTTTCCAAAATTTATGAAATTTGTTGCCTCACTTTTAACTGTCATTGTTGTCATGGTTTTGCCCTGGGTCAATTTGTTTTCCACCCCCCACACAATTATTATTAGTTGAGAGAAGGTTTTTGCAGACAAAAGAGAGAGAGGATTTGGGGAAAATAGTATGAACATTTATTACTAGTAAAACAAAAACTACTAATAAATTAAAAACTAAAGAATTATATCTACAACAATTTCTACTCAGGTTAAAGTGCTATATATTTACAGAAATACTCCTCCCCCCTTTATACCAGTCCAAGGAGGAGAAGTGGTTTCAGTCTCCATTTTCGGAGTTCCAGCTCTCTCTCTCCAGTAACAGATCTTCAGTAGCAGCAGCATTCTCGTTGCAGCTGGAACTTTTTCTCTCTCTCTCTCTTGCTCTGTGTCAGCTTCCAGGGCTGGGCTTACCCCCCTCCTGGGCTAAGACCGAAGGCTGGGGGTTACCCAGGTCCTGAAGGGTCTTCCTTCCATAGGCTTGCAAGGGGACACTTGCTTGCTATGGATCTTCACCACAGGGTTACAGGGGATAATGGCTTAAGAGTTCACCCCTGTTTCCCTATGGAGGTCCCTCCCCATGGGAGAACAGTCCTTGATAGACTTCTTGGCATGGGTCTAGCATGGATCCCCCACACACACGGATCCCAGCATTTCACATGGGCTTCCTCGCTCCAGCGTGAAGTTTTCTCAGGGTTACAAAATCTTTAACAGCAGTATGGATCCACACACACACGGATCCCAACATCCCTACCCGAAACATTCTGTGCTCCAGTGTAGATTTCATCTCTTTCAGGATAACAAAATTTCCAGTAGCAGCATGGATCTCTCTCACTGAGATCCTAAGCTTATCTGAGCCGTCCTTGCTCCGGCATAAGCATCGTTCCCTTCAAGGGTCACAAAGTCTTCAACAGGACTCTGCCTCACCTCAGTCCTTCTCATAAAGTCTCAGTTCTCTGGTATATTCACAAGCTCCTCTGTGAGCCGCATGGGGGGTCTCCTTACTCCAACAAACTTTTACAAGTAGCAGGGATTACTTTTCAGTCTTTTCCCTGCTGGAGAGAGAGAGTGAAAGGAGAAGCAGCAGCTCTCCCCCCTTCAAATTTCTTCTCTCTCCTCTGGCTGCCAGCTTCGACCTTGGAAGTCCTTTATCTCTCGGCTGGAATTCTTCCACAGCAGTTTCTCGTCCAAGTAGTCAGTCTTTTAAACTTTTTTTTCTTCACTCTCTTACCAGAGAGAAAGGGAAGGCTTCAATGCTACACCTGCCCCCCCCCCCCCCCCCTCCGGCCCAAGCCGGGGGAGGAGAAGGCCTTGGCCCTGCTTGGGCCCGCTGCTCTTCTACATGGCTGCTGCTCCTAATTTTTAACTGTGCCACAAGTCTTCTCTTCCATTTTCTTAAAGATATAATTAGCAAAGGCGTCACTGGATTTTTTGATTGGCCTTTTTGTCCAGAAATCACCTGGACAAAACCATCCTCAGCCCGAGGGATAGGCTGGTGGGCAAAACCACGACAATTGTAATCAGGTCTTTTGGGTTACCATCAAAAGAGTATTTCTTCATATAACCTTAAAACGCATTTCTTTGACATTTTGTTCATTATACTAAATTCTTGTATTGAAGATACAGATGTAAACCAGGTGTACTTGTGCTATTCCTTAGTCGTGTATTTCAATATTTAAAAACTCATTTATTTCCAAAATGCTAAGTTGGAATAACCTAATTTTTAAAAGTCAGAGCAAGTTTGGGGTTTTAGTACTGTGTTTCTTCTGAAATAATATTCTAATTTACAGTCTTCTATTACTTGCTTCTACATTGCTATCCACCTCATATAACACATCAAGAATTTCTCTAAACACTAAACTTTGATTTCTGTTAAAGGCTCAAAGTAGCTGGCAAGGGTCAGTGAACCACAGAATTCTGAGAGCAAACTGACTGCTTAGAAATTACATATACAAATATAAATTTGTGATTACACAGGCTGTCCCTTTTGTGTGATTTCCCTACTGCTTCAGCAGTGTGCAACAGATGCAGCTTTCTTCATATCCACCTGTGCATGGTTTTTAGTTACCGTTATTCTTTTTGATTCAATGCACCAATTATTTTCTTCTTTCACCTCTCCTTTAATAATATAATATAAACTCAAAAGATCAATCTAACTCAAAAAGTTTTTAATCTAAAATTTATTAGTATTTAGAATATTTAGAATCCCTGTATGTCCTGCTGACAAATTCTACTTGTGATACATAGTTAGTCTGGGTATTTTATTTTCGAAGGTCATATATTTGCAACATTTCCAAATCACTATTGTAGATGAGAAAATTGCTAGGCAAAAGAAAAGATAAATAAGAATAGTATTAATTAGTTTGATTCATCTAGTCAGTAATGTTTCCTCCTGTACAGTTATCAGTTTTTAGACAAATATAAGAGCAATTTAACCCCTTCACTGTGAACTAACCATACTAACAATCCTCTCCTTTTCTTTTTTTTTTTTTTAATAAAGGTTTTTTTAAAAAATATAAACTATCTCCTTATTAGAGGAAAGTATTATCAAAATTTTTCAATGCCCATCACATTTTGGCATCAGATCTTTTTGTCATCAGTGCCTTCTCTTCAGGAATGAATATTCACTTGCAGTTTCAGTAGATATTTTCAGTGTTTATGTATATCATGATCATGATTCTTTGTATAATGGTATGACAAACAATACCAGAAATATTGCAAAAAATTGGATTTAATTTTTCCATCTAAAAGTATTTTGACTCAACTACCAACATTCCGCCACAAGATGGCCCCTGTGTTTAACAAAACCTTGTATTTCATGTGCTGAAAACTACACTACTAAAAATTGAAAACCATCTGGATAGTCCATGCAGTATCAGACATTGGAACAAGTTGCCCAGAGGAGTTGTGGCTGCACCATCCTTGAAGGTGTTCAAGGTCAGGCTGGACAGTGCCGGGAGTAACCTTGTCTAGTGGCAGGTTGGAAACAGATCATCTTTCAGGTCCCTTTGAACACAAACCATTCTATTATTCTATAATCAATAACATTAGTGCAAGGCACCAAGAAATGTGGGCATTTCAGTAGCATCTATGCAAAGGGAATAAATGCATTCAGCCTCCTCTTCCTGGGAATTTGAGATTATTTTTAACATTATTGAAGAGTAAAAATATATGGAATTTTCTCATGTTCAAATCTAATTTGCAAATATAAATCAAGTGACTAAGAAAACAATATATTTTATGAAAGACTTCAAAAAATATTAATAAGGCAGATTAAAAAATTAACAATTTTAAATATGACACTTCATGTTCTTCTCTGAGGAGGTAACCTTTAGGTCTGCTGGTTATTTTTCTCTTCTTGCAGTAATTCTCACTTTCAATCTGAAACTAGTAACTAGTCTTGCCATGGAACAGCAGACCTGAGTAAGGTGGTGATGTGCTTTTCCTTTATTCCTCTCCCTCCTCATCTCTCTCACCAGTTCTGCCTGGTGCTGGGCCTTTCCTAGCTAGCTGTTTTAGGTAACCTTCACAGCTTTCCTTCCCACATTTCAGATATTTCATCTGCTGAAAAAGCATGGGTAGCATTCAGCACACACTTTCCCAGCTCAGAAAAACATTTTGACAGAAAAGCATATTTAAAATGCACATTTTAACAAAAAATTATATAAGCACTACACAAAAACCGAATATTCTTATACCTTCCCACATTGTTTCTTTCGCTTTACCAGATATCCACAGAAGCATCCTCGTTGTTTAGGTCTTTCTGACCCCAGGGTCTCTTGACAGGAGGAGAGAATGGGGCATGTGTATGTTTCCCTTCATGTTAAGTCTCAATCAACAGGTTTATATGTTTATATCCAGATACGGTTTTGAATTTTTTTTTTTTTTTTTTTTTTTTTAAAGAAGAGATTCTTCCCCCTAGAGTTCAAAGACTGTAAACAAAACCTCCAAACAGAACAGGTTTCAGATCTGTGTGTGACCTTCTGTGCAATAGAACATCAGCACTGATAAGACACAAAATTGTAGCTCTTTATGGCTAAAGTAAATTAAGATAAAGCTATAGGAGAATCCAAAGAGACCTTGTCAAAAAGGGAGTAGTAGTGGGATATCAAATGAGGTGGGTTTCTAGTCTTGTGAAAGGAAGAATTCCTGACTCCTTTCCAAATTCTCCTCCTTTCCAAATAGCAAATGCCAGTCCCATGCTGATATGGCTGAACTGTTGATGTGGAAAGTCCAGTTTCCTAACTAGCATCAGCACTGTCCTTTCCTTTTCAGGCAATCAAATATTGTCTCCTCAATGAAAGGGCTCCCTCAGTGAGATTCAGACTCACTGAATTGCAGTCAAAATGTGGGACAGAATGAGATCTAAATGGGGCAAATCTGCTTCTGTGCTATCTGTTTTTATTGGCTATAAAAAGTGTGTAGAACCGAGAGCAAAATCTGAACTTTATTGCTTAGAAGATGCCTGCCTTCTACCCCTAAAGAGAAGGTAAAGCTATATGTTTTTGCTAAACAGAAATGAATGCAGCTGAATAGAAAAGGAGCTAAGATAGGAAGCCAGTTCCTCATAAAGAAATCACCTAGACAACTACAATTTGGCTAACTGAAAACAGAAGTTAATTACCTAAATACTGAACAGTTAATCAGGAAAAAAAAAAAAAAGAGGAAGAAAAACATATACTCCTTTCGTGACATTGTTACAGGATGGATTGCCAACTGCATCTGAGAGTGATAAAGTTCAAAAGCATAAAGCAGACTTCACATATTCAACATTTAAAATACAAATTCTCTCTACGTAGTGAAACAAGGCTCAATAGGCAGGATCACTAAACTGCTTAACACAACAGATGTTAAATTTAAAAAAAATGAAGATGGCATTTAATCAGTATTCCATCCAAACCCCTTTCAAGAATGAGTTGGTTTATTCTTTCAATAGCCTTGGGTTTATATCTGTAGCAAAGTCATCTTCAACTACGAGAGTCTGAACTTTATAGCTTCTCTCAAGTGAAGTGGGAGGGAGTTCACATACAGAGCTGTTTGGTGGGAGAGCCTCAGTAGAGGCTCCTTCCAGCTCTTCTCAAAAGCTCAGTGCAGTGAGCACATTTTAAGTGCAGTGAAATAAACTCCTGAACAGGCAGGGGCATTCAGGAAACTGGAGTAAAATAGCCCAGCTGAAATCAATCCTTCGTTTCCATATAATCTCTACACTTCACCTGAAAACGCAACAAAAAGTCCTTGGGCATCTCCAGTACACTCAGAATAGTAGTCAACCAAAGAAACATAATATTTGCAATTCCTCTGGTTCTAAGCAGCAAAGTGGCTTGAACATGTATCTCAATATCAGCTACCTGCCTTTTCTGAGGCTCCTTCAGAGTCTCCTTTTTGATGCTAGAATACTTTCTCTAATGACTCTGCTTACCACTACTTATGCAATCATTATTGATACATCAGTAGAATCAAGGTCCAAGCATGATGCTCTGAAAATATACTTAGAACTTCTCCTCATAATTCTAGATAGCATAGATATTTGGAAAAGCACAGATGCAGCTATTTCAGTTGATCTGAAGCTGAGTTAGATCATATTATACAGAATGAAAACAACTTTCACATATAATACCATGGATGAGAAAAAGATATTATGAATTAGTAATCTACTGTAATATTGTAACAAATCATAGTAACACTCACAAGAATAGAAAAGCAGTGTTCATGTTCCATCCTTTCCCCTTGAACAATGAAACTATCACAAATATTAAAAAAAATGATTCTATAATAGTATGCAAGTGTAAGATCTTGTTCTTATCTCTAGTCTATGTGAAAGACAAGACTTCATCATTACTATTGTAACCCTACTCTTAGTCTTTCAAAAAATTCATATGCTTTTGAACTCCTCATTACATATTTAAATTCATTATGTCACAGTGGGTATATCCCCTTGATGGAAGATTTTTCCAAAGCCATATATGGTGTCTTACATCTCACTGGCCATTTTTGTCCTTTGAATACCTATCATGTCATCAAGAACTTTTGTGCTATAGCTCCCCAAGTGGAAAAAACAGTGCCTCTTCAACTTCTTAATATACTTTTAAATCCATACATAACCTTTATCATCCTCATACTGTATTTAGTAGTCCAATCTTGATAGTATAACTTCCAGAAATGTTAACAACCGTATTAATTTTGGCTTTTTGTCAGAATATGGCCAGAGCACACTAAATACTTACCAGGAATTGAGAGAACTTAATAGGACTGGAAGGATTACAGATGGGATTATTATTACTACATGATAGTTTCATACTGCAAGTGCCAATTCAGCCAGCAGATAACATAGAAGAACTTCTACAAAGATACTGTTTCTTGTATTTGCAAACTTGAAATCAATAATGCAATCAATAATGCAATAACAGACTTTAGGGTACTTATAAAAATAAATCCAAATACTTTCAAAAATACTTTATCTCATCTCTGTTTACACTCAGAGAAACTTCTCAAAGTCTAGATTTTTGCCAGTCCAGAGGTAAAACAGGGAAAGCCTGCTGCTATTTTTTTTTAAACTACATGGACAATTTCCAAAATGTTCCAGAAACATGTTACCAAGAACTGTGTATAGAGAAACAGCAAACTGCCAGTGCCAGGCTAGAAGCAGCTGTGGAGACCTCTGCAGCAGGCTGCATGGTTGTGCTCATTTATCTTCAAAAAGAATGAACACAAAGTGCCAAACCTTTGCTGAGCCCTTCTGCAGAGATGGAATAGGCGAAAGGTCATGGAAAACGAGAAAGGTTCTTTATGGGAAACTATAAAAAAGTCTTGTCTAGCAAAAGAAAAGGGAAAAATTTAAAATGATTTTCAAATAGATAAATACTGTACTGGTTGCTGAGCATAAGCACAGATATAAATGGGGAATTAGAAGTACTTCCCTAATCGTCATAAGCTTCCAGCAGGATTCAAAGGAGTAAACACTGCAAGAATTTTAAGTTGCAGTTTTTAAAGTTCATGAAATATTTTAGAACAGCAGTCTTCAACAGTGGAGAACTGCAGTCACAAGGAGAGACATTTTTTTGTCCATTTCTGTGTTCCTAGATTATAGAGACTGATATAAACTGGATGGAATTATCAGCATATCCTTTATACCAGTTGTTCAATCCACCTCCAGTTGCAAGCAGGCTCCTGCCGCTCCTTGTCACATTGCACACAGTGTGCAGGGACATACACACATGCACACACCTAAATCTGACAGGCAATAGCCTCAGTTCATGTCTAAGAAAGGTATAAAATCAACCTGATTTGTGGTTTCCTGCTGACAATAAACTGCTGTCAAGCTTTTGTCTCTTTTCTTTTTCAGTGACTGGTAACCATGGCTACCCAATGCAATAAAGTTCATTTATCCACAGTGCTGTAATTCAGGGTGTGTTTATTGTAACTGCTTTTGTTATGGAACCCCCAGAATACAAAACTAGTAATTCAGGGTGAAGTGAAAATAAGCTATTAGTTAAAATTTTGCTTGCATTTTAATAAAAAAATACATATTTTGTAGAACAGCATAATAACTTTTCCTGAATAATTTATGACAGTCAGTCTATCCCATTGAAATGTTCATATTAATTTTAATGAGCTTGTCAAAACTCCCCTAGCCATTTTGAAAAGATTTAGCTGCGGTAATATTTTAACCCATTGCTCCTTTTAACCAACATAAAAAAATCTGGTTTATACAAAATATCTTCTTCATTTTTAATTTATAGATAAAATCTGTAGTTCATGCAAGTAGTAGTAACATTATTATTCAACATAATGATTCTCTATGTTACAGATTATATTTCCATATCAATTTAAACTTTACCTCTGCAGGAAAAAATTATTGAAAATGTAGAAAAAATATAAACTTTTAGTTAACTGGCCTGGAGGGGGAAGCATTTCAGATACAAGAGTTTGGATGCAGTATTTGCATTTACATTAGTGGTTTTTTACATAGTCTTAATTTATAGTAGAATAAGTTGTCACCTTTTTCTGAACAGATTAGGACACATCTGATGCACGTGTTTTTGTTGTTTCCCATGGTGTAGCTGCTTATGCTTCCATCCAATAATTCTCTACTTTTAACTGCTAAAATTAATTTGAACTATTGATAACAAATAGTATAGAAACTGATGTCGAATAGAAACACGTCATTCTAATTTCACTTTTTCCTTGAATATCTTCTTCCCTGAATTCCTGCTGCGCCTCTTGGAACCTCAGTATTTACTTGACAAGTTTTTTTTTCTCTCTACTTACACGTGTCATGACCAGGACCAAACTATGGTGTAAAAAGATACAAAAACTCTGTGTAAGAACTAAGCATAGCAGATCTGTGTAGAAACATAAGGAGCAGAAAATAATAATAATGTTATTACTGCTACATCCAAAGGGACAGGAGCACACATCCTTTGACTGATCCAGTTTGGATTAGGTGGCATAGTTCTTTTCCATGAGAATTGATCAATTTCTGTCAACTAATTCTGAACTACAGAAACCTCTTAGCAATTTATTTGTATGTTCATCATTCTGGTCAGGAGTGAAAACAATCTTCTTCAAAGGCACATAAAACTCATTTGATATTTCTCAATGGCTTGGCTGAGGTAAATTTCCATGAAAAGCACTATGAAAAAAAAAAAAAAACGGAGAAGGAGCAAATTTCTAATAACTCTTATTTTACCTGAAGAAATAAAAATCTGAAACAAATTTTTGTAAATGGTATGTACCTCTAACTTATTCTACCACTGCTAATTTTTCAGATTTTTTTTAAACTCAACATGTAAATTCTTGATGATGGCAAACAAGTACGTCAGGGATGTGAGGACTCCTTCAATAAACAGACATTCTGCTACCTAAAAATAGATGAATAATCAAGAATTCTATTAAAAAATTATGTTATATACAATATTAGTCTGAAAATTTTAAAGATAAAAAGAAATATAGAATATTAAATTAAGTACAAGGAACAACTACACTTTTAGATTAATTGATATTAGAAATATTAATTAATTAATATTAATATTAATATTAGAGTAAAAACTACTTGAGTTTTAATTCTTTTTTGAATTTATGTAGTAGTAGGAATAGTTCTCATGCCATCAGAACTGTCTTTTAGGTCAGTAACACCAGCACTTTTTTTCCCCTGGAAGTGTTGTCTGCATTGCGCTTCACAGAACCAGTGCAAAATGACAGTATGGTTTTGCACATCATTATTGCATAATATAGGATACATTTCAAAAGACCAGAGTAAAACCTTAGCTTTGACATCTTCTGGATCGAATCCTTGTGATGAAATGCCTAAGTATACCATGTAAAAAATTAATTATAATTAAAGAAAGTGAAGCAAGGAGCTTCCACTATAGAGTGGTAATGTAAAGCTAGACAGTGAGCTAATGTTTAGGAGGGCTCAGATAAAGAAAAGGAAAGTCACTAGGAATAAATGAACAGCCTAAGGGGTAATAATCAACTTGAAGAAAATTCTTAAGGCAAGAAGGAAACCAAACAATTGCATTAAATACAAATTAATATGACAAAAAAATGGAATGTGACAGGGAATAAGAGGAGAAAATAATCAAGGATCAATTTCTATTAAACACTGTAATACATAATAAAAAATACACTCTCTAAAAAAAGTACATGACACCAAGAGAGAAAAGTTTATAGGCATGGTATCAGAATAAAAAAGTGGCCTTAGAAAAGGTCTGATGCAATTTAATGCAAAAGATTTACATTTGTGAAAAAGAAATAAACTGCAAAATTCTAGGAATGGGGGAATGGTCATAAAAACTTATATATATTTATATATTTTTTTTAATTATTATTTTAATTTTTTGCCTGTTGAAATGAATTCCTTGGTTTGCTCTGCTGCATGCACAGCTTTTGCTTTCCTTATTAAACTGTTTTTAATTCAGCCCACAAGTTTTCTCACTTTTATCCTCAGAATTCTCTGCCTCATCTCACCAGGGGGGAAAGACTGAGCAACTGCGTAGGCCTTGGTTGCCAGCTGGACTTAAACCATAAGAAATTTATAAAATCAATATAATTTAGAGATGTATTAGATCCAGTCTTCTAATCAGAGCCTCTGAACTTTGTAAAAAATCTCATTTATTCTACAGGTGCTGATTTTCCACTTTGTTCAAAGGCCTCTTATGATTAAAAATGCTATGACCCCCATTAACTAAAATTAATGAAGGAATGCAATAAACAAAGAAAAATCAACCATATTATATTATTAAAGTAAAATCACAGCAAAATAAATTCACTTGAATATCAGTTTTTCAGATATCTGAGGAAGTAGGCTATTGCAAACTATTTTACTAATTGGAAATGAAACAATACAACTGTTGAACCAAATAAATCTCTGTAAGCACACAGAGGATAAAAATGTCCAGTTGACTTTGATCTTTAATTTATGAATTTTTTATTTACACAGGAGTGCCTTTCATATTTTGAATGTAAGAAATAAATGTCTTCTTACAAAAGGATATAGAAAAATCTTCTTCTCTCTCCTGTAGGTATGAAAACAAAAGTGATTCTTGGTTTTAAACATACACGTGTACACTGGACTATAGATTATGGACAAAATATATCAGGGAACTAATACTTTTCAGACAAAGAAAATAAAATTTTGAAAGTATGTTCTAGCTACTGAATGCATGAAGATATTAAACTATGCATGCGTTCTAATAGTGAAAGTTTAATAAACCTTAAATTCTTAAAGACAAAAGATAGAAGGAGAAGATAGGTCACTAAGTTTCCTTCCATCCTTCTTTCTCTTCATAACCCCCCTTCCTTAAGGCCAGTTGATTTTTCTGGGAGGTGCATCCAAAAAACATCACTGAAGTGTCAGTTTGAGTTATAGTTCTTGTGGGACTTTTGTGGGCCTTTTTTGTTCCTTATGTAAGGTGCTTGCATAAAAGATACACAAAATCTACTAATTGACTCTTTTCAGATTGTAACTTCAACACAAATATGTAACCATCCTCTGGAATAAAGAATAAGGCCTGGAATGTCTTCCTTTATTAGGGAAAAATGTGTACTGTACTGAAATCTTGTGAAAAGATTTTTGAATATGAAAACCCTCAGGTTTCTAGGGAAGTTACAACTCAGACTAAAGAATTTCTGAACCTTCTGGTCAAATCTTTCATGTAATAAAACATGACACAGGTTATTATTCATTTCATCACTGTTCACACTAGTATATAATTTTAGTAAATAGGATAAATAAGTATTTAAGCATGTATGTGGAATTTATTTAGAAAGAAAAACCCACCTTGCATTATCATGGGAAAAAGAATCTTAGTGTCATCAGTAAAAGGTCTCATTTGCTAGCATTAAAAGATTGTATTAATTGTGTAAATTCTAATATGGGAATCAAGAAATAAGCAACTAAAGGAAGATAATATAATTACTGCTAATCAACATGGGTACATGGAAAATTGATACTGCCAAATTAAGTTGGTACCATTTTATAATGTTAGTGGATATAAATTATCAAGGCACATACTAATTGGATTAACAGCTGAGTAAAAATCTCAATATGCAATATAAATAAGGAATATCACTAAAGGCTATTTTTCTTTTATCACACTTCTCTGGGTCTGATTTTAGATTTATTTATATTTTTACAGAGCTGAGGACAAAGAGAATTCAGCTAATGCTGATAAATTTGGTTGTTAATTAGACAGGTGATCAAAGAAGATAGGTTCAATAAATGAAAGAAAAATTCAGTATGGTAATATCTGCTACATTCATGAGAAAAGGATGAAGGCCACAGGAGTAACATACAACCAAGGCAGAAGCATTTCACTAAAGCACCCAGCACACATCATCCCTCACAACACTTAGCAAAATAAAACCCATCGGTTTTAAGTTATCCAAAAGAGAATAAGGAAAGAGTAAAGACAGATATTAGAATAAGAGAAATGCATAGCTACCAGCAAAGAGTCCTACAGAAGCTCACTTCACATGGTGATGGTATGTCCCAAGAGAAAAGGCAAGATGGAGTTAATGTTCTCCTCTATTTATATGCTTTGGCTACCATGGCCTCCTCTCCTAGAAGGGACATCAGGCTCACTGACCACTCTATAGCTCCAGGACAGAGTGAGAGGCAATGCAGCCAGTCAGAGGCTGAGTCAGGGGTCCCAGGGGCCATGGTGTGGGCAGGCTACCAGACCAGCCTTTTGATTGCCAGCTCTGCCACATGGCTTCCAATGCCGCCTTGGGGCTACGGGCCATGTGCATTCCATGGCAGGCCTGACCATGTGGATTCTGACCCGGCCCCTCCCACAACACACACAGGTTGGTTGATTCAACCCAATGATTACATAATCTAGAGAGACTTCATGTCTCACAATGCCCCATCCCTAGAAGGGTTCAAGGCCAGCTTGGATGGGGCTTTGAGTAAACTGGTCTAGTGGAAGGTGTCCCTGCTCACGTCAGGGGGATTGGAACTAGATGAGGTCCCTTTCAACCCAAACCATTGTAGGACTCTCTAGGCAGGACTCAGATAAAGAGACACAACTCAGTCTCCTTTCCTTTGCAATCAACTTCAACATCTTAATATTTCCACAGACATCTCGATGCATGATACACAAGGGCAGTTTACAGAAACACACCTGGACCCTGGTCCCAGTGATAATAACAGAAGGCGGTGCAATAGTGACTGTCAGGGAAAAGAGGTAACACACAAGTGTGGCAGGACACTTCCATGGGGCTGAGACACTGGACACATGCATTTGTAATGCTCCATTTTCCTAAGAAAGAAGCTGCTACAATACTAAGCTCAGATCAAAGACCTCATTCTGACAAAACTACAGTTACAAGGAACACAGATAAAAGAAACACTAAAAGAATTAATCAAATCAGTAGAAGACATTGTATAATATGATGTATTATAGAAAAAAAAAAGTCAAAACCTCAAGAAGATCTGTCTGTTTATCTGAAAAGAAGGAGTTGAGTTGAGCAGCTAGAAGAGTGCTTATAGAGCTCTTCAGTTTAATTCACCACAGATGAATACAGAGAAATCCAGAGAAGAAAAAGCAAAACACATCTTTGCAAGTGAGAATTCTTAACCACTGAAACAACTACTGGGAGAACACTGCAGGTGAGTATTTTTGTGAGTTCTGTATGTTACATATACACAGAAAACTCTGTTTTAGCTCCATGTTAATTATTGTACCTGAAAGAATGTGTTCTGGAATCCTAATTTCAACATTACATAGAAAGTCATGAAGCCACAGTCTCTTCTGGCTAGAAGCCTTTTTGAGCCAAATGAGTCTTTTTGTCAGCCAAAGAAAAACCTTGCTTTTTCATGCACTTTTCAGTCACATTTTTTTCTTATTCTGAATCAGAAAATATCTTCTATCCCAGTTCCTGTATGTGAAGTGTTCACATTCTGAATTGTCAGAACCTACTTTAACCTTTAGGCATGAGCATAATATTTTTGTCCAAAAAATTATTCTCTTGACTGTCTCTGCAACACAATCCAACTGTATTTGGAGTAAAGTGTGTTTACTTCGGCATAAAGTCTGGACTCAACATGACTGCAGGGTTTCCAAATTCTTGGGAATTGTCAGCTATGAAAAGATTTTTTTGGGCCTTATTTTTCTGTGTACATTGTAGAGCTATTTGTCACAGGAATAACCTACAACTAAGAGAAAGTTTGTAGAGTATTTCCAGGTTACAAAGTAAAGCTGGATCCTAGGAGGCAAATATCTCACTACTAAATAAAAATGGAGTTTTAAAAGAAATTTTTCAATATTTCATTTTAAGTTTTCTATATTTGACTTGGATTGACTTTAAAAGGCAGTAAAACTTCCTGAAGGAAATAGGACTTGAAGGGACTTTCTGAAAATGTGACATACATTCTGTTGCCTACAAGCACTCCTACACAACTGAAACATCTCAGTAGAAAAGAGATAATTTGCACTTCTACACCCATATCTGTATTTTGGAAGAATGGGAGATGTGGAAGCTCACTTTTTGAAGGAGGCAATGTTCATTTTATATTGTAGAAGCTTTAAAATTCCTTTATTGAGAAAATACTGTTTTGTTTTTTAAAAGCAAAAAATAGTTTCATAGATCATTTTTTCTGCATGATTGAATTTTATTTCCCCGTTCTGTTTCACCAGAGCTTAGTCCCTAGACTGAAGCAGAGCTAGCAGTTCATTTTCCTTTGTAACACCAGTTCCCAGCGATTCCTCCTCCTATAGGAGAAGTACTTGAGGATGTCCACAAACTGTAACCACAAATACAATCTGGATCTGTTTTTAAGGGGAAGTGGGCAAATACAATCTATATGAACACTTTTGCTTTTCTTAAACCATTAGGATTATTATCTGTGAATTAGGAGGTACAGTCATAGCACGAGGCAATATGTGGAGTGGAAGACAACAATACTGAAAGATGGATGCACTACCACAGGGTTTGTGGAATTTTCCAGACATTAATATTACAGAAAGAATTCTACTAAGAGCATGGAAATGCACTAGGAAGTAAACTTATCATCAGGCTGAGACTTAGCCATGAGCTGATAGAACTGAGGTTGTACAGATTCTACAACTTTGAGAGAGGTCCATCAATATATCTCAACAATAATTTTGCTGCTGTGTGGTAATCTGTTAACATTATTGTAATTGATGTAGTTTTAATACCTAAAAGAAATGGAGTAAAACACTTATTTTTCAAGTTTGATTGGAAAGTACAGATTGCTTCATTTGAAATACCATAACATAACTTCAGAACTGTGAAGAAAAATAAGAAATATAGAGTTTTATGATCATGGCATTTTGGGTGTTAAAGGTTTTTCTGGAAAATGACAAGCACCCCTCTCACCCAAGACATTCCCCCAGACTTGCACACATGCACACACAAGGAGCAGTACTGGCAGGGAAGAACTGTGCCAGCCAGGGCCCGTCCCCCTGTCCCAGGGAAGCAGCAGGACTGGGATGGGCAGCCAGCAGCCCTCCTCATCGCAGATGCTTGCGGTGACAGAGCAAGACCAAGGTCCAGTGAGGATATCAAAGCACAGGGTCAGGATCTGGATCAGCAGGGCACAGGCATAGCATGCCTGCAGCACAGCTCAAGCAGGGATCAACCATGGTAGCCCGCAGCAGTCCCAGCTCAGGCGTCCTCACAAAGTTGCTTGCAGCACACCTCAAGGATGAGCTGCTTGTTCTTTCTGTCAAAGCCTTCAACTCTGCTTCTTCTAAATTGGCCCTGAGCCCAGGCAGCTAAATCCCCAAGAAGGTCAGGTGAAAAGCTGGGCCCTGAAACCAATCTCCTGAAGTGACTCATGATTCAGTAAAATGTTTTCCTAGGCTTTACAAAGAGGTGAGCAGCTTTACTGCCATGTTGCAGTCTTTACCTTAGGTAGATTCCTGGATTAAGGATTGCATGGGAATTGCAGCATGCAGCCATATCTGTCTCCTATAAACAAGTCTCACTAATTATCTTAGTTCCTACCTTTTTTTTCTTATTTTTTGAGCAGTAATATTTTTCTGATGTTGTGAGAGTGATGACAACACTAAGATACTGAAAGTTTAGGACCACACACAGGAGGCTGAATTCAGCTGTCATTTGCTTGTCATCAAAAGACCTGGTTTATAAAGTGTTCCCATCAGCTTGGAGGATCTGAATATGGGATATGACATTGAATAGTTAAAGTTGGGACTGATACTACCTTTTATTGTTAAGATTCTCTTAGGTCTCTCAAGAGAGAATTTACCTAAGAACTTACTTTCTTAGTTGCCAAGCTTCAAACGTCACTATGAGCTGATATTCTGCATATTTCTGACAATGACAAGTCTTATTGAAGGTATTCTATGTTGTTATTTGAGACAGTTTTTGCTATTGCAAAAATAAATGTAATTTTGAAGAATAAAATTTAAAGGAAATTCTGATGACCTTTACTTTTCTTTGAAGTCTGGAATGACTATGCTTTGGAGGAGGGAACTGAAATGTTTGGCATTCTGTCTTGGCCATAAAAAGTAAATTTCTGTTCCAACAAAAATGGTAATGTGGTATGAAATTCCATGTGGTATAAAATATGTGAGAAATGAAATCACAAGGGGAAACACGTGGTTAACTGGCAGCTGGAACCCATGTTTAAAGCTGCTGGGAGCCCAGGAGCAGGTTCAAGCCACCCAGATTAGCTAGGCATTCTTCACTGAGAGGAAGATACTGCCAGGTGTTTCTCAGTGGTTCTTAGTAGATACAGCAATACTTAAAGAGCACAGTGATTGACACCAACACAGTGAGAAAAGCTATCAACGTTTTTTGCAAGAATGGGTAGACTGGAGCCTACATTGGAGTTTTTCTGGCAATGAAGTAAACTTTTTACTTACAGTATTAGGTGTAGAAGATCCCCTATGAGGTGGAAGTTTGCTAGAAACACCAAACCCATTGGTTAAGAATGTTTTACTGGAAGCTTTGGGATCTGTTTACATCTGAAAGTGGATTTCACATGATGTTAGGCATTCTGTTTAGACTGCTTGAGCAGCCATAGTTCAATTGCAGAATTGCTCAAAAGCCAGAAATTCACCTGAAAACAAAGATATTTCCATTTCAGATTTACAGAATATGCGCATTCTGAAAAAAATCCTATATATTAGACATATCCAGTTAAATACTCTTTTGCCAGGTAGATTTGATACTAATGCCTTTGTGTCTTTGATCTATAGTCGTAAAATACCTTCCTCCTTTACTGTTGTATGTTATCGTTCAAGAAATGTACATTCTGTGATGACTCATAGAAAAGAAAGCTAACAATAGCTATGTTAGAGGCAGATGTTGAGTAATGCGTGGTAAATAAAGCATGGGATCATGGACTGCACAGTGAATAAGCTGAACTATAGAATAGCTGCTTGTTAAGAGATAACTGAACTGAACTATGAACAAGTACACTGGAAAAATTGCCTGGATTATTTTAAAACAGTATTGTAATGCACACTTTCAGTGCTGGCTTGTGCTAAGGTCTTAGTGTTGGAACTTGACGATTTTGGTAAGGCTTTACTTAGCAACCTCCTCTTCTAACTGCTTAATGCAAATGCTATTGAAATAAGACACAGCACACTTACAGCTTTATTCTAGCTGTTGTGGTTACTTTAATTAAATTAATATACTGGGAAAAGAGGAAATTAGGCAATCAGTGGATTCTTGATCACATGTGTGCTTGTTTTGACAGACAGTTCAGCTGCTGACAGCTCTGTTGCTCAGGGTCAAATAGTCCAGCATTACTGAAGGCAGCAGGCCTCACTTTTGAGCCAGATTAATGGCAAACACAGTATGCTTAAGTAAAATCATTATGGAATTAGAAGGAAATAAAATATTAAGATACAAATAAGGTACTAGCAACTACCAGAAAAATTCCTTCTCTGTTTGGCCAGATATTACCAGTGACCGATGCACACATCAAAGGCAAAAATCAGGAGGAGTTGGAAGCTACAATGCTACTAGAAAGTTATGACCTTGACAAATCTCGTGACTGGAGTGTGAATATCAATGCCTACAGATTGTTTAGAATAGACAAGAGGGGAAGGAGAAGTGGAGAGATTGCCCTCTGCATCTAGAGATGGATTGAGAGTGAAGAGTCTGAAGAACAGCCATGAGCAGGTCAAAAGTCTTTGGGTAAGAATTAGGTATCAGAGCAACAAAGGGAATGTAATGGCTGATGTCTACACGAGGCTGCCTGATCAAGAGGAACCTGTCGATGAAGCCTTCTTTCTCCACCTACAGGAGGCATCATGCTATCAGGCTCTTCTCTTCCTGGAGTACTTCAACCACCCTGACATCTGCTGGGAAAATAGCACAGTGAGCTGTTGGCAATCCAGGAGACTCTGGGAACGCATGGAGGATAACTTCTTGAGCCAGGTAATAGACAGCAGCGATACTGCACCTGTTGGTCACCAATGCAAGTGAGCCAGTCGAGGGCATCAAGATTGGAGACAGCCTGGGCTGAAGTTTTGTGCACTGATAGAATTTACAGTTCTGAGGGATGTGGGTCAGGTAAGGAGTAAAGTCAGAACCCTGAACTTTAGGAAAACAAACTTCCATCTCTTCAAGGAGAAAGTCAGTAGATTCTCTAGACTTTGCTGCATTTCCCAACCTGCAAAGATTCTCATGGGTATACTATAACTGCATTAAAGATACTTCATCTGGTCTCTAAGCATCCTGCAGTAAATGTCATCAGGCCTAGACTACATAAAACTTCCTTAATTAGATTTTTCTTGGTATTGCTAAATATTTCACCTGGTTGAAATTTCTAAGCTTTCCTTTTTTTGCAGCTGCATGACTCTATAGTAGAGATGCTTTCAGCTACTGCGCTTAGCTGTGAGGTTTTGATGGCAAAGCTGCTCCTCACTGATCTGCTAGCGTATCACCTTGTACTTTGAAACTTTGCATTTATTTCCTCAATTGTATTATTTTTGTCTTCTCCAGTTCTTCTCTACAGTGGTTTTTTTTTTATTAGTGGTACTTGTAATTAGTCTGCTTCTCATTTTTCTCTTCTGGAGCCATGTTAAATAGGATCTTTATTCAAAATAGATACAGATGACTACTCTTGGAATGGTGGTAGAATAGTGCAAGATTCTCAGGAATCTACATGGTTTGATTTGTGTGTGTGTGTGTGTATGTATGTGTATATGTGTTAGTCTTTTCTATGACCCACAGCACAAACAGTCTATTCTGTTTCCTGCATGCCAGCTGCACAGTTGACCAGGCTTGATATGAGACAGTCACTGAATCATTCATATTAAAAGTCAGAACAATATGTGCCTTAAGACCTACCTTATGACAGTGCTAGGGCACTATTTACTTACTGACCTTCACGGAGCTCAAGATTTGATGCTGGTTTGCTCCCATGGCAGCAGCTAGTAAGGATTCTTCTAAGTTATACTATTTACTCATTTCTTTGTTGTATTGGATCAGAGAAGTCTTTCTGAAATGGACTGTGAGCTCATGTAAGCAAAGGTCAGTAGTAGGTGTGCAGACTATTCCTTTCTTGGATTTGCTAGCTATCCTTTATATATGTGGGGTTTTGAACAAGTAGATTTGAGGCACTAAGTCTTTCATTGGAGAAAGAGAAACAGCCTTGAAACCTACTCCCTATCCTGGATTTTACATCTACACAATGACATTGATGCTCCACTACTCCCAGCTGTTAGGAAGTTGATGACTTATGTGATTTTGTCCTACATAATACCTGTCAGTTCTGACACTCCCTGGGTAGCAGAAATAGGACTGTGACACTGGGTGGGAACAGCTTAGCTATATTTTAATATAAAATAGAAAATTCTTTTTTTATTTTTTTTTACTATCTTGACAAGGTATAATTCTCTTTAATCTTGGCAATTTTCATATTACCCTTACCTATGACTTCTGAGAGCTAGCAATTTTCCTCCGATAACATGATTTTTCTATTCCATCTAAGTTATCAGTTTGTTTGGCACTTCACAGACAGTAATTTAGGTTAGACCACACTTATACAAGTTCTCTCCACACCTATTTTGCTTGAAATTCTGACTCATCGTTTTGTTGGTTCTTATAGTCTTGTACAGTTCTGTACAAGCTCTGTATCAACTAGTTCTTTAACTAGTTGATTCTACGAGTTCCCTTGATGAATGATTGTCTTTTGAAATTGATAATCTTATGGAATGGGTATATAAATATATATAAATTATACACTGAAATCCAGCATGTCAGCTGCTCCACAGTAACCAACCATGTACTTCCTTTTACCTGCCTAATTCCTCACTGAAAGAAGGGTAAACTGATTTGATTTTACATTAACACAGTTTGCAAGTTTTTACTTCATTCCTCCATAATTTGTGTCAGAGATTTAAATGTCTTCTTTCATTTAATATTCCAGTGTAATTAAATTGTATCAACTCATAAAAATATGCATACAGTTCTGTGATGTTGCCTGTTTATTGTATTAAGAGATATTTAATGTTGAATTTTCCTAGAACAGACATCGGTATCAACATCTGTTATAGCATTACTAATTCTATCTATGCAATGCTGCACAACAAAAATCCCTATAATATTTCTCAAATATTGTAATAAATAGTTTCAGCAGTTTCAAGTGGACCTACAGAATCATTTTTTTATAACCAAATATGGCACTGGAATACTACAAAAAATCCCCATGTTTAAATAAAATTCTTATCAATTCTTTCCCAAAACTATATTAACCTTCAAAGATCCTTATGCCATTCTGTTTTGTTTCTTCAGTATCTTGTTACAGTGTTCTGTCATTACACTTAATATCACCTTTATTTTTTATCTTTTATGCCAGTAGAACAAAGGCTTTTAAAATAAAAATCATAATTATCACTGTCACATTTTAGTTACCCCTTTAATAAAAGTCCTTCATGTCATGGAGTATTTCAAATTGTTTGATGTTTTTTCCTGGATGAACCATTAAACTAGGATGGAATTCATTTAACTACTGCTTTCACTAATATTAATACCTTTTTAGCTGTCTGGCCAACTACTCAGGGAAATTCGTCACCTATTTGTTTTATCCACCACTTTTATCTCACGTTAGCCCTCAAATTTAATGTCTGAGCCTGATGATGAGAAGGTAGTTGGAATACACTTCTTTGTTCATGTCTCCTAGGTATTGCTGTACAATTTTGTAGTATGGTCCATCGAATTCCAGAACTATCCACCCCCACTTCTGCCACCCACGTAGCCCTTCGGGAATTGGGTCCTGGGGTCTTTGGGACCCCTTCTTCCTCATCTTTATCTTCTTCACAGCATATACAGTCCTTGGAGCTCCTCCAAAGTTCTGGGCTTGAAGGTTGCTTTGCCTGTCATGTTATCTTGTTATTCAGGCCTAGGGTAAGGTGTTCTTAAACAGAGAATTGTTTTTCTACAATTCTATCTTGAAAAGAAGTCTAAACACAATAAAGGAATTTAGAAAGTTCAATAGAAAATGGGGTAATAGGGTTGGATATTTCTAAATTACTGTGCTAAGGTGTAAGGGATTATGTGTAGGTTTATCTGTATTGAGCATCAGTACTGCTAAAGTTGGACTGCAAGACAGAATGAGGAGAAGATTGAAGAATTAGATTTTTTAATAAAGAAAGATTTTAAATAAGATATGAAAACATTTTGTAGGAAAATAAGGAGCTGACTCGTATCAGGTTTAGATACTTCATGGGTTCAGACTCAGCAGTGTGTGTCTGTAATGATCAAGCTGTGATAACTTTCCAGGAGAGCAGCTTTAAATGTGCAACAGTTTGACTACCCCATTTTCCAACATCATTTAAGACCACTGAACCATCCCTTTAGCCTTTAGTTCTGCAATGACTGTGCTTAGACAAAAAAGAAGTTGGAGGGTGCACAAGTATATCCCCTGAGTGTATTGCATACATAGTTACATGATCTGAGCCCTGTATTGCCTTTGAGGGCATGTTTGTGCACATGGTATCCATACAAAGAAAGGCGCATTTAATTGACTCTCATGTCTTCTGTGCTTTCTATATCCACATAAATCAGGAACAAGTGCAACATTCAGCTGAATCTGAGGAGCATTGTTTAAACCAATTAGTACTCCAAAGATGTGAAATTATTGCAAAAGCATCAGAGCAAGGTAAAAAAAACCACAAACAAACAAAAACCCACAAACAAACAGAAACAAAAACAAAAAGACAGCTTGAAACTTTGAATATAAAATAACGTTAACCCGGTGCACAATCAGTACCTTTCAGAGTGAAATATTGCTGGCCAAATCTGGGATTCAATTATAACTTTATTCTATTTGCATTACAGGAAAGGCAGTGTAAAACACCCTTTTGGTGGTCAATGAATATTGGAGCAATGTTCTTCATTACCACAAGGTGTCACCTTTATGACTCTTGGATGAACAACAAAGTAAGTTTAAAAGTAAAATGTTAGATGGCATCATTTCCTACCTTTTTCTTGAACTTTCTATGCTACTTTCTCTAGTTAATTTATTAAATCTGGTATGAAAATTGAATTAGCTACATATTAGATCTGACCAGACATCTCATAAAGAGTAACCTGTTTAGTTTAGCAGCTTTTTTCTTTTGAAATTTTAGGAGCAAACTACAACTTTCTTCAATTTGCTAGTTATTTAAATCATTACAATATTTGTCATATAATTACAATTACTCCAAGTTTAAGTATTGCACACTGGGTATTAGTGAGATAATACTGCTAATATTTCTGCCCTTTGGCTAAGCACTTCCTCATTTATAGAAATGTAGCTCAGAAATTTTTTTACGTGGCTGTGGCCATTGTTCTTTTTTATAAATATTTCAGCATTAATCTTTTCTCAATTCACTTGCTATACAAATTCACAGACCACATGCTCAGAATCACCATGAGCTGGTGTAGGGAGCTGGAACAGCCCCACCCCTGTAAGGTTACTGAATTCAGCAACCCCTGACAATTACAATACCACACAAACTTGTGGGAACTGAAGTCCTAAGCCAGTATGGGTTGGTAGAAACACTCCCATGAGCTTCAATAAACTTCAAATAAACCATGCCTAAAGTAATAAATCATTTTAGTTTACTTGAGATGATAGAATAGCTCAAGTAATTTCTTAAGCAAACCTATCTAAATAGAAGCATGATTTAAAACTTGAAATTTCTGTCTAAACCAGAAAGACAAGTTTTAGTATATCACTATTGCTGTTGTTAGAAAACTGTTAGAGGAGATGTGAAATACGCAGAACTATTTTTAGGGAAGATCTTACTCTTAAGTGGTCCAGAACTTTAGCGCAAAAAAACCCATTTAATTGTAAGGTTTTTTTCTTGTGATTTCTCACTCAAAAAATGTAAGCAATAAATGTTTAGAAGAATTTAAATGATCCTGTTTTTACTATAAGTATAACTTGTTAATTTTCTCACTCCATACTTTGAGAAATTATCAGCTACAGTGATACTTTTAACAAATCACGTATAGGTATAACATTTCTCATCAATTTTAATAAGCTAGTGTGATTTTATAATTGCCTTGTAATCACTGATGTGGTAAATATCACTGCTGCAGTGCATTTCTACCTGGTAAATGAAATTCAATTACTTATGAAAACATTTACTGTGACATCCTCTTTTCTAAACCTGAAAGGCCTGTCCTTTCATTTTTATAGACGTAAAACCTGGTCATTACAATAAAACATTTAATATTTAAAAAACCCATTATCACTTGTCTCAAGAGGTTCCACTTCATTGAAGTTTGTTCCCAAATTTGACTGAAGCCTCTGAGAGAAAATGTAGACTAAATGATACCTATCATACAACATTTTTGCTTTAATAGTGCATACTTTTAAGTAAAAGAAATCAAGGAGCAACTCTCAAAAAAAAAAAAAAAAAAGAGGCAACGAGAACCATGAAAGAGGAAACTAGTCAGGTTTGTTTTGCTAATCACATCTCTTCAATGCATTTTAGCATATTTTTATACAACTACTTTAATTATAAGCTCTTCTTAATTATTCGTGTACCTTGCCTTACACTCCGGGGTGAATGAGATCCTTAAATGCACTGACAAAGATTTTGGGGAAATGAAATGAAAGTGACAGTTTTTCCTTAAGTAATCATCTAAATTTAACCACAAAGGTCATTTAGCAATATGCATATTTGCATAGCGATACATAGCCTCAGACAACAGACAGCTAATTCATACATGAGTAGCTGGTTTCAAAATCTGGCTGACAAAGTAACTATTTCTAAAAGATGAAGCTATGACTTCTAGAAAAAAAAAATCTCTTACTCTGATATTCTCTTCTGTTTAACAGACAAGTTAGAGATTCAATGCATTATTTTTAAATCATGATGGTTTGTGTGGAGGTGATGCTGGTGAGAAACCAATCTTTCAATATTCCCCTAATACAAACACTCTGTGTTTCTGCAGGCTTCAACACACAGTGTTAATACGTTATACATTACCAATCAACGCAAAATGAGCAAATTGATGGATTAAAGTGGTGTGTGTTGAAGTTCGTCACTTATATGAGGAATTTAATATATGTATGTTATATATTTCACAGGGTTATTTCGGAATAGATGTGGTCTGGTTCTTGGACCAACTATCTGTACCTCACTTGTGGTTTTGAAATATCAAAAGCCATTGGCTGTGATTATGTGAGTGCAGGCCACTGGGGGTGTAGACTCCCTGCCTCCCTGTCCTTTCTTCATCTCACACGTTATTGTCCACATCTGTGCATTGCCCATGACTCATATGAGCCCTCAAATGTGAAGACTTTCAAACAGTGGTTCCAGTTCCAACTGCTGATATATTTTAATCATAGGTCAACACATCACATAAATGTTCCTTTGAGTCTAAAAGCTCCATTACCCTTCTCTCCCTGTCCTCAGAACTGAACGTGGGACTCAGATGCAAATCAGAGATTAGGGCATTTTATGGACTAACTAAGAGAAAGTGTAAATTAAAGTTTTGTCTTTGGGAAAATTTATTTGAAAGAATAGAAAATGTTATTTATTTCACATCCTGTGTTTACTGAAAATGTAGAAATGTTTTGTTTGTTTTTTTCATTACATTGTGAATGATTAATATCAATTCAGACTACAAGTAATGGCAGTAGCAACGCATGAAATCCCTTTTCCATTTAGATAAAACATTTCTGTCAGCATAGGAAGTACTTGCTGCATTAGAGGAGATGGTTTTTTAATCCTAAGATTTCTGCTGGAGAGCTAACAAACAGAGCAGTTGGAGGAACGACTCTGTGACTGAGAAATTAATTCAGGAATCTTACATCTTTTCCCATCTTCTACAATATGCATCTGCATTCACCTTTTTTATATACATGTATCAGTATACTCTCAAATCTCACTATAGTCAATGGGACTTCAGTTTGAAATAGCGAATGCTATTTGATAAGGGCTACCAGGTTCACTGGCCACTTGAAATATATAGACTTTTCTGTACTGATATCAATTACACTTTGTCAACATCTTCTCTTACTAGCAACACTCTTGCTTGTATTTCACAGAGATAATATGAGCATAAGCCTGCCGCTGTTTCATATAGAATGGTGCTAAGCACATGAGAAGATCCCCTGGAAGAATGGTTCCTATATAAAGAGAAAAAAACATGGTCATGCGACAGGAGTTATACCTAATCTACTGTGAGATAGCAGTAGGTAAAAAGGGATTTTTGAATGCTATGCTCCCATGAGCTCTACATGTGGGCAGGAAAACTAGTGATGATGATGAACTAGAACACCAGACTGTGTCTGTATGTAGTCAATTCTACTGTGTGCTTTCTGTTGCCTGCATGTTACTGAATGTGATGAGCACCTTTGCTCTGAAAATGTGTCGGTGTTTGCACTTCTTTTGCAAAGTTTGCATGGATATTTCTTTCTTCAAAAAAAGTTTTTCATCTCCATGGGGGTAGGGAAGGGAGAAGGATGGGAGAAGATGTAGAAGGACTGAGTAAAATGGTTTTGGTCACAGCATATCTGTAAACATTTTTGTATTTTCTAAATTGTTTCATTGTACAGTTTCTTCTAACCTCAGTGTTCTTATTAAAATTTTTGTACAGTTTGGTCATCTGACTGGAGGAGCTTCCATTTCTTAGGCTGATGATGTGATTCATCTCTCAGAATCAAATTGTCTGAAACTTACACATCTAGTTTAAACTAGATTTAATTGTCTCATAAATATTTGTATATTAAATTTTTTAAATGAGATTTTTATTCTTGTGTTCTACCTTTGTGAATAGAATTGTGTGATTAATACCTTTTTTTTAAATGAAAAGAAAATAAATACAAATTGATCAATCTCCTCTCTCAATGGGCAGCAGTGGAAATTGCTATTGTCTAAAAAATTTCATAAAAGATTTTGGATTCATTTGTTTCTGTATAGTTTACTGAGTGCAAACATGAATAAGACTATATCATTTGGATTGCCATTTTTAACTTCTGATAGCAAAAAAAAATTAAAATTGGAAATTCTTGGAAGGATATTGAATCACAAAATACATACCAACCTCAGTTCTTTCACGTGTGAAGAAATAATGGCCTATATTTGAACATCATGGTATATGCGTGGAAAAAAGGAGGTGAGGCATCTCACTAACTTGAAACTGTGATGAAAATTCATGACAAGAAAAAGAAAACCATTAAAGGGCTGCAAGATTTGATTTGGATGTTTAAGATCGTGTTAACATCAGCATGTATTTCTTTGCTTAACTATTACAAAGGATAAGGTAGGAAAGTCTGCATGTACTATCTCCAAAGCTCAGGACCTCAAGAAGTTTCATTATTACTTAGGTTATATCACCAGGTTGAGACATAATAGTTCAAACTTCAGGGATAAATTTTTATTTACTAGATGTATAAAAATAATCTGCCAATAAAATATCAAATAAATTACTTTTTTGTCCCAAGTATCCACTCATATTGTCAGCTGGAAGACTGACAGCCATACTTCAGGGCAATCTGGTGCCCTCTGAAGGATGAACTCATGACAGCTATGTTTAGTACTTACTTTTAATATCTAAGTCTATTCTTTTTACTTTCTCAGGATAAGTTCTATATATGCTATTGCCAGCAAAGGATGAAAGAAGTCCGTAGTGGTTTGTTACCTTCTCAAGCAAATGTGTCCATCCATTGAAGTTTTCTGCAGCTGTACTCCTGTTGAACAGTGAAGTCAGATATAAGCCAGGATATATAGATATATTAGCAACTGGCTGGTGGTTCAGATCTACTCTTCTAACACTTTGCCTAAATAGTAACCCAGTACTGTCATCCACTGCTTCTCTTCCTCCCTTCATGCAGAGAATTCAGTCAGGCTTTGATATGCTTCAGGGATGAAGGGCAGAACAATTTTTTTTTTTTTTTTTTTAGTACTGTAATACCTGTAAATGAAAATATACTATTTAAAATATAGTCATTATTTTAGCTGCATTTGTTCTTAAATAGTTCTTGAACCTGGAGTTGGAACTTAAATTAATCCACATTAGTGCAGTCAAAACATGCCAGTATTTCCACCATAAAGAGCAGTTACTCATATGCAGCTCTCTGCTGTGAGGATAAGGTTCTCTCACATTCAGGCACTCAGTCTGTACAGACACTACACAGGAAGCATATAAAAGGAGATATAATGTTCAAATCTGTATCAATGTGACTAAGCCACAATGGCTTTGGGCTACCTTTTAACTTCAAATATAAGTTTAGATCCTCATCCTCTCCCACAGTTTGTTTCTTGCAGCAAGCATCAAATAGGTTTTACAAGAGTGTTGTGAATACAAAATGCTACCCACTAAACCATAATGATTGCTCATCTGTAGGATATAAACATTTCTGCCTAAATGAAACATTTAGCTTCAAGATCTCTCCTTCCTCTTCCAACGAATGATTTACACAGGATTTTACAAACTAGTTTGTGGCTTTATTTGCGCTGCAGAAATAATGTGCTTCTAAAAGTTGTTACACTGGCATGAAAACACTGCAAACAGGAAACAGCTGATGAAAAAATTGCATAAATTAGAAAGACCTGAGAGCTTTTTTCCCTACATCTTTTCTCAGTAATTCTTATTTTAGAACAGGTTCTGATAGGATAAACACTGTTCTTGAAATTAGGATGGTAGCAGTTGCTTTCCTCTCAGGCTTGTTGAGTCTCACAGCATAGAGATAGATTCCTGGTTATGAGCAAACTGGGACACCTGAATCTGAGCAAGCAAAACAGTTTTATAAAACAAAGCTTTTGATTCCATCAAGTGCAGAAATAATTTCAGTGTATAGTAAAAATAAAATGACACAAGCTAAACGCTAATTTTACTCCACTAAATTTTGGAAAAGCAGATCTATATGCACTTAATCTTATGTTGGAAGCATGAAGAAATAAACATAAGCTTTAAAAGAAAGTAAGGATTTCACAGTTAGTAAATCACTTAAAGCATTTTAGAGGCATGCAGCTATTTATATTGTGAAAATCCTCTACTATCAAAGATAAGAGAAATTCTCTTTTGAAATACAATACAGAGCTATTATAAGAATTGATGAATATGAAAACAGGAAATTCTACCTTGAAAATTATAAAATAGATCAAAACATCTATTATGGTGTAAATTATATCTATTTCATCCTAAAGAGCAAGCAAGATATTTTTCCAGCCTCCTACCCCATCTTTGTCCATCTTTCTGCTCCATCTTTAAAAAAAATTGAGGCAAAACCATTTTATATGTTCCCAAAATTCTTTTATATGTTTGAATACAGAAAACATTTCATGATAGTATTATTAGGCTATATTCACTGATGATGTATTGGTAATGGAACATATGAACTTATATTGTGTAATGTGTCATTTAGTGGTAAGTGAATGCAACAGCAGCAGTGAAAACACCACAAAGAGGAGTATAATACCACTTTTTCCATTTCAAACCAAACGAAATGTGTTACATTCACTGAAATCAACAGAGTTTATTTGTACTTCATAGTATCCTGGAATTTCACTGCTATCTTGCTCGTTGATGTTGCAATTCTGCTATCAGCAAAATTTTTTTCTGACTACTGAATTCATTCATAAACTATGATGTCCTACATTTCTTGTCCAACAGATAACAACTGATTAATGGAATTACAACCCAGCATTCACACTCAAAACCCCAAAATACCAGACTCTCAGAAATTATTTCAATTTGGTATTTGGTCCTTTCAGTTTTAGATTTTTTTGTGTCTCTTTTCAAAGAAAAACATCTTTACAAACTGATGATGCATTATTTGCAGTGATTAATATGAGCAATTGCCAGATAGGTAATTGAGTGCAAGTTATTTATGATTTTACAGTAATCAATATTTAGATAAGATATACAAACAGTCCTTGGAAAACAAAACAGTAAATGACCTAAGTAAATTAAAAAGAAAAAAAGTAAGTCCAAACTGCTACAAATAGTTTTGCATTTCTCTTCTTCATTAACTTCAGTTACATGTCTCTATAGATGGGGGGTTTATCCTCTACAGATACAATTCTTATCATGTGTTTGAAATGCTTTTTTAGTTTACATTTAAGCCAATGTTCTCTTCTGTCTCTGATTCTACAAAAGAGTTAGAATTTTTCAAATTTTTTTTGTCTCTTCAATCTTTTATCACCATTTCTTCTATTCATTTTCTTCCTGTTCTTTGATCTGGATTTTGCAGCAGGAAACTTACATTAAGTATTTTAAATGGAAATTATTTACTGTTGCTGGAGCAGAATGTCAAACACTTCTATGCTTTGCTGTTGCGATTCGGCATCTATTGAACTTCCAAACCTTTGAAAGTGCAACAGCAATGAACATGTCTAAAGTCAACTTACATGACCTAATACTCTCATTTTTTCTCTCAAATCTATAAATTGAAATACTCAATGAAAAGAAGACAATGTGTGGTGAACACCTGAGGTTTCAGGCAGGGGAGAGAGAGGAACTTGAAAAATATATGTGGTAAAGCAGCAAAATGGCACAGAAAAGAGAAAGCAATAAAAGTCTTCCAGAGGGAAGGAAAGTTTAAAAGTTTCCTTCATATCAATCAACACAGATATTTCTCATCCCTCAGTGGAGGACTGCTGGCAAATAGTTCATAGAAGTCAGAACATCTTCCTCTGTGTGGAGCTCTCAAAGTGTATGGAAAAGAAGACTTCAAACTTGTTTGAAGTGAAACCAGAAATGCATTGAGAATCATGTAGACGCAGAGGAAAAGGCTTAGAGAAAGAGACAGTAAATTACCTTACATGACATTGCTTTCACAAATAACTTAAATTCACATAATCAAAAATGAAAGTTGCATTGGAAAATGTTGTTTTCTGATTAAAAGCCATTATGTTTGCTGGTATACTGAGATTATTTCTAGCAAGACTGATTAAGAGAACCCTCTGATGTACAGAGATTAGATGGCACTATTATGATCTATGTAAAATAAGCCAGAGAATATCTACCTATTATTGGATAGATTAATGATTCATCAAATAGTCTTTGACCAAGAAGAATTAACAATTTTATGGTTGGAAACCATTTTCCATTGACCAGTTTAGTAACTTCCATCTTTTGTATACTGGAATTACTAAAATGGAAACTTACTTCTGAAGTTGATAAAAATTTGCAGTCAATCTTGGAAGCCTAGTTTGCCACTATTTCAACCTACATTAATGCTTGTTTCTGAACTGCAACACCAACTTTACATATTCCATGCTAATACTGTCTGCAGATAGAACTGGACATGAACACAGAAATTCCTCCAGCCTTAGACTAGGAAAGCTTCCAAAAGCAGGAAGAAGAGGAGAGATTTGCCTAAAAGTGCATGAAAACTTTGAAATGCTTTATACATATCATGTTACAGTCTGCTTATATCAGTTTAAATTTATTATTATTATGCATTTTAGCAATATCATTGAAAGAGGGAACATAATTGGAAATGAACAGTGTCATCTACTCTACTGAAAACACTGGGAGAGTACTGTTATTCGTGATTAAATATAATCTCATGTATGAGTTGCTGGAATCCTCCAAGAGAGAACAGCCACTGGGTATTTTAAGTGTGTGAGGCATTTGAAAATTATTCTAATGCAGCATTTCCTGGGATATGATTAAAACTTAATTGAAGTTTTGAAGGGTAAATGTGACATTTCTAGATTTGCCCAGATCTACTTTTAGTTTTTCAGTACTTTTTTCCTTGTGCACGATGTTAGCACCCACCAGAAGAAACACTTTCCCAGAGCTTACCACATGGCTGTATCAGCCCACATATCTCCTTCCATAAAATGATGTTAGTTAGAAGATCAGCATCCCATTGGATGCCTGAGATAGATTCATCTACGAAGAAACCTTAAACTGACCAACTCAATACCTACCTTTCCCTCAGCTACAGTTAAGACGAGCAGCTGACCATAGAGGAGATGTATTTAGTGGCATTTGAAGGCTAGCGTTCAGGCTAAGCACTGTTTTTCTGATATTTTCAAATAGAAAAAGCCCAATATGATTTCCCTCAAGCAGAACCTTTCACTGGAAACCTGTCCTAGAAGTCAGCATCAGGGATCCAGCACGTCAGGACAGACAAAGCCCTCATCTGTGCTGAATCTGTTATTGCTTCCCAAGGCATATGTCAGCTTTTAGATCCCATGAGCTAAATTCTGTATATCTGCCATACCCATTACCTATTCCCAAGTGAATTACATCTCTTCCTAATCCTGCTTCCTTGTTTTCAGTGGGCCTGCTTTTCATCAAATGTACCAATACAAAGCTGTTAAATACCGCTTATGCATTCAATTATCTTATGATCCCTTTTGTGTTACTGACTCCCAAGAGATACTATACACAGGCTGTGTTCTCATAAAGATATGAGGCTCTGCATTTTTTTGTGCCTACATCTGAAATAAGATGCTAAACCAATATAATAGCTTGCTGCTAACTGAATAAACCAACATACTCCCTCCTCTTTTCTGGGTACTCGGCCGTGGTGCTCATCTAGCCCCAAGGTTATCTGATGCTGTTACCTACTAGTTTATGAAGCTGCCTGAAAACTGCCCCCAGCACAAAGAAATAGGTCCAGTTCGTTGACACTGGGACAGGAGAGACTGGTGTAAGCTTGCTGTTTTGATGTCAGTGAACTCTTATGTCAGCTTAGCCACCCTTAACTACTGACAAGAAGAAAGCAAGTTTATTTTTCATTTTCTCCTTGGCTCTTGTATTTTAATCTGGGCCCATTGTATCATCCTGTCATTGGATATCAAGAGAATTTATATCTTCCTATTCGTTATTTATATTTCTAGGATCCGATTTGTTGATTACATGATCTGTCTTGTCCATAATATTCTGCAACTTTTCTTGCCAACTCAGTCCAACTCCATTTCTTTGTACTCTTAAACTTTACTTCTCAAAAGTTTTACTTCTTAAAAATCACTGTTTCCTTTTACTCTGGAAAAAATATAATGTCTTTTTTTCCCTTGCTTCTTAAATGCTCATTCACAAAGGGTATCTGTAAAAGGCTTGTGCCTTGTAGGACTGAAAACCCAATGTTGTCAAAGGCATAGGCCATTTGAGTTTGATAGAAATATCTTAAAAGTATGAATGAAACAAATTCTCTTTTTTATGCCTGATTGACACCTCCTTTACAGGTTATTCTCCCATGTGTTCCCATTATAGATACCTGTTTTTCAAAAATTTCTATACTTTGGTCCTATGACTGCTCTTCTGGTATGACATATTTTATTTTCATAACAACTGAATTTGATCAGAAGATTTTTTTTTTTGTTATACCATTTTTTCTGTATTCTCTATGACTGTCTCTGTAGTTCATGAGATATTTGTTCAGTACAGGAGTCCATATGCTTATTTGTCTATGTCCCATTGAAGACAGACTGAAGATAAACAGACAAATACACAATTTGACAATTGAATGCATGCTGCTCATATATTACAGCATTCTGCAACAGAAAAACAAAAATGAAAAGCTCTTCCCAATAACTATGAAAACCTGTCAAAGCGACAGTTTAGACTGAGATGATTTGGGGCAGATGCCAGACATAAAAATAGTACTATAAATTACACAGTGACATGATGGTTTATGCTGCCTGGATCTCACACTACAAAGATCAGTCCCCTATACAAATTCAGCCTCTCCTATGTGTATTTACAATGGAAAGTTGAAATTTTTGCACCAATAAAGCTGCATCAACAATAGGGAAAAAAAGAGTGGTAATAACAGCACTTAGCTTAACTGCATAAACAAAGTAATTTTTTAGTTTTCTATGTCTTTGATTATTGCTCTTCATTGGCACAGCTTCCTAGAAAAATGTTTGATCTCCAGATGACAATCTGAAATCCAAAGGCATGAACTGACAGAACCTGTCACAGTAATAGAAGGCACTGATAACATAGCAGAGGGTCAGATAATAATGGAAAATAATCTAAGATACTATCTAATGGTAATTCCTTCTCCTAGGAGTCACAGAAGTAATGTGTTTGCTAGAAAGGGAGAATGAAGTTTTTTCATAAAAAAAGACAAGAGCAAAATGCAATGCATGAACCTAACTTTTTAGGCTTACTGGTCATACATGATCTTAACCTCCTGCAATTTTATTTACTCATATAAGTATGGTCTCATTTTGGCTGAGCAGAGGGAGATTAAACTTAATTCACTCTGCTTTCATCTTTTTCCTTAACACACACTTTTGGTTTGCAATGCTTAGCTATCACCTTTCTTCTCCTCCTCTTACAATAACACAGCTGTCACCCAAGACAAAGAGTATTTTTATGAAATACATAAAAGAAACACTATCTCAACTTGTTGGTTGATATGATGAGTATGAATGCCCAATGATGACATTAACTTTAAAAAATCAATACAACCCACACCTTACACTTTGCTTGTTACCCAGTGATATCAGGAGCTAAAATATTTTGTACTTCTTATCAGCAAAGAAATTAAGAATGAATACAAACACATTATTTTATCCAGTGACATTTAGGACCCAAAGATATCTTACTTTTAGATTTATTCAGCGGAATTTCTTCTCATAGCTTTGGTTTTCCCAAGCTCAACCTAAATTATGATTTTGATTTTGCCCATTGTATGCAAGTGTAGACAACTTTTTTCCTGCAAGGAAGGGAAATATTGTATAGAATCTAGCTTCTTTGTAAAGATGTGGAGATGGCAATGTTTAAACCCAAAGATCATCTTTCTAGGCTTTTTCCAGACAGTGCAGTAGCAGTAATATTTAAAGTATCCAGAATAGTATTTTTAGCTATGTGTGAAGTTGTACTCTTTGTGCAAACATACATGTGCAAATTTTGTCAAAGCAATAATACCCTCTTCAGCTAGAGTGCTCAAATCCCTGAGGAACTTTGCATTTCAGGATCTTTACTGAATTAATGGTTTTCATATGCACACTATCAACTACTCCATTTCTAAGAAGTCTGCCTGTGGCCTGTAGAAAGCTACCCATATATGTGACATTCACATATATACCACTTAATATGCTAAATGAAAGATATGATGTGAAATAACCTTGTGACTCCTCATGACTCAAACATAATAATACAAGTACAATTTAAGACAGGCTGGATAGAAGCTTTGTTAGCTGTGATGGTAGTGAAGCCTCAGGACAGGGTTCTCATCCTGCTCCCTCATTCACTCCAGGTGGTTACCAAGTCTGTTTCAAAGACAGGAAAGAGATGAGGAAAATAATCGTTTCAACAAATCCAGTTGTGCAATCATGGGAAAAATGGATTCCATACAATTATTTGTATGCTATTAAGGGCAAGTACCCATGCCTGGGAGGGATGGACTCCTTAGGGAGCTTGTTATCTCCCACAACTGACAATATGGAAAGATGACTCTCTGTGGAGATTGTGGGAACAGTACATCCCACATTAGCTTAGCTTAGCTCAGAAGTTGGGGTTGGATACCATTGCAGATAGATAGCTTTCAGACATATATTCTAATTGCATTAAAAAAAGTTTACAAAGTTGGAACCTGCTGGTCTTATTAGCCTTTCTGAACAGCATATTAAGTGAAAATTAATTTTTAAAAGTGTAGTATATCTTATTTGCAAAAAAAAAAGGATTTAATTGTGCCACAAATTTTCCTGTAAGTATCAAAGCTTGGCATTTTTTGTATTCTATTCTTGTATGATGCTGTCTGTAGAATAAATCTTGAGACTGCAATAACTAATGTTAACATCAACCAATTCTGAGAGATCAACTGCAGCTTCCACTATAGAATCTCAGAATATGTTTAGTTGGAAGGGACCCACAAGAATCATCGAGTCCAACCCTTAGCCCTGCACAGGGCCATCCCCAAGAGTCACACCATGTGCCTGAGAGTATTGTCCAAAAGCTTCCTGAACTGACAGGCTTGGTGCTGTGACAAGCAGGGGAGCCTGTTCCAGAGCTCAGCTGCTGTCTGGGTGAAGAGACTTTTTCTAATATCCAACCTAAAAACCTCCCCTGACACAACTTCAGGCCATTCCTTTGGGTCCTGCCATCGGTCGCCACAGAGCAGAATTAAGTGTCTGCCCTCTTCTTTTCCTCACAAGGAAGCTATAGACTGCAATGGTAATCTTCGTTAGCAGCTTGTTTCGTTTTCACAGTTCCTTGCTCTTTCTACAGTTGTTTGAAGTAATTAGAATGAAGAGATGAAAAAGTGAAGCAGCATAAAATATCTTTCAGATGTACAGGGAGATAGTATTAAGTCTCTTTTAACTCCTAAACACTTCATGCAGTTGTGCTAACAATTTTACATATTTTTGCTCTAGCAGGAATATATAGGAAGAGTTCATTAGAATGAACATTAGTTTATGCTCTTATCTCATAGGATTGCATCTGACAAAAAATCATGGTGTGATGGTGATTTTTTTTTCAATAGTGACAGAATAACTGTACTTTGTAAAACTAGTCTTGGGACCATTAGTAATAGAAAATATATGTGTATACAAACATTTTCCTTTTAATACTTTTACTGTTATTATTTGGTCTATTGGAACATGTAGTAATAATACTTTTAAAACTGTATTTATTTGGTTAGATATCAATGTGCATGAATAATCTGCTGGATTTTTATTTAAAAATGAACAGATTGAGTTCATTCTGCACTATAGTACTAGAACAGATACCATTCGAAAAGCAATGTGGCATTTTGACCAGGCTGAGGTAAAATTGGTTGGCATTTAGAAGTTATTCAATCAGACCACTTTATTTAAAGTTTATATATAAATTTACTAATGTAATTTTCCACATACTTCAAAACAAACAAAGAAAAAGGTAAACAGTCCATTTTGCAGCCTTTGGTGCAATTCTAACCATAGTTAACAGGGGGCGCTGTTGGATCACTGGACATGCAGAGCCTGCAGTGCTTTGTGCCGGTCAGCAGGGAGCGCTGTTCAATCACTGGTTGTTGCCACGTGGGCAGGGACACACCCTCCTGGATGTATTGCAGAAACCAAAAATGGAGGTCTTCCCTCCCCCCCCGCCACTGGGAAAGGGGAGAGATAGGAGAGAGAGGGGAAAAAAAGGGTCCTTCCCAACGGGAACTCACTCTGTCCTGTTGGCCAAATCATGCTGTATAGCTTTTCCCTCTCCCTTTGATGTGCACAAGAACTGCTGCCAAGGAATAAAAAAAAACTGGGAAGGGAGGAGAGGAAAACCTTCTGAAACAGTTCCTCTCCGATGAAAATCCAAGCAGAATCCACAGCTGACAGATAGACTCAGAACAAAGCCACCTCCAAGCTCCTACTCTGACCTTGTTCCAGCTCCAGCAGTAACCTGAACTCCCCTCCCTGCTGTTTCCCCAGAGACAAGAGATAAAAAAAAGTAAAAAAAGAGCTCCTTACCCCTCCCCAAAAGACAAGATCTTGAGGGCCATAACCAGGAATGTGGTCTTACCAGCCACTTCTTTTGTGTTACTTAAGTGCCTGAGCCACAGTCAACCTGCCCACTCAAAATCCCCTTCACACAGTGGGCAGGGGGATGGGAAAAATCCCTGCATACTTTCTAAGAACCAGCAAAACCATGACACTAGTTATATACATATATAGCCATTATATTCCAGTCAGTATTCTAGCACAGGCAGATTGAAATATGTGAATGTGCTTTTCAGTTGTTTTCTCTGTGTGTGTGACAAGAACTCTTTAATAAAATTTCTATGACATACCATATTCCTACCTCATTATCCTTGTGAATGTATTCACCCAAATAATCTCACAGTTGAGGGGTAATTGCTGTCTGCAAATGTCATAATTTAGATTTTATCACGGGTCCTCTTCCCTACCTCAATTCCAGCCTTCTTATTACTTTCTTATTACGGTCTTCTCCAAAGGAGAAGTTTCACCTGTGACACACAGCTATAAAGCAACTACAAATTCTGTCCTGCACAAGATTTTTACTTATATCATAATGAGCTAATTAAGGGACTTAAGAGAGAGAAAAGCTTTGTCTGGGAAAATGAAAATCCTTAGAAAAATGTCTTTCAGAATTGATATTAAAAAGATTTGGAGAAGGAATCTATTGTCAGAATCAGGTGGAGAATTCGAGAGAGAAGGTCTGTTGGGAGCTATTACAAATGGGTGGTTTAAGTAGTCTGACAGAAACACATACCTTGAATGAAGTCTTCCTATTAGAGGGTGGAATTTATACTCTGATTTCTGGGAGAACCCAGAAAAAAACCCTTCCTGTTTTAAAATATTATTCCCCTGCAAGAGACTAAGGATACAATTACATTAGTGCTTTATTTTGCATCAACAGTGTATTTTTCAATGTACTAATCATCCACACTTTACATGTTTTTAGTTTACAATGTGGAGTGGACTTTGTGGAGCAAATAAATGCTTTTCTTTCAGTTGAAACTGGAGATCTGATCCAGGTGCTTACTTATTGCATTCCAACCATTCACTCCATGGATCAGACTAAAGCCAGTAAAAATAAACCATATTAGTCTAAATATCAGGCAACATCAACTGTTTCACTCTGTAAATCTACTCTTGTAGCAGAATTATTGCTAATACAGACAAAATCAAGATGAGAAAGGTCAGCTCAACTTCGCAACAATTCTCAAAAACCTTTGTTATACACAGGTACTTTGGGAAAAAAAATTCTAAATCTCTCAGCCTAATGAAATTGTTATTGAATCTGAGATGGGCAGTTGATAATATTCTATTTTACAAATTTGGAAACTGGAGCTCAGTTAACTGGCTCATTAATACTGTACAGGCATTTCTGTGGCTGAGAACCTACTTCTTCCAACTCCCACTTCTACATACATAGAAAGTTGTAGGTGGCTTTACCACAACATTAGAGAATTTAAATTGGTATGCAAAACATGCTTGTCCTTACAAATCCACGTCTTGGATTAGTAAGGCAAAAACATTTCTGTTCTGCTTACAAAATATGGAAAGATATAGATGTTCTACCCCAAATACATGTACAGACCTAAAACAAATTAGAAAAAGGACACTAGGTATCATGACATCATCATATTTTAATAATTCCAGAAGTAGAGCTCTTACTTTTGCAGCCCCAGAGACATTTGGCTTCTGCTAAGAAGTCTGACTCACACTAGTTTAATTCAGGTCCAAAATACAAGCTTCTGTCCCAAGCAGCTGATTATGGAAGGGAGAAGGAGATAGACATTGTTAACTGCAAAGATCCACAAAGCCCAGTTAAAATATTCCCTCTGGGCAGATTTTAGACAATTTAGAAATTTCTTTACAGACAAAAGAATAATTAACAGTATTCAGTTCCTGAAAATAAGAATAAATGAGAACAGCAACTCCTATGCTACAATAAAAATATCTTTGATTCACCTGCAACACCAAAGCTGATGCCATAATGACTTTAGCTAGGAGGGTATCAAATGAAGAAGGATTTGCTCTGAGAGAGACTTCAGTGATCACACTTATCTGAATGTATCCTTCAGTCAATGAACAGGTATGTTCATACAATGTTGGAAATTTCTGTTCGAAGCACAGGCTAATATTTTACCTAGAAATAATGACCTATGATAAAAAGACCCATGCTGAAAGTTCTTAAAGAGCATGTAATTTCCTTCACTAAAACCAAATCTAAAAATGCATAAAATGTCCATTTCAGAAATTATGCCATAAAGTACTGACTGAATATAGGAAACCAGTATAAGCACTCAGCATTACTCAAAGCAAAATGAGCTACAACATTTCTGTTTGTAACCTAGAGATATATAATCTTAAGTAATCGCATTACAAAATAATTGGATCTACTGACACTGTGCACAGCAACAGAAAAAGTAATTTGTTAAGAAGGATGAGCATCTGTCCTAGAAACTACGTACTGCACAACATGACATTTACACCTTAGACATTTCCTTGTTTCCTTGGTGTTAATACCCCCCAAATGTAATTAATGCTGGGCACATAATCCTTGTATTCTGTCTGTCTATCTGATAGAAAATGGTTGCCACAACTTTAAAAATATTAATCACACAAAGAAATTTCTCAGTCTACACAAGTAAGATTTGAGAAAAAGCTCATGCACATAAGGTGCCTAAATTCTATGAAAGTTAGATGGTCTATCCAAGATCCAAGACTGAATAAAGGAGACATACAAGGAGAAAAACAAATGACACTATGGAAATTAGCATATAGGAAAGTCTCATACTATCTTCTTTGAATAATCCTCAGAGAGTTTCCTTTGGCTCAACTGATTGTCTAAAACATGAGTGACAAAAATAGCAAATAGAAAATCAAGAAACACATGGAAAGAATTTTGCAACACGACAGACTCTATCTGAAGCTGGGCATTTAATAACCTTCTTCATTCTAACACACTTCTTCATCTGTACCTTTCCAACTTTTCTAAGCATCTTTTGGGTTTTGTAGTTAGTAAAGCAATAGGAAGAATCTCATTCATCATCATTTTTGAGGACTATTTCTTCCTTCATTTAAACCTGCTTTGATCAGCAGAAAGTAAGTGAGGATTAGGGATTCATGCAAACAGAACAGTAAATCAGAAGGTTGAAAAGCACCTCAGTGAGAAAGTATTGTTTGTCCTGTACATTGAAAAAGGCATCCTGTGAAACAAAAGGTATGACATCATGCAATAAAGGATCCTCAAAACGCACAGCAGAGGAAAAAAACATGTTCTATCTCCCACTCATTGAAGGTATTAAGGAGCAGGTATGTTTACAGAAAGTGCTTAGTAAAGGCAAGCATTCTAGATGAGGGAAATCTTGAAAACAGTCTATAGGAAAACAAAGGAGAAGCATCAGGAAACTGGAAGAGTGAACAACATTTTCTCAATACCAGAGTTCCCAGGAGCTGTTATCTGGGGTAAATGTAATCGAGGCTCAGCACACCTGAAGGAGTACACAGATCCTTCCCAACCTCACACATAGAAACTGTTTTTCTTTTCTCAAGAGTTCCATGGTGAAATATGTGGAACTTCATTTTAACCATTCAAAGTGGCATTTAAATGGCATTCAAATAGGCAATAGTTATTTCACTGAATTGCAGAAGTTCCTGATTATTCCTGTTCAAGTCTTTCTCAGACAAGGAGAGGAATCTATATAGTAGATATCCACTCAATTTTGTTACTCCCAGTTACTTTTTTTATCTGTATTAATATTATAAAGAAAACAGAACTGAATTAAACAGATTGTTTAATTAGTTCAATAGGTCCCCTCAATCAGTTATGGATGATTTGTCTATATTGAGGAGGAACAGAAAAGTGACTTGTTAGTTTTTCAACTTGCCTTTGTCTATGAAAAAGAAAGGTGATTTTCTTTTGCTACATAGTTATCATGCTGCTATCAATTTTATAGACAGGTCATTTCAAGTTTAAGGAGACTGGTATTTTAGTGCTTTTATGGACTTTAAAGTGAATGAAGAGATGGGCAAGTACTGGAAGATCAAAACTTCTTTTTTGCCCTGCAAATGAGTTTGGTAGGAAACAGGAGACAATTCACAGTAAAAATAGCTTATGATTTTGACTGAAGACAAAAGCACCTATATTAAATAGCCTTTGGACTAGCTTGTTCATGGACATTTGTGTAGGACCCATCCTCAGGACCTATATGATTTTGGAGGGTTGCTGGTTTTCAGGGCTTATCCTGAGATTCTAGGCTTCAGCTATAAGATGTGAATAAAAGTAGCATAGAGCTTGAACCTGAACTCAGTCTAAGTTTTAATATGTAAAGACTTGATTCTTTTCACAATGCTTAGTCAATCCAGCACCATCTGTTTTAATTATTGATTTTACCTGCTTCATGTAGTATCCTGGTCTCTGTTGCTAGCTCCCATATTCTACATCATCTTTTATTTCTGATGTTTTTCCGCAGTGTTAGGTATTTCTTGCTAGCTATAACTTCAACAGCCAAATACCTCTGAAATATACTTTATTATACAGTTCCAACATATACTGCACTTATCAAAGAGGAGAAATACAAGTATACACAAAGTACTTTCTTTTTTTCTCCTAGATCCTTTACCTTTCATTTTTTGTTCTTCCTTGGCACTTAACAACTAAGTACAAAGTAAAGGGCAGTTGCAGTCTCTAACTTTTAAAAAAACCCTACTTATAATTAGAGTGTCATCCAGAAAGCACTGGTCTTAGATTCTCCACAGCCTGAGGAGATTCACAGCCATCCATTACCATGGAGATGTCTTGCCCTCAGAGCTGCATGCTAAGCAGTGTCATCCAAGAGGTAAGAAAGAGAAATATAGTAAGTTTACCTCCTGTCTGACAAGTTCTTTATCTACAAACTATAACAGGAACATCCCTGTTCCTTCCGTTTGCCACATTTTAGAACAACAGTAAGCCCTGTTCATCTATTTGCAAGAATAACTGCAGAAGCCTACTCTAACGAGTGATTTTAGGAATCTCAAAAGGGTAGAGGTGTTTTCTCAAAAGCCCTTCTGCTCTTCAGAGAACAGTAAGGTTTCAAACACACCATTTTTTACTTTTTCTATTGACTTCTATGAGACTTGGCATGCAGGTTTTTCTCTTTGCTGAGAATGCATCCCTAGGTACCTAGTTCAGTGCATTTGGAAGCCTTATCAGTTAACTAAAAGAATAAAGAGTTCCAGAGGTCAAGAGCCTAAATGATATGCCTTGTAATATACAAATTACAGCTAAGGCTTTCTTTCGGGATTTTCAGGAATCAGACCAGTTACTTTTTCAGTTCTACTTTATGTGCTGAAATGATGACAAAAGGATTTCAAATAGCAATTACCCACTGGGAATTTACTGGCTTTTTGTATGACAGAAAATCTGGCATCATAGCTTCACATGTAATAACAAGCTCGTTTCATTTACAATTACTGTCAGATATTAAATAAAAATCATCCAAGGCAATGGGGTATTATATTTTACTGACTCATTGTCTCCATTAGTATTCAGAAACCAATAGTCTTTCACAAAATATAATAGTTTTTCTTCTGCTCTTCTGATTGTTTATATAAATATTTATTCACTAATTCACAGATTGATTTGAACATACTGCATTATAAGATCTGCTTGTATGATTTTGGGTGTAAGGTAAAACCTATGCAGGTATTCTTCCCAAGAATGCCAAGGCAGTGGAAAGAGTAAAAAAAAAATGTTTACTTCATATGCAAGGACGTTTTTTTATGATGCAGTTTGCATCAGACCTTCAGGGGCAAAAGGCAATACTCCGTCTTCTCCAAGGCTTCTTGTATCTTCTTTCTCTCCTCCCTCAGCCTCTCTGGCCCAAGGAGGCCTTGTACATGTCTGCAAACACGTTATCTCTCTGCATACTAGAGAGCATGGCTGAGAACTTCTCTTGCTCTGTGGTGGAGCCACCTCCTAGGCAGAAAGCCTTCCTAGTAAAATGAGTTTTAACTTTCCATTACAAATTCTTCTGAAAGATATCTATTCCTACACTGGGTATCAACATTTCATATGAGTCACTTCTTCATATTTCTTTCAGAAAAGAAAGAGAAAACCTGACTGGTTAATATTCCTTAGTGTGTCCCAAGAGTTACAGGATGTAAGAGCTTCAACAAATGTACTCTATAACCCTAAGTGCTTTATGCACATCCCTTAAAATACATCATGTATCAGCTGAGGCAACCAACACCAGTGCTGAGAAGATACTTCTTAAATCTTGCCATTTTTATTTGTGTCCTGGTTATGTCTATCTCTGAGCAGGGCTTAAAGCATGTATTTCAGAATACAGTCTCTTGCAAAAATAGGTCAGTGTGGATAGAGAATTCATCTAAGGACAGAGATCATCCAATTTCAATTCCTTACAAGAAATTCTTTCAGAAATGGAACATATTTCCAGCCTTCTTGTAAGGTTTTCCAAATATCTTGGTTCAATCTCAATGGCAAACTGAAGATTTTGGAGTGAAGTGAGAAGCAAGCTTAGACATAATCTGCATATATACCAGATGACACAAAAAGTAAAATCCAGCCTCTCTTCCCGCAATCAGGGTCATTACCCTGGGGTCAACCCAACAGAATTGTTCAAACCTCACTGATATTTTTGTCATTTTGTACCACTACTGTCATAAACAACCTGGCAAAGGTAACTTGTAATACAAACACAACGTGTAAGAAGGGGGAGCCACGTAGGATGTGTAGTGACTTGTCACATGTAACGTGTTTCCGTACCCCTCTTTCCATGAATGCTCTTGTTAATACGGCTTGCACTAATGCAGCACAGAGCTGCATTATTCTTAACCTAAATAATAACAACCAATTTTCTAAAAGTGTAGCAAGATTTTGTCTTCTTAGTACTGTCTTGATAGCAAATACCCTAAACTCTTCATGTGTTCTGTTATACAGTTCTCCTAAATCTCCAGTACATTATTGACAATAATGCATAAACACAAACTCATTTCAAAATATTCCATGGAGATCCCCAGGAACTAAGCAGCATTAGATCTGCTACTGGTTTAGATGGAGCATGGAATTTGGTCAATGCTTCAGCATATAGTTAGGTGATGAAAGAAAGAAAAGGTCTCAGGTACAAATGTAAAATAGTCAGAGAGGGAATATGAGAGGAAAATGAAGGACACAAGAATGATTCTTCTCTGTGAGGAAATGAGGAAGAAAAAGGGTGCCTTATCTAAGAGTCAATTTAGGGATGAGAGGAAGGGAAAGCCTCAAGCTACAAAGGAAATAATGACAGAGAATGGCTGTCAAAGGAAATCAGGCATTTTTAAATAACTAGCATTTTGTTTCTGTGCAAGTCAAAGGGCCCTGGCTCCCTGTAGGTCAGCCTACGGTGAGGGATGAAGATAAAAGAGATTGAATACTTGGAGCTACATACAAGGCTGTGAACTGGAAAGAATTGTGTACAAACAGCCAAGGGCTGATGCTAGAACTCTCCAGGGGAAAATATTTGGTTCTTGGAGGGAGAGGGATGCCCTGGGGTATGATAACCTACATATGGTTAGAGATGGGGTTCGGAGCAAGAGAGAACACATAGCTATAGCTGATGGGACTCAGGAAAGGAGCTGCCAGAAGAAATATCCCTGAGGAATTTTCAGTCTTAGGAAGGGCAAAGGTACCTCGCCCAAAGATCAGTCTAGCATTTGGATAGACGGAATGAATAAGCCTAGAGTTACATTTGCTGGGGGGTTATAGAGTGCCTTTCAATGTAAACTAAGTGTTTATTCTCATATTCTTTTGTGACTATGTCTTCACTCAACAAGATAACATTTCAAGGACATTTTGTTGCTGTGCAACTGAGCCAAGGGAACTAACACAACTGCCTGAATACTTTCATAATCATAGATGATGTACATCCTACTGGGAGCAGAGATGAAACTGAGAAGGCAGGTCTTGCTTTTAATTACTTTAGGAGAATGCTATTCCAGTTTAAAGTGGAGTTAGCTTTGACAGAAAAAAAAATCATATATATAATTGATGCTTATTATTTGGTTAAACTGTTGAACTGACATATCTGCAGAAAATGTTTCTAGGCCTTTCAAATTCTATCTCTATAGCAATACAGTATGATTGGGAAGCAAGAAAACATAGCAACAAAATAATACCAGTAACTGAAGGACACCTTGTTAATACAGTGATGTGAAAGAAAAAGTCATTTTCTATTCAAGTTATAGCAGGATCCTATAGGTTTCTTCTGTTACCTCTGGCATTAAGATAGTTGGGGACATATTTAAAGGAAGTGACACAGGTTTCCTCTGTGGTAGAGCGGGAGTGGTGACAATAACACAGTGGATCTGAACATTACCTGATTGGTCTACAACCATTTCTGAGAAATGAGAAACTCTTAGGGTAATCATACAATTTGTCAGTCAAGAGAATCTTTTACCTTAACGATATGGTACACTGTATCTGGGGTTATTCCAATTTAAGCACTTTCCTTGAACCATAACATGATTTGCAATACGACAATGAATCACCATTTTGAATCCTTTTTCCTTAGTGACAATGTAGGTAAAGCACATAACAATTGCAGTTTCTTTCCACACTGTCAACGTATCTTATTCCTATATATTGCATTATTTCAGAGAGTTTTATTATTCCCATCTGAACATCACTGGATTTCTAATTAATTTTCTTCTCTATTTTAAAAGTGATGTTTTGCTACATGAAGACAGAAGGTAATAAAGTGATAAATTTTAGACCATGACTGCTAGGATTTTAGGAAATTAGTTTATTGGTAACAACTTGGCAGTTCCAACTCCCGAATCAATAGTAAAGTGACTCATGCATCTCGACTTTGTCTTTGAAAAGACAATGCAGACTATTAATTTGTTTGTGCTGCAGGTTGTGAGCACTCAAGTTTATGGAAAGGACATTCAGGCACAGATGAACAGATTATATTCCCAATGAAAGCATAACGCTTTAGCCTTATTCAGGGTACAGGAATTATATGAATTAAATTTAGCTCATACAAGCATCTATATATTCTTTTAATAGGAAGCAAGACAATAAATTAGGACAAAGGACTATTCTTTATTAGTCTTTCAGTACCTGAATTCAAAAGGCTACAAAATGCAGCAAGTTTTTGCACTGTTTTGACTTCCAGTTCAACTGAAGAATGAAAATTTATGAGAAAAACTTTTAAGCATTTTTCTCTTTTCTGCCAGGAATACCAGCTAAGCACTAGTAGTCAGAAATGGACAGAGAAAAACTATAATACTTTATATTCTCAAAAAATATACAGATTAATTTTTCTTACAACTTAAGAAGTAATTGCAATTACAGTTTAGATTTGAGTTCAATGGTTTGGGATTAAAATATAATATTTTATTATATGCATTTTTATCCTGCTTTGATTGACTACTAAAAGCAGTTGTGTAACTTCAAGTCTGGAGATGTAGATAAATAAAATTACAAAAACAAATACACAATTTTTGGCATTTATTACACTCATCTAATTAAAATGATTACACTTTCAACAAATTTAATACAAATGGGGTAGCTTCTGAAATTGTGCCATTGAAGAAAAAGAAAATCCTGGCAGATACAGGAAATCCACTTCCAGATCAACATATGTACTAAAAAAGTACTAAATTAGACCAAAGATTCTTAGGTGAGCTAATTTTATCATTCAGCTGTTTAGATCTGATTTCTTAAATTTTGGTACTATGGAAAACCTACAAATTATAATTTCGAAAGGGACAAAGATCTATCCGTGATTTCATGAAAGAATTCTTTTCAACTTGAAGACTGAGAATAGAGAAATAAATGAATTCATTCTCATTTATTAAATTTTAAATTTTATCTTGGAAGAATATTTTTGAAAGCTTTTAAATCTTCATCCTTTGTTTTCCAATTGAACTGGTTTGGGGTCATGAATGTGAAGGTTGAAAGAACTTTCATATTTTGTTAATACTTGCACACCTTCCAGTTTGATGAAAGTGCAGATAATCTTTGCTTAGAATAATCTACAGATAGCAGGTATTTTTCAAACAAAATCAAAGTGACAGTGCAAGAGCAAGCAGGAAAAAATTGATCTCAGTAAGAAAAAAAACTACCTACTAACTTTATTTGGATGATTAATAGTGTATCATAGAACTTGAACAGCAGACGTTTATTAATGACAAGAGGAATGGAAATGCCAAACAGAAAAGTGAAAGGAATACTAACTCTTGAAAGTAAAGCTGTGCCAGGAGTCAGGGGGGACATAAGGGAGCCCTGCCAGGAGAGGAAGGACATACGGAAGCTGCTGAAGTAGCAGCACATCTGTCATTATAAATGTTAAAGGACATTTGGACTTATGGGTAAGGAGTGATTAATGTTCAAAATAGAAAAAGCTGTTGCACTAATGTAAGACAGGGAAACCTGGGAGCTGTGTATTCAGAGGAGTTTGGACTATGAACTACAACAAAAACACATTCAAAGACAGAAATGCCCTTGGGCCTTGGGTCCTGCATTTCATTTTTCAATCAGTAAGATCTAAGGTAAATACCCTTAGAGACACTCTAAGTAGGGCCAAGACAGGCAAAGGCAGAAGGAAAGAGTCCTTTTTTGGACTGGAGGAGCTGTTATCTCCAGTCTTTTCCACCCTTGTTGCACTTCATCTTAATCCCTGATTGAAAGGAATAAATTAGTTTCACTAAACGATACAAATCTATAAAAGAGAAGTGCAAGACTCAGGTGTCATCTTGGTTCCTGGAAGCACAGGACAAAACTGCAGGATTCAGAGAGGAAAGATGTCTGTGTCATGACAGCCTTTAGCTCATTCACACAGCTCCCGACTTCACCTTGAATCGGTGAAAGCTGGACTCTGCACAAGACTTTTCTCCACAGCCTTCCAGACATAGCAGGTATTCAGGTATTCAGACTCTGCCAGTGATGGAGTCTTTCCATGTCTCATGTATAATCTTGGGTGTGATCCATGGTCAGATGAAGCTGACCAAATATTTTCATTTCTCAGTGGATTTCTCAGGTTTGTTGCATGATAAACCTAATCATACTATCATTTCTCAGTGGCATTATGAAGCTAAATCCATTAGTGTTCTGTGAAACACTCAAATATTACAAAGCAGTAGGAATAAATAAAACATATGGCTGAATGGCCCTAGCTAAAACTTAAAGTCTATAATTATGTTTTATCTACCCGAAAAATTACACTAGAATTTGTATTTGATGCAATACACTACAGTATCTGCCTCAAACATATTTATAGTTATTCTACATGGATAAACATCCTATTTCACTATAAAGAAGCTATGTATCAATGAAGTGAAATTATTTGTAAAGTTTGTAAATCTTCTGGATAGAGAGAAATAGAGGAATGATAAATTCTGCTCTCTTTTTTAACAGATGCTTTAACTGTGAAAGTAAATAAAAATATATCACAAGAAAAGATAGTCAGTTTTTCCACATTGTTATTGTCCAATTTTTCAAAATAAAGGCCAATATCTTTACAAAGAGTTGAAGAAATAGTTTTATCTGCTTATCACTCCATTTTCAACAGTATTTTAAAGGATTATATGTCATAATCATAACTGAAGTTACTAATGCCTATTAAGCTGTAAGGGAATTAAGAGAATAATGAAAATTCAATTAGCATTCTTTTGTTAATGTGAGAATATACAATACTGAATATTTTGTCAAGTCTCTGTCTCTAGGATCTGTGCCATTATGTAGTCACTTTTATATAGAAAAGTGGGGCCTTTGACTTACTTTTTCCTTGGCTAGGAAATAGTCTTACTGTGGCATGAAGGAAAGCAGCAGTGTGACACCAAAACAAGTAAAACGCCTTGTTAATGAGAAGTGTACTTCCTATCAGGTTCAGAGTTGCAGAAGCAAAGAGTTAGAACGACTAATTCAGAAGAGCATGATGACCAGAAGAAAAAGAAAGGAAATCTCTTGCTTCACTCAGGAGACTAGGCAGGTTGGCATATGAGGTTTGACAGGCTCATGCAAATGTGAATGATTTTATGCAAGCTAATAGAATAACATACTGAAACAGTTTGCCTCTAATTAGAGCTGGCAAGATGGAAGGAAAACCCGTTAAGCCTGGAAGCTTGTAAGGTTCACAGTATGTTGGACCACCTCAGAGAGAATTAAATTTTCAAAGACTTCCTACTCTTCTAGAAGCTCTCCCATATCAAGAACAAAATTGCTCAATTATCAACTATTTAGAATCTAATTGAAAAAAATTTATATATTCACTTTGTATCATGATTGATTAATCCTCTGGAAAAGAGCATAATCTTTCATTTTCATTCATTGTCCCTGGCCATCCAAAGGAACAAAGGAGTCTCCCACAGAGCTCTGCTGAAGTTACTCATCAGTAGCCTTCAGAACCAAGGGAATGAATATCGTATCAGACCATAGAGGTAATCAGCAACAATTTAGAAAGGAATAGAACAAACTTATAGGAATACCCATTCCCAGTGGAACTACACAAACACAAGTGAATCCCATGTGATAGTCATTCCTGTGAAGATTAAAAATTTGAAGGCAAATCTTAGAAATCTGTGCTAAAATTCTCTAAGTATTGAAAACATAAAACCCATGAAAAATAAATTGAACTGATGGTTTAAGAGCAGATAGCATATCTCTCCAAAGATAAGAGGATAGATAGTGTTTCCATTAAGCTTAGCAGCTTTTAATTCAAAAAACTGGAAAAGGAAGAGGGGAATATAGACACTCTGTAGCCTATTTAGACTACTTTGGTGTTAAGCAAACAGAAGGAAGACTATTCCAGCACTCCATCCTCAGCTGTCCAGCATAGCACAGCCCTCCAGCAATGCTAGAATCTGTATGAAATTTATGTATTTGACAAGAGCATAGACATCCCTAAGAATCCATAGGTGACTCATGTAAAGAGCCACAGATTCTGTGTCATGGTGTTGGTTTAAAAATGAGATTGGCTTGCTCTGCATGGAAGACAAATTAAAATCTTGTAAATGACCTTTCTGGCAGGACTACTATTTTCTGTAGCTTTTTGTCTATAGCAAACTGATTACAGCTGTGGTTTACTCAGGCACTTCTCTGATTCTCCTTCCTCCTATGTTTGCCTCATGTCACACCTTCTGGACATCACACAGACTCCCTCTCTCCTACACTCCAAGGTTATACTGCAGCCATCATTACAGTGCACACTAGTACTCCTCTCCAGGATTGGACTGGTATAGAGAATAAATATCTTGAAATCTGGCAAGGGAAATCAGAGCTTCAACTTACTGCCAGCAGAGAGGAATAAGACAAGGACTAGTGAATAGACAGAGGACAAACTCCCTAGGGACTGTGAGTAGGTCAGCCTTGGTCAACGTCAGGCATCCCACAGCCAGCATCTCACACTACTGCTTAGTACTTCAAAGCTTCTATTCTTACACTGTCAACCAGAAGAAAAGCCACTCAAGTTGGGAGCTGTAAGCAAATGTTAGGTACAAAAGGCACTCTGGGAAGTTCTGGGGATGTCAAAATGACAGCCTTATATTACCATTAGACACCTGCTGTCCATGATGTAAGCCTACTCAGAAACAGAATTATTCTTCTCCTGAAACACCTACAGTCTCTATATCCATTTGCAACTTACAGGAGATTGCTAGAGAAAGCAGGCCAGCTATACTGTTCTGCTCCATCTTCACATCCTTCTGTGGTTTGACTTACAAACCTTGAAGGTGCACAGACCACTACAGCCCAACTCAAAGCCCTCATATGCTTCCCTAAACTTCTGAAGAGTTCCCAATGCCAGGCAGTCAATCTTCATCAGACAGTGCTTCCAAAATACTGTCTATAAAAGAATCAGCCTGGCCTAGGTATGTATACACAAGGTTATTGTTTAGGACTCTTAACAATCTTTGACCTGTCTCTTGAAAAGTGCACATACACTCATGTATGCAAATGCCAACCACTTATTAACCTTTTCTAATGAATCGTTCAAAAACAATATCATAGTATCAATCAGCTACAGAATTTACATTTAAATATACTTTTTTTGGAGACAATTTTCAATGTATCTTGAGAAATTAAACCAGAAAGCAATCTTTTTACTATTCAAAAAGGGGAATGTCAACTAATAGAGTGCGCTGTAAAAAGTAGCTGTTTTATTTAATGACCCACACATCAATATCACTCTATCATTATTTTCATCCAGCATTAATTAGTACTTCCAATTATATGTCTTGTACCACCATGCATGGTTTCGGGACACCAAAGAAGTTTGCACAGAACATAACCCCAACACTAAAAACTTATATTATATAAATTTACATATATGTATATATATATATATTTATGCACAAAACAGGATAACATACACATGTGTGTGTGATTAGACCAGGTGCCGCAAGGCTTTCTGGGAAATGTAGTTTTGAGTACTCTGTTGCGCATGTGCAGTTGGATGCTTGTATGGGATTGGCTGACATGGTCACATGTTGTAACGTGCCAGCATTTGAAACTGCTATATAAGCTGTGATCTCCTTGAATAAAGGTCTCTCGTTACACACCATGCTGGTGTCTTTCTGGTCCCCATGGGACTTATTATTTATTATGTTAATAACTGTTACATACAGATACTCCAGCTTCCAAAAGAAATGAAGTTATATCAGTTATATGGACTATTAGAGGAACAACTGTGGAACTGTCATGGTAGAATCTCTTGTCAAGTTATATGTCAAGTAAAAACAAAAAACAAAGTAAAACAAAAATATATGCCATGACATTAAATCAAAACTAGCATGAAAATATAAAGAAATACTTTCAGGAAAATATCAGACTGAAATTATCTTTCAAATGTCATTGCAAGGCTTATTACCTGGTTCATGGCAAAGTGTGTTTGATAATTCCCAAAAAAACCCTAAATATCTGGGAATTTATCCTCTTAGGCAAACATTTAAAAATTCACAATTTGAAAATTATGGTAACTAAAGGGGTGGAGGGTTGTGTGTGTGTGCAAATTAGCCATGATCTTTCCTTGAGGAAAAAAGCAAATTTAATCGCTCTCCATCCTATGGCTGACTAAACATTTGGATTTTAAGAATGTAATCCCTCATCTAGATAACATAAAGCCCCATGAAAAGTTTTGAATAAGAGGCAAAAAGATTAAAAAACTCAATTTACAGACAATTGAAATTAATAAATAGCTATTTTTACCTAAATCAGTCACCTTATAAGCCCCAGAAGGCCTAACTAACTGTATGAATCTCAGGCTATGAAATGCTTTGTAGTTAGGAAAGAAAAATTTAAAGAATCTATTTAAGCCAAGAAATACTTAAAATATTTTAAATGCATTCTGGTTTAGATAGAATTGTTGAAGTCTTATTAATTAAAAATTGTTATGAATTTTATATGTGAAAAATTGCATGCATTTGTGCCTCTGCCAGCAAAAAATATTGTTAAATAGACTGGATCATTTAAAAGAGATGTCTAGTTTTTCTTATGATTTCATTTAATATTTTTATTAAAACATTAAAAACTCTCTTTTTGGCCTGAAGAAACTTAGTCATTCACACCACGATCATGGAGAATATGATTATTTTATAGCTAAGGTTCTAAGTAATTAATATGATCTAGAATATTTACCCAAATTAGATCAATCAGAGTCAATTACACAAAGTGAGTAACAGGCAATTTACATATGAGAAACCAAATGGAATTTGTTGCCAGAAGTAGCTCCTGAGCTAATAAGAAGGGTTGAGACATTTAGAAGAGAACTGGGCTTTCCCCTTCTCTTTCAAAAAGCACAATGTGGAAAAAAATCCCACACAAATGTTTACAAATCTATTATATTGGTAAACTAGAAAATTTTGTGCAAATACTTTGTCTCCACAGATGCACAGATGAAAACTTTCTCTTAAAGGCATTGGATTAAAGAAAGGAAACCAAGAATCTCTTAGAGAGATTTGCCTAATTAATTTCACCAAAAATGCTGGTGAAATTTTGTATACTGAATATACATTTCTATTATTAGAAATATAAATGAGACATTAAAGGCTCTCTATTTTTAATCTGAAAACCAGCCATGTCTTGAAATCTATTACATAAAGGTTTCTCAGAAAACCATTGGGTCAACAGGAAGAACAGACAAATTAAGCAAAACTGTTATGTAAACAGTCAATGCTGTGATGGAATGTTTTGCCTGATATCGTTTTAAGTGACTGAAGATATAGAGATTTGTTTCTTTCCATAAAAGACTATTCTAATTTTCTATATCCAAGGTAAGGACTTTTTTTCTGAGCACCAAATCAAATTCACATTTTTTTTCCATGTCAGAACCTGAATTAATTGAAATAATCAGGCAGAAGTATTGGAATAGCAAGCAGCGAAACACTGACTTCTTTCTCAAGGAAACATAGGTGTTTTAACAAACATTAGAAAGGAAAGCTTGTGGAGCTTTAACAGTATGAATGTGAAAAAAAGCATAGCATTATTTGAGTTTTATTTCCTCTATATTTTTTACCCAGAAGAGAGAAATATCACTAGACAGCACTTGGGAACATATTGAAAGGGTAGGATAAGGTCCAATTCGAGGACTAATTATCTAGAGAGCCAGTCTGTGGTCTTGGTAAATGCTCACCTGTAGAAAGATGAGAAGTCCCACTGAAATTGCTTCTACACATACAAGCAAGACCTTACATGGAAAGTACAGCATAAAAAATAAGCCCACCAACTGTGGACTATAAGCTGTCTCCATAGAACCCAGGGACAACTACTGTTGAGTAGATATTAACTACGTTAGTAAATGCCTGGATACTACAGTTTTCTCCAGATCTTCAGGCCAAGTGCATTGGCTCCCTACTTTGTTTATGTAGCGAAGTGTCTCAGAGAGGGAAACACAAGTATGTTCAGCAATTACTTGCCAAGATTCAGACACAGAACCCAAAAACTAGTTGAGCAGAATTAATATATCTGCCTTATTGTTGAAGTTTCTGACAGTGCTTCAGAATAAAAATAAGCATCAACTTATTTATTGGACAACACTTGTAGCACTGAGCCAGGCACTTCTGCAGAGATCTGGTATTTAAAACCTATTTCTCCTCAGTGCTTCACTAATCAATGTATCCTGTCTTTTGAAAGACACAGAGGACAACAGAAATCCCCCAACCACTCAATAAAGTCAGGATTTTTTTCACTTTCTTATTCTGCTGAAGAAGGGAAGTTCTTCAAAAGGGAGGCTTGAGAGTACTGTAATATCTGAAGTTACATCACTGTCCAGGAAAGTGTAGATGTGGGTCTGAAGCCTTCAGAGACAAACAGCCTCCTGCAATCTTAGGGGCTATTTGGAGTAAGAGGATAATAGCCTGCAATCTCCATATTTTTTAAAAAGAAGGGAAATGTCTATGCAGACTTACTGAGTTTGCTTGCTTTTCTTAGCTTTTGCACATATCAGAAGGGTGTATAAATAGGCAAGAGGCACTGTGTACTCCTGGACTTGAAATCAGATGCCTGAAGTGCATTATGAGCCAAGATCAGAGATTGTAGAATAGATATCTTCAGAGCACATTTGCTTGTGTGAGGTTTTCAAGTGAGAGAGATCAAGAACTAGTCAGTTTTCAGATTAAGATTTGTTTTATGGGGTGGTAAGTGATACTTTTTCATGTCAAGTCTGACAACGTTGTCGCAGTATTTGTTTTCCTGACATAGCTGTGCACTGTCAGAGTAGCAAGGTGAACTGCCTGCACAAAAATCACCTATTTTGTGACTACTTTGCCAACAGTGACTTAGACCAGCTTTAACTCTCAGCTTGCTCACGTCTCTCTATACCACACTTCAGTTACTTGTCTGCCTGTACTATGATGCCTGTACAGCTGCCTAACTTTGCAGCACATGTGGATAGGGATTTCGTGGTTCTTCAGAAATCTGTGTGATCTTCAAGAGCACAATAATGCTTACATATGAAGGACTTGGCAGCTATTAATCAGAATTTCCAGGCTCTTCGCTTGGGATTGAGAGATTTTGGTTCTGTTATCTAACCTTTAGCAAAGTCCTTTTTTGAGATCTGGCTCTCTGTACTACTGAAGCTGAGTAAATGTCAGATATTCTCATTAAATAATAGAATAATAGACATTTTGAATAATAGAGTTGAAAGGGAATGGGAAAGATCAAGCAGTCCATTCCATTCCTGCAAACCATCATCAAGTCCAAATGCACCATTGCAAACATTTGTCATGTGTGATTTTGAAGTGCATCCGTCTCCGTAATTACATGTTGTTTCTATGCAGTCCCATTTTAGGGCTTGACTGTTCTCATCATAAGAAAATGTTCATTATGCTAAACCTAAATCCTTAATGTGACTAGAGACTATACTCAGTAAATTATATAATTCATATACTTTATCAGGCAGATAATTGGCTTTTCAGAATAAGCTTTGCTGCTCTAAAAAACCTTCAATTACTTTAATTTTTGTGTGTTTCTTTCATACAGGCTTTTTTGATGTGACCCAAATTATTTCTTCCAGAAAGTTTCTTTAAAGATTTATTTTCTACTACATCATTTTATTACTGGAATGTTCTCAATAAAATTTGCTATTTTATGCCACTCTACTCTCATAATGTCCACTGTGGGTTTGCATAAGAAAAATAACAAACCTTGTCCTAAAATAGATAGACAAATACATAGCAGGCATTTCAAGAATATTTTCATATATTTCTGAAAGCCTGATTTAACATCTCCCTTTCTTTTAGGATTAGCTGTTATCTAACAGCTGCCAGAGGGGATCAAAACTAAGATTTGATTTACTCACTGTGTCATCTTTTACAGTACCAGGTGAAAAACATATTTTTTTTTATCTTAACAGCATTACATGTGTGTATGACTTTCACTACCATCATCTCCCTTAAGAGCTTAACGAAACTAGTCCTGTTATCTCTCCTTGTATAAAAACTGTTAATTTTGAGGAGAATGTTCTAGCCTAGGTAGTGAAACAGCTGTAATGATAGGTTAAAATATTCCCATGTCTTTTTTCTGAAGGAAACCAGTAGCAAACAATTGCAAGTAAAAGAATATAAATAAATAAATAAAGTAAAAAATACAGAACTATTTTTTCCCCTCTTTGTCCTTTCATTTTCCAGAAATAAGACTATGGATGTGCCTGGCTTGGCCTAGTTAAATAATTTTGCTTAATCCATTTACTATTCTGATTTATTTTTTTAACCACCACAGTGTTACAAATGAGTTCCACAGTGTACGTATACACTTTTGAAAAACAATTCACATTGTTTGCTTAAAATCTTCTGCCTGACACCATCTTTGATCAAAACTAGCTCCTTCATTTTAAGAAGCAATAAATATATTTCTGTTTAAACCCTTTTCCACACTTTTTTTTGTTTCAGTCCCTCATTCATCTCTTTCCAAGCTGAAGTGCCATAGTTCTTAGAGTACTATAATTACTAATTAGAATATCTAGTTAGAAGAATGTAAAGACAGATAATTTCACTTTCAGCATCTATCTTACTCATAATTTTGTTATTGTAGTTTTTGTAATGCCACAGTTTGTTGAAGGGAATTTATACTTGCTTCTATTTTTCTTGTTTTGTTTTTGGTTTTGTTTTTGTTTTTCATTTTAGTTAGGAATCCCAATAAGTAAGAGAATAAATAATTTCTGCTATTGCTGTGCTAATGAAAAATTTCATAAATTAAGTATTTGGTAATTTTTTTTAGATTTTATTGCAGTATCTGACTTAAAATTTTAAATCTAAATATAAATCCTGTAATAAAAGGATAACATATATGTATTGTGGCTGTATTTGCATTAGTTGATGAATCAAGAAAATTTATTTACTTGAAAAAATTATTGCATGGCTTGACAAAAAAAAGTTGCAAAGATAACGGGGGTTTGGTCATTTGAAAACCATCTGTTTCCCTATTATCTGTAACTTTTTTTTATAGATATAATTGTAACTATAACTTACCTGTTAGCTATAACAACATTTAAAATGCTATCCTAATCAAATAAACTCAATTTTCCACAAAATGAAGAAAAGTTGAAACTACTCATCTCCACTACTGAATCCTAGGGAGAACAGACTTGATATTTTCAGAGGGTTTTTTTTTTTTAAAGTCTATATTAATTTCCTTTGAAAAAGTTTATGGTAGTGCAGGGTTAAACCAATGGGTCTACATTCAGTCAAGTCCACATTGGCTTGTGTGTGGGAATATATGCAAGTGAGATATGCTCTCAGTCAGAAACTCCAATGAACTCATAAATCATTATAATTCTGAGCATATGAGGACACATTAACTGGGCATCAGAGGAAACCTCACACCAGAGAGAGAGTAAAAATGCCCTTGACTTGTGTCCACTTTTCACAGTTTTGGAGAAGGGAAAGAAAGGCTATTCCTGAGGTAACAAAAAGCACTTTTACAGTATTTGATATTCTACAAAATGTCCTTCTCAGCTACTTTCCTTCCTATGAGAATGTGGTATATGCCTTTTGGGGACTTGTTATGTTCTTGGGGCAATTCAATCAACAAATCAGATGCCTACTGGATTTAAAAGAAACAAATCTGGGCCATTCAGATGCAATATAACAACTATAATATAGCAACTATAAAGTTCTTGGGAGGAAAACCAAGATGTTGGTTTTATTTAGAGTATTCACTGGCTCACTGCCTAATGTAAAGGTGAAATTCAGCTTCAGAAATTGTTCAGTAGACTATGGGTTCTGTTTCTCTCATTTCTCTAATTTCACTCCCCACTTGCCCTCAATAAAGGAAATCTTCATAGAATCACAGAATCAGCTGGGTTGGAAAGGACCTCTGAGATCAAGTCCAATCCTTGATCCAACACTGCCATGGTTACTAGACCATGGCATTAAGTGCCATGTCCAGTCTCATCTTAGAAACCTCCAGGGATGGAGAATCCACCACTTCCCTGGGCAGCCCATTCCAATGCCTGATTTCCCTCTCTGTAAAGAATTTCTTCCTAACATCCAGCCTAAGCCTCCCCTGGAAGAGCTTGAGACCATGCCCTCTTGTCTTACTGATAGTTGCCTGGGAGAAGAGAACAATCCCCATCTGGCTGCAACCTCCTTTGAGGTAGTTGTAGAGAGTAATGAGGTCTCCCCTGAGCCTCCTCTTCTCCAAGCCAAACAACCCCAGCTCCCTCAGCCTCTCTTTATAGGGCTTGTGTTCATGGACCTTCACCAGCCTTGTTGCTCAATGCAGAAAATCCTGTTTAGTCAGAGTTTATACTATCCATGTCATAAATGGTACTAGAAACTAACTCAAAACAGTATAATTCTTCCAGAGAAAACTTTCTTGTCACTAATATATCAAAACACAAAAGACAAGTCTCAGTTTCAGTGGGGCTGTAGTTTGTCTAGTTAGATGTTGCAACAAATTTGGAAGACTGGGTATAAATTAATTAAAATTTTTTTTTTATAAGTGCCAGATATATATTTAATGCTAGGAGATCTGCTAGTGTAAATACTGGTCTCTTTTAATCATGACTTATAAGGAATGGTTATGTATAGGGATCTATTTTTTAAAAATAATGATTCAGAGGATATAATAATCTGTTTTATCTAGCAAAGCATTATCTTGAAGGCCTAATTTTAACAATCTCAAAAAGAAAAAGATTTTTTTTTTCTAGGACTACACAATTAGAAAAGTATGAATTCTGAATTTTCTTTAATATCAATAAGTCTCTTTCCTAAATCTAATTAAAAAACCACGATATATCACAAATGCTCAAAGAAAACAACTCTCCAAAGGCAGCAGCTAATGAGGGGATTCTACCTCCATTTTCCATTATTCACAGGTTGTTGAATATGCTGAAAAAATGATGTCATCAAATTTGAGAAGATGTATTAGATTTTAATGACCTCTTTTTAAAACAATAATGAACTAACAGACTTTTTTTTTCTAAATATTAGCACAGTTGACTAAATCACTAAAGCACCTCTGGTCATTTATTTGGTATTCTGCTATCCACAAAGCAGCGAGTCATTTTGAGGAATAGAGTGTATATTAAAATTTTCATGTGAAATTGACAAGTAGAAAAAATATTTTTAGAATTTTTTTCTAGGCTAATTACTCTGGCTTGAGGAATCCATGTATGTAAGTAGGAGGCAGTTAATCATCCTTCTGAAGCAGAAAGTGCAAGTTTGGTAACAGGCCTCCACTTGTCAGAAGCAACCACGCGCCTTTGAAACAGAGCCTTTATTTTAAAGCTGACAAGATAGACAGCTCTGAGCTTTCTAACTGAAACACACAAAATTGAAAATAAACCCAAACATTGTGCACTTAAATAAAGTGTCCAAACCTCTGGAACCCCACTCTCATTGCTTTCTACATCTCTGCTATTCTGAAAACTTCCAATATAAGGAGGGCAAACCAGGTGTATTTGCTGGTTTATTAAGGAACGGAAACTCCTGTAGCTTATTGACTAATTTACCATGTAAAAGGATTGATGTATCTACTTGTATCTCACAGTGTTGAAATAGACGAAAATAGTACATAGATGTGTTTATTAGGATTTGAGGTAAATCTCTGAAAATATCAGTAGCATCTGCCTTCAAAGTGTGGGTGGATCATATTTGTAAAAATCTCATATATTCCAATAAATAAAAATCATGTTTCAAATAATCTTCTGAATTTAAAATTTTTCTATCTTAGTTTTCTGGAATTTCTGTACAAAATTCTATTATCACTGTGAAAAGAAACACCAACATTATCTTTATTCAGGTTTCATATGTCCTGTGTAAGGATGGTGAGCATATAAATAACTCCAACAAGAGAAAGGTTTGAGATAAGGTGCAATTGGACAAATAAATATAAAAAATGGGAATTTTAAAACCCAAAAATCAGAAATACTCAGCCACCTTACACTTTTAATATTACATAAATAATTTATTATTTATCAAATAACTTATCCATAACTACAGCTGCAGTGTAAGAAAGGTCAGTTTGAGAAGGGACATTGAGACAAATGAAGCCATGTATCTGACCTCTCAGCTCCCTGCAGCTTACCCTACACTACCTCTTACAAACTTAAAATATCAGAAAAAAGTAATTACTACAAACCCAAGGGTATGGGTAAATAGAGAGTCTGCCATCATGCACAGAATAAATGAAAGAGAAGAAAGAAGATTGAAAATACTGACTACAACAACTGATTCTCAAGCTTTGTGCATACTGATTAATGAAGATTATTTCTGTAGTAACAGCATAGCACGTCTCCTATCCTTTTTTCATTAAAAAGTGATACATGGAACAATTTAAGGAGTATTCTGTGCCAAATTCCTTGTAGCCACAAGTACTAAACAATAACAAGGGAGAATTGTATTTAAAAAGATGAGTTATGTTGGTTTCCTTAGTGGAAATACCTGATAACTCCACTGGTATATGTCTTACATTTAGACTTAGTTTTGAATGAAAATATTTCAGTGATATTGTGAAATGGGGTCATAACTGGAATAAGCACAATAAAATTTTAGGGGAGAAATGTCTACTCAGACAGAGAACTGAGTATGATTAATCTTTTTTTAATTTAGGAGATCAGTGTGTAACATGATATTAAGAGAAGAATAAATAGTTATTCCTTATTACAGACAACCAAACCACAGGTCAGAGACTAAGTGCACACTCCCACAGTTTCCTTCTTCAATATCTAATAGTAACAGCTAAAGTAAAAATTTGACAGAATCTGATAGAAAGCAGTCTTTACTTTCAAACAAGAAGTTTAATCACTACAATTTGTGTATCAAGGTTGCACTATGGTTTTACCAACATGAGAAAGACTAAATCAGTTGTTCTGTCTCAGTCAAGCAACAGTAGTTTGAAAAATACAGTTATTTAGACATCAAAAAGTATCAATAAGCTAAAGTAAATTCAATGTATGGCAAAGAGATCAAATTTACTTTAATGTCCATCTGTCCCTTTTTTGTTTCCTTGTCTCGTTATTGAAGGAAGAGAGAGAAAACTCTTTCTATTGCATCTATCTGCACTAATGAAATAGGAATACTAGCAAGCAAATTGCATGGCCATAGTGAAAACAAAAGGTCTTTTCAACAAACTGAAAATGAACCATCCAAGATGCTTTGCAATTTACAGAGGCAAATTTACTTAAGGATAAATCTTGTGTTTTCCTGCAAAACCTATGTGATCTTCACCACACAGAAAGGCACCAAACTGGAAAGTTTCACCTGTTTTACAAAGCTAATTCTGGATCATCGGTTTAATTTTTTGGTTTCCAAGAGCTGTTCATCAAACAGCAATGTAAAACAAAGCAAGATGTATAAAAGATTATTAGATAGCCAAGTTATCTAACTTTCAAAAATAGTATTTTCTGAAGTATAAGCACATTGACCAATTATGCAGTTTAATGAATTTGCCATCTCGCATCAGCAATATTCTCTAAATGAGGTCATATTCAGTATAAAAGCCTTATTATTATTCAGAACACTTCTCAGCTACAGCTGTAAGATTTGATTAAATCAGTGTATGCCTAGTAGGAACCGTTTGAAAATACATGCAATGTTTACAGTGCAAGAGGAACAAAATGCCCAGCTAAATTCCACTGATAAATTCAGAGTATATATTAAACTCTACCTTTCTGGGATTTTTCCTATATTAAAGCAAAGTTTTTCACAAGTGCATAATGTTACAGTCAGAAAAATTATTCTAAATTTTTGAGATTACTGTGTACATAGTCCTGCAGTAGTCTCCCTGGACGCTTTTGCTTCCTGCACGTGAAAGCATGAAAGATGATAGAAAATTAAAACAAGAAGAAATGAGATTTCATAGAATTAGAGAATGGTGCATACTGAAAGAGACCTCACCTCGGAAGGTCATCTTGCCCAAAACCCCTCTCAAGCAGAGCCATTTAGAACAGGTCACTGAGAACCATGTCTAGATAGCTCTTGAATGTCTCCAAAGACAGAGATTGCACACGTTTGGGCAACCTGTGCCAGTGCCCAGTCACTCTCACAGAGCAAAAGCATTTCCTGATGTTCATCTTGAGCCTTCTCTGTTTCAGCTGGTGTCCATTGCCTCTTGTTTGGTTACTGAGCACTACTGACAAGAGCCTGACTTAATCGCTTTTGCATCTTCTCTTCATGCATTTATGCATATTGGTGAGAGTGCCACAAGACTTCTCTAGACTAAACAGTGCCAGGTCCCTCAGCCTTTTCTGGCTTTTTTTTTATTTTGAACTCTCTGCAATATGTCCGTGTCTGTCTTGTATTAGAGAGCCTAGAACTGGATGGAGCACTCCAGGTGTGGCCTCACCAGGGGTAAGCAGAGGAAAAAGATCACCTACTTCAGTCTACTGGCAGCACTCCTAAGCAAACTGAGGATACTGAGGATACCATTAGCCTGCTTTGCTGCAAGGGCAGATTGATGGCTCATGTTCAGCTAGGAGACCACCAGGACCCCAAAGTCCTTTCTCAAATGGTCCTTTCCCTAGCATGTGTGGTGCCTGGAGTTGTTCCTTCCTAGGTAAAGAACTTTGCACTTAACTTCGTTGAACTTCATGAAGTACCTGACAGATTGAAAAAAAAGGAAATATAAAGGAAACTGACAGGATTAAATATTGAATAATATATTAGGTCACTACTATAGTAGCATAGTATTTCCAAAGACCCTATGAAACCTGAAAGAGCGATTATAACAAGTGTGTTTCTAATGAAAGGGAGTTGCTGAGCTCTTGGAAGTTTACTAACAGTAACAGGAACAGTACAAGAATTAATGGGATAGATTCTTATCACTTCCCTGCCCCATCACTAGAGCAAGAGGGTTCTGCCTCAAGAAAAGGAGGTCTTTGGAAATCAGTTCATTATGTTGGATGACCCTTTGACATGGCCTGCTGATACAATGTGAAGAGCAGAGCTGCTCAGATACACAAATAGAAACCACCATACACACCATTTTACGTCACAGTTCTATAAATGCCTCACCCTGTTCCTCAGGACATATTATCTGGAGCATTATAAATTCAATAAAGTCAATTAATGTGAACTATTTCTAGGTAGACTACCCTTAAAAATCATGGATTTAAGTCTAAGTAATGTCTACTTTTCCAGATCATGTTCTCTCTTGTATCAGAGATAAATAGCAGATTCTGACGCAAAAGAGGGAGCTAGTACTCTATTTTAAATTCAAGTCTAATTCTAAAAATATAACCTCCAGCAAATTTACTGTCTCTACAATCAGTCAAAGTGATAGCCTTGGAACTGAAAACCACTTCCTCAGTCACATCAGCTATTTCAATATTTATGAATTGCTTTCCTCATCATAGTAATTTAGCTGGTACTGTTATTACAGAGATGAGACCAGTCTAATACCAGCTATCAAAACTAATGCTATTATTTTCAAAACATTTTAATTGCTCTTGAACTATAAAACATATGGGCTATTTTTAAAGTATATATACCACAAAAGATTAAACATACACATATACATGCATATAAATATACTGACTTGTAACTTTTTCTTCTATCAGCAAGGGTCGGTGCCATTTTCAAGCTTAAAATGCTCCACTATCCTCTGTTATTGAGGAGGAATATGTGCAATGTTGTGTCCCTGTTTTACATGTTAGAGTAGATGAGAAGGAAAGCAATGCTCTGTATCATAAACACGACATATGTATTAACTCCACAGTACCATCCAGCAGTTAGGGCTGCCTTCCAGGAAGGACACAGTTACCTCCAAGCCCAGTGATGCAAGTCCTAAATCCTTCATGTCTGGTCCCTGGAGAAGGATTCAAAGCCTGAAGAGAGCCTCCCTCCAAACTAAACAAACAGGCCACAGGGACTGGGACCCACCTACATCAGGCCAACAGGGCTGCTCCCAGGCTTCATGCTTGCATATGTGCCTGACAAGAGCTGTAAACTGAAGATATGACCAGAAGATATTATGAGCTCAGAATCAATTCCTGGGATAAACACGTGAAAGCTCAGATGTCTTGCAGCATAGTTTTGAGCCTAGTCATCTAATTGCTATCTAGTTGAAAACTTAAATATATCCCTTTTTCTTTTTTTTTTCTTTTTTTTTTTTTTAAATTCTTGAATCTGTCCATCATTTATTTTCAAGTCTCAAAAAATCACAGGATTCCCACTCTGATCTTAGAGCCATGACTTTGGATGAATAAGAATTTCACTAAAGCTGCCTCCTGCATCTCCTTGTGATTTAAACATTCATAAGCCAACCAAACATTGATCTGCAGCTTAGACTTCAATGGAATAATAAATCATGATTAATTCTCAGTGTCATAGCAGTTGTCAGACATCACAGAAAGGACCCAGACAGAGAATGGGGATTGCAGCTCTCTCATGATTGATTTCACCTTTCTCAGACTTCTGCAAAATATTACATCAGGATCCTATACCTGGATTAAACATAGTTATAAGTTTTCTCAAGACAGTACAGGATTCAGGCAGCATTTTTTCTTTTTCTAATTTACTCTTACTTCTTTGAAAAAACTTATACCTACACAGACAGCTTGACTGAAATCCAAAAGGCTCAGTAAAGTAGCTTAAATCCATACACAAATGTTTCCGACTTTCAAAAGATTTGCTTCCCCTTCTTTAGCTCTTGATTAACACAAGCACTTGGTGTTGTGTGAATTCAAACAAGAACCAGGATGTGACTTCAAAACTGGAGTGCCATCCTGATTATGGTTGGTTCACAGGAAAATCATACAGGCTCTCTGACAGATAATCTGCTGCACCTGAATTTTAAACTTAGAAGCCTAAATTTAAGTAGTCTATAACAGTTCTACTCTTCCTTCTGGGGCTAGCCATATTTAGACACTGATGATGGTCTCTTTTAGAGCAGCCCCTGAAGTACTAGGTTTTTTTCATTTGCCATAAATAATGTGATATGCAGTATGAGACATAAATATTGCCATGGTATAATCATATAGTTATTTAAGTTGATTTATATTATTTGCAAATACACAGATAAGTCTCCCCTGCCCCCAATTTCATATGTTCTTTTTTTTTTTTTCAATAGCTGTTGAAAATATGGCAGCTTTAAAATCTCATTAGTGCACTATTAATGAAGACCAAACGAAGCTATCTGCGACAGATTTATCAGATCATTTTCCTCCCAAGACCTTGTTGAACAATGGAGAAAAGCAGTCCGCTTTTTTGGAATTATAGTACTTACAGTTCAACCGACTTTGCTTTTATAAACTAGATAATATGATCTATCCAAGTCTTGGCTCATAAAAAAATATAAGCAGTCATAAGTAGAAGACTATTTTCTTCAAGTAGGGAATATTGCAGCAGATGAAGGGAGGTGATTCTCCCACTCTGCTTTCTTGAGACCTCACCTGGGGTACTGTGTCCAACTCTGAGGTCCTCAGCACAGGAAGAACAAGGGCCTGTCAAGTTCAGAGGAGGCCACAAAGATGACCAGAGGGCTGAAGCACCTCTCCTATGAAGACAGGCTGAGATGGTTGGGGTTGTTCAACCTGTAGAAGAGTAGGCTCTGAGGAGACCTTGTACTGCATTTCAGTACCTAAAGGGGGCCTACAAGAAAGCTGGAGAGGGACCTTTTACAATGGCATGTAGTGACAGGACAAGGAGGAATGAATTCAAATTGAAAGAGAGTAGATTTAGATTAGGTATTAGGAAGAAATCCTTTATTGTGAGGGTGGTGAAGCACTAGAACAGGTTGCCCAGAGAAGCTGTAGATGCCCCATGCCTGGTGCATCTACAGTGTTCAAGGCCAGGCTGGATGGGGCTCTAAGCAACTTGGTCTAATGAAAGGTGTCTCTGCCCATGGTGGGGAGGCTGGAATTAGCTGGTCCTTGTTAAGGTCCCTTACAACTCAAAATTTTCTACAGTTCTATGATATCACATCTCAAGGTAAATAAAGAAAAAGAACATGTTTCTCCTCACTTCTGCTTCAGTGCTCCACAAGTCTAGTTGCTGCAGGCTCACAATAACTTTTTCTTCAACTCATTTGACAGAATGTTTTTATCACTGTTGTTAAGTTTTAGCCCCTATAGAAAGTCATGCCTTAAGTGTAAAGAAAAAAAGGAGTGATGTATAATTTGGGGAAGAAAAATACCAATTCTCTTAGATAGAAACATCACTGATAGTATCACTTGAATATCCAGCCCTTAAACAATCTTTTATCACAATTTCCAGTGAAGTCTGACTTAACTAGCTGTTCTACCAAAGACTGAACTAGTTACTTGTTCCCTTGATAGTTCATAATTATGGAAATCAATTATTCTTGATGAAAAGGGGTTTTTATATACATATCTGCCCATTTTCATGTGCTCAGTTTGATTGTGACTTGGCTAAGTATTTCAGCACTTGCCTGTGTAGTTCAATATGATCTTTGCCATTGTATCTGGCATCTCCTATTTTTAATCATAGACTATAAAGCAGTTACAAAGTGACATTTAAAAAGAGAGGCTGTTCTAAGTTACTGTAATTTTTTTTTTTTTACTATTACTATTTTATTAAGTTAATAATAGTTCCTTACATGCTATCAAAAAATTTAAATTCACAGTCATTGTATTTCTAGCTCTTAGCTATTTGGTTCATCTTGAAGTAGAAATATCTTGGGAGCACCAGAACCATGAGTGACCATTCTGATTTACTAATGTATTTCCCATGCTGCTACATTTGGTATAAAAAAAGATCTCAAGCATTTATTTTATGTCACAAAAGTCACTAAGAGGGGGAAAAAAATAGTTTTATAAAAGAAATTTGTTATTTGTGCTACAAAAAGATAGAAAATATCTGAAACAACCAGCATAGGACTCAGGGAAAAAACCAAAATTTACTTCCATTTCTGATTTCTGTTGATCATTTTTTCAGTTCTTACATTCAGGTGTTTTCCTCAGCATGCAAGTGTCCAACACCACTGGTGTTTTGGAGAACAGTTTTATTCCCTCTAGTGAGTGTTGTCTTCTCAGTGATGCAGCCCATAGAAAGAAGCAATTCTGATCATTTTTGTGGCTCCAGAAAAAAAAATTATAATTTTTTTGTATGCATAGGTAAAAGCGAAAAGATTTTGCACTTCATCCTTGTTCTTTGTTGTCTGTCAGGTACACATCAATACATACCTGCAAGGAAACAAAACAGAAACATGGAAGAAATAATATAGCTGACATTTTGCTTTTACCGTTCAACTTTTCTATTTGCAATATGGTCGCATGTGTGCATACACACATGTAAAAGAAGGAAAACAGACTTAATGAAATTGAGAACTTTCAGTAATGATAATGGGAAACAAGATATTCTATGGCACTACAGGATTTTTGAACCTACATGTTTAATCTCTCTTTTGTGTCAGTATTCACAGAAAATTTACTTCTCAAAATGTTAACACAATACAGACTTAAGGTTGAGTCCAAAGATGCTTTCCCTTCTTCTTTCAGTATTCAGCGGTACCTAACAAAACACAGATGTAGAATGTTCCACCAGATGTTTCCGTAATATTAAACAGAAACACCTGTTTGTACTGTACAACGCAACACCTACTAGCAGACAATTTGGGAAGCAATTTAGAAAACTGCTATTCCCACCTGACATTTCTAAAGGAAACTTAAAACACACTGGCATTTTCTAATAATCTTCATATAGCAATATTTTTTGCTTCCTTCGTTTAGTGACTGTTAAAATGGGAATACTAAACTTTCAGGTCTAGGCTATCCCATCTGACTTCAAATACAGATATACATGTGTCTGAAAAAAAAATGAATCATTGTGCTTAATTTGTCTATCTGATTTCCCCCTGGGTTTAGATTTCCCAAAACTAGATAGTGCTCTCTCTAAGCAATATCTAATGCAAATTAGTTTAATTTTAAGAGATATGTAAATATAAACATGGAAGCCATTAGGTTTTCAGACTTCTAAATTTCTTTTACTGTGAAAGCCTAGTGTCCATTATAGAATATACAGTGATAAAAGATGATCTCTCTCTTGGAAAATCTGTGGTCATTTTGCCTTCCTTGCTGCCCTCCCTTCTGCCAAAACTTGCTGGCAGTGCCATCTGGGATACTTTCTTTATCTTCCAGCATTAACCTATATAGTGAGTACACTGAACTAGAATCATGCATCCTTTAGTTGTGAGATGCATTTTCCACTAAGGTCTTAAGCTCTGCCAGGGAAGGTTTAGGTTGGATATTAGGAAGAAATTTTTTACGGAGAGAGGACTCAGACATTGGAATGGGCTGCACAGGGATGTGGTGGATTCACCATCTCTGGAGGTTTTTAGAATGAGATTGGGTGTGGCACTGAGTGCCATGGTCTAGTAACCACAGTGATGTTGGATCAGGGGTTGGACTTGATAATCTCAGAGGTCTTTTCCAACCTGACTGGTTCTATGATTCTATGAAAAGCTTGCATATACCATCAATAGATTAAGACTCATTTATCTACCAAGCATAAGAAAATTTTCAGTCCCACTTCATGTACCAGTACTTACATATACAGTATCTCCTGTCAGAAGACAGATATTTGAATGAGATGCCTGTGAGCTACAGTTTCTTACACAAATAAATATAAGCTTTTCTTGTCAGACTGATCAAAAATGTATCAAAATTTTTTCATGGTAAATAAATGAGAGAAGTTAATAGATAATAGCAGGAAAATAAAATATAACCCATAATCAGGACACTTAATTGGAAACCACATAATAAAGTTATGGTTCTGCTAATTTGAAAATTATTGTTATCTATCAATGCCTGACTGACAGGAAGTGCAGAGTGGAAGACTCGGTATCTAGTACATTACTTTAAAAATGTGCTACATGCTATTGTATGGATTCTTAATGAAATTAAATGTTATTTTTATTATTATTTTCATATAAGTCTGTGATCCTTCAGTTCAATTAATACTAAATAAATAGTAAATACTATTTACTTTTTTTTACTCTAATTAAAAAATATAAACATATGAAAATATTTCCCTTTTGAATTATGGTATACAAAATATATTTTAGCCCAATAAGAATCCTACTTGGGCAGTTCACTAGTTGATTTTGAAATGAAACAGGATGTGTTGGTTATCAGAGAAGTTAGTCTTTAAGTTGTGCTTTGGCTATCCAAATGCCAAAATTACATTCCTTTTTGAAAGGTATAGAAGAAAATTAATCAGACATGGTAAGCAGAAAACTCAGCAGTATCTTCTTCTTTCATTACTGAATTCTGTCAAAAATCACTGGGAAGATTTTTTCCTTTCTTCCCAGAAAATAAGGAAACAAAGACCACTTTTAAGAATTAGGGAGTACTTATAATTTCAGAAAACTATAAAACTGTTTTATGTGCCTTACAATTTAAAGTAAAACAAGAGGGAATTGTATCTTTTCCAAGCTATAAGGGGGTTCTACATACTACTTTACCTTAGGATTTGCCACAGGGAAAATAGATATAAACATCAAAGAATCCCAGCAATAAAGCACCTACTTTATCAGATAAATCATTGGATGTTTTTTTGATCTTTAACAGCATTACACAACTATTACATCTACTCCTGAGTAGCCTGGATCCATCATTTGGCCTCAAGTGGGTGATAGGGACAGAAATGATAGAGTTTAGCTAAACAAACATGGCATTGATTGATAATGGAGAGAGCCGGTTTGATCGATTTATAAGATGGAGTGTTTGAGGCATCACAAAAAGAAATATTTTCTGCAATAAATCTCCAAGAGGCTTTAGGAACTGTGAATAGCAGGGAAGTTATTTCCTACTGTATCATACTATGGACTTTACAGTCCATACTGTAAAATAGGAAATGCATGGAACTGAACCAGAAGTCAATAATGAAGAATGTCTTGGAAACAGTTCATAGGAGGGTTTTAAAGCTCCTTTCCCTTGCTTTCATATCTACACCATTACCTAAAACATTAAAAATTATCCATTCAAAACTATACCTTCAGGAACAATGTACAACCATTTTCCATACCTCAGCACTTCCTTTATCTGTCTATTATGGTCTGTTATTTCAGCTTACCCATCTAATAATTTTTTAGCTAGTTCCTACTTTCTCCAGTAGAAATTACTTCAAAGTAATTTCCTCAGATGTGATTGTAGTATATATTTTATTATTCGGGTATAGTACTATATACCACAAACTCTGTCTAGCTGTCCTTATTAAAGAAAGATTTTAGATATTATATCCCATTTTCCAATTCTCCATTTCTTTAAGTACTTTTCTGTCAAAGTTAGTTATACCACCTAGCAAGCTGGACTTTCAACTTCCCAAATATATACTTGGGAATAGCTCCTTCCAACACAAGAGATCGAAGAACTACAGGAGGAAGTGATTGCTTCAAAACCAACACAAAGTTCTCTCTGTTTTCCTGCATTCCTTAATGGCTACAATAACAGTAGCGAGGGACACCACTAAGTGTCTAGAGTTATGCTGCGGTTCTTGACTGTCCTAACAGAGCAGATTGTTTCTGTACTTTTATCTTTGGCCGTTGTACAATTCCAGTTTCTGATCTAGCTTTAGATGACTTCACTGGATATAAATGGACAGGGAAGACAATAAAAACTAAGCAAAAATAGCATAAAAGCAAAACTAAAAATCTAACACAAATTCTCATTTTACACTGCCTGGGTGAAATTCCATTTGCTTAACAAATCTGAGGTGTGAAAATATTTTCTTATAATTTCAATTAATATGATATGCTGTTACTATTTGGAAGTGGTTTTTTCCTCTTTATTTTGTGTTTGAGGGTTTGATGTGTCTCCTTTTACTTGTTTGACATTATTTTGGTTGGCTGTGTGAAGCTATATCAAAGAGACCTGCTAGCCATTGTGAGAAGAAAACAAAATTATTTCATCATTAGGATCTCTTCAGTCAGAATACTAGAAGTCCTCAGGGGAAATAATTGGTGAATCAGTCAGTAAAAAATATTTTTCACCAGCCCATTTCTCCAGGATACAAAGACCAGTGAATTATCAAGGACCTCGACCTGGAGGGAAATAGAGGGGATCAGGCAGCTGGAAGAGTGTTTAGGAGGAGGAATGTCCATCTCTCTGTGCCAAGTTAGAGAGAAGCTGTTGCAATGCTATGGAAGTGAGCTACAGTCATTTCCCAAGACTTCACATCTCAAATAAGTGCTGTAACAGGTGAGCCCCAAGGTGTGTGCATCCTATGTACTATGGGATAAATAAACATACACCTATTCAGAAGATGTTATTCTGTGTCTCTGTAATTACTCACATACCCAGGAAAGTGTCTTCTCACATTAACCATGTTGCACTCTCTTGCTGCCAGAGGATTTCAAACACATGAAAGATCTCCATACTGAGACTGAAAGATTTATGAGGATACACCCAGCAAGATTAGAATATAGCAAGAACTAATTGTTGCCATTTTATCAGAGTTGTTCAGTGTGATACTTTTCATTCAGACTTATAGCTGTGGCAGTAACTGCCTCTTGTCATTAATATCATTCCTCCATAGCATCTATCAGTCTCAACATGCTTTGTAACAATATTGGGTATCATCACTAAATATCATCATCATTATCCTGGTTTTACAGACAGAAAGAAAGAGGTACATAAGTGGGAACAAAGGATAACCTTCTTCCACCAGGGTGCCTTATCAGTGGAAACAGCAATGGAAACAGCAGGTATGTCATACCCAGAGGACTGGACCATGGAGGATTGCCACACCTGCGTCATGGCAGCCACGAGCACCATAGAGGCTATTTAGTCTGCATGCACTAGCATATTACCATTGGCTCCATATTGATCAGGAACTTAAAGATGTCAGGCTACCAACCTTGCTACTCCCTCACTTGTTAAGTAAATGTACAAATAAGAACTACTGGTAAGGTTTTCTTTACAAAAGAAATAGCCTCTTTTCACAATAAGGAAAAGAAAGAAGACATCCTTGCCAATAACGGTAAAGGTCATCTAGAGCTATATATTATTCCTCTTTGTTCTGTAAATTAAACACAGCAGAGTTAGTATTGTTGAGATACATAAAATTCAGCACCTCCTGTTAATCATTGTCCCATCCATCCAACACTACAGCACCCCAAAGGTCAAAGCTCCAAACTGCACTTGACTAGTTCATGTAAACAGTGGTGGCCAAAGGCTGGAACTACACTAAGGCCAGGATCATGTTTAACTGTATAGGTAACCATAACACAGATGCAAGTAACATCTCCAGGCTCCATACACTAACACACAGTACAAGTACCATGAGTTTATTTCCATCCTTATTTTCTGTTAGAAAAATTCTCCAAAGTCCTTACTCTTCTAAAACAGTTTATTTGTGAACATGTCTCAGCTTTCCATGCTAAAATCCTAAGACAGGCATAATATATCTCTGCTATTATTCCATGTTTTTCTATTTAGACTGAGCCATGATATGCATTTATATCTAGTGCACTGAGCTATGCAACCCCAAATTCGGCAAAGCCCAGCAGAGTTACTTATAATATTGTTAGCTATTACTTTGACTATAGTGTCTTAAGTGAATGTGTTAATTGAAAGATTTCATTTATTGCTATCAAAAATAATTATTTTAGTAAGCTTTCTGCCAAGGCCCAAAAGACACCTTTGTCTATTTCAAATTTTATGTGTACTAGCCAAACTAGACCAGGATAGTGGTTTTAGCAACTCCAGATTTGGTTTCTTCGTAATATAACATTCGGTTAACCTGTAAATAAATGTTCTAGCACAGCTCTTCAATTAGGAAGAAAATAAACTCAAGTTTAACCACATCAGAAGTTTAAAAATATATAAAAATATCACATTAGAGTAAGTAGGAGATCTGTTAAAATCAAGAATATGTTACAATTTTTTCTGGAGCATTGAATTTTACAATTTGACTTCTCACTGAGAAAAGGCTGACACGCCATAACCAGAGATACCATGAAGTACCAGATACTGCGGAGTAAAAAATGTGAAACAACAAACAGTGAGCCTTCAGATAGCATGGGTCTAATGTGTATAGAAGTGTCAAATAAAACCCCAGGGAATACTGTATTGAATTCTGAATTCTTTAATAGCATACTCCCTATGAGCCAACGTTAAAAAAAATGGGAAAGATAGACAAGCTAAAACCTTCTGGGGGATAGGGAATAAGAAAACACAGGCAATAGAAATATTTACTCTTTTTGTCTTCTGGATAATAATCATATCTGACATTCTTGTAATTCTATTTTTTTTTTTTTGGGGGGGGGGGGTTGTTTATGCATTTATAAATAAAATCTGTCACAGTAATCATCTTCCGTGAAGACTCTGAATCATTGTATCATTGTCTTTTTGGATGGTGTCATTAGTGTTCATCTTATTTGTGTCTAGAAATGTTTTGGTTGCTAAGGCATTGATTAGACATTCCCCTCCCAATTACAGCGGAAAAGATCTGGTCTGTACTACAATAATTCACAAAAGAACTTGGAGGGGAAAAAAAACAAAACAAACAACAAACCAACAAAACAATGCAATTGAAAATTAAGAACAATCCAGCATTTCTTAAATTCTAGTTCCTTAATATCTGCTTTACTAAACTGGTGGTTCCATTTTAAAAGGCCTTTCTAGAAGGGCTCAGTGTTATGTACAGCAAGGCAGGTGATGCCAGTTCCATCAGCAGGCCATTGAAAGTTAATTTCTTGCCAGAGTCTTCTATGGGCAGTGAAGAAAATATACAGAAGCTGACCTTTTCCCCAGGGGTACTAGCATGTCACCCATCACATTCAGGTATCCAAAAAGAAGTTTAGCTGCTTGAAGCAGAGTTTTGGCAGAAGTCTCTTAAACAGAAGCTGTGGTCTGAAAGCTTGCTAGGATCCAATTATTAAAAGATGTCTCTGCCCAAATTAAGCTGCAAATGAGAACATATGCCAAAGTCAATAGTACGAATTTTATTTAACAGTAAATGTGAGGTAGAAAGAGTGATAGAGATAGGAAGAGGCACTGGGGGAGGGGGGAAGAAAGAGATTGAGAGAGAGAGACAGATTAAGTAAAAGATCACCACCACATGGATTCCAATGGCGTCCCACCAGTCCTCCTTCTGTGGTGATGGTCCCAGAGTTGTGCTTCTGGGTACCACTTTCATACAGTCCAAGTCCTGGATGTTCATAGGTAATCATGGAGGTTCCCACAACTTGGGATGGCATGGGTGTAAACTTTCCCACAGCTTGCACAGTAGATTTCTGTACGATGTGCTACTAATTCCAAACCTTCACCTTCATTTAGGTATGGAATTATTGCCTTCCTTTTTCATAGTTTTCCATGGTGGAAATTTTTGTCTGGATAGGTTACCCAGATCTGCCTTACCAGGCCTAGTTCCTGTTGTTGCCATCTGCTCTTATCAAAAGTTCCTGTCGTGGTGGTTTATCTTATGGGAATTTCTTTACTTGAAAGTATTCTGAGACAGCTAACTGCATTCCTTATGACAAAGCCCCTGTTCATAAATATCACCAATATGCATGCAGTCACAGCAGAGAAGACTGTTTTTCCCATACAGTTGGAGAAAGAATTAGAGCCCAGGTCTGTCTTTCTCTAGAATTTGGGATGATCACTTGGCTTTAGCATCATTTTCCCTGTCTCTGAAATAGCAAATTACTTATTGTAAAAGGCTCAGTCCAGAAAGAATAGTTCAGCTTTTCTGGGTTTTGTTACTCTCCTGACAGAGAAAATGTGAGGCATACCTCAGTCAGAGAAGGCACTAAATATTCATCTTCCACATCTTGTGGCAATGTTAGGGCTGAAAGCAAAAAAGTGAGCTCTGGTCTGTTATTTGAAAGTAGAGGTGTCAATTTTCAACCCTAAGTAGTGTATCTGAGAACAAAAACAAGATCTAGGACCCATCAGGATTGTCAGCCTGTCTCACTGGGTACTCAGTTGTTATTCATCCTAGTAATAACTCATCCAGGTGCTGCTCCGAGAAACCTCAGAATTTGCCTACATGGACAGGTGAAAGTGAGCTTTGGCTGCATCCTGAATGCCTAAAACATTTCTCAGTTTTGTAAAAGTGCTTTATTCCAGTGCTGTGGTATGTTCATGTTACTAAGGCTGAACCAGGACCTAGATCAATCACTTATAGGTTTCAGCAGAGCCAAACTTAAAACTAGTCTGCCCTTGCTTCACCTCTTAAGACTGCATGCAAGCTCAAGGTGCAATCAAATCATCTGAACCAGTGGTAGGCAGCAGTATGCCATGGTCCATTAAAGGATGTTACCTTTCCATTTAATTAAAGTAATGGAGAGATATATTGCAGTCAGACTTGCTAATCATTCACTGAAAAAATATCTGGTCCTGTTGATTAACAACAGTAATAGCCTTGCTTTCCACATAGCTTCTAGGTTAATTGACAAAACAAATCTAATAACTTTAACCAAGAAAGAATAATACTTTGTTCAAAGTAGTAACTAAAGAGTCACCATGTCTTCCACTTCACAAATAAAATGTTTTTGGGGTTTTTTCACCATCTGCCTAAGGAAGCAAGGTTTCCATTTCATCCTTAAGCTTAAGGACAAGCAAGTGGGAATATTCATTGTTTGTCTGTTGGTCCCCTCCTAAACTCTTTCAAGACTGTTGGAAATCTTAACCGCACTGAGCAAATAGACTACTGAATAGGTATTGCAATTTTACAGTCAACAACACAGTGGAAGAGAATGAGCCTTGGGGGAAATAAACACAGCAGATTATTATCTTGCATCACATAACATCTGTAGGGGGGAAACACTCTGAGTGTCCCGAACACAAGGACAGCTTTGATCAGCGGCAACAGACTGATAAAAGCCAGACTGCAAGACACACATCTGCCAATCCATATCTTGTTTCTTCCATCACTGATGAAGGCATAAGCAGACATGAAGATAATAGGGGACATGACTGGATGACTGGTTGCTCTCTTTTCCTGCCCCTAGCCCCCTTCCTAAGGCATAGACATTGAATATTATGTCATCAGCACAACATCTGCAATTCCTGAGCTGAGGAGGACTAGTGGGAGATAGGGTTATCATCACTAGGATTTCTAAGATATTTTCATGTTCACTCGATCAGGTTTCTGGGTGGGTTTTCTCAGCCTGGACATTGCATTGAGCTGATGCACCAGTCAGGGAAAGTGGGGGACTTAAAGATATTAAATGTGCTTTCTCATAGATATGTGGGTAGAAAGAGTAGAAGATATGACAGATAAGGTCTTTTGATGTCCACCTCTCATAGCCAGCCCACAGAAAAACAGGTTTCTAATGTACTATCTACTTCTTCAAAAGTAACTTCAAAAAGCAAAATTCTGAAAATGTAACTGGTTTACAAGGATAAGTAATCATCTTTTTAAGCAAAACTCTAACTGTAAACAATTTCTTGAAATGTATACTCTTTCTAGCAACCACATTTTAAGGGCTGTGAGGAATATGTGTCTTTCACCATTTACTTTGAGCAATAGAAATTTAAAAGATGCTAAAGGGTAAAACCTACATGCCATAATTGCACAGAGTGCTGTTTGGTATGATTTTATACTTTCCAGTCACAAAACACATCAAGGGAGAAATGCTGCTCTTTACTGTAAAGAATTTCAGGAGCATAATTACATTTAGAGTAAAAAAAACTGATTTGTAACATGAGAACTTAAATTAAAAAAAAAAAAAACAACAAAAAAAAAAAAAAAACAAAACAAAACAAAACAAAAAAAAACAAAAACAAAAAAAAAACTTGTTTAGTTATAGTAGAAAACTTAAGAACAGGAAATAGAGAAGAACAAAAGTTTAGTATTTTCTTCCTGACAGAGCTCATCATTTCAAGCATTGCCCCTGTGTTTGGAAAAGGGTAATTACAGTAGTGATAGAGAAAATTACCATTGTTACTGCCTTCTCATAGAATACTCACATTTGCTTAAAATGGAATATGAAACAGCCACAGTCATAATCGAGAAATAATTGCTGGTTCAATATTAACTACCATTGTTGCAAACAACAACTGTAGAACATAAAACAAAAAAGATTCACTTAAAAGATCAGTTTGGTCAAGTATCAGATTACCCTTATTTAAGAAAAATTCTAAAATATCAAAATGACTTTACATTTCATGTGCATTCTATAGCTTGATATGATTTGTTCAGTTTTTCCAGCAGGACAATTCTGTCATCTCATCCATTAAATTTGAATGTCCTCCATGTTCTTCAGGGAACTCTTTTCCTTCAGTGGGCAGATATTTGCTGTCATCCATTTGCATAAGTTTTTCTCTGAAATTTGTGGGGATTTTACCATGGTTTCAACAAACAAAAAATTAAAAAAAAAAAAATTAGGTAAGGCGAAGCTTGACCATTCCCTTATTCCCTTTCTCCCAGTCTAATCCATTTCCCTGCACATTCTGCATCACTGATTTCTGGGCAATTTTTTTTAATAAAACTTGCTCAGTGTCACATCCAACTCTGTCTGTATCTTAATAATATTCTGGACGTTTTCCACTTCAGCTGCTGTTCAAAAATAGATGTCATTAATGGTTTTAGCCCTATTAGGTAGAAGTCTGAGCTGCAAAGTCTCTAGCAGCAAGTTCTGCACAATTTGGTCCAGAAAGACATTAACTCTCTGTATTTGAAGATTAGTTGATCTTTCTTACACTCCAGGAAGAATCTCTAAATAAGTCCTTCTGAGCAGCTATTTGTTACTCTTCCAAGACATCTTCTACACATTTTTCTTTTACTTCATATATGCTAAGAGGTAGCTGGGCTTATTATGGATGACATTAGACATTTCTGTTTAGCTAAGGTAATGGCCTACTAAGTGTGAAAGAGGAGGATTCTGCTTCTCTGCTTTCACCCTCCTCCTATACTCTAACTTCTAGATCAGTCTCAGGTAAATTGTTGAAAAATAACCTGGTAGTTAAAAAGAGAAATGCAGTAACCTGTCTGATTTACCATTCAACCAGCACAAGAGAAGCAGGGAAATCTGGGTCTGGAAACAGGAGGGGAAGACAGTAAGGGAAAGACTGAAAATTCTCTTGAGCTGTTAACTCAGCCTATGCCATTAAGTTATACTGTGTAACTTCATCCTAAACTAGCAAAAATTACACTTGGACCATACTGAGTAAGCACAGTGGGCTTCTTTTCCCTGAAATTCTGAATTAATCTGTCTTGGTTTTAACATATTTTGAATTAGAAAGCCTGTAAAATGGCATAAACTCACAATCTTATCAAATTATCAATTTATATCAGGAAAAAAACACCAGCAAAAGCCAGAAAAGCTTCATAATCATGTAACTTTTTTCCTTCTATTTCACTTTAAATTTTCAAAGATTTATATTTGCAGTGATCAAGGCAACATATATTGCAATCCATAGCTGGATTTTCACAATTTAAAGAAAATGGAATGAACTTCGAAATAGCAGAACCTTTTAATGATCTCTCAAACAATAAAAAAACACAAAACCAATAAATTCACCAGTGACACTGTAGCTGTTCTATGATATCTCCAGAGACTGATTTTCAGAACGATAAATGTTTATCTGGAATTTATTTCTGCTTGTAAACAATAATGTGTCAGAAAGCTTGCACAGTAGAAAATGTACAAGTGGGAAAGAATCATTCATTAAAAAATTCATCTTATCTCTATTGCCTGAGGAGGGTAATTATACATGTATAGATATATGATTATCATGTATAATGGCACACCTTTCCAGTCTGAAAATTCTATGTCATTTTCCTGTAACCTGGACATTACCTACATCAGCATTGCATATACATGAGACAAAAGAATAGATTGATGGTACCACAGCTAAAAAGCAGAATAATGTATGACAGAGAAAAGACTTAGAGACCCTTCTGCACTGAAATACAAATAATGAATGCCATAAAATATGAATATCAAGGAATAATTAATTTTCTTTCATTTAAATCTGTGATGACCTATGTTGTTATTAAAAATAATGTACACCTTAAGAATTTCCATGGGCTGCATAGATGCAAGAATAGAACATGCTTGTTTGTAAGACAAAACTTGACCAATAAGGATGGTAGGGCTGGTAAAATTTCAGTAATGTATTACATCACTCCAAGTCCATGTTATACTTTAGCTGAATTTCAGCAAAGATGCCATTTGTTGCCATGACAACAGCTGAGGCAAGAGATATTGACAAAAGAGAATTCTGCATTCTACATAAAGGATGAATGATGTGTTAGCACAGACAAAAGAGTAGTTAATGGCCTCTACCTTCTGAGCTTCATGAATACAAACACCTCAGAACCAGACTAGAAAGGATAGTTTTTCTGCTCAGTAAAGAGAACAATAACTGTGACAAATCTTTGACATTGCAGATCTCCTGTTCTCGAATGGCTCACCCCTCACATTGGATCTATAAACACCATCTGTGTACACTGAAGAAACATTTCCAGAAATAGATGAGTCATATACCATTATCTCTTGTCAGAACACAGCAGAGAGATTTGTAGCAAATGATAAATAAAACAACAAGCTAATATCCTAGAAGCCATCCCAAGACTTATAGTGTAATTACTTACATAGGATGGATAAAATACATTATGAGTTTATTTTCATGTTGATAACAAACACATGGAGGTTTTTAACATACCCTGCTGGTTTCTTACTCTACCACTAAATATGGTTAAATTGACAACTATCTGGATACACCATTCTTGGATTTCACTCAAAGTCTCATAGTTTGAACATATAAGAAAAGACTTGAAAGTTACTTATTGATAAATTGTCTTCCATGGCTTTTAAACTGAACAGAAGAAGAAGAAAAGGGACATGGAATACCCATTACAGCATACCAAATCAGATATTTATTTCATTTTCATAGGTCAAGAGGTTTCAGAATCTAGTGAACAAGAGGGACTTTCATCAGTGCGTATAGTTCTTACAGCTCATAGTGTCTCGTATGATAAAATCACAGCTGATGTAGAAACAACGTTGGCAATGCCATGCACCTGCACATACCAAAAGAGAAGCATTGTTCAAAAGACTGTAGAAAAGTACGAACAAGAGAGATAAGAGGTGGTAAGACAAGCAGACTCAAAAAAGGAATTTGCCCAGCTGAACCCATCATTCCTTAAACAGGTCAATCACTTCCTAGCCCTTAAGGGAATGGTCAAATGCTCAAAGAACCTTTCTGCAAGGAAGCAGTTATGAGCCTTGTGTCTGGGCTAAATCACAAATAACTCGTTCTTTCACACCCTGAATTTGCTGAGCTGAGGTCACTAGAAATCTGTGCTTAATTTGTTTATATTGTTTTGCTTTCCTTTAATTGTCTATCTACCTTGCATGAGACTATTTTTTTCTGATTAATATTTCTATTAATAACTGTCGTGCAAGGAATTATGTATCATGAATAAAATGCTGATTACCATGAGGCAGAATGTAATGGCTATATAAAGCTACACCATACATTTAAAGTGTGCTTTCCAAAAGCCAGCTTCTGTCTCTAAACAGCATGCATCCTGAATAAGAGAGCTGGAGAATATGTTACAAGTGGATGAAAGAGTACCAGGGTTTATCTTGATTTCTGAACTTCATAAATGTGTGGCAAAAATTCCTGAATAAGGCCTTATGAATAAACTCGGAAAAGATTTTTCAACATGGGGACAGAAGAACACATGAAGAAGACTGTACCAGCAACAAAAAATGAATCACAGAATAGGCTGAGTTGGAAGGGACCCTCCAGGATCATCAATTCCAGCCCTTAGCCCTGTACAGGACCATCCCCAAGAGTCACACCATGTGCCTGAGAGTATCATCCAAACAATTCTTGAACTCTGTCCAGCTTGGTGCTGTGACCACTTCTCTGGAGAGCATGTTCCAGCACCCAACCACCCTCAGGGTGAAGAACATTTTTCTAATCTCCAGTCTAAACCTCCCATGACACAACTTCAGTTCATTCCCTTTGGTCCTGTCACTGGTCACCACAGAGGAGAGATCGGTGCTTGTCCCTCCTCTTCCCCTCACAAGGAAGTTGTAGACTGCAATGTGGTCTTCCCTCAGTCTCCTCTTCTCCAGGCTGAACAGACCAAGTGACCTCAGCTGCTCCTCATGAGGCTTCCCCTCAAGGCCCTTCACCATCTTTTATTGCCCTCCTTTGGACACTCTCAAATAGCTTAATTTCTTTCTTATATTTTGGTGCCCAAACTGCACACAATATTCAAGGTGAGGCTGCACTAGTGCAGAGCAAAGCAGGACAATTCCCTCCCTCAACCGGCTGGTGATGCTTTTCCTTATTTTCCCCCCAGGACATGGTTGGCCCTCCTGGCTGCCAGGGCACTGTTGACTCATATTCAACTTGGTGTCAGTCAGGAACCCCAGGTCCTTTTCCACGACACTGCTTTCCAGCATCTCATTACCCAGTCTGTATGCACATCTGGGGTTGCCCCGTCCCAGGTGCAATTGTTGAAAAATACATCTTTTGTAAAAAAAAAAAAAAAAAGCTAAGTAGAAAATCAGAGGTTCAGAGTTAGGCAAGATTGTTGGGAAGACCAGTTAACAAATTATAGCATTTTCTGCAGTAGGAAAAAGGGGAAGGGAGGGTGCATGGGAAAGAATAATAAGATCCATGAGTCTTTGCGTTAAAAAATGCCTATCAATATGTGTACAATGTGCAAAAGTAACAGTCTTTCATATGAAAGGTTCAACTTAACTTTCACTCCCAAGTACAATGTCCTATTTTCCAGTAAAAAGGTTATTCTAGGATGAGTAAGAGTATGGAGATGTAAGACCCCAGCCACGGAGCAACAAGCTCAGCCAGGAGTTTTACTTTTAAAAATATAAAAGGCTTCAAAATTTTGCCCACCAAAACTTTGCAGAGCCTTCAGTTCTTTAATACCTTGACATAGCTTAAAGAAAGAATTCTGCACACGTTTTCTCAGAAGATAGTTTTACTGATAGTTTAGATAATATGGGAGAAAATAAGAGATCTTGGCAACATTTAAAGGAGTAACATACAATCAACAGAAGACATTTCACAAAGCTATGACTTAACAAAAGCTAACCCACACAATTTAGCAATATCCAAACCACTCAGTTTTAAGTTACCCAAAATATTAAGAAAAGAGTAAAGAAAGGAAGAGATTTTTAAAAAGGAATAACAAAAGAGATTAAGAGAAAAATACTGCCAGAGAGTCCTGTGTAAATCTAGCTTCACATAGTGGAGGTAGGTCCCAGGAGCTTGAAAGGAGGAGGGATGGAGGAGAGATGGAGGCACGTGTTGCTGTTTTTCAGGTGCTGTGGTCCTGTGACCACCCCTCCTAGGCAGGAATTCTGGCTCACTGGCCACTCTGTTATCTTCACTGGCTGGTTTAGGTGTTCCTAGGGGCATGGTGTGTGTTCCCAGGCTGCCCTTTTGGTTGACATCTTCTCAGGGGCTGCCCCATGAGGCTGCAGGGTCTGCCATGTGGGGTCTGTGAGCCCTTCCCATACACACATAAGTTGGTTCCAACTCAATAATTAAATAACCCGGTGCTTCAGAGGAGAGAACTGTGATTCCATTTGCAATGCTAGCAGAGTTGACTTGGAATGAGAAAGTTTTGATTTGGAGATCTGAGGGGAAGTAAGAGAAAGACTACTGAATTGAGGAAGAAAGAAGCATTATATATAACTGAGATGGCAAAAATCAAGTGATCAACATCAACAGGAACAAGTAAAACAAATTCAGAGATGGTTTGAAAAGCCAAAAAGTAGAGAAAATAAGCATCAGGAAGCATCAAGTCACAGCCTTGACTGAATGAGAAAGGCTTCTTATGTTGCTTATTCTGGAATAAGATATGACAAAGGGCTGAAGAGAAAAATAGGGAATTTCATTTTATAGAGGTAAGATTTTATGAATAATTTTATAAAACTTCATAAGATGGGAGGAAAGAGTATTACTTGATAAACTATGAGCAGAACTAAATAGATGACCCAAGAGTGAAAATACATTCCTCCACAGATACCAAAAAGACTAGGCAATCACAAGCTACTTTTAAAAACTAGACTTCAGTATTCAAGTCAGACTTCCCTTAACAAAAATGAAAGGTTTATCAAACAGAAAGTACTATATTCAGAAAGTACAATGTCAGAGTGAGAAACTGTATTCTGTAACTACAACATAAGGTTTCATTAATGTGTGTGAAGACCAAAACTGTTACAGGGTGGTCCTCTGCACCACAGTTTTGGATACAGACACTAAAATGATCATTGATGGAGGAGCCACTTGGAACCACTTGGCACTCCAGAAACATACTCTGTTTTTAAAACAGCTGTAAAGTGTTTACGTCTTGCAATATAAAATCCATATATTTATGGCTATGAAAACTAGGACTTACATGTTTGCATTTTCTCATTTGTTTCTTAGTTCAGCATATGTGGAATAGACAAAAACAACCCTGAATCACTGTATGGCATTGATACTCTTTAGTCAAAAGGAGACCATTTTGGCTCACCTCATAGAAATGTTGCCTAGGAGTCGTAGGCATCTTCATTCAATTCATGAGTAATAACAACCAGCTTGTGCACACACACCAGAGTTAAATCTCCAGATGGGAAGGATGAAGGCTTCACTAATTAGTTAAGTCTGTTCTTGTATCAGTCCATCACTTGGCAGACGTACAATGCTCTACTCTAAGCTATTCTGTGGTTACTCAACTCCTGCAGAATTTACTGTTTCTGCAGTTGGCTATTTCCCAGGCAGTCTTCATTATCTTTACTTAGTGGATCCATGAATATTCTCAGGCTCTACCTACTAAACCAATTATCACACAGATTAATTGCATTGGCTAGTCACCTCAGACCTGGAGAACTTAAGCTGAGGATTCTGTCTTTAATCCTAAATCAAAAAAGTATCTTGCAATTCGTGTAATAAATATCAGTTACATAAAGCTCATTATTGCATACATCAAAGTAATTTAATCCTATGCTAATGTAAGCAATCGATTCACCTTCAGATCAAGCCACTTATTATCAGTATGCTTTGACTTCAGCTAAAAAATTTCCATCTTTGTTAAAAATGAAATAACTATTCCTATCTTTAGTTCAACAGAAGCATATTGTGTTGTTTGGTAGCAGTCCTGTTAAGTCTAGATTTAGTTCTCATCTGCAATTATGTTTAGGTTTTTTTCAGTTCTTTTTTAATATCTGTAGTAAACACTTACTGAATCAGCAAGTGAGATTGTGTCATGGTTTTGCTTGTTCTGGGAAACTAAGCAGGAATTTTCCCTTCCCCCTGCCCACTGTGTGAAAGGGATGTTGAGAAGGCAGGTTGGTTGTGCCTCGAGCAATGGACTAACACAAAAGAAGTGGCTAGCAGAGTCACATTCCAAGTTGATGCCCCTCAGGAGACTGTGGGAAGGGTGAGGAGTTTTCTTTACCTTTTTTTTAGTTCTCCTGGGAAACAGCAGGAACTTCATTGTTGACTGAGCTGGGACAAGGTCTGGGCGGCAGGAGCTCTGAGGTGGCTTTGTTCTCAGTCTGACTGCCCAGCAGATTTGGGGGTTTTTCCCCTTTCTTCTCCTGGCCCCAGGAGACCTGCGTTCCATTTTCTACCAACCCAGAACATTCTTGGATTTTCATCAGAAAGGAGCTATTCAGGAAGGAGGTCACTTTCTTTCCCTCCTCCGTTCCCTTTTTCTTTTTTTTTGGCAGTGGTTCTTGTATACACATCAAAGGACAGGGGAAGCCACACCACATGTTCCAGCCTTAGACAAAGTGAGTTCCCATTAGGAAGAATTTTTTTTTTCTCTCCTTTTTCCCCTTTCCCGGTGAGGGGGAAGGAAGACCTCCATTTTCAGCTTCTCCAGCACACCCTGGGTGGAGCCCCACGTGGCAGTCATCAGGGATCCAGCAGTGCTCCCTGCAGGCTGGCACAGAACACTGCAGGCTCTCTATCTCCAGTGATCCAGCATCCCCCACTGCTGACTGTGGTTAGAATTGTGCCAAAGGGCACAAACTGAACTGTTTACCTTTTTTGTTTGTTGGTTTTGAAGGGGATTATTTTTGAGTATAGGATTATTGCTTGGTTATTTTATTTCTTTCGTTGTTCTGCCATACACACATAGCTTTTAATAATGGGCTGTTATTTTTTCCTTTTTCCACACTTTCTCAATTGGAGCCTCTTAATTTCGGATTTACAATTGTTTAGAGTAAGGAGTTTGGGTCTTACTCATAACTCATCTTCAGCAAAACACTTGTGTTTCATTAAATTGAGACAGATTGTCATCACAGTTCGTGAGTCGGGATTATCAAAAGAGTAAACAAATTCTCGTATTTATACTATCCTGTCTTTATAGTTTTTAAAAATATTCAAAATACATATCTGAAAAATAAGCAAAAACAATAAAGATAAAAATGCTATTTTTTTATTTTCCTCTTTGGATTTGTCCATTGGGAAATAAAGAATCTTTTAGAATCTGAACCTCCAGCATCACAAAACAATTACACTAACCTTATCAGATACTATTCCATAGAGTATGTATTTCTATATTACATTATCTCTTGTTCACGTGATAAGATATATTTTTGAGTCAGAAAGCAGTAGTGGCTGAAAACACCTAGACTAGTGCTGTAATTAGAACATGAATGGATGCAGCAATAGCCCTTATACTTATTCCAGCACTTGCCAGAAAATATAGCACACAATAGTATATGACACACTAGAGCTTCCCCTGTATAAACTAAACAGTATGAGATGTTGAGTGCCATTCTAAGCAGGTCTTCAAAAATATTTACTTTCATTGGCCTAAGTGCAGTAATAAATACAAACACACTCTGGCTCTGCATCTTCTGCTAAAATATTCTCAAACACTGGATTCTAAAGGATACCATCTTGGTTAAACAAATCCCCATGCACTTAAAATAGATTTGTTTATAACCAAAAGGTCTTCCTCTATGTTTTATAAAAGGAGAAAATAAGAATTTCAGCAGCCAAGTTCAATCCTCGATAAACAACTATGGTTTCTACAGAATGAACCTATTTGGGTATCCTATAGAGCTATATGCATTTTTTATTATTCCAGTGTTATTTCGTTACTTTATTTTACTTAAGATGAGTCTTTTTGTCTTCACTTACAATAAAGTTCATAGCTACATGAGGTAAAGCACCTCTGGTGACAGATGGTTGATTAAAATCATGGACACAAATTAAGCAAGAAAAAAGTTCGACGGCTGAAAGAGGCAATTAAAATGACAGCTTGCTCAAGAAAGCAGAAGAGAGGTCATTTTTGCCCTTAAGAAATGTATTAAACCATGCTACAGTGATCAAGATTACCAACTGCTCAATGGTTAGTGACAGAAAATCCTCTCTGTGTGTCGGTATTTTTCAACAATATCAGTTCTCAAATTTGATTCCAGTTATGCACTGTTCTTTTTCCCAAACTTAGAAGAGTAGCTCAATCATACAAGTCCTAGAGTGCTTGTTACAGCTATGATCCATTTTAAGTTCAGGAAGCATCACCAAAATTTGCCATCTTCAGTATTCGAAGGGTACTGTTAACTGGTGATCCTGTTATCTATTTTATATAGAGTAAAATAACAACTTAAGAAACATCATAAGGCAGCCTTAGATGATTATAATTCTAATGAACACATAGGGAATGTACCAACAAAATGTCTTTGAATCTTATTTTATTTTGCCTTCTAGAAACATGAACAATTTGAAAGCTCCAGAATCCAAAATATATTTTGCTTGCTTACAGAAAGTAGGAAAAAAAATTAGCAAGAGAAATAACTAGGGCCAATCTAGGTACATTACTGCTATACATTACTGATGTATATTTTATCTCTTTTCTTTTACTATGACATTCATTTTTACAGTTTGGGGTTTTTCAGAGAATCACGGAATTGCAGAAATGAGGGTTGGAAGCCACCCCTGGAAGTTATCTGGTACAATGCTTCTGCTCAAGAAGGGCCATCTAGAGCCAGTTGCTCAAGACCATGTCCAGATGGCTCTGGAATGTCTCCAAGACACCACAACCTCTCTGAACAACTTGTGCCAGTTCTCAGTTTCCCCTACAGTGAGAAAGTGTTTTCTGATATTCAGAAAAAACCTCCTGTGTTTCAGTTTTTGCCCATTACCTCTTATCTCATAGCTGGACACCACTGAAAAGGCTCCATCATCTTTGCACCCTGACTTTGTGTTTCTGCAGATATTGGAGTAACCTCCACAGAGCTTTCTCTTTCCTAGGCTCTCTTTTCCTAGTCTTTCCTCGTGAGAGATGCTCCAAGGCTTTTATCACTTTACTGGTCCTTCCCTGGACACTCTGCACAGTATGCCTGTGTCTTTTGTACTGAGGAGCACAGAATGCTAAGTCCACTTAACACTAGTAAGGAACTACCTGACCTTAAATAACATTCCCTTAAATGAAATACAATTCTCCTAAATAATTCAGTTACACACATTTTATTAAAAAAAAAAAAAAAAAATTAAAAGGCTCCTGAAACCTACAAGGTGCTATCAGACTGATTCAGTTAGAGTGAAGCAAAATGATAATGAGTACTTGGGCTAATTCATTAAACTAATCATTCTGACCCCATCCAATAAACACTTCTTATTCCAGATGCCCCCTGATTTCAGCATTCAGTGTCCCTCATCACTTATGGAAGTAAGGAAATTATTTCTTTTCCCAGATACAGGTCTTAAATTTAGGTCTATTTTTGAACTTCTCATGTCCAACAAATGTTAACAGTACTCATATCTACTGAAAAGGCCTTTTGTAACTGTGAAAAGAAATAATGGACCTGCTTTCAGAGATCAACTTCTACACCTCCAAAATTCTTGTTTCCACTTTTAAAGTGGGGTGTCCTTCATTTAATTTGTCTTTTAAAAGTAAATATTTCACCCTTTATCTATGTTTGTTGCACTGTTCCTGGGCTCAGGTGCAGCAAATTGACGTGACGTAGTTCAAATGTATTTCTAGTTAGAGCACAAAAATGAAACTGCTCTCCAGTGAGCATTTCCATCAATCTTTATCCAAAATATTGATTGGATAAAAGATTGCTGAAAGGCGTATGTGAACAGACAGAGAAATTCAGATATGGTAAAAAAAAATTTCTTTTTTACCACAAAAAATGAGTAATAGGGAGGATGAGGAGGCTGTGAAAAAGGTATCAAATTCAGCCTCCTAAGCAGAAAGCTGAGCTGATATTAATCACCAGTTTATTTTTCAAAATACCAAAACATTTAAACTAGCACAACACCTCACCTACAATTCATCAGTTCAAAGTGCCAGTCCCTCAGTGCTACACTATAGTAGCATAGCAATAGGCACTTAAGTGCAAAATGCTTTCACTCGCTCTTCTACCACCAGAAAAAGATCAAGACAGATAGGGTAGAGTACAAATAAGAAAGACCAACTTATACTCTTACCATTTGTTGTGGGGAGTTTATGTAAAACCCTCTTTTGTGAAGCATTAAAAGATAAAAATAAGAGCACTCCTCAAAACAGATAATGAACAATAGAACTCATAATCTCTGAATTCAGACTTGTAAAGCTAGCATGGATTCTCAAAGCTAATACATGTATGAATCAAATAACAGATTTGGCAACAAAAACAGCACCAGCTCAAGTTACATCATTTATCTGCTTCCATTTGTGCAACACCTCATTATTAATATGGTGTCATTTGAAATTCAGTATGGAAAAAAAGCCGCCAAGTACTTCAAAAGTGAAAGCATACAGCCTGTGTGAAACACCAGCTAACTATTACGACTAGGAACACTCTAACAGTGATATGGCAATCTGTGCACAATGTAGGTTAGTTGCCAAGGTATGCACAGCACCAAGGCTTGAATTGATTCCTGATATCAATAGAAAGACTGTCTCACCATACATAAAAAAAATTTGTTACAATTTTTTGTAGCCTGAAACACAGTCAATGAAGACTATCCATAAAAAAAAGTAGGTTCAACATCACTTGCCTGGTATCCCCCTGCCCAAAACTGATGTTGATAAAAAACACCACCCCAAAGCAGCACATGTGAGAAGACAAATGAAAAGCAGTGGACCCCCCACTTTTTCTTGAACATGAAGGGCAGTGCTGGGGCTGTGCCCGCCAGATCTTTCATACAGCAGGAAAAACATGACAGACTGAAACATTTAAGTGTTCAACCTCCCTCTATTGCCTCTTGCTCCCTGGAATAAACCAAAGAGCAAGCAGATGCCCATGCATCTTGTCTGTGTCTTTCAAGTCTCTGAATTTTTACAGTATGTTTTAGAGCACTTCAAATAAAATCCAATGGATTTTAGAGTACTTTAGAAGTGATTGTGTTTCAAGCAATAAGCAATATTCAATCACCATGGCAACACAGCCACTGAGACTCTATCTGAAGTGTCCACAAAAGTAACTGCCAGGAAGGCATGCACTGTGTCTTTGTAGCACACATCTAAGAAAGATCTATTTAAATAGGTAAATTAAATAGGTAAATTAAAACTTTCATTTTTATTTGCACAGCTCTTCAAGGTGTTACAGAAAGACTAAATTACCCAATGAGTTTACTTCATGTGAACAGCCAGATGTTTGTTTGATGGTACCAAAAAATAGTCTGGTTGGTCATACAAGTAACAAACTCCATTCTGGAGCATGCTTTACACTTAGGCATATCTTTGTGCCCACATTTGTATTAAAAACAGTATTTTACATAGAACTGCATCGAAATTATTTAGCTCTGACCCATTTAAGACTGATGAAGAGAACAAACAGTAACTGTGAAAGCAAAGAGAAGAGTTTCATACAAAAGTAGCAAAAGCTAAGAAAAAAAATATAATGATACAAAGTTACAGAAGCTGACCAACAAAATTCATCAAAAATCTATAACCATTAGGTTGCTTTTAAGTTCAAAATTACTTTTTGGAAACTCAGATTATCAGATATAGGACAGTATTAAAAATATGACATTTTAGAAACACACTTTCAGATTCCATCCTTTGTAAGTCTTGCTTTTCTGATGCAGGATACAGCACAGACATTATACTGTAAAGATTTTCAGCAAAGTATTGCTGAATTTAAATTATCCAGTGTAATGGCTTCCTTATTTGTTTCAAGTTAAATGTTTGTACGGCATTTCTTAACTTTTCAGCATCTTCATGGCACATAAATTGCTCTCTGTCAATGATTCATTCATTTGCACCTGTGATGCTTTCATTTTACTGTGCTGCATCTTGCATTTATATTTCATGCTTGCACTTCTTTCCTCCATCTATTCTTCTGTGGTTAAATTTACCAAATAACTTTTTTCTAAAGGCTAAGATTTTTTTCTTCAGTATCTCTGAAGAGGACTCAAGTAACTAATAATTTTTAAGAGATGTCCTTTAGCTTTTTCTTCTCTATGCCAATTTTTATGAATGTGCTGTGTGGACTTCTCTTTTTGAGTTTAAATTAGCTTTTTAAAATTAATTAAAGTTAATTGAAGTCAATTTTATTTCATTATTTTTTGCATTTTTGACTACTCAAGTTTATTACTCTTTTTTTATCCTCTAGTCATATGATAGTTCTAAACTCTTCAAATTGCTGAGCAATTACTGGGAGATAAATTATGTTTAATTTCTTTTTTATTTATGGAGTATGTGATACCCATTAAGTCATTCCATGTTTCATTCAAATTAAGTTAATTTATATAGAGATCAAACTTCTGACCTCCATTACAGTTATTACTTTGGCAAACACATTGAAGTCTGCACTCATAAAACGTATGCTCTATCTTGCAGTTAATTTTTAGTAGTGCCCCAAAAGCAAGAATTGTCATCCCATGGACAGCTCCAAAGTGTGATTGATTAAACAGCATGATAGATGATTTTAATGCATTTTCCTTTAATACTTGGGTTTAAATGGTGACAAAGCCTTCAGAGTGATAAGTTTAGGTGTGGCAGCTTCTAATAAATGTATTTAGCATAATAGATTGTCTGTGTGACTCAGCTAATCTGTGAATTGATTATAAAATGCTAAAATGGCAATGCAACATTTTTTTAAAAAGGAATTACTTTTTCTCTTTCCATTTAACAGATTTTATTTAATGGACTGTGCCCATCTTGGCTGGGGCCCATAATGCAGATCAGCTTAGTGACTGGAAGGCTGGTCTGATTCTGCCATTGTACCCTTACTGGGATTGTATCCACCTCCCGAGCAACCTCTGCCATCATCTGTGAGCACTAGCATCAGACAATATGTGTTGGGTAACTCACCAGAAAATGAAAGAATGACATTATACTTCATCTGTTTAGAAACACAAGGTGAGAAAAAACTTTCAGAGCCTTTTCTGCACTCCTCTGAAAAAAGCCAGCTACAGAGCAGACTATAAAACCCCTGAAGCAGAAGCCTGTTTCACAGACTGTGAAGCAGATAGCACATTTTTATCTGCAATAAATAATAAATCAATAATAAATAAGAATTGTGACCTAACGTGGGTTCATAGTTACTGGAAGTTGTGCAGTGTGCTGGGAATAGATTTGGGAAAACTGACTAAGGCTGGAATAAACTGTGTGATCAGAACAGAAGTATGGTACAAGGAACCCATTTTCCATCTGGTGAGGAACATTTCAGACATCTCACTCAGCACTGCCCAGAAAACATATTTTGCTGTACACCCAACACACTTTGTCAGCAAATCTTTCCAAACAAGACCTAATTAACACCAAGGTCACCTCTGAAAAATAAATTAAACTAATTTTTGGCTTGTCTAGTGACCCTGGAAAATATGACCAAACCAATCTATGTTTCTGTGAATGCTATACCTATTGTATTACATATAAGATATTATATAATAATCATTATTTTAATTACTGTCAAAATTATTCTAAATAAAATATTCTAATTATAATGTTCTACTGTATATTATTATATTTGATACTAATGGGATTCTAACTCATATTTTTCTCTGAATAATCATTTGTCCCCTTAAATTAACTTTAAAGCATTTAGAAAATTCTTGGATTGGATAAACAGTTTTTCTTATGTTTTTTTTGTTCAGATTTAGACCCCTTTTACAATGCCCCACTTTCTTTTCAGTCCTCAAGGTCTGAATGACATCCTTGGACTTCAGTAAAGAGTTTTTCATTTACTATATTAAGGAATTAGGGAATAGAAAGAGTTATAAAGGAATCAGCGTAATTTTCCTTGTTCCCACCATTGTGAGTCTCCTGAGAAAGAGCATGTATTATGAAAATATGAAAGTGTACCTTAAATTTCCTAGCTATTTTAAGTACTTGACAGTAAAAGATAAAATTGTCTGTAGGGAAATACATAGAAACTGTGTAAAGCTTCAGACTTGTAAATATATTTACTTGGTGAGTCTCTGCTTGTTATTTTATTACCGGGAGTATAGAAAGTGTTCCTGTTTTATGGCTCTATTGAAGTTTCAGAAATTTAAACAAATTGTACTTTTTCCTTTCTATGACCACATAATATATCAAGCCAGGGCCTTGTTCAGTTTATTACATTATTTTTCCATGCATGAAAATCCATTTGGTGCTCTGCTCCTTATTGAAAATGGTAATTTCCTGGGTGGATGCACATCTGTTATCATTTTGGAGTCCAGTATGATGAGCCTGAGTGCAAAACCTCTTCCTCAGTAATATAGCAATGGTAATACTCTGTTTGTTCCTAGTTTAATGAAATAAACCCAAGAAAAATAAATTTAAAAAAAACCCCAACCAACCAAACAAAAATTACTTAATGAGTCAGATATATACACACTACCTAGCAGGACAATACACTAACAGAATGACAGAGGCTCAATCCACCATAATTTTGCGGTTGACAACACAGGCAGAAATTTCCTAGAACCAGAGAGAAAACAAAAAAATCAATTTAAGCTCTTTTTTATGTTAAAAATTTGTTTCTGTGAATATGTGTTAGGAGAACAAAATAATAATGAAAAAATCTTTTAAAAAAGTTTAACCTTTAATGAAACATTTTTGTGAGGTGAGCACCTTTCAGAGCAGAAATCATAGAATCACAGAATATCTTGTATTAAAAGGGACCCAATGAGGATCATCAAGTCCAGATCCTGGTCCTTCAGGACAGCCCCAAGAATCACACTATGTGCCTGAGAGCTTTTTCCAAATGCTTCTTTAACTCTGTCAGGCTTGGTGCTGTGACCACTTTCCTGTGGAACCTATTCCAGTACCAAGCCATCCTCTTGATTCTATTATCTAACCTAAACCTGCCCTGACACAGCTTCATGCTGTTTCCTCAGCTCCTGTCACTGATCACTAGAGAGAAAAGTGCCTGCCTCTCCACTTACCCTCCTGAGGATGCTGAAGACCTCACGAGGTCTCCCCTCAGTCTCCTCTTGTCCAGGTTGAACCTAGGGACCTCAGCTGCTCCTCGCATGGCTTCCCCTCAAGCCTTCACCATCTTCATGGCCCTTCTTTGAACACTTTCTGATAGCTTTATGTCCTTCGTATTATATTATGGGGCCCAAAACTGGACACAGGTATCCATTAAAGAGAAAAAAATTTATTCTTTCTGAAGTCAAGAAAGCTTTCAGATTAAGCAAAATAAATGCATTTTTATTTGTAGCATACATGAAATGTCAATCCAATCTATATTTTACTCTCACAAACTTTGTTTTTGAATACGGTGGTTTGTTACACTGTAACAAGTCATAGGGATGAATGATAATATCTAGAAAACAGAAGGTTAACTATTGCAGCTCATGATCTTGAAGCCTTGCAGTTGCTTTCAGCAACCCACCAATTAGTCTTAATAAGACAGCCAGCATCCCATAGGGAAATATAGACAAGAATAATTGACAGCATGAACCTGCTTCTATATGGAAGAGGAACACCTAACTGTATCCAGGAGAACATTTGAAAGTACAGATTTGTCAGTAGTTTTGAACCTAGGGTATATTTTAATGCTGCTCTTAAAAGAGTAATTTTTTTTTCAGAATAAGGTAAACTTGTCCTATATGATAACACTGTTTTTCCTCCTACAGCAGAACAATAGGGAATCCATAAAGAGCTTGGAAAATTTTACTTTACACTGTATTAGGAAACTGGGAATGAACTTTTCCAAAGCATGTGAATTTGGAAACCAGCTGCTCCATTGGAAGCCATGAAATATCAGGTTGTTCTGGGGATTGTAAGGTTTACATTTTGCAAAGCATCCTCTGTGAAGTATACTGCTGGTTTTATTAAGGTTAATATCTAAAGAGTTCCTTCCAACACATATTGTTTTTTGTTTCTGTGAGACAGACTCAGACCAGCTTCAAAAAATAAATTTATCAAGAGAATCACGATACCTCTTGCATCCTCTTACAAATTTTTCAAATATAGTGGGAAACTAAATTCTTCAAAACAATGTTTCCAAATAAAGATAGAATATTATCTACTTTTTAACACTTAGAAACACATAACTTTGATCTTTATACATGCTCTGATTGAAATTGTAAATTTATAAGTTTTCAAGTCAATAATAATTTTCTTTTATTGGTATGTATTTTCTCAATGCCCTTGCAATTCATTTTCATTTCAGTGCCAGTAAATATACTCCTGCAAATCCATAACACTTTCTAACAAAAGACATGAATTCAGGTCATTCTTATAATATTTTACTGGTCTTATTGTAGCTAGGAAAGCACAAAATTTAGCACAGCTGCTTTTATCCTATGTTTCAACACATTGTCGCTTCTGTCAAGCAAAGTACAGATGACAGTAGTATCTGAAAGCTTTATTGAAAGATTAATGGGCCCATCTGTCAGTATGCTCGTTTCCTAGTCAAATGCTATCTTGAGTATTGGTATCTAAAAACATCTTAATACATTGAAGTTTTTCTCCACTGTACACCAAAGGAAAGGAAAGAATCCTAAGAAAAAGGACCTTTGACATCAAGCAATCAATACATGAAAAAAAAATTAAAAAATTCCAGTATTATTTATTAAATCCAGAAGAAAACAGTAGAAGAAACCTGAGGAAGTTAAAACATAGTGTTAAGATCTTTTACCTCTGGAGTGTTTGAATTACAGAAATGGACTTTCAGGAAGAGAGAGTGGAAACCATAAAAGCTGATGCAGTAACCTCTGTGCTGCATCGAGACAGCTGAAGTCTTACAGCTGCTCAGCTGCTCCCACTCCACCCCATGGACAGAGCTGAGACCTGCTCTTTTCCATTCTTTGGGGGCCAGAGGCAGAAGGAATACAGAGATCATTTTAGAAATCAGCATCTTCCAACAAACTTGAGGCAATGAACAGTGTAGTATTTTCTCTGGTTCCATGTGACTATTCAGTGATTTCCCTGCAGATCCTCTGAAAGACAGTAAGAACTGGGAGTCTAATTCCTTTTTTTGCCCTCCTCAAGTTCCCTATTTTGCACCACACTGCTATTGTGACTCAAAAAAAAAAAAAAATAAATTCCACAAATTTTTAGGAAAAAAATAGTGTAAAAATAAAATAGAATTATTATCAACATTCTGTTTCTACCATAATAGTGTTTCTAATGCAATTATGTCAAAGGAAGTTCCAAAAGTCAAGGAAATACTGTATTCTTTCAATGTACAATCAATATTAACCCTGAAGTGGAAAGAACTTGAGTGTTCAAACACTCTAGTCTAATCCTGTATGATACTGCTGTTAAAAAAAAGTAAACTATGCAATTTTCAAGGTATACATTTTAAGCTCTGATTATAGGAAATTATTTTTAAAATCCCTTCATTATGGAGGGAGGAGAAAATAAAGAGTTAGTTTAAATTTTCCCTTATAATACACATGCAAGTCCTTGCTGAATGAGTAGGTGCACTACTCAACTCCTGACACATGAGGCTCACCAGCTCCTCTCAATCAAACAACTGTATGCAAACTAGCTCCTGAGAAAGGCCAGTGGCTGACTGAATACCAGCTATGGCACAAAAATTCTCCAGTAAATAGTATACAACACAGCTGAGACAAGGAGAAGGATACCTATAATCCCAGTGTTCAGTTTTGGCTACTAATTTATAAACTCTGTCTCCATAACTCTTTATTTATTGCCAGTGGAAAGTGGTAGCATTCTCCAGAGATATACTCAGGGCTTGTGAGTCCAGCTTTGTTGCTCCAATGTGCTGCCTCAAGAAGCCTCTCTCTCTTCATTGACAGCAGGAGGAAATGAGACAACCTAACCTACAAGCTTAGATGCCTACAAGAGAGAATCATCAAAACCACAACAATGAAAAATTAAGCTACTTTGGTCTCTCCTGCCTGTAAATATATTTCAATCTTACCATCAGTGAACTCTCTACACCTTTGAACTGACTTCCTTGCAGAGTTCTACTGGCACTTTTTTTTGGTCCAAACAGTATTTACCCGAGGGTCACTTTTCTTGTCAGATAAAACATAATATACCTTCATCTACTACTTCACTGGAGTCTTGATATCTATGCAGCTAGTTTTCAAGTTACACCTTTTATGAACTGAAAAAATCCAAGAGTGAGAAAGGGTTGGGGTTTTCCCATCATCATGTTTATTATACAAGCTTAAACTTTAAAGTGATACCATAAGCATTTCATTTTGATCATGGATGTACATGAACTTTAGGTAATGAATAGGTATAGGACTGAGTCCTAGCAAAACAACTGCAATTTAGACAATGAACAGTTTTCAGTGAAGTACTGTAGCTTTAAAGAAATTTAATTGTTTGGAATACAGTGATTTTATGCATTACTATCTATTTTATCCATTACTATTTAATATTTTTCTGGAATGCTTTGGAGAGTCAAGTAAGTTTGCAATTTAGAAGGCTTTTCATTATTAGTTCGGACCATTTAATGTAATTTTGGGACTATGTTGCTCTGGGATCCTACATGGCATAATGCCTTTGGGTATTTATTAAGACTGTGGATTCACAGGAATGTTATTTTGATACTGTTAGCACTTATCATTTGTCACTGAACTAGCAAAATAGTCTACCACCAAGAGTAGATCTCTCTTACATTTCACAGAAATCAAATATCTTTTCAATATCTTACACTAAAATCTCATCAAGAATACTGTAAAGTCAGTTTAGAGTCTTACAGTCAAAATGTTATGAAACCCCACAACAGGAAGGTTGCTCATTACGTGATATATTACTCTTAAAGATGTGAGAATTGTTGAAAATAAATTGGATCACATTTTTTTTCTGTGCTCTGTTGGAATTCTCTTAGGGTTCATTAGCAGACAGTTACAGAAAACAGCAATCCCAGAGAACAAATCGGAGAAGATAATTTTCCTTAATTATTCCCTAACCAGCCTGCATAGGTTGATCTTGAGATGAAGGCAGTAGACTCCCACAGCCTGATATTTAAGTATTTATTTAATTTTCTTTCAATTGTAATTTTGTCCTGCTGGCACTAATAAGTAAAGTTTATTATTCATAGAATTCATTTACATTTTGTATTAGGAGTCAGCAAGGCCCTTTCAGACCATACTGACATGGTCTGGAATTCATAAATATTCCCTTTAAGCCCGGTTCATTGACATTTCCAGGAAGCAGCAAGTAATAACTTTAGAAAAATTTGGAAAAAAAAACCCCAAAAACAGAAGGGAGTAGTTCAAACATGCTTATCTATTCTTCTGAGAAAAATTTTGGTCCAGCCATTGTGAAAGAGCCTGACTGTTCACGTATCAAATTAACTGCAAAACAACTTCCATAAGGAAATGCAAGGAATCCACGATAGCTTTTCAAATTAGTAAAAATACATAAGTGTAAGCTTTAAAGCTTACAATTCAGCACTTGAAAAAATCTATGAAAAGAGAACAACAAAAGAGCAAAATAACTCCTTTGACTGAAGTAAATTTTTTAATGAAGCAACTTTTATCACACAGGAAGTGTTTTGAATATCAAAAGCTGTTAAACTAAGAACCTTAAGAGTCAACAGGTGACTCCTGTGAAATGGAATAGTTACTTAAGACTTATAAATTAAATATGGAACTGCTTTTGTTTGCACTTGATGATGCTGTATCCTTCAGTGATTATGAATGAGGCTGAAACAGAGACCATTCTTCTGCTGCAACAACAACATCTAATTTCAAAATTTCCATTATGCCAAAACAAGGGCAAAAGAATTCAGTTATGCACTCAACATATGTCAAGGAACATGTGACAGAGCTTTTAGACAGGTAGCAGATGGAGAATACCTTTATTTCCCTACAGTTCATCTGCCTCCCCTTTATTCCCATGAACCTAAAGTTTTGAATCCATTAGCTGATGATACAGCCCTTTGAAACTCAGTGTTGGTAAAAGACTTTTCAGCAGTGTTGGTAAAAGACATAGAAAATTTTCATTTGGATGCAGTTCAGTATCTTTTATAAGAAAATGTTTTTACTTACCCCGCTGTTACCGTGAAGGTAATTTTTTCAAGTTTGGATCTTATATGGCAGCATTCTAATAGTGTGACCTTTCAAAATCTAATAACAACTTGACTCTTAGTGTTTCATTTGTCTGTCAGTGCCCCAGAAAAGCTGAGACCCTTGTGCTCAACCAGTCTGTCAGCATACTGTTATGGGCACCCTTCGCTGAACAGTCCTGCTGGATTGGGGGGTTATTCAACTGCCCTTCTTAGGCAGCAAAGCCAATAGCATAATGGAGACCCCTCAGTGGGTCTTCCCACTTTATTCCAGTGTGTTACCTGCTGCTGGCAACTGCCAGAGACCATGAAGGACCCACACAGACAGTTTACAGAATAGCACTCTTTATTAATACAAAATTGTGACAGGTTAAGGTTTGAAGATTGCTGGTGATAACATCTGGTTGCAAAAATGTGTTTAAAGCAACACACAGACAAGCTCTAATCCCAGGAAAAGTATTCAGCACACATAGAATACAGCTCTTTCCCAATAAGCATCCCATGGCACCAGTTATGATGGAGTCTTCTCTCACTTTTTTCCCATTTTTGATTTACTTTTATACTATTTCTTTATGTTTAGGTGGAGCTTGAGTGACTTTAATCATAAATACCTTTGTAACTGATTGGTGTAAAATTCTCTCACTTCACAGATACAGTCAATAAAATATAGAGCACATGCCCAGTACCATGGTGGTTGTACCTTGGAGGCAGGTAACTTTGGGATGGAGGTGTGTATTAATATTAAAATTAGGCTTTAATGAAACAAGTTTATCTGAGGAGATTTCACTACAGTTGCTCAGCAGCAGAGCATCTTCTCCCATCTCCCTTGGGTGATGTGATTTATGATGGTGGTTTATGCTATACGGTTTATCAGCTGAAAAGTACTATCTAGTTCCCCTGCCTGCAAGGATTTCCACAGAGCCTGACCACAATTTCTCCGCTGTGCTCCATCCTGTGTTCCATCCATCCTAGCAAGTTGTATGGGAATCATCACAGAGCTGCCAACTGCGTTCCATCCAGGGAGAAGTAGCTGCATTTTACCCTAAAATTTCCGTACTGTTATAACTTCTGTTGGGATGTGAATATAACTTCTTAGTTTCCTCTAACTTTTACTGGCAGCCATCTTCCCACTGAGCCTCAATTCAACATGTACTATACAAGCTCTCTCTATCAGCTCTGTGTGTCGTACACAGGTAGGGATTAACTGTGCACGCTGCAAAGTCATAAGTTTGTTCCACACAAAGTCATCCTGATTCTCAAAGTGTAGTAACACCTGTCATGTACAGTCCTGCACTATTCAAAGTGGCTAAGGCAAAGTCATCTCCATAGTCCCTGAGATAATACCTTGAGCTCCAGGGAACACAGTGGTCAGCACGGGGTCAATTCAGCAAGGCTGGAACCCAGTTGGGCACATTGAACTCAGCCAAAACTAAGTTCACCTCTAATGAAAATCATTTTGTGGCATGAGGAACAAAAAGAACTACTGAAGATTATTCTTGAGCATCCTGGATTAAGTCCTCTATTTTCCAAAGCTGCTCTGATAGGTTCAACTCTATACAAGTTTACTTCTATCTTAAATAAACGCAGTTGCAAAGGACATTTAGTCAAAACCATATGTGAAACAGAAAGGATCAATTCAGAGGACAGGTGAATAAATGAGTTATCTGGATGCTTACAAAACATAGGCACAAGTGTTTAAAGCAGAGACTGTAAGACAGGCAAAGGCAAGCTTTTGCTGGAAGAGGGAGGGCTGCTGTGTTGGTATGTCAAAATGCGAATCAGGCTTGGTGTACTTGTATGTCCTGCAGCAGACCTGGTGCAGTGATGGGCTATGCTGAGTATCCTGTTGCAGCACAAGAATTAAATGCATCGCAGAAGGATTGCCCAGAGTATCCTGGCTGTTACAGCTGCTGTATGACCAGCATAGGAGCCTGTCCTCATAAGGGTCAACAGTGGAAATTCTAATGTTTAACATTTGCTCTAGGCATTTCACAGACAAAAAGCTTGAGCTTAAACAAGTGGCCTGGGCTTGCAAAGCTTTACATTTTGATGTAGTAGCTAATCTGCTCCTGATCAGAGCATTTGAAATTATGCCAAAATTATTCCAAACTACAGGGAACGTTAATGGCTCAGAATATCTGAAAAATATAAGACAGGCACCAAGTCACTCAGATTCACTGTCTCTTCTGCCTATAAAGGCAAGAAGGAATGCCCGTCTCCTCAGGATTTCCAGTGCATAGCAGCACTGGAAAAGGCTTACGCAGATGAAACAATAAACAAGAACTAAAATAGTTCTATGCTTTGTGCATAACTATTAAGTAAATTGCTTTTCATAATTTTGTTGAAAAGACCAGAATAATATGTGCCAAAATACCAACACTCTTACATTTAAAGCTCAACATTTTACCTTTCACACCTCTGCAAACATAAAGAAGACAGAGATGAAAGACTATATTATGTGCCTGACAATTACATTGTCTTACATGTATCAAGTTACAATGATCTGTTTAAATTAACATTTAGTTTAAAAGCCCATCTCTGACATAGAGAGAAAGCAGTTTCCTGGCACAGATTTCCAAAGCTTCCTCCTCTCCAAAACTTCCCATTCAGGATCAGTCATATAAGCTTTTCATTTCTCTGGGCCTGCAGGGCAGCACTCACTCCTGACACTATGCACAAGAAAGACACTAATGGGGTCTTGTCAATTTTAGTCTACAGAGATCATTCTGTTTTCTGTTCTGTCTCTGTAAATGGCAACATACCTGGATGATTACACAGATACTGAAAATAACTGGTTAACCTATTATCAGGATTGAAAAGCAGGTGAAGGACACCTGAAATATTAGCTGTGAAATATTTTATTTTGATCTTCTAATCACTCTGGCAACAGTATCTTTTTCATGAAGTATGACCTAATAGGCAAACCAAAACTAATAACAAATAATGAGGTCCACTTCCAAAGATTTAAACAATTATCAAAAGACAACCATATAGGAAACATTAGGAAGAGAAAAGATGAAATGGTTTTTTTAAGTTTACATACAAAAAAAAAAAAACACCAAAACCAACCAAATAAATAACAAAAAAAAACCCAAACCCCAAGCCAGAGGTGCTTTTATTTGTTTAAGAAAAATTATGTCACCAGAACACAAACAAGAACTTCTAATATTTAAAAAATTATCAACAGTATTTCTTGGGAATCATACTGCTCAGATGTTACCATATCTCTTTATTCAATGCATATGTGGACATCTTTTTTACATCCTAAAAACTGCCTTCCCAGCTCTCAGACAAGAATGCCATGGAAACTGCTCCCCTTAGACGTTCCAGTACTTTTTCATAGCCTTGCCATGCCCCCTGTCCCAGCCAGTCACTCCTGAATCTCTCTCTCAGTAAAGCCAGAGTAGTTTTATCACCAACAAGATGCAATAGATCCAGAATTAAAATAACCACACAAAACTAGACCGAACTAACAAATTCAAATCTGCCACCACAAAGAATGTCAAGAATACACCAGCACCACATTCTCTTTATCCCTATTGATTGTATTTTGGTCTTGCTGTCCTTCTCCATTAACAGTCCTTGCCTGGAAGACCATAATATAATAAATCAAGAAGATGCTTTAATATTGAGAATCATTCTCTGTGTGCATGAAGCCTGTGAGGTTTTCTTCCTGTGCCCACTGTGAGGTAAAATATATCACAATCTGCACAGGACTCCTCTCTAATACAAGGAGACACAGTACCTTCAGGGCAGGAGTGTTTTCTTATTTGTTTTGCCACCTCTACACTCCCAAATCAGATAGCACTGGGTTTGAGATTCCTCACAAGCTAACCGTCTCCCTATTAGATATGGAAAGATAGCAAAGAGCAACATGCATAGAACGCTATGAATTTCTTTAGTCCATGAGTAAACCAAAAAAAGCACCTGTTCCCTTCACAGAACACTTTATGAGGGAGTCTCACTCAATATTTAGGATGGTCACAAGCTCTGTTTGGATTTTTTTTCCTGTAAGGATATTGGAATATTATTAATGAACTTATTACCAGTTACTACCATTTTAAAGTGGGCTCAATTTCAGATAATATTTTATCTTTCATCAAGACTACTCATCTTATAAAAAGTGTGCTTGACTAGGCTCATTAGTATTAAAGCTCTAGCATTCATCAGCTGGAAACAATACCCAAAGTCCCAATGTTGGTATTACCAAATCATGATTTGAAGCAGATAAGGATATAAAAAAATGTGCTCCTTGAATAATTCATAAATGAAGTTGGATAACTGAAGAGAAGATGACATTAAACAAAGCAACCTTCAGGGAACCTCTCAGGTTCTTGGTCTACTGGGAAATATTCTGCATGACTTAAAAAAACCTTGTTTATCAAGGTAAATATGTCAAGAAGAAGTTATTCAGACATAGCCTTAAAACAATACAGTTTTTAAAACAATCCACTTGAGGTATTGCAAGGACTGTTCCCCAGAGGAAGCCATTCGGAATGCCATACAAACAACAAATACATGTAATCAAGTTGTAAAATGATAGAAGAACAAACAGCAGTAAAAAAAGAAGACAAGGACATATACACATATGTGTTTAGAAACAAAAACACCAGTAAAGACTGAGTCCAGAGGGCCTACACTGGGATTTTCCTATCTACCTTCCCACCCCCTTTCTGTCTTGAAAATTCCACCACTACCTCTACCACCATTTTTCAGCTTTATCCTTTCCTTTTCCCCCTCTCAACACATGATGTGCCTTTCTTTCCCTTGCACTTTACACCTCCTCCCATACTGTAGCTGCTGTCATCTGAGTTCCGAGGGAGAGGAGGAAGAACCTGAGAGCAGAAATAGTCTAGAAAGTCAGGGAGGGGTCTGGAAGGCTTTGGGAAGCACTCTGCAGGGGGGAGGTGTGAGAGAGCTGATCCTGGCAGCAATCACAGCCCCACCTATTCCTCCATGGCAGGAGCACTTAATCTTGCCTACCTACACGCCTTCTGTCTGATAGATAGAGAGGGCTCTCAGGCACTCTCCGACTCAGTCAGCCTGAAAAAGAAGAAACAGTCAATCATTTCCAGCAACATCTTTTAGACTCTAAGCAGCGGCCTGGTTCCCCTTACAGCTAATGCTACATGCTTTATCCGGATGTTGCAAATTTTTGGCTGAAGTTCAACACCAATAGCCTCATACTCATTACCTTACCAGGAAAATACAACTTAGAAGATACTAGCTTTTTTTATTAGAAGATAGCATTTTAAATTTTATGTCAGCAGGATAATTTTGACAACACAACTGTTGAGGCTGAATAGATACAATGTGCAAACTTTTGCAAATATTCTTCCAAATGATTCTACATGCAGCAAGTCTAGAAAATCAAAGCACTAGCACTTGATTTATTGGGAAGAATAAAAAAAAAATGCTTTCACTTCAATATGAATTCATATAACGCAACCTGAAGCAAATATAGGTCATGACAGAGCCTTAAATTGAAGCTGACAGGCTTTTACTCAAACTTATGTTAATAGTCATGTTACTTTCCTTAGTCGAACCAGCAGCAATAGCTTTCTCACAGCATATTTTTTACTAGTAAAAACATGACTTCATAAAAACAAGCAAGTAAAACCTTATTAGAAAACATTACAAAAAAGGAATTCTTTTGGGTTTCCACCATTATCAAAATAATGACAGAAAATACGTCATGCTGTACTAAAGCCCCTTAAGTCCTTAGGTGATATACTCTGGAATTTTGAAAGGTTTGAACCAGGAAACTAGTTTAGCCCTTACCCTAGTTTAGTAAGCCAAAAAGATAAGGTCATATAGAAATTTTGTCCTTCATCTGACAAAAAAATAAAGCAAAACTCACTCTCTTAATTAAAATATATCTAGCTGTCATTTCTCATTCACAGTAGCATCAGGACTTAAGGGAGTATCTGGGGCCCACCCACAAATACAGATTAGTAATAGCTTTTGAAAAAAAGTTGTCGTTATTCTAGAGATTTCCAAGGATTGCAGCTAGCAGTAGAATTAAAAGGATATATATGATGGTTTACATACATTTGAAAGTAAGATATAGGCCTTTACTTCACAGACTCTAAGGCTTTTTTCAGTTTGTTTCTGCTATTTTTCCTCCAACTGCTAACTTCCAAATGAAATTAACATTTTTTTATAATACTGGTTCTTATCAAGTTACCCTCTCCTCCACATATTCTTCCTCCTTTTTATCTAGGATTTTGTTTTTTGAATAAGGTTTATTTCCTCTATAAGCTAGTTTATTTTTTTAAGACCATAGTTTTCCCTTCCAATTATTGAATTGGGGCTTTAGGGGCATCTAATTAAATGTTCTTAAACTGCTCCCAATTAATATCACCCCATTTCAGTTTAAATTGTCTTCTACCTGAATGGGCTTTTAATTGCTTTCTAATTGCTAAGTTAGTCCTTTCAAAACACTAAGTAGATATTCATTAGTGATGTGAACTATAGTGCATGTTTAACTCAAGTCAAATCATTGCCTTCATAATGTAGGTTTTCCAGTTTTCATAGATTCTGTACAATGAATTAATTCGTTTTCCTCAGTGTTTTGCTGCAGAAATCAGCTTGCACACTGCATTCATTGTACTACAGTTTTTATAATACTGATCAATGAAAGTTAATGTAAATAAACACAGTGAGCGTTATTTTGCCACTTATTTTAAATATTCATGGAACTGTGGGTTGAATAGCAATATCATCTGTGTTAATAAGAAAGGAGAAATTACAGTGTTACCAGTTTGTTTTCCAGCTCCTTTAGAAGGAGGAACAGAATTTAATAGCACATTATGACACAGGAAAAAAAGTAATTTTAAAGTCATTCAATATCTGTTCTAATATTTTCATTTCAGAATAGATACTGCCTCTTCAAATCCTGACTTTATTAATACACATTTTTTGTGACTTTGAAATTGAATGACACACAAAATCACAGCACAAATTTTTTTCTACATGTCAATGAGCCTGTACGTGGAATGTTACTACCTGGAATGACTTGGTTACTTTTTTTTTCCTGCAGAAGAGAAGTGTATTCAAAGATCTCCTTAGAATCGAGAGCAAGAACTCATCCTGCACTTTCCACAGTTTTCACTAATTTCTGTACTTCCATGACCAAATTATTATTATTATTTAGGTATAAAATGTTAGTGCAGAACGTTTCTTCAGTCATCCTCTGGTTAAGAAGTCAAATTAATTAACAGACTCTTACTAAAAGTTTTTGATACTGAAATAATTCATAATTTGGACTACTATTAGAAACAGACCCACTTCAAATAAATACAAGATTAGTTCAGATAATTACACAAAATCTGAAAGCTCAATTAGTTATCTTAGTGCTGGAAAACCCTCAAATATGCTGCTTGACACTAAAAAAAATAGGTGTTACAGCAATACTGAAAAGCCTCAGAAGGATCAGGCAGCACTTTCATAAGAGTTACAAAGCATATTCCTGGTACCCAGATGCTGAAACTCTAATACACAGAAAATCTGAAGAAAAAAAGTAAAGGGGAGCTCAAGGCAGAAAATGAAAGCTGAAATGCAACAACTCAAACTGAGCTCAATATTGCTATGGCTAACTTCCTTTTAATGTTACAGGTAACTCAAGTATTTAACTCTGCAATGTACCCACTGACTTATTTTGTATCATGGTCTTAACTGTCCATTAGCAATAAACTTAGTCAACAGCTGAGCTTCTACCTGGTAGCAGTTTTTAAGAAGCATCAGGGCTGAATTTAATCATCAATGAGGATATCTGTACATGTACAGTGAAAAACAGACAAGTTCAAGACATGGTGCTACTGGAGAAAGTCACATAGGGTTACTAAGATGAGGAAGAGACTGGAGCATCTTTCATATGAGGAAAGGCTCAGAAGCTGTGATTGTTTAGCATTGAGGAAAGAAGGGTTAGGGGAGTCTCATCAATGTATATGAATATCTGAAAGCAAAGCGCAAAGACAACAGAAGCAAACTCATTCCAGTGGTGCCCAAGGACAGGACCAGAGGCAATGGCTACAAACTGAAACTCAGGAGGTTCTCTCTGAATATCAGGAAGCACTTTCTCACTATGACTGTAACTGAGCACTGCAACAGGTTGCTCAGGAGGTTTTGGAGTCTTCATCCTTGGAGATATTCAAAAGCCAACTGAACATGGTCCTGGGCACCCGTCTCCAGGTAGCCTGCCTGAGCAGGAGAGCATTGGACAAATGATCTCCAGAGGTCCCTTCCAACCCTCAACCATTCTGTAGTTTTTTAATATCATCTACTATCACAATCAGGGAGAAAAAGAATCAGAGAGAAGATTAGCAGTAAGTGGTGTAACACAAGAAAATTTCAAATCCAAAGCATAACCTGTGCAAGTGCAATATTCATCTGCTTGAAAAACTGAGAGCACTTTCATGACTGTGAGGTTACTTCAAATTTTCTAAAATAGATCCTTCACATTCCATTTATGTACACTTCATAATTTGAAAATAGGAATACATAATTCAAGGGAAAATTAAACTTCTTCAATACATAAGATATCGGCAGCTCCTAATTTGATATAGTAATGCTCTCAAGTGTAGAAGATAAGTTTACAAAAAGGATTAAGAAGACATTTTTTCTCTTAAAACAAACAAGCAAACAAACCCACAAAACAAAACAAAAATCACCAAAAAAATCCTCATAAAATTAAGTTTCTTAGTCCAGACTTGTAATCTGAAGAGATAGTTTTATTTTCAGCACTAAGACCTGCATTTCTAGGCATGTGACTGTGTGCTTTGCAAAACTACCTGGTTCCTGCATTATTAATACCGGAAAAGTTTCTATCACCTGTGATACAGAATTTCAGTTTGCAACTCTTTTCTGATAACTGTGCTAACTTCCTAAAGAACTAAGGCATTCTTGATGCTCTCAGCATTTGAAAATGCATCTGTCAGCACTGAAGTTAGCCACAGAACTGATGTTAAAGGTGTACCTTCCATGCTGTTGAGCAAGGCCACATAAATATAATTTGGCTTTCACAGTTTTTTTAACCTTCTCTCTAACAAGACAGAAGCAAAAATAATGATTTATAACTATAAGGTGAAGGCAGAAATGCAATCCCAAAGTTTAGCAGAAATTTAGGCAGTTATTAATTTCCAAGGAAAGCATTATCCCAAGACTGATCTAATGAGGAACGTTTCTTTAGTTGCATTTATTTCATGTAGTACAATGAATTTTTATTCCTCCCTCAAGAAACCATTCTACCATTAGGCACAACAAGTCCTGTTTCAATTGAATTATGTTTTGAGGTTTTAAGGTTTTCTAATCACAAGTTATCCATACCCCAAATGTTACTGTCTCGTGAGCTAGGACACCCTAACAGTGTTTCAGATAAATCATTTTATGAGAAAACAAGAATGAATCTTATTATTCATTATTATACAAATAATATAAGTGAGATAATCTGAGATTAGGTCAGTTGGTTTGAGCATGATGCTAGCAATATCAAGGTTATGGGATTGATCCCTGTATGAGGGGATCACTTAAGATTGGGACTTGATGATCTTTGTGGGTCCCTTCCAACTCAGAATGTTCTGTGATTCTGTGATTGAGTCCTAATAAACAATGATTATATATTCATACTTATTTCTGATTTCACTACAGATTGGTGAATGGTTTCTCTTACATTTTTGTTTCAGTCTTTATCTTTCCAAAGGCTGTACAGTTCTATGCATGAGTTTTTGCTACCATTAGAAAAGACCTTCAGCCTTCTAATTCCATGGCATTCACTAAAATACTATTCAGGATTAATTTTATTTAGTTATCATTTCTACTTGAAAACTGGATGAAGCCATGAACTCATTTGCAATCAACAGTTATAAAATCTGACTTAGAAATATCGAAACATCAGGACAAGGTACTTCAGGCAAATTTTACTTTCAAATTAGTTCACTAATTTTCCCATATGGGAAAGATTTTAAGGAAATTCTTGAATTAGAAAAAACTAGTAACATTTTTATTCAGTAGGGTATTCCTCTGGAGACTGCTAATATGACAGAAAGACGTGTGCTTTGAATAAATCTGAAAAACCCCAAAATATATATTAAAAAAGCTCTGAATCTGTTCATTTGAAATTTAAAATCTGGTATGGATTCAAGAAATATAAATTTTCTCTGTTATGCACTTGCTTGAACAAAATTCTAATAACAAAACTTTGAAAGTTTTCAGTGTATGCTTATCAGCTTTATTTCTAATCTGTTTAATGATAATATGTATTTTCTTCATGCTGGTAATTTTCTTTTTTTTTTTTTTTTTTTTTTTTTTTTTTTTTTTTTTGTAAAAAGTTTAAAATACAAAAACCCAAACCAAAAAAACAGAACTCTTCCTCCAAGCCTTAAAACATCATATTCATGTATGGAACAAAAAAAACAAACTTATTGCAAGTATTTTTCTCTCTTCATCTTTGGAATATGACACTTTAAACATTGAAACTTAAATGTGTGCACAAACGCTCCTACATCATGGTGAATATCACCTAGCTAGCCAGAGTTAGCTACACAAATACTTCACTGAGGAAAGCCTTCACAAAACTTTTATAAAACAACTTAAAATATGAGCAAAAATTCACTGTGTGATTTGAGGCTGAAGCACCAGTAAGGACCTTCATTTTTTTCAGAGAATACATTCTTCCAAGGAATGAGAATTGACACAAACAGAGTAGGAGATGATAAGCCACCTCTATTACTTCTAACCTCTTCTCTCAAAGATCAACATTATTCCTCAGGGGTCTAGAGGCAGGCAAAAAAAGGGAGTAGTTGGAGATTATTTTTCCATCCTCCTTTGTTATGAGTTCCTTTGCTATCCTTTTCCATCCCTAAGAGGTAGAAGGCAGTAGAGACTTCTGTTGGCCACGTACAGCAGGTGGTATCTGGTAGAGAAAAGTGCAGGCAAGAACGTCATGGATTTTCCAACTCTGTCTCCCTGCTCTCTACTGCTATCCTAAGGACAGAGATCAGTCCCCAAGATAGAATAGGAGAAGTAAGTACTTGTTCGTCTCCATGGATATTTCTCCCAGAAGAAAAATATGCTAGTCAGGCTAACTGAACTCACAAGGAAAGAAGAGATGAGTGCTACACAGCTTATCAGGATGGCAAGAAATGGCTTCTTACAGTAAAGGAAGATATTTGAGTCAAGAAGATTGCAATGGTGGATTCGAAGTCAACCATAAATTCAGGATTTCTGCAACACATTTTCCTTCTTGTTACTTACAAAAAAATCCACAGTGACACTGCCATCCACTTTGCAATCAATTGCAGTGAATATTCAGTAAATAGACTGTAAATATTAAGAAACTTTGCTGTAAAGAATTCTCTCAGGAAGACGGGAGAAACCCATGCAATGACAGGTAAGTCCATCCCACAAGCTAGTTTTTCAGGTATTGAAACAAAACAATGTGATTTCATATATAATTTGAATCCTGGAATGCTTGGCAGGATAGAAAATTTTAACTTCAGGAGAATTGGTTCATAATTTACTCCAAATCACACTCTGACAGCTCGTGTTGATAGCTCTCTCTCACAGTCATTTGCTCACATCATGCACACAAGGTGACACTACTAATAGGAAATTATAAAGGGAAATATCTTCACTCATATTTTATAATGAAATTTATCTTTCATTTTTGCATAATTACACTGTCTTTGAAAAAACTCACACAATTGTTGTTGTGGGATTCTGCAAAATTTTAGCATTCCTACATAATACATGTGAAATTCTTGCACAGTTTTGCATCCTATTGCATGTCAGCTTATATTTTCCTAGAAAAACATCCATATGCACTTGATTTGCAAACATGTATAGTATACTGAATACCAGAAAGAACATTGAACTTGTGTATAAAGCTGGAGGTCTGGGATCAATGGGGGCTGGTTTTGCTGAGGACCTCCTCTAATTATTTGATACTAACATACACTGCATTTTGATGAAAACCTATTCTTTGTGATATGTGGAATATTCATCTTCACTGTTTTAAAATGTATTGAAGTTACACAGATTTACTCAGGAGGAAAAACTCATTATCGTGCTACATATCCATTTCCTCAGAGCAATATATTGACATGTTTTAAAGATATCAAATGTCTTCACTATGCAATAATTTCAAAAATAGATGAAAAATATTTCAGAGATATTTCTGACACTTTTTTTCCATGGATGGTGAACAAGAGAATCACTAAAAGAGAACTGCAACACTTTCTATATGCAGAGATTTATGATGTTATCTACTATAGACTTATGAAGTAGACAAATTTTTTGTTAATATCAAGGTTTCAACATACTCTCTGGAATTTGAGAAGTGTATGTGGAGGATCATGAATGTTTCAGGGTTTTTTCCAAAGTAGTAATAATCTTTTTTTGCACAGATTCATTTCAAATAGACACTTACAAAATAAAAGAAGCACAAGAATCATAAGGCAATTTTGAGTGCATGGCTATCTTATGGTGTTGGAGGATGAACAGAAAACCTCAGACAAATATTGCCACAAAGTAGATTAGTAACTGCAATATTTGCAAGTGGTGAGATTGGTATTTATATGTTACTTTTTGTCAACAGCCTAGTCAGACAAGTAAATTAATTACATGCTAAACTCCAATTCTTGCCAATGGCTAGCTGAGATGATACCAGAAATATTTTTAGGAATAAGATGGACCTCAAAGCCTACCTATTTGCTCTTCAGATAAATACTTTGGATAAATGGTAATTCTTAGGATCTGCAATGTGATGAGAAATTTCATTGAATGGTCACATTTCAAAATTTCCTAGGCTGTCTGTAGCAGTTGAAAGTGTTTTTAACTGATGTATGCAACAAAAAGTACATGAATACAGCACTATTCGTTCTGTTAAGATACACTTTTACTTCTGTAATAAAAGTGTATTTGGTATGGATGCACGGAGGCAATAGTCCTTGTCTCCTGACAAAGGGCATCATGCAAAACCTTGAACCTCTATATTTCCTCTGCAACGAGCAGTGCCTAGAAGGTATTTCTGAAGGCCTTAACATGAAGATGTAAGCAAGAAGTATTTCCCTCCCTCTCTTTTGGTGTCTAACAGCATTAAATTACCCATAATTTTCTTCTTTCTTTGAGCGGACAAATAAGTAGCTATTTTCACCTCACAGAAAAGATTGATCTTCAGCCTGATCATCTAAAGGATGAAAAGCCTTTTCCTCAATAATAAAAACACAGGGTCCATGCTGAAATCTGCCAGATGAACGAGTCATGAGTGCAGCCTAGCAGGTAAGATGAACAGGTGGAATACCTCTCCTGAAATCAAACTGGAGAACTTCTAGCTTAGAGAGTTCAGAGGTCAAATGGAAAGTAAGCAAAAACAAACCCATGTGTTGCCTAGAGGAAAGCATAACTGATTTCAGAACTAACTCTGAGCATGCTTACTGGAAACTTTGCTACTACCAAAAGGCAAAAAAGGTATCATCTAAAAATGTTCATTTAAAGACACTTGAATTTTGACTGTTCTTGTTAGATGCTGGGTTTCAGACTCTTACTAAGATTCAGAATAGACTTGCATTCATTCATTTTTCTGAGGAATTGATTTTTCCTGTTTGGTTATTTGAGACACTATATAGTTTAGATTCTCTTGACCTAATGTTTCTGCTGACAGTTCTTAAGCTATAGAGGTTAAAAATATGTGCTATTTGTTAACTCATGTGAGATTTTCACATAAATCTGATTTATATCAGACACCTAATAATTGTGGTCTTTGACAGAAAACACTCCTGAACTGAATTTAAACGTTTCTATTTAACTGAGTGCTCCTCAATGTTATATGAATGTTATTTTTTGTTTATTTTCCTCTCCTTTGCCAAAATCGCTTTGCATAATGAAATGTGGCACTACTGCAAGTTCAAACCCCAGCTTCAGGACTGCATGAAAGAAACTGTCACTTGTGATCATTATCAGCAAGGGTTGGTTTGGGGTTTTTTCTGTGTTATATGTAGCGATAGCATTTTATTTACCTGATTCTATTATTCACAGAACGGGTAACTTAAGGTTGTGGTAGTGCAATTCACGGTGATGCCTAGAGACAGTTAGAGAATTCCATTCAAGGAAAACTCAATGATTATTTATTTGTCAGTAATTCATTCATGTACAGAGGCAAAGAGCATGCTCAAGGAAAAAAAGAATAATTTGCCTTTTTTTTTTATTATTATAGGGTTGGAAACATTCTCTTACATCAAGCACTATCCTCATAATCACCTCAATTAAGCTTCATGTTACTAATAACTTAATATCATTAGAATATTGAGGGCATAATAAAAAGAGGAAATAAATAGCTTCCAACTCATCATGAAATGTTTCAATATCCTGGCTCTGTTTAAGACAATTGCTTGAATATGCATTTAAAACTGGCAGCAAGCCAACTATTTGTCCCTTAAACTGAGTAGGGACTTTGGCAAACTCCACCCCTCACAGCAAATGAGTTTTCAGAAATAGCTGTTCTCCTTTGAGCAGACTAACTGGTACAGTGCCAAACCTGATACATCCTGAAAGGGCAGGTGGGGATAAAGAGGGGATGGGAAGTGCAGAGAGGAGAAAGCAACCAAAAAAGATAAAGGAAAGCAATCATTGAAAATCTTCAGAGGAACTCAGAAGATAATATTCCAAATAAGAAGGCAGCAAGACAGGACAGTGTAGAGTGTTTTCACCACAGTGCCTGATTGTGTCAGACCTTCTACTCTGAGACTGAGTTTGCAGTTTCCTATATCTCTGGCAACTTTTTGCTTTACAGAGTGAAATACTCTGCTTTGAACTCTTATTTTTTGAGTCTGTATCCACACTTTCACTAGGCCTCTTTCTCTTATCCTATCAACTATCTGAAAAAGAGTAGGAAGACAACACTACAAGCCTTAATCCATTCAGAAACTGGCTAAAGAACCTAAAATTAGGCTCTAAATATAATAAGCTTCTATCTTCTTTGCTATGAAGATTTTTGCTTTCTACAAAGGATAAAAAAGTCAGATATTTTTCAAGTAAGGAATGAAGATATATTTGTGCTTTTATTCACCCTTACAAGACATCAGCAATTTACAGGCAATCTGTAAGAAGGTTTACACTCACATGTGCACAGCACTCATTTTTTAAAATTAGGAGACTTCCAGTTTTATTCCTACAGAGTATGCTCCAGCTCCTCTGCATATGACTAGTATATGCCCACTCCACCTCATGAATTTTCGAACCCAGGCTAGTGGAGACCTAAGAGGCCCTTGTCATCAGTCTGCCTTGGCTCTATGGAGACCCTCATCAGTGGTCTCTCTCTGCTGCTGCCAAGTGCTGAAATCCATCACTGGCTACCAGGAAAAGGATGCACTTTCCTTGGTTCCTTTCATGATGCACACACAGTCCCCTTTGGGCTGCACACAAGAGTCTGTCTATAAAGGGTGAGATGGTATAAGAATTAAGAGTTACAGGCATTAAAGAGCAAGAGCTATAGAGAGAGCAACTAATGAACTCAGAAAGAAGGAAAAGAGAGAAAATTAGGCAGGCAAAAAAGAGTGGAAGACGAGACAAATGAGTGCTCAGCAGTAAAACCACCTCTAGTTATGCACTCAATCTCAACTTCTAACAAAGCTTGCATTCAAAATTCCTAAGAAGATCTATTCATTAACTGATAGTAAACAGCTGCTCCATTTTGTTTTTCCTTTTGTAAATAAAAGTAACATCTATGTTCCATCGACCTAACCAGCTGAATTTGTTTTGCGCCATTCACTTCCATGGAAATATTTCTTCTTTTAACTCTCCAAATTCTTTTCTACCACCTCATACATTATTTATAAAGAAGACCAGGGGGAAATTCAGAAACTTAGGCCTAGCAAGAAAAATACTGCACCATTTTGCACTGGAATAGGTTGCCCAGAGAAGCTGTTGATGCCATATCCCTGTAAGTGTTCAAGGCTGGGTTGGATGGGGCTTTGACCAATCTGGTGTAGTGGAAGGTGTCCCTTCCCGTGGCAGGAGGGTTGGAACAAGATGATCTCTAAGGTCACTTCCAACTCAAACCATTCTCACATTTAGTAGTTTATGCAAAGACATTGCAATGAATCTTATTTGACCCATTTTAGCAACTTGACTAAAAAAAGTTTAACAAATTCTCTTTTGCCTTTTTCCAAAGTTTGGCTGTTTAGTTTTTTGATCTTAACAATTTTCATATGTCTTTTCTTAAACTATGAAGGTGAACCAAATTTTTTGGCTACAGTCCTGTTCAGCTTTCTGTTTAGTGTCCACAAAGCACAATGTCTTTGGCTCACAGTCAAACAAGTAGTATGAAAATTGCATTAAGTATAAAGCTTTCCAAAATCTGAGTTCATCCAAATTCAATTTCTGAAATCTAATATGATCATGCCTCTCAGTTTCTTTTAAAAAACCTAACGAAATGTTACATAGAAGCAGTGGAGTGTTGTAGAATGAAGTCATTACAATATTCAGACAGATATAGATTTAAAAGATTCATTCACAATGCAGATTAAATCCTAACCTCATTTTTACACTAGACATGGATATCATTACAGTAAAAATATAATATATTCACGGGTTTTTTAATTTTTTTTTCCCTGAGGGCATAGAGGAAGTGGAGCTGTACTTGATGCTCAATCTTTTATATTTTTACTTTTCAGTGGATCAATATTCCCACCCAGTTTCATGTCCCGCTTTCTTCCTTCGCTAGCAAAACAGACCTTAAAAGTTGCAAATTATTTGGTGTAGAAGGAAGGAATTATGAAAAAGCTATATACTAATTCATATTGCTGGAGTGGTAAAGGAGGATTACCAGTCTCAAGAGAAAAATGGTAGCAGAAAGGAAACAGAGTGATATTGATCATTGCTGGTCTGTGGCAGAGTGACCAAGAGGTAAAATCCAATATGCTGCACCAAAACTGAACCGAGCCCCAGGAGGTGTTTGTTACAGAACAGGGAATAAAGCTACACATTTCCCAAGTGAAAGAGGGAATGAAGGGTGAAGCCAATGACCATCTCCTCTCCCTTCTGCAGATCGATACTTAGATCTCAGCATTTTTCCTCTATCATAAAACACATAAAATCCCCAGAGAAGTATCCTGGATATTATACACATAAAGCCTTATGGATGGCCCCCCAAATTAATGAAAGATAGGAAAGAATCTCTGTGGATGACTGAAACAGATATTTACTAAAGGTAAACATAGCACGGAGGCTAATCAGAAAGAAGCTCCATGGGATAGGTCAGTTGTGGTCGCCAGACCAGTGTGAATTTTATTGACTGACATGTCTCAGTCACAGTCTTACAGTTTCTAGGCAGCAAAATCTAGTCATGTGTAATAGCTACTTCCCCATCATCTAGTCAGTGAGTAAAGAGAAGTAACAAGTTGAGGCAGAGATTTTTTTTTCATCTGCAATGCAGAGTTGGTATTGTTCACTGTTTTAATTCTGTATCTGTTCAAGCTGGTGATACCTGCTAGTTTTTTGTACAGTCTGCTTTATTTGTTCCATTATTGTTATGACATTCTTTCAAAATGCTTTAAACAATCATTTAACAATAACAAGGTATATTTATCGGCCTACCAGCATACCTACAGAGCATCTCCCAAAGCTATTTGTAGATGAATTTTGTGTCACCAAATTTCCTGAATAACTGGTAATAACATGCCATTACAAGTAATAACATGCCAATCTACAGTTCTTTCTAGCGGCGAAGAAACCACTGAAATTACATGTTCTATATATATACTCTCTAATATGAAAAGTGGAAAGTCAAATAGCTAAAGACATAAAGAACAGACTAAGATATGACTGGCAGCACAGTTCAAATACTAGTGGATATGCTGCAAAATAAAACAAAATTAAAAGAAAAAATACTGTGATAGCAGAAAATGAAACCCCTCTCATAATAAAATTTGCATGTGTATAAAATTCATATTCAAACTGAGCCAGAGAATTTTAAATTGCTCGCAGAATATTGCACAAGATCTGATCTTCAGGCTCCTGCACTTTTTAGTACCATGGGGCAAAGACTGCTCCAGTTAGTAGCTGTGATCAGGGGCAAATCGGGATGACAAAGCTGTTTTGCTTTCAGCTAGTAATAAGGTTTACTAAACATGCCAGAATGATTATTATCTAAGGTATGCAATTCCTCTGAGTCCCAGGGAAAAAATGCAGCACTCAACAATGATGGCTAAAAGGAAGAAAGACAGTAGCAGTGCTGGTTCAGGTATAAGGTTTGCTGAGTCCTAATAGTGCTAGCACACGTGCTCCATCTTTAGGAAACAATGTATTACCGAGACACCAAGGCCCTCAGCAAGCAATCAAACCATTTAAGAAACTAACTCGTCTATAAAGCATTGTGGGGAGTGTGAATTCATCAGGCAATGATATTTTTTTGCCCTGCAGAAATTCAAATTCAGAAGCAGGGAGAGGGCTTAAACTGCAACTTCATTTTTCATTAGGATCAGCATTTGGTGATTGTTATTTCAACTGTTTTGTCAATTTGTCTTAATGTATTCAGAGTTCTTTCCCCAAGAAAAGAGAAACAAATTTCTTTTCTACAGTAGAGAGCCTTAGCTCTTAGTAATACTTCAGAGTAGAAGGTGGTGCAGCTCAGATCTGATACTGCTCCACAGCAGATTAATAGAGCAGCATCCAGTCTATAGCTTTGTTTTCTTAATAAAGTGAATTTAGCTGTGCTCTTTGCATACTCACAGGCCTGCATCATCTTTCCAAACCATCAAAACGTTTCTTCAGCCCATGAATAGAATAGCTAATGCAGATTTAGATTTTAATTCTGTAATTCCCTAATAAAGGCCAGTATCTTGTTAATAAAAACACAGCATACCAAGCACTGTACCCTAAAAACAGGTTGGGACAATATGCTGGAATCCAGTCCACAAAACTGCTGAAGGGAATTCACCTTCCAGGGCCCTTCTTAACACACACCACACACAGCCATCAGTACCGGAGTACAACCAGGTCACCTCTGCAAAGCACATAATTTTCTGCTAGCCAGCAAAACACACAAACATATAAACAGGACTCAGAGTTTAAAAATGAGAGCTAATCATAAATTTCAGAGATGCTAATTCTGAGACCTAACCAACAGAAGTTATTTTACAAATTATATAATACACTGACTATTGGGGTTAATTTCTCTTCTCTTCTGTACTTAGAATTGTTACAGACCTACACCATAAGCACCCATCACAAGGTCTGAGCTTGCTCTGTCCATGAGCTCAGAGCACTGAGATCTAGGGTGGTGCTTTGCTATCTGAGCATTTGTATGGTAAATAAATGGAAATTAGGTCTCAATGTTGATAAGAAGGAATTATCATTAGAGCTGTGCAATAATAACTGAGCATAATGTAGGAATGTGCATAAATAGACTTAAAGTATATACTAAAAAAATAAGAAGAACATTTTTCCTTAAATAGTCACAAGAATAAAAATCTTAGGCAACAGATTGGATATTTTTGCTGAGGTCTCAAGAAAGACACCAGAAAGTAAAAAAATTCTTTAGAACCCATCATTCAAAAATCTATAAACAAAATTGTTGACAGATATAAAAGGTCAAAGTGTTTTTTTCTGAGAACAGAAAAAAGAAAGTGCAAGCAGAGATCAATCCACCCTTTCAGAGTATGTTGACACATTTCTGCTTTCATACTGGAGAGACAAAAATCCAACATATTTTAAATAAAATGCATTTAGCTTCAAGAAGATAGAAAAATAAATATTATGACAGCTCCAAAATATTATAGTTACATATGCCAAAATTTCATAAGCAAGCAGACTGGGATCAGCAAGAAGTCAGAAGGGGACACAGCCCCAACAGCTTATCTGATTTTGCTAAGGGGATATTCCATACCATGAAACATAATGCTCAATAATAAAAGTTTGTGTAGAGGAAAAAGAGAGGAGGGTGCAGTTGAGTGGGCTTCCAAGTTGGATATTGCTCAGAGACAAGTTGTGTATTGCTTCATTTATGGGAGGTGGTGAGTGGCTGCCTTTGCATCACTTTGGATTTTTTCCCCCTTTCCTTCACTTTCTAAAATTATCTTTATCTCATCCAAGTTTTTTCACTTTCTTATTCTGTCCACTTTCCTCCTGGGGAGGTGGGGTAGGGAGGAGCAAATGGTTCTGTGGGTGCCTACGTGCTGGCTGGGGCAAACCCACAACATAGGTGAGCACAGATATACTTACTCTCCTATATACTTTAGTAAAGATCATTGAAATAACTTTTTTGCTAAGTAGTCATGCAAGAAACAGTAGCAGCCCAAACAAATTTTACCATTTATCTATATTTTTGTCTTTTATTTGAGGATGGGGTGGGTGGTTGTTGTTGCGTTTTAAGAATTCTTTCACAATTCTTTAAGGTCATTATTAAATTTACACATGTGATATATTTAAGTTTTAAAAAAATAAACAAATGTTTAATCAGAAAAAAATGCTGTTTCATTGAACTACATGTACTTCTCTTCAGACATTACAGGTGAATTTTCTGTTGCACTCTCCAAGGCAAGGTCTCAGAGAATTGCTGACTGTTCTTTATGCTGTGTCCAATAATATTCTATACCACATCCCAGCCACTAGAGTTTCCAAACTAGAGACTCAGACAGAGCTAATAAGTTAAACTTAAGAGTTTTTTTATTTGTTAAAATTTATCTAAGTAGCTGTGGGATTGTGGAATGGTTTATTTTTGAAACAGAAACTATCACATTCCCCTGGTCAGACTCAGTTTTCAGTTCATGTGGTTGGATAGGTAGAAATGACCTATGGATGAGTTTGGATTGAAATCAAGACTTCAATTAAAAAACAAACAAACAAACAAACAAACAAACAAAAAAAAACCCACCAAAACCATGAGCCAGGAAAAACACTTTTAGTCATTAAACTGCCAAAATCCAAAATTCAAGTCTCTTTTTTGTATGCAGCACAAGACAACCTCTACTTGCATGTGTTTATGGTGGTCTCAAATAACAATCAAGCTTATTTCCGTACAAACGATGAAGAGCTTTACAGTTTCAACACATTTTTTAAAAATCAAAATAAAAAAAAATTATATTTGATTTAAGCCTGGAAAGAACTGATATTCCTTAAGAAGCAGCTGATGACAGCCTTAACAACTCTTTTTTTGTAGTGTAAAGAAGAGTAAGTGCTACTATGGTCATGCTGACTTCATTAGGAGCAGGGAACATTCTCCTGCAAGATCAGATCTTCTGCAGAAATGTCCAGAAATGCAAACCCTCGTCATCAGCATTTTCATGGGAAAAAGAGAAATAGAAAAGCCTTTGCCAGGAGTACAATAGCATTCTGTTTCAGCTTGAACCATGGTACAAGAACTGACTCAAACACTCTTTTTAATATATGTATCTTCATTAAATGGAAAGCATTACTTCTGCAGAGTTTAGCTCAAAATACCAATCATTTCATTGACAGGCATTCTTACAGAAAGTGAAGTCCCCAGGTGCTAACTGTATTCATAGGTTAAAAGACAGAAATTAAAAAGGTAATCTTTTGTACCTTATCTGTACTCCACAATAGACGCTTAATAACATGACTGATCAGAAATGGATTTTAACCTCAGAATTAACTGGGCTCTAAAATTCTTCAGTGAATAACTTAGGATTTTCAACAGCTATTCATTATAAAGTTGCATTTCTCAAAGATAGACATAATATGTAATGGGGTTAGGGACTCAGGGACAGGGCAAGAAAAACATCTGGGACCTGAACTTGCTCTTGAAACCAGAACTGTAGTTCTGCTCTACCTCAGTTACTTCCTGACCCTGAAGCATTCCATCCCCATAGGTATTTTATATTTCAATATGAAATTCCTTCCAGATCTCACTGTTTTGCTGCTGGGGGAGTCCAGAATCACCACTATCTTTCAAGCACCAAGCAGTTTGGTGCTCAACTATGTCAGAACCTGGGAGCACAATGAGGGTATCACCTGGACAGTTTTTATCACCTCATATAACTGGTGGTAAACTGGTGGGAGGTGGAGAGGGATTGACTCTACATCACTTGTTGGGCAGTTTCCTTATTGTACTAAACTGTTTTGGTCTCAATTCATGAGTATTTCTTGCCTGTGCCCTTCCACAAGGGAAGCAGAGGGGCAGGAGGCAGTAAACAGGTGACTGGGGTGAGGAACTTAGCTTCTGGCTGAGTTCAACCCACCACAGCAAGAAATATTTAACATTTCAGAGTGTAATATTACAATTCTCAAGTCAAGCAAGTGAAAGACAGAAGAATTTATTCTAACTTCAGAACTTCCAATAGATAGGTAACAGTAAATTCCTTCAGTGCTTCCCCCAGTGCAATAACTACAGCAGAGTGGCATTTCAAAAAACAATTTCACCAATGCTGAAAATAGGTTCCAGTTGCCTCATGTCACAGTTATTCAAACTGTCACTGGGTTATGATTTCCAATAAAACATCTGACTGTAGTATTTGAAGCACATTAATAGGATTTATAGGACACAAATAATAGGACACCTACACCAGGGCCAGGAAAGATTCTCTACCTTAAACCAAAAAGTACAGTCCTTAAACTCCTGTCAAGCTTGTTACCATATGTTTTTTTGCCACCGGAATGGTACTTCAGAGCAAGGCCACAAATGTTTTCACACAGAAAAAACAAATAACTTGGTTTCCACCTCAGGCTGAGCACTAAACAACACCATTCACAGTCGGCAGTTTCCCAGCCTGCATGTCCTGAGAGGTCCAGTTGAAGAATGAATTTAATCACGCTGGGCAAAGTGTGTTCAGCACAAAGCACAGCAGCTGAAGTGGTTATCACAGAAACTCAAGCTCAGACTTAGATATTCAAAACCTCTCTTCCAGCCCTTCAGACTAACACCCTAGCCACCCTGAGCTCCTTGGTAAAAACAAAATCCTCATGTCCTACACCACCCTGTAGCCCAGACATCTGCTTTGCCCTTGTACATTGGCTGTGCTCAGTTCTACTCTACTTGATGTCATTGTTGCCATAGGGCACAGGGTGTGGACATGACAGTTCTTCCTGCTGCAAATACTTCATTGACACGCATGATGGTTTTAAGAACCATCTCCTTTTGGTCTCTTACTAAATACTAAATTGTGTTTAGTTCACAGTGTGAGTAATTTTGCATATTGGTGGGATTTTTTTTCTCTTCCCCATTTTTAGTATTAGTAATAAATGTCACTAACAGTATTAGTTCACTTGGAAGGCCCCATTGTTTTAGCTAGGACCCAAAAAGTCTACAAAAATGGGTTTAAAAAATCACCATGTAATTATGTGATTACCAAATAATTCGAGTATATGAGAGTAACTTTATGTTAGAAATACACAATAGGTTGTTCCAGCACTTGCAGTGTATGAAAAGCCATACACTTCAATCACTATAATCTCTTGAGTATTATCTGTTTCAATATCCATGTTCTATACTGACAAACAACAACATTTGACTCTAAATTGTATGTTTCTGAATCCTATAGCATTTTTCCTACTGACAATGGCAAAGCCTCAGCTGCAATTTGCTAACTGTGTCATACTTCAAATAATGCTTTATCTTTAGGTTTTGAAATCCATTTAGTTTAATGGTTTGCTTATAGTTGTATCACATTGTCTCAATTCAAGAAAGACAAACATTATCAGGAATCTTTTAATACATTCTAGAAAGTCCTACTCACTATGGATTAAAGCTGACCTCTGGTGTTACCTTTTGCACGATGTACGTTTCTGAAACAAAAATCTCCATGACAGAGTGACATCTGAAAAAAGAAATACACAGGGGAAAAAAGCTAGGAAATGCACTTATGCTCATAAATAAACATAAGTTTATCATTTTTAGACTGATGCTGTCTAAAAAGACCTGACTCTTAGATTCCAAAATAATACTGTGCGCAACTTGACACAGATAACTTTCAGTTCCTGAAACAGCTCCCACCTGGGGACACTATAGTATATGTGCTATTTTCCTTTTATTAGTTAGTCTCATAGTTTTGCTTCATCATCTTTAATAACTTAAATGACAAGGATTTATTCTGTTGTAATGACCTAAGTGTATGGACAAAAGATACAGAAGCCATGTATTTGTAGTTTTAGATACTGAAAGGGATTGCCAGAGATATCTAGAGTTATTTTAGAGTGCATACTAAATAACCTCCGAAGAAGAATGAAAATTCTCCATTTTATTATGTACTCTGAGGTCTTCTGAGGCGTAACTACATTTGTTTATCTTAGGCAATGTTGCTAGAATTTCTCTAGCAAAGTCTCCTGGTGATTCCCAGTATCAGATAAAGGATAAAAGAAAAGCAGAGTTAAAAGAGAAGTTTTCAGAAGTTCGTATAAGAAATCATCATTGTGAATCGTGATCTTCAGCAAGAGAAATTCTTGGACTCAACTAATTCCCAAAGTACGGGGCTATCTTCTATAACTGCTGTTGGAGCTTGTAAATACTGTGTGTAAATGCAATATTCTAAACACATTTATACAAAACAAGGCCAAGTATATGTGACTCATGGTGTTTACACTTTAGTTATTTCCTTGCAGACTGAAATACAGTGGGGAAACTTACAGCATTCTTGAAGCTGATAGACAACAAGCAGCAGGTAAGAAACAACAGAGTCACGTGGTAACCTGAATAAGAGGTATTTCTGCCATTCTTAAGAGCCAGGTATAAGTCAGGAGAGATGTTTTCTAAATATTTGTATCAAATATTATTGTAAGCACACAATTCATACTAAACAAGAATAAATATAGTAATCTTCCTTCCAGCTAAGTTTTCAGACAGTCATTTAATTCTGTGAGAGTTGAGACACTAGAAAACATATACATAATTATCCTTATCTTTTGTATCATGAAAGAAAATGCCAACAATCAAGCTCAGACTTGTTGACTGCCAAGAGATTTATTATAATCAAAGTAAATGAAAAAAATGATAATTAATCCATGTGTTTTATATGTGGCAGTTCAGTCCCTGTATTTGGTGGGGGCACTATTATAATCATGCAACAGAATTATGTAACTGTTAACTTATAAATAAAAGGGCAGAGTTTAATAATATATTTGATATGTGTAACAAGGTGTCTAGGGCTGTAAGGATACATCAGCATGCATACAGTGTCAACTGAACTGTCACAGAGTAACAGGTATCATAATTAAATTGTAATCTGTGCCAGTCCATCATAAAATTGGACTTTTTTTGAAAGATGGTGCACATTTAAGATAAGGACAACAAGAATGAGGGAAAATGCATACCCAAATTATTACTCACTCCATAGGAGACCTCAAAATCACTTCCAGGGTGATAAAATCAAAGATGAAAAGTTAAATAATCTGATTATTTTTTAAATTGCCTTTTAAAATTGTTCATGGTTGTATTTCAGTTTATCTAGTACTTTATGACAAGATAAACTGAGGAGGGTGAAACAAAATTTTTCAAATCTCAGGAAAGCGCTCTAACCTTAGACCACTGTATAAAAAGCAAGTACTCTGAGCATTTGTAGGTAGCAGTAGATTCTAATCAACTCCTGAAAGCTGAACTGGAGGAGTGCCATACTGCAGTTTTTGCATGGGCTCAATTCAGGACAGAGAGCAGGGGTCTAACCTGTCAAAAGTGATGAAACACCAGTCTCCTGTATTTTCCCTTTATCCAAATCTGTGTGCTCCACTTACTCAGTGCTGACTTTTAGGATCACTTTATTGTATAGCCCAAAGTACTATCTTGGGAATCTGAGCTCAGCACCTTCACTCCAGAGTCTGGGCATAAGCAGCCAGATGCCTAAAATTTCTAAATTACTTAAACCCAGCTCCTCCTGAAACAGAACAAGATCAACACTTCATAAAATAATTAATGAAAGTTTGCATTATGAAAATTGCCTCTTAAGTGTACAATCAGTCCTCTAGGTAATATTTATTTTTCATGGTATTCTCTTTGATCATTACCACAGAAAGGCAGGATAATCTCCTTCAACTTGCTGGCAGCGCTCTTCCTAATGTAATCCACAAGTTTGGAAATTATACAAAACTGGGAGGGGTGGTTGATAGACCAGATGGATGTGCAGTCATTTAGATAGATCGCAGTGTGTCAGAAAAATGGGCCAATAGAATGGAATCATGGAATCTCATGACATTCAGCAGAAGGAGATACAGAATCCTGCAGCAGAGGAATAATCCCGGGCAGTAATATATGTTGGGGGCCATATGGATGGAAAGCAGCTTTGTGGAAAAGGACCTGGGAATCCTAGTCAATAACCTGTTTAGATGCTCTTTAACCTGATCCCCATCCACTGAGGGTAAGTCTGTCTTGCTCCAGACTTTCCCACCAACCCCAGGGATGTGGGATTCCCAAAGGCAAAGAAGATGTTGAGTGCCTCAGCCCTTTCCATGTCCTTTGTCCCAATGCCCCCAGATATATTCAGCAGCAGGCCTTCATGTACCCTAATATTCTTTCTGCTAATGACTAACCTGAAGAAGACTTTATTGTTGCCCTTCCCATTCCTTGCAAGATTCAACTCCAGGTGGGCTTTGACATTTCTAACCCTGTTTCCATGCATGCTTGGACAGAATCTTCATGTTCCTCCCAAATCATATAGCCCTGCTTCCACCTATTGTATTCTTCCTTTTATGTTTTAATTTTTAAAGGCGTCTTTATAAATATATATTTGTATGATGGAATTAAATAAAATTACTTTATTTACAATTATGTGTGTGTGTATAGCTTCAGCACCACAAAAAATTCCCAGTGTTAATCAACCCAGAAGTGATAACCCATATATCAAATACATCTTTTTTGTGCTCCTGTAGCAGTATTCAGCCACTAACATTAAATTAATCATGTTCTGTGGTGAAGCAATTACACAGTTCCCCATATAATCAATAATCACTGCAATCATTTGCAACCCTAACTTTTGAGGTAGTCCTGACTCCCCTAGAAAAATCTGCACTGCTAAAACTAGCCTGGGCTAGTTTTATATTCCAGGGTTAGTTCATATACCAGGGCAAACACTTGCAAATTTTTTGTTGTCTCACTGAGGTTATATGACTACATACATGTTTGAGTAGCTGGCTAATGTCTCTTTTAATTATTTTTGAACAGTCTTGGGAATCTGGAGAGGTCCCAGTCAACTGGAAGCTGCCAAAACTTATCCCAGTTTACAAGAAAGACGAGAAGAATGACCCTGGAAACTATAGGCCTCTCAGTCTCACTTCAGTGCCTGATAAAATTATGGAGATTATTCTAGGAGTTATTGAAAAACATCTGAAGGACAACACAGTCATTGGTCACAGCCAGCACAGGTTCACGAGAGGAAAGTTCTGAATAACCAACCTTATTTTCTTTCCCAACAAGTTGATCAAAGGAAGCCAGTTGATGTAATCTGTTTGGATTTCAGTAAGGTTTTTTATACTGCCTCTCATAGCATCCTTCTGGACAAAATGTCCAGCACAGAGTTGGATAAACACATCATGCAGTGAGTGAGCAACTGGCTCACATGTTGGGCTCGAAGGATTTTAGTCAATGGGGTAACATCAGGCTGGCCATTACAGTCATTACAGGGTTCCACAGGGCTCCGGTTTAGGGCCAGTGCTCTTCAATGTCTTCCTAAATGACTTAGATAGAGGACCCAAAACTATACTAAGTTTGCCTATGACATGAATTTGGGAGTAGCTGTTGACTCCCTCAAAGGCAGGGAGGTCCTGCAGAGAGATCCTGAAAAATTGGAGGACTGGGCAATCATCAACCATACGAAACTTAACAAGGGCAAGTGCTGGATTCTGCACCTGGGATGGAGCAACCCTGTGTATTGAAAGGAAGGCTGGAGAGCAGTGCTGAGGAAAGGAACCTGTGGGTCCTGGTTCATGGCAAGTTGAATATGAGTCAACAGTGCCCTGGCAGCCAGGAGGGCCAGTCATGTTTGGGGGGGCATCAGGCAAAGCATGGCCAGCTGGTTGAGGGAGGGGATTGTCCTGCTCTGTTTTGCACTCACCTTGAGTACTGTGTGTAGTTTTGGGTGCCACAATATAAGAAGGATATAAAACTGTTAGAAAGCATCCAAGAGCAGGCTACAGAGATAGAAAAGGGTTTAGAGGGGAAGCCATATGAGGAGTGCTTGGTTTGTTTAACCTGGAGAAGGGAGGGGAGACCTTATCACAGTCTACAGCTTCCTCACAAAGGGAAGTAGAGAGGCAGGCACTGATCTCTGCTCTGGTGGTCAGTGGCATGATCTGAGAGGAAAGCATGAAGATGCCAGGGGAGATTTAGGCTGGATATTAGGAAAAGGTTTTTCAGCCAGAGGGGGATTGGGCACTGGAACTGGCTCCCCAGAGAAGTGGTCACAGCACCAAGCCTGAAAGAGCTCAAGAAGGTTTTGGACAATGCTTTCAGGCACATGGTGTGATCCTTGGGGTTGTCCTGTGCAGAGACAGGAGTTGGACTTCATGATTCTTTTGAGTCCCTTCCAACTCAAGATAGTCTATGATTATAAGAGTATGTACAAAAAAACAAACAAACAAACAACATCAAAAACCAAAACAAAACAAAACCACCACAAACAAACAAACAAAAACACAAACAAACAAAAACAACCAAACACTAAAACATCTAAAAGGTGTAAATCCAGTTTTCAGAGAAGACTCCCAGGGTTCCAAACTTGTGATGACTTTTCCTTACTTATTATAAGCAGTATCTACTTAGCACTATTCAGAAACATTCACAAATTTTATCTTCTCAGAGCAGCTATTTCATCTTTTTCTTAGACAACAGTTGTAATAACTCTGTTCATATAATCACAGAGAGCTCCCAGAAGGGATCTACTCCAGTCATTGATTCATATCAGTTCCGGTTAGATCAGTTTCTTCAGAGGTTTATCTATTTGAGTTTTAAGTATCTCCAAGAAGGGAGATTCTATGTGGAGCCTCCCTGGGAAATATATTTATTCCTATATTTGATCACTCTGATGGTAAAAAAAAAAAAAAAAAATTATATCTAATTGGATTTTCTGTTGTTACATCTTGTGTCCTCTTATTTCTATTTACAGCGTACATTCAGGAAGGGTACAGCTCTATCTTCTCTATAGCTTTCCATTAGGTAGCTGACAACAGCAGGAAGATCTCTGTTTAGTTCTCTTATGACTCAACAAACCCATCTCTCTCTGTACATTATACATTCCATTCAATGTAGTGCCATCTGGTAGATTTGCTCCATTACATTAACAACTTCCTCATGCTGGGAATCCAAAACTGCACTTTGGAGGCAGCTTCACAACTGGTGAGTCAGGGGGCTTAAACACTTTTCACTCTTCTAGTTACATTACATTACAGTTGCCCTCCACTCGTGCCACATTCTAGCTAGGCACATCTGCCTAAATGAAATTGAACTGGGTCTACCTGCTTCATTTGTTCTCAAACATGCTCCCCTCTCCACATTTTAGATGGGAGCACAATAGGATGTAAAGCTAGATCAGTAGCCTTAAATTCTGTTCTCTGAGTATGGAAAGACTATTTGATGCAGGATTTGCTTATTGTTTGGGGAATAGGGGTTGTGCTCTTTAATTCTGTACTTGCTCTAGAGCATTCAGGCTATTTAGAATCATGCCACAGTCTGGACTACTTTCCAGTTCTAAATATCTAATCTATCAACTCTCTTTCTCTCAATTTATTTTAAGTATATAATATTTTCCATTATTGACAAGGAGCTGCAGGAGATGCAAAAAAAGAGTATGTGTCATTCCAATAACCTAATTTATCTTTTTTTATATTAAAGTTGAAGGATTCTTTGAATTGATTGGTGGTTTAATTTTAAAATTTTCATCAGTCCACCACAGACTTTCTGAATGTCCCCTGAAATCTCTCAGACTCCATGGAAGAAAATCACATGCAAAAGTTTCAAGATAGACCTTCTGGAAAGCTATCTCTAGGTGGATCACAAATTCTTTGCCTATTGCCTCAGGGAATCTATCACACTCAGCTTATTTTTTAGTCTCAGTGAAACACTATATGACTTAAACAGAAAAACAACCATCACCAGATATAGGAAAACGTAGTTTTTGAAAAAGAGACTAGATGCTAGCAGTTGAACTCCAAAGATCTCAAGCACTGTTTCACACTTCTGGAGTTGCCCTGCTTCAGTAAATGCATAGGTGAAGGAAGGCAGCAGTATGACCTGTCAGTAAGTAGAACAGGATACACTGGAATACATTAATAACTCTCACATTGTATTTATTTATATTATTTTACAGTAGAAAGAAATTAACCCCTCAGTTAGCTTTTTCCCTGCAGAAATAAAAAGCTACTGAGGATAGAGTAATTTTGGCCCAGGTCCAACACAGCCCTTACTGAGGTACCAAAGAAAATCACAACACTACATCTGTGAAGAGCAGGACAAAATGCTGAAGCCAAAAGCATGATCCTGAACTTTATCCCCATTCCTATCTCTCAACCAGTTACTGTCTGATCATAAAGAAATCTAATTCATTAACTTCTTTGACATCCAACAGTCACAGAGAGTTACCTTTACAGACCAGCCCAGATGTCCCACAGTTTGTGTGACTGCAGACTTGTCACTCCACTACACAGCACACCTGTGTACACCTCACACCTGCACAGCTGGGCTTTGCACCAGCTCCAGCAGAAATCCACACCATGCAAATTGCTTTACTGAGGACCACTTTCTTGTGAAAGATGGAAGACAAGGGCAAATTCCCTTAATTCTGTCCAAAATTTACTACTCTGGGACTTAGGTCTTCCCTATCCTCTACAGACAGATGGTTCAGTCCCATCTCTCCACTGCATAATGCTCTAATGACCACCTGCAGGGCTGTTCACAGCAGATATTGATGTTGTCTCATGGCTGATGTTTTTCTCCAGACAGGGCAGGCACTTTGTGCTTGCACATCCTTTGACCTGAAACAGATAGCAGCTGGAGAGAAGAGAAAGGGTAGGGAACCCTGCCTCTTCTCATTGGCTTCAGATCCACCTCCACAACACATCCCCTGTGCCTCCTAGTGTAAAATACAACTGTGGCCTTTGGAAAGCTGACCAGGAATAAAGGAATAGAAACTCTCTCTGGCCAAGGAACTGCTCCAGCCACTACTGTAGTGCATGTAAAAAGGCACTTTTCTCACTCTTTTCCTCACCTCTTTCACTTTAGGTTTAACAACCAAAAAAAAAAAAAAAGTGATGGATAGAGATAATGCCTTCACAAGAGTTTCTGGCTCCAATTTTTACAGTCTTGATAAAATCCTGGTGACATCAACACAGTGACTGAGAAGAGGTTAACTGGGTGCTGACTGCACTGCTGTGTCTTCGCTTGGTGGTAATTTTGGACTCCATTCCCTTTGTTGTATCATCTCTTACTAAAATTGTATCAGCAGACTAGTTGCTGCATACTTCTACATTGCAGTCCCAGAGTGTCATAAATTCTAACAAAATATGCAAAAACCAACCTTTCTATTCTATATGTTTAATACAAGCCTTCCATACTAGCATAAATGCTTGTTTGCTTAGGGACAGTAATTAGCCACACATTTATACCTCATTTATCCTCAGATCCTCAGATTTCCTTTTTTTTTTTTTTTTCACAGATTCCTGTTTCATTCTTCTATATTGCCTGATAATGTATCAGCAATGATTCAGAAATCTCTGCAACTAAGTCAGGCTATCAGAATTTTCAAACAGCGTGATAAGGGAAACACTAGCAGAAATGGATTTATCATTTCCAGCAGTGCCGTGTGGGATTGGTTTCTACTGTGTATGACACAGAGCCCTGAAATATCTAAAACAACAATTAAGTAACATGGACTCAGAAACTTTTGTTATATGATAGAAATTACTGCAAGATTACTTCAGCTATTCAGAAAAATTTGGACAAGAATATTGCTTTATTTTTTTTCTTTCTACTTTGACCCCTCTGCAAGACAAAATCTTTCTTTAAAATATTTTGTATGGAGAGAAACCATGCAGAAAGAATAATTTTTTGGAAGCTAGCAATATCTGTTAGCTAGTATGGAATGTTATCAGGTATAGTATGAACAAATTTGGGGAGTTAGAGCATTCTGTAAGTCAGGTAATGACTAATTTTTGTGCTGTCAATGGAGTAAATATTTTTGCTATGTGTAATTTGTGTCCATAGCTTTCTGTAAAACTTGTGGGTTTATAGTACCTAGCAGGGATATGTTGACAGTCTCTTTACTTAAACTCTTGTTACTAGAAATTGCTATTTTTGTTTACTATTCTTGTCACAAAGTGCATTACTAACTTCTCTGAAGTCCTTTATGAATCATTACACTTACAGATGGTGCAGTCATAGTATTCTAGCTCCGTCAATTTCTAAATATTCTGTATATCTTTCTCAAAATGTTGAAGTGTTCACTTGTATTTATTAAAAAATGCTTCACAGAAAAATGTTTTGCTACTCAAATAATTGCTAGATATATCGGTCATCAGGTGTGACCTTTCAGTGCCTGCTTCATTTGACCTAGTGCACCTATCCTGGCTGTGGGATTCAAAACAGTAACTATATCTGTTAAGGATCCAAAGCACAAATATGTATTTTCAGTCTACAAAATTCAAGACAGAAGTAAAGGTAAATGTACTACAGGTATAGCAACAAAAACCATCTAACTGGGATACTTTTTTCTAAAAACTTAGAGAGGAAAATAAAACAAAAATTAGAATTGATACAAACCTCAGAATACCAGATGAGGCCCAGTTTTTGAAAACTGAGAAATGGATTTAGGTATAAGGATCCATTTGCAGTGATCCTTTTTGTACAGATTAAGTTAGATGCAGTGTAAATGTTGCTTTTACTGCAGACTTGAGAGCTTTTGAGGTTTACAGAATTCTTCCCACTGGCAGATACTGTATCTTCATTTATCTCAGAAATACATACATGGAAAATTCTGAAGAATTTTAATTAATAAATAAAGACAATTTTAAAAATATTTTGTCTCCCTCCACAATTTCTACACCAACACAAAACCATGAAATGGAATATCATTATCTTCTTCAAGGAAGAACACGTTATGGGTTGAGCTTAAGTAAAAAGACATAAACCCAAAACCCTGAAGAACATACTAAAGTTTTATTTGTTCCATAAGTTCCAAATGGTTGCGGCCAGGGGGGTAGAGGGGGGAAGGAAGTGTAAGTAGTAGGAAAAATTCTGTGAGCTTTCATTATTTGCTAGCTGGAATTCAGCATCAACTGGAATTTCTTAAAATACTTTACATTTGCAAGAACATGCACGTCAAAGAAATTAGAGCACTCCCTACTCTCTTTAATCCTTCCTCACCAGATACACACACAATTTGAGTTATAATAGCCATTTCCTAATTATTCTGTAACTCTGTTTCTATTTAGAGCACTCGGAGAGGCTTTGCTCTTGTGATGAAAAACATATTCTAGCCATCTCATCACATTTACTGAGAGGCACTGCTGCCAAGAACTAGGCATATAAAGCTCTTTCCTATACAGTGAAGAACATTTTTAGGACTTATGAGTCTCAGCCTGCCTGAGGCTATCAAAAAAAGGAAATGAGGAAACACAACAGTAGCCATAGATAAGAAATTAAGTGAGTCAAGATGATGATAGCTAAGTGATTACTGCTCAGAGAGTCTATGGATGGTACTTAATCTTAGAGCTTTAGATTAAAAAAAATTTAAACAGCAAAACATTTTCTGAGAAGATGGTGATTCAGTCCTGAAAGTACCTCCCACAAAGAGTAGTCCAAGGCACAGAGAGATACATTTGTGAGGCCAAGACACATCCAACATTTGAGAGAACGAAAGGGACTCAGGTGAATAAACTGGGAATTGTTTCCCTGGGATTTAATGTCTCTGAGTGAATAAATATTGGGGTTTGTAAGGGTTTTTTAATATGCTGTTTTGAATTAGCCACTCGTCCCAGAAACCGGAAGAAAATATTTAGCCAGATATCTAATTCTATCTCCAGTAAAGGAGCAAGTCAGGGGTCCCCAAACATTCAAGCGCAGGATGATTCAGGGTTTAGGTCTAATCCCCCAGTTTACAGACGAGGTGAAAGGCTACTTATTTACATAGAATGTTTGCAAAAGATAAAGCCAAACATCAGCACTCTGTGCTACATAACTAGGAATCTTAAGAGTTCAGCACAGACAGAGACAGTGGTTGATGTAGCTAATACCATGGTTTGTCATTACCAGAACAAGTAGTAGAAACGGAAAAATCAGCAAGGGAATTTGCCATGCATGTGTTTTCCAGGAACACAAGTTATTATGCACAAATGTATATAAGTGTGAGGAATAAGCTCAAAGAGAAAAAAGGCATATACAAGGTAACAAGATGTGGGGGTGGGCGAAGAGAGTGATGGCGCAAAAAAAAGTGAAGTAAGCATGAAATCAGAAAGCCTAAGAAAGGGAGAAGTAGATTAAAATAATACATAGCTATATATTTACGCACATATAGTATATGCATAAAGTGATGAGCAAAAATCCTACTGGAAATGAAAGGAGTTTGCACAGAGCTCAAAATCACTCATGAAAAATTTTCAAGTATATGTCAAAGATGGAGAAAGCATGACAAATCCCTAGAGGGTTTGTAAGGTGACATAACAGGGCAGAGCTGACTGTCTTCCCCATATTATTTTTTATCATCATAGAAAAAATGAAAAAGAAATGCAGAAGTTGAGAGTGAAAATGAAAAACATGAATGAGAATAAATCCAAAATGAATGGGAATAGGTTTCAAAAGTAGAAATAGACTAAAATACAAAAAGAAATATGAACCCGAATACAGTAATGTGCTAATCTGTTAGTAACGATATAGAAAAGGAAGAAGAAATATTCTGAAGTGTATGTATATACTTATAAACACACATATAATAATATTTATACAATCACTTCAAAATAGCAACATTGCTTATACAATATATTTGAAAAATAAAACCATAAAAGTAGAAGCATTTCTAAGTAGGGGGTCATTTTTAGTATTAAATATTACTTAGGATACTTGAGCAAGACTTCCCAAAGACTTACATTTACTATGTAACAGAGTAACCACAGAAGTCCAAGCAGTCTGATCAAAATACCTTTCCTTAAAAGAAAACCTAGTAAGAAATACTTTGAGATTGGTAGTGATTGGTAGTGATTCCTGCAACAAGGTTTTGCTTGTGGATACATATGAATTTTAAAAAGTTGTAATAATTCACAAGAATGGTTCTGGATTTAGAAGCACACAATTGTGCTCTAAGAAGCAGATATTTGCAGCTAATAATGCTGCCAATACCACTCTTAGTAATGATTTTAGAATGTAAAACTTTATATAGCCCTCCATGAGACAAGGATCTCAGTTATTCTAAGAAGAAAAACCTTAAGAGTTTAGAGAACACAGGAAAAAAAAAAAACTCCTGCTGTGGCAGGATAGCCCACCCTGATAAGAATCCTGTCAGAGAATACATACTATGCAAGCCATCGTGCAGGTTCAAATACTGGCTGCCTGAGTGCTGTTTTGGTGTTGAATTATGCCACAACCAGCTTGGTTCACCAAATTTCGGATACACATCTGCTTTTTGAGGCAGGATTTGACAGATAAGCTGGTCTGTGGGCCTGCAAATCTGTGACTACCAGTCCATCGTATTAGAACTATAAAACCCAGTCCAACTTTCATAGAGAAGATTCTTCCACATACTTCCTTGAAGCGTAGAGGTTCTCCTGTGAAGCAGGAATGCCTCTTCATAGTTACTCTCCAGGAGTTAAGTGAGAGATCTTCCCTCTGTCTCATATGGTGAGTTATTTCAGTCTCTACTTAATGATTGCTTCTTTTGCTAGTTTTTATACAATTGCTTTGATACAGTGCACTATAATACTTTACGCTATATTATACTCTACTAGTAGATTTTTAGCTTTTACCCTGTGTAGTAAATAATTCTGCTTAAGATATTTCATCTGTTCACTTTTCTGTTCATTTGCCATAATAAATAATTCATTTGATATAAATATATCCATTTTGCCATCATTAAAACCTGTGGGACAAAGTGATTTAATCACAGCTCTATAATTCTTTAAACTTAAACTGTTGACACGGTCCAGGGCTAAGATAGGATTCAGCCACACCTAAACCCTGCTGTGAGGAGGAGTTTAGAAAGCAAGGGAGTTATTTCTTCTCCTAGTGACTCAATGACAAGGCTTTTTAATAACTTTATCTAAGCCTTTCACTCTCCCAAGACACCTGCTCAAAGCACCGATGTCAGACTGACAAAACACCTGAGATGGAACAAAGTTTGAAAACACTTTTCTGCGAAGATACACCCGATTTCAAAAGGTCAACCACATTGATCACCACAGGGAAATTCTGTTAGTTGTAAGGGGCTAAATGCCTTTAAAAATAAAAGCAAGAACACAGCTCTCCTTGGGAATTTTTCCTTTCACTGGTATGAAGAGCAAGAATATATGCAATAATCAGTGGGATATTTCTGGCCAGAAGTAGATATACACCTCTGCTACAGTCGATTTATACTTCTATAGTCAAGAAAGAATAATTACAGTAAGGTAGTAACCTCTTCCTAAAGTCAACAAATAGATTACGAGAGTCATGTCACGGAAGTAAAAATGCCACTAAAAGGCTGAGTGTTGCAGAGGTCTGCATTGCAAACACCTAAATTCAAACAAAGCTAAAGACATGCATGACTGTTTCTTTACACCTTCAGTTCACTGCAGAAAGTCCCACAGACTAATCACCTACATTAAACAGTTCAATTACTTTTCTTAGAGCTCATAGCACGTGCAATATTGTTAACTCCTATCTCATTCCCTCTATAGTCAAACCATATTCTTAAAATAAATAAAAAAAACACAGTTCTGGCTCTTATTTTCTCCTGACTTATTTTTATGGTAAATTCTTTTCTCACTTTTCATGCCTCCTATTATTTTCTCTAATTCAGATTTGTTTTACAAACCATTTGACTTTATTCTTCACCTACATGATTAATTCCTCACAACACAGCTAAAAGCCTAGGCAGAGATAAATAGATGGATATAATACATCTCTCTTGCTTTGACAGAAAAAAAAAAAGATTTATTCTGTATATATGTCTATGTGTGAGTGGACTAAAATATGCTGGTTTGGTAGTTTATTAATTTCAGCTTCCAACAACACACATTTTAAAATGGAAGTATTAATTTCCTGGTCCTAATTTCAGTCTTCAAAAATGGCCAGAAATATCAGCCTATGTGTTCCCTTCCATAATAAATCAATCCAGCTACTTTGGGGATTCCTAGGCAAAGTGTTCAGAATGTACATTTAAATTAAAACTTAAATTGCAGAAACATAAATTGCAGCAATCTTGATAACTCACTGTAGGATAAGGTACCTAACAGATCAGCAAACATGAGCAGTACAATAAGGAGACCCTGAGGCAACTGGGGGACTGAGGCTACTGAGCTGCCACTTCCTGCTCACTGTCACAGTCCACCGTGACTTATGCTTTCTATTGCCACACAGCCAGGTGGCAACAATGCTCCTGCCCAACCCTCACTATGATAGGATTCCATACAGAGAGCAGCTGGTTTTCACAATTCCACAATTCACTTCTTAGTGTTACTTTAGAGTTGTGCTTTCTTCTCTCTCAGCATCTTCCCTGTTCTCAGTCAAATAATTTAACATCTAGTTTTAGAAAAGAGCTAAAAATCTATATATTCCACAAGAATTTTCCTGTTCAAGAAAACAGCAGAGAAATTAAAGAAAAAAATGCTCTACAAAGAAATGTCTGTATTCAGGAAAGGCCAGGGATTTATGTCATAGAACACATAACAGCAAAATGCAGGTAAAAATGTGCAGGGGCAAGCAGGAAGGTTCACCAGAGAAAATGTTTGCTTAGTACAAAAAATTCTCCAGAACAATTTGCTAAAAGTAAAATATCATTTAAAGATCTTCTGTTTCCAGATGCTGTTTTCCAGATGCTATAAAGCTATAATTTCCCCAGGTACTCTAGCAAGCTTAGATTATCATTTTTATTATGCAAAACCTTCCGTCACTCTCTGTCTCTCATATTTCAAGTTGTAGCACAGAAAGACACATTGAATTGTCACCATGAGTCACCCAAGAGCCCTTCAACTCAATCATTTAATATCATTTTCTCATCCTATGAAACACACAGAGAAGGTAACATGCAAGTTGCAGAAATATTTTAGTTCTATCTGCATTTGTCTAACTAGGATTAATATTTTTTCAGAGCTGTATATATATTTCGGGGAAGTCATCCCATAACAACTCTTTCTAAAGAAATGTCCAACTGAAAATAACTTTTTCCCTTTAACTTTGAAGACTGTTTTCTTTTACTTTATTTACCTGATTTTCAGCACTTCTCAATGGACAAAATCAAGCTGGGCTGAGCATGTTTCCAGCAATCTTCTGGCTTTGGAGACTTTTTTTTGACAGATGTGAGAATCCTTTGACCTTTTAGCTTTAGAATGTTTCATGATGAATGATTCAAACATTCTTTTGTAACTTTCCTTACACAAATATATCAAAGTTCCTACTTGATGATGAGAGTTTTATCTACAATGAAAATAAACCATTTGTTCTATTTATTGCTATTTAAACTTTGCTACACTATTCTTCAGGGGGAAAAAAGGAAAAGATCAACTACGACCCAGTTGCCACTAGCTACCTATCCACAATACACCTGTACAAAAGCTCTAGCTGTTCCTGACAAAGAGTTTCTAGAAGATTTTTCTAAAAGGAGCTAAAAAAAAAAAAAAAAAAAAAAAAAGGCAAACTTTGGGAAGTTCATTCTGCTCTGATTTATACCAGAGGCAAAAGTACCATAACATATTGTGCAGAAAGATGGGGGCATATGGGTTCCTCAGACCCATGACTCAAGCTGAGTCTCTTTTACCAGTTTGTAGGCTCATTAAGAAGTCTTGATTTAAGCCAGATCCTTGATGACACAGCAAGTCTACTCCAATGATTTTTCTGTGGTGTTCTCTGGAGTGTTATAGTCAGACTTGGCATAAATTCCTGGCCCTCCTGGAGTATATTTTGAATTTTTTTTGGACTGGACTCTGCACAGTTTTGTTTAAAGAAGCCACAGATTCAAAGTAACACAAAATGACAGATTTTACTGTCCTTAATTTTGCCCACTGCCTCAAAGGAAATGGTACATTGGCCAAAGTGTTGGGGTTTCTTCCCCTTAATCAAAAGAGGTGTTCCTTTAAGCTAGTCCAGAAGAGAATAATTTTTCAGATTTTTCCTCTACACATAATCTCCTCACATAGTGCTTCATCTTGCAGTTCACAGATGATCCTCCATTTCCAGAAGCATCATCCTGTGGCCTGTGTCCAAGCTAAATACTGAAACAGAGACAGTGCTCATGTTATTTCTTCAAGGGCTACTGGAAACCAGTTTGATTCTTTACCAAGACTTGGAGGAACAAGAATTGTCTTAAATCATCTTTCATTAATGATAGCCCCTGAGGACTATTAAAGTGGTACATAATTGGGCTGACTTTGCAATCATCAGCAAAGTAGGAAAAAACACTGAGGCTCCTTTACAGGTTGTCTTTCCTTTTTTCACTTTAGTGTAGTACGTGAAAGGAGAGGTAGGATTAAGGGTAGTGCTGGTATACAGCATGTCATTTTAGAATCTTTCTTCTTCTGTAATATTTTGTCTAGTTTTTTAATGAATATCCACACATAGTATGTGACAGGAAAATTTTTAGGTTTTGAAATAGAATACAGAACTGACATGAAGAAACTGACAGCTGTGACCCATAATGACTCTCACTGTACTAATTGTTAAAATCATAATATTAGTTTCATGAGATTTACTAGTCAATATATTTAATATAATATACTTTTCTGACAGTTGCAGCAAAACCAGCTCCTGCTGGAAGTTGTATGATGTTTATAAAGCAGGTGTAGAACATGTTGCACATCATGTCCCCAGAGAAAAAGATTAGGTTGAAGGACAGCTCAGGATGGTGAAGTAGTTCAAATTCCCACTCAAAGTAGGGCTAAAAAATCAGGTTGCTTAGGCCTTGTCTACAGGCCCTTTGTACCTGCACAGAGTTGGCAGATATTTTTTTCATTTAGGGCTGAAAGTCTCCTCTCTGACAAACCTATTTCACCACTTAAATGACTCTCATTGTAAAATTTAGTCTCATTAAATGATGAAGTAGTGTTTGCAAATTACTTACATTGTTAAGGTAACAGAAGAAAAGGAAAGATAACAGAGTAAATGATAGTGAGAAAAAATAAATTGACACACAGAATTATAGGATCTCTTAGGCTAGAAAACACCTTTAACATCATCAAGTCCAACCATAAACCTAACACCGCCAAGGCCACCACTAAACCATGTCCCTAAGCGCTACATCTGCAATGTCTTTTAAATACCCCCAACTTTAGTGTCTCAACCACTTCCCTAGGCAGCCTATTCTAATGCTTGATAACCTTTTCAGTGAAGAAATTTTCATAATATCCAATTCAAACCTCACCTGGTGCAATTTGAAGCCATTTCCTATTTTTTGTTACCTGGGAGAGAAGACCAAACCCCACCTGGCTACAACCTCCTTTCAGACAGCTGTAGAGATTGATGAGGTCTCTCCTGAGCCTCCTCTTCTCCAGGCTAAAAAACCCAGCCCCCCCAGCTGCTCCTCATAAGACTTGAACTCAAGACCCTTCACCAGCTTTGTTCTCTTCTCTGGACACACACCAGCACCTCATTGTCTTTCTTGTAGTGAGGGGCCCAAAGCTAATATTGCTAGTGATCAAGATATACTATGTACTTTTGGACTAGTGTGCAGAGCCAAAGTTGTTGCGCCAACGTACTCTTATAATAATATGTAATAAAGAATACACACCATACAAATGCCAGTAGAACTGGGTGTCAGCTGCTTCATGGTGAGAAATCACCAGACAGATAACTTGAAATCGCCTGAAGAAAAAAAAGTTTGAGAATTTTAGAAACATTATCAGCAGGAAGCTCCCCTATGAATGATTAGCCTTTTCTCAGCCTTTTTGTTGGGCTGAGGGGAGTCTTTCTTATTTACATTCTTTCAAGCTACAAATAGAAGATTCTTTGAATAGCAATTAAAGGAAAGCTGCTTTCTCTATTCAGTTTCTTTGTTCCAATTCAGATATGAGAAAGACAGATTGCCTTTTGCATTCCATTTTCTTACAACTATTCCTTAACATCTTACAGCCTTTTGACTGTCATTTGTTTTATTAAGCAAAGTACCCACACAATCTCATCTTTAGCAATTGTGAATGATCTGGGAAAGAAAATCAGCAATATTTTAAAAAACACTGTAAATAATAAAATATATTTTTGAACTAGTACATAAAAGAACTGCAAGAACATTTGGCAGTCATGAGTACCTGCATAAGAAATGACGTACAGAAAATTTCATGGGAGATTTCCATTTCCAAGGGAAAGAAATACCTCTAACTACACCTGTTATCAGAGGAGACATAGAAAACATTGGTGATAATTCTCTGAAAACATTGATTCCAAATCCAGCAATAAGTAGTAAATACATTTCTAATATACTAACTACTTACATAGGGAAAGATGTGTTAAGAATCATTCTCATATACTTATTTTTTTCTAAACATGTATTATCAATCACTGATAGAGACAAGTAAATTTCTATTTAGGTTTTGACCTTGTCCAGTTCTCAGAGGAAGATGCAAACCCACGTATTTATGCCATTTATGTCCATATTGAGCCCACATAACAAGAAAATGCAGGAAAAAAGTAGAAATCGAGGACATCAAATAAGTATGACAATTAAAACTATAGAAAAATCCCCTCTTGTGTTGAAAAAAAAAACACAAAACCCCCTGAAAGATCCCTGCTTCTGAGCTCTGAAGCCTCAGCTGTATAAAGGATATTGATAATTCTTCCATTGGTAATACTGAAAAAAATCTTCACAGTCCAGGTAACAGGTGCCATTTTATGCCTTTGGTGCTTTAGGTCTATTTTAAGTTTATTACATGATGTGCAACACAAGGGACACCGCAAAATGTGCGTAGAATTTGATTTGCACTGCTTTCTATCGTTTAGAAATTGAAATAACTAAATGCTTGCATCTCATATTTAGAACTAAAGAACTAAAATGTTTAATTAATTTGCTGCTTTTATTACCTCTGCATTTACTGGTTGTTATTTTTCTACAGCATAATCCTTCAGATAACACCATTATTCTTTTTCTGTTACTTATCTGCTATGATAGAACTGTTGTGATATTTATTTCTTAGTATATTTCTTAGAGGTACAGTACTTATGTTTCACTTGACATATGAAAGTCAAGAGAATAATCAAGCGTACAATAAATGTGATGGATTTTTTTAGGTCCTGACTTCCAACCGATTTAAATTAATGGAGTTCTGCAGCAGTTCATATAACCATAATTTTCAAATTAGTTACTAGATTTCATAAATAATTTCTTAAACATCAAAAATATTTCACAGCCTGAAAATAAGGCTAAAATTCTTGTCTCCTAACAGAATTACACTTGTCAAATCTCATCAGACTCTTGCAGAAGTGCTCAGAGCACAATTCCAACAAGCAGAGTAGGATATTTCTTACAGACGATGGGCCATGCTGCACTTTTCAGTCAGTTTTCTAGCTTCCTGGAAGCTAGAAAGTTTTTCTTCCACTAAGTCCATGTTAAATCTCTCTGAAGGTCACCTTCAAAATTAGGATACTGGAAAGCTGAAAGAGGATCTTCCACACAGGACTGAAGAGTCTCCTAAATGTTGGTTTTGGTGTGAATGGGTTCTGTCTGACCATAATTTCTGTTCTACATTTGTTTAATGAAAACACACAAGTTAGAATACACAATTAAGAATTTATGATTCTCAGTGCCTAAGGAAATTTAACTGTGGTCCAATGGCCAAAATCCTGAGAATAAAAAGAAGAGAGGCATATGAAAGGCATTTAAACTCTGGCAATCACATTAAATTGGGTGGCTGCAGGTAACAAAGTTGTGAGAACAGAGAGGGAAACAGATTATCATATTATTCATAAACCTCAGAGTTCACTCTGATTTACAGAAGCAATTTTCTCCTGAGCACTAGTAATTTTTGAGGAAGTGCTATTAAGTAATTACTCAAAGATATTTTAAGAAAATAAAATATACAGAAGTAACTTAGTAGTTTGTTGGTTTTTGATGTTTTTTTTAATGAAGCGAGAATGTTCTTAAGGAAACATGATATAACAGTTGTAAATGCTATGTAAACTAAGTCAACTACTTTGAATACTGCTTTGCACTGACTTGCACAGAAGAAAAAGAGATGCAGTGACTTTTCAATACATATGAAAATAATGGGGAAAAAATTTCAATTATTCATTAAATATTGCTATACTAGGGAAAGTATAAGTTTAATCATTATCAATTAAGAAGATGTATCTACTTGCTTCATTCTTCAGCAGAGAACTTGCAGGTCCTCCATTAGCGTATGGATGTAAGTGCAAAATAAAACTAATGCACTGTACAATTCTGTGAGCAAGAAAAGCTCTCTAAATTTTAAATTGTACTTTCAAAAACCACAGCTGCAAGTCATTCTGTGTGTGTGTGCGCAGGTGAAAGCCAAGACAAGGAAAAGGCTGATTAGTAACAAGCTTTCAGAACTGTTCAAGGTGCAAGTTACACCCAAAACACTATTACTTCCTCTATACTTCTCTGAGTAAAAAGTCAGATTGTAAATCCTAGGTACAAGGAGGTATTGAATGATTCTGCCAATATATAATCAGAGTAGCTAGGCAAAAAATGAATTAACAGTGTAAGGTTATATCTTGGCAATATAAATCTATCCAGATTTCTCTCCCATCATTCAAAAGTCAGTCAGGTGAGATTACTAAATTTTACTTCCATACATACTATTTATTTTATCTATTTTATTTTTAATTCACCACTACCTGGTGCAGGAGTACCAGCATAAACAAGGCAAAGCAAAAGCTTTTTGGAGAGGGGCAGCAGAGAAGTAAGCAGGTTGTTCCCTACACAGAGCACCTTTGTCTACTTCAGAGGCATGAAAATTTGTAACAGCATGTGCTTGAAGGAGGTTAGTTGAATGATGAATTTAGCACAAATAGTTGTGAATCTGCTAAGGTGTTGCCTGTTAGAACAGACACTACAGCTTTAATTAGGGCAGGTCTGTTATTTAAGTCTTTAAGTTTCCTTGGTAAATGATTTTAAATTAAGTAAACAGAAGACATCAAGATTAGATGATCAATCACATTTGCAACTGTTACACTGACACCTCTACAAAGCCAAGTGAGCACTTTGCAGATGATCACCTCTCAAGGTAGGACTCAATGATTTTGGAGGTCTTTTCCAATCCTAATGATTCTATGAACCTATGATTCAACTGCAGCAATGCCCATCACTTACAGTCACAAAGACAGAACCTGCTTACTGTGCCTGTAACATTTATTCCGCACTACCAAAGATGTAGGATCTTACACAACTCTAAGACTGCCCTACTCAACTGCTTAGTCCCACAAAAGGTTTCTTCCATAGGTAAAGGTAGATTTTGTTCAGAAAGCTTATTTAAATATGCCATATGTGAGCATAACACTGCGCCTATTTCTGTAAAATTTTCTGTAAAACTGTACCATCACATTTACTGTAAGTTGATTTCTCAGAGACAGGCTCTACCTGCTTATTGCCAGAGGGGTGGGAAAAAGCCAAAACTGACTGCGACTATATTACTTCCCCACCACCACAGGTATTCCAGCTTCACATGAGACTCTTAATACACCATCCATCTAATTTTTTTAAATATGTTGTTGCTATTCTCCCTATTGCATTTAAACAACCAAAACCACTTAATATACAATTGTTTCCATCTACATTAAAAGAAAATAGAATGTGCCTAGGAATCAACACCTGAATAATCAGATGAGACTATTCCTTCACAAAACAGTGTGTTGAATACTCTCTTCCCTTTTTGGTCTAAATGAGAAGCTCTAAAGGATGCCATGGACAACATGAAGTGGTAAATTTCCATCAGGGCTGAGAGGAGGTGTGTACACAGAGAACTACTTGTATTGTCTGAGATGTTACACTCAATACAGGTCAGAGAAGCCACCATGCCTGGCAAGAATCAAGAGGAGAAAAGAAGAAACAGAGTTTACTACTCTGCACACACACAGTTGGCTCAAGATAAAGTTGGAGCATTGCTGCTGATGGTGTTACTGTTTCTTCCACTTCTGCACTACAACAAATAAATAGTTAATAAGAAAGCGACCTAGTTTGACTCACAAGGACAGAGATTGAGTTAAATTTTTTCTGTGTTTCTTTACAAAACACAGTAGGGATGAGAAGTTCACAATTTCTATATCTCAATTTAACCATTAATGGAATTTAATATATATTGAAACATAAGGGGGAAGGGGGGGAAGGGGAGGGATTAAAAAGAACAACACACAAACAAAACAAAACAAAACACCCAATAGCCCACAGAGAAACTGAGATCAACACAAATGAATTTACAGAGTGCACCATGGTAACCAATTCAAAACTCATTTCTTCATGCAGTCTAATTAGGTAAACTCAGCTTTGCAGCTCACAGCTAATGAGTTACAGCTAGTCATCGCTTGTTAACTCAGGTGCCAGATCAGGGAATTCAGGTGGACTACAAGTGGACCTTCACTGACTTGTACCCAGTTACCTCCAACAGCTCTCCAGCTTCTGGCATGGAAGCAGAACAACTGCAGCTGCAGCTACTCTCACTGGTGTGTATTATCTCTGTGTGCCTTAGAACAAATGATTTCTTCTTACATGAAAGCAGAGAACCCGATGCAATGATGTTATTCAAAACACAAATTTAATGCAGACAAAACAGTATGATTTCCCTGAAAACCATATCTAAGCTTACCGATGTCTTCCACTCCACTTTTTCAATTTGTCTCATGGGTTTGAATGCTTAAATCTGCCCCTACTAAGAAGTTTCTAAGTAAAGCTAGCAACATAAGATGGTAAGTTAAAGAAAGTAACATAGCAAGTGAAATACAATTTCTTTGAATGTAGAAAAAGAGGTTGTAGAATCATAGAAGAGTTTGGGTGTGAAGGGACCTTTAAATATCCTCTAGTCCAACCACTCTGCCATAGGCAGGGACACCTTCACTAGACCAGGTTATTCAGAGCCCCATCCAATCTGGCCCTGAACACTTCCAAGAATGGAGCATTCATAGCTTCTCCAGGCAACCTGTTCCAGTATTCTACGATGCTGTTCATAAAGAATTACTTCCTAACAGCAAATCTAAACCTCTCCTCTTTTAGTTTACACCTGCTGCCCTTGTTGTGTCACTACGGGCCCTGGCAAAAAGTCTTGCTACATCTTTCTTATAAACTCCCTTTAATGATTAAAAGAATGCAATAAGATTTTTTCCTCAGGCCAAACAAAACCCATCTCTCCCAGCCTTTGTCCACAGGAGAAGTGTTCCAGCACTCTGATCATTTTTGTGGTCCTCCTCTGGACCCACCCTAACAGGTTCATGCCTTTCTTATACTGGTTGCCCAAGAGCTGGTCACAGTTCTCCAGATGGGGTGTCATAAGACTAAAGGGTCAGAATTGCCTCCCTTGACCTGCTGGTCACATTTATCTTGGTGCAGTTCAGGGTGCAGTTCAGGGTGCAGTTGGCTTTCTGGGCTGTAAGCACACATTGTTTACAGTCCAGTTTTTCATCCACCAGTATTCCCTTCTCCACAGGGCTGCTCTCATTCCATTCATCAAACGGTCTCTATTTATATTGGGGATTGCACTGACCCAGGTACATGACCTTGTACTTGGCCATGTTGAACATTCATATTATCCCACTTCTCCAGCCTGTAAACTTCCCTCTGGATGTCATCCCTTCCCTCCAGCATATCAACTGCTCTGCTTATCTTGGGGTTGGGTTGTGTGTTCATGTTCTGCAAAATATATAAGGTACACTAAACATTGCTTTTGTACCTGCGTGGGTCCAAGTTGGTCTGGCTGTGTCTTCAGCAGGTGCAAGCAGGCTATTTTATAAGCTTACAGGTATAGATGCAATTAAGAGGACTGCAGACTAAGCCTATGCGTCAGGCCTTAGAAGCAGTTATGCATGCATTGTCAACCTTAATTTAATGTCCTGGGGAAATAAGAGAAGGCTGATTGTTCTCCTGTACGAATAGCACAGGTAGCTCATTAATGGAGCTGCACTGCCTGTTTTGTCACTCTGCTCACAGTGCCTTAGGCAACAGAGACAAGAATAAAACTTAAGAAAAACAAACAGTTCACAGAACCTGCCAAAACCTGTTACTGTCACTTGTGCAGGTCTGTACCCATCACTATCAACTATCAGAGCTCACAAAGGCCAGTAAGTTGGCAGGTATCTCACCCTGGTGGGCAGTCAAGTGCATCAAAATCTTTCTGATGTCTCACAATGCAGATGACTCTGACAGGAGAAAAAGAGAAATTGGACAACTAATGGTAAAGGAAGTAAAACAAGACCAGATGGAGAACACTGGTTGAAATTGAATGGATACTTCTCGAATCTTAATTCTTATGTTTCCCACACAGACACATTTATTAAATCTAAACTGTGGGAAAAATCCATGCGACCACATTGCTAGCAGCTGCTGTTAAGCTACTGCACCAAGTCTATAATCATAATCCATCAAGTAATATAACATAATTTATTGCACACTCAGTGCTTAGTGTTGCTACTTTTACTTCTAGAAATAGCTTTGGCTCATTTGGGCAATATGTTCTACTTTTGATTAAAATAACTGCTTAGGATCTGATTGATGCGAAAGTTCGAAGAGATAGCAATTGCCAACCTGGGTTGCTCATCAAAAGCTGACATTCAGAAAAAAAGTTCATTCATTGAATGAAAAGCTTTTTGCTCTGTGAAGAGCTCTGATACATAACACTGTGATTAGCCATGACCATCATTCTATAGTGCAAAGACCGAAAGATAACCTGCCAAGATAGAAGAATTTTAATTATAACAAATTCAGCTATAAGGTATGTGTTTCTTGTATTCTCATCCAGAATAAATGTAAAGAGAAAGTACTGTAAACAGGGACAAAACTGTCATAATAAAACTTCCTCAGAACTTTGAAGGCCATCATTTTGTAAATTACTGCTGCTCAGAAGCAGGGCACCCCCTGACACTAATTATTTCATATTATTGTTCACTGATACACTTGGAAGATGATTAGACCTTTTAATCAATTTGGTAATCAGTAGGATTAATTTCTCTCTTACCCTGTGAACTGCCTTTGTAGAAATATTAGTGACTGTCTGTGGGAGGGGCCTTCTGCTCTCATATGAAAAACTCAGGTTGGAGGGTAGTGGTTGAGGTAAAATAGTACAGCTACATGTAATTTCGTAATAATTAGAGATCATAATTACAACACTATTATTGTGCTGTTCTATAAATTTCCACATAGCTTAAAGTGATTGCAGATAAAACTATCATCTCTTTAGGTATGCTCATGGAAGTAACTTTATTCATTTAAAGATTTTAATGTGAGCAGTTCAAGAATTTAAATACATGCAAGCCTTTGCAGCATTCATTCTATACTTACAAAGAAGTTGTAAAAGAACCTTTATCTGGAGCTTAGAGAATAGCAACACATCTGTCAGTTATAAGCAGACTGTACTTTAAAAAAGTGTAAATAAAACAATTACAAACTGAAAGAGAAAACTATGAGGAAAGTAAACTTCTAAATGTGCTGTGGCAAAGAATACTTCATTTTATTTCTTTGTGTTCGGATCTGAGAGTGTTTGTGTTACATATATAATTTAACTTACAATACGACCATAGTGCAAGTATATACTGTAGCTAAAATAAGGTAAGAATTCAATGTGAATTTTAACACCATTTGCACACTATTAAGAAAATCATCTGAGTTATGGGGTCAATTGCTGGATTTTAGTTTATATGTTTTGATTGGAATTATACAATCTTTAAGATCCCTTCCAATCCAAAACATTCTATGATTCTAAGATTATTTTATAAGAATGGTGATAACTTGCTCAGTATTTCCTGCACGATACTCTGACCTCTCTTACCTGTGTTAACCCCATTAAGTGAAACCTATTAACTGCATTAGTTAGGGTACAAACTTCCAAAGGTTTAAGTAAGATGAGAGTATTGATTTCTAATTTTCCCACTAAGCATTCACTGAAAAAAGGGTTAATCATGTTTAAAGAAATAAATGGCAGGGCAAGTCCTTAAATGTCAAGAAGGTAACATATGCTTTCCTATAGGAGGAATCTCAGCAAGGAGCAATTGCTGAGTGAAAAAGAGAAAAATACTTACAAAGGAAGCTCAATGTCATGTTGCTTTTCTTACAGTGTCTGCAAATATAGCCCATAGAAACAGGTACGGCTTAGCCTGCCTCAAAGACAACACTTGATTTGGGGCATATGAACAGAAAAGCTAGAAAAGTAATAAGTAAGGAACCACTGCCTGGCTTACTGCTATACATGTCAATGATTATTCAGAAACCATCAGCTGCAAGAAAAAGAATTCCATAGCCAGTTCATCACAAGGAATAACTACAAGAGAACGGAATGTATTTTAAAGATTCACTTGGCCAGGATCATGTTTTAATTAAAGTAAAAAAGAGAGACCATAGCAACATCCAGCACTCCTTAGCTACCACACAGCTCAGAGGAATTACTAAATGTGCAAATCAATATCTGTCTGCCTTCACAGAACAATGCAGGTGGTTTGACAGAGAGTTAAAGTGCTTTCTGTAATGAGCTCAGTAGAGCCATTGACACTTTAATTTGAGTTAAAGCTAATTCAGGACTTTTGACCAGAAACTTTGCAGCAAAGAAAAAAAAATATTGTTCATCTCTCCTTTCAGTAAGGAAGTGGAAAATTTTTGTTATCAGCCTTACCACCCCCCAACTTCCCCAGCAAAATCTGGGAGCAGAACTAACCTCATACTGAATACATGCTTTTTCTCCATACTCATCTCTGGAAACCTGACATAATCAAGGTGCATTGGATTACTGAGAAAAATCTGGTTTTCATATGCTATGACCCCAGTGCATCCATGGATCTTGCTGATCAAGCATCTATGTGCCCTGTGGACTCACAACAAGATTCCAGATGAGCTGGGTTCATTGTCCAGTCATGTTTAGTGCTCTGTTGCAGAGGTGGTTGTATCAGACAAATGCACTATGCTAATTCCCATTAAAAGGTACAGATAGGAGGCAAAATCACACAATAAAAGCAGGAAAATCTCTTTCTGAATAGCTTCTTTTATGATCCTTGTGGGTCTTTTCTAACTTGAAATATTCTGTGAAAGTTAAAGGTTCTGTGAAGGTTACCCAAGCCATGATCTCAGAGTTTGTTCATGAGTCCCTGAGAACTTAAACACTATTTCTGATTTAATCTGCCCCTACGTTTTTTCAAGTTAGTACCGTAAATTGGATATAGCCTCCTAAACCACACTGTTTAGAAAAATCAAACAAGCTAGGGCTTCAAAAGAATGAGAAAAAGAATAAGATACCATAGCCACCGTCTTCAGAGCAAAGTTGCTCAGTTCAAAAACCTTACTATTTTCCATTGCAAAAAAAAAGAGGCACATTCCTTTGCACTTACCTTTAAATGTAATACATGTAGTACAGCCAATAAAACATAAACCACCAACAACATAACACAAATTTAAATAAAACCCCAAGTTTTTTCCCTAAGAATGAAGAGAAAGCAAGACACTTGAAATGTGCCTGGATAACTGGAGTTGAAGGCAGGACAGGATTTGGTTAAGATTAAACATGGCATTTGTTGTCCATATTCACATGTCAATGCTTCAGACTCTGCATGTTCTTAAGCTAGAGAGAACGCTGTTTGCCAAAGTTACTGGCAACTGTAGCTTCAATACAGTGAATCATCACTAAGTGTCTGAGGTTGGAAGACACTCCTGAAGGTCATTGGGTCCAGACTTCCTGCTCTAGCAGGGCTCCCTACAGCCAGTTATCCAGGACCATATCTAGATGGCTTTTGAATATCTCCAAGGAGGGAAACTGCGCAAAGTCCTCAGGCAGTCTGTTCCAGTCATCGCTCACCCTCACACTAAACAATGGACCTGCACCCGCACAGACAAACGGGACTTCCTTGTCCCACCATGTACAGCTGTGGCTGACAGCTGAAAAAAATAGCACCCTTCTAAGATGCATTATTTACTTGAAATAGTCCGAGTCATTACAAGAGCCTGTTCACCCAGTTTAACCACATTACCATCACATAGAACATGTAATCCTTAGGAAGGCATCAGTGGGCATGTAGTTAATGGTGTCATTGACCTGTGCCATTCTGTTGCATGCTTCTGTATTGCCCCTTCACTTCTTTTAGTTCTGATTTGTACTCTAGCCTTTTCCGTGTGAGTCATTTGGATATATTGATAGTTTTCAGTACTTATCTTTGACATGAAAGTCAGATCTCACCAAATTCAGCCTTATAAAACTCTGGCATCTGTTAATGGCTTATCAGTTAGTAGCTGAAAAGTTTGATGTTTATTCTTTCCTCTGTTATCATCTATTAGTTAGATTTTTGTATCTGTATACTTATCACTTTCCTGGTTACTTGTTATTCCTTTTATACTCCATAGTCCTTAACCAGATAACTTAATGAAGCAAATATTCTCATGTTCCAAATACCATTACAGATTTAATCAGAATGCACCTGGCTTAAGAACAATTTCCCCAACTTTCCATCTGTAGTGACCCAAGAGACAAGTGGCCCATGAGAATTGTAGCCAAAAAAATCCCAAGTGTAGTCATAAAGTAACCAAAGTCAGAGAGTACAGTTTTAGACTAGCAAACAGAATGGAAAGGAGGGTAAGATAATTGAAAACTGAGCTAACCTACAATGTAATTTCAGCCACAATACACTTCATAACACCACTGTATTGCTGAATTGTAACTGAATTATGTTTATTTTGATAAATCAAGGTAAAAAGTGTCAAACAGCTCTAAAAACAGGAAACAAATTCTACTCAATGTTAGAAAAATGTGATAAGCAGTGAAAAAACAGCAAACTCATTGTCGTAGAAGTAAGAAATAGGTAGTTTAGCATTTACCATGCAATAGTTCGAAAGGAATTTGGATTACTAGGCAGCAGAGTTGCTAAAAATTGTAAATCAACTTCTCATTTTCCCAAAATAGATAGATGAAATTTGTCTAAATTTTATGCATAGTTGTTTTAGATGAGATTCCAAAAGCATTTTAATCATTATCCATTTATGATAAAATTACACTGTTGTGTAAAATACACCCATTTACAACACACCGTTGCTCTCATTAACACCTGACTGTGAAACACTTTTGTCACCAAATTGTAAGAGACATAACAATTTTCTGTCATCTTCTTTTATAGGGTCAAAAAAACACCTTCTGGTAAACATATGGGGAGTTCTCTGTTCAGAGGAAAACAGTACTGCTTTTCTGTGAACACTCTGTCAGACACAGGAATTAACTTGGGAGGAAATGATTTACAGATACCATGTTAATGTACCAGCTCACATATTCACATACCAGTTCATATCTGTCAGAACTGATAAACTGCTAATTTCTAGTTCTTTTGTGTGATTTTGACACTATTTCTCCTTTTTTTCCATTCTATTCTGTTCAGCTTGATAGATGACTAAAACTTTCTGCAACTGTACATGATACAGGTTCTCTGTAAAGGTTAAGAAAAATGGCTTTACTGATCAGGTTGAAAAACAAAATATGAAAACTATCACACTAATCCTAAGAAATTAAAAAAATAGTTTGTGTTTTACAAATGTGTGAAGTTCCAGATATGTGGACTTCCTCAGCTACTTGGAGTTTTAATAGGGTAAAAGTCGCTACTTCTCATTGTCTACTAAATCACTTACAAAGAATGTGACACTTAGTAATTTTTTTTTCTTTTTTGTGAAATCATCAAGGGAGAAAAAGATTTTGAAAACATATGAAGAACATCCAGCCTACTGTTACTCTCCCTTAGCTGAACAGTGATTTCAAAAGTTACTTTACATTCCAATAATTTTAACTTGGCTGTTGAAGAGAGGATAAGAGCAAGAAATCAGAGTAAATGAAGAGCATGCTCTTATTTCTCCCTACTTCTGTTGATTTATAGCCTTCTTTCAGCCAACATCAATGTGCCAAAAATTACCATTTCCAAGAGCCCATTGGCCAGCAGTCCATAACATACAAGCTGAGAAAGAGAACCAAGTTCACAAACCAGCTCCAACTCCTTCCAGATATTTGTGTAATTTTTAGAAAATTATGCCAAATGCTTCTCCAAATTTAAGTCAATTAATCATTTCTGTATTAGCATAGGAACTATTGTGATGGCAAAGAGGCCTTATGCCAAAGAAAAGCTAGGATTCAAACAGAGAAAATCACAGCTCTTGAAAAGGTAATTACCAGCTACTGTGCACTAGCACTTCCCTTCTATTAATATCCAGAAAAGCTTCAGTTTCCCAGAAGTCTCATACAATTTCATCTTCTATATGCTCAGTATTGATTTCAGCTGCTCTGAAATCAAACACTCCTAACAACAATACTTTCAGCTCATCATAAAAATGAAACATATCAAAACAGAAGAACATGATAGTACTAATAAAGAAGAGAAAAATAGATGAGTTATGTATGGAAATCTGTCTTTTTTCTCCATAATATTCTCTGAAAGACCAACTCTTAAAAATTCTTAAAATAATAAAACCGCTTCTTAAACTGAGAAAAGAGAGAATAGGTTCCAAGCATAAGAGATTATGTGTGTGAAAGTGCAGTTTTCAGTGGATACTGCTCATGTGATTTGCATAATTTGAATAATTTTGTATTTATTTATTTTCATTACTGCCTAACATTTTTTAAAATAATTTCGTATACTATACTTTGCAAATACATAAGCCAAATTATATTCCTGATATATTGTGGCTATTCCTAATCTCATGTGCAAATCACCAGCCTTTTATTTTCAGGGGAGTTTTTTTTGGCTTTTTTTTTTAAATAAATATTTTCCATTACAACTTGAAGACTTCTAGGATTTTTGGTCTTTTTTTCTTCTAGATGTTTATCTCCTGAAGTCCCTCTCTAACTGATCTTCACTAAAATTTAAAAATAATAAATAGCAAACCTGTAGTAGAAAATCTATTTATTGAGACGGGCCTAAATTCATAAATTCCTCAAATAATTTTCTTTAAATTTCAAAAAAATACCAAAAGTTCTAGTTTCAGGTGTACTGCTGTAGATGTTTCTCTCCATGCTGCCCTGAAAGTGTGCCTATTTGCTTACAGTGAAGGGCCAATCCTTTGTTTTCAGATGTTTAATTTAATGCAATATTCAATAATCAGGATAAGGTTGTCAAAGAAATTATTGAAAAGGTATCACAGCAGTCAAACTATGAAAAAAAAATCAGCTAATTTCCCCACAGTAACCGTACTTTTTAATACCAGTACCTCCTTGCATGTCAAACAAAAATCAAACCACTTCTCTTACAAGCTTTCTACTTTTGTAGTTTCTTCCCAATTTCCAAAATTTCCTTCATTTTTTCTTAAAAACTAAAACTTAAGAGCCTCTATCCCCAGTTTGTAATCAATGCAACTACATACCTACCATTGCCCAGTCTAAACTTCAAGGTTGTAATTTAATCAGTTTTATAGGCATCTAAACTTATCCGACCCTCTAAGGAAACTTTGAGTCACTATCTGGCATTCTGATTTACCTGAAAAACTAAGACACATTCAATTTTTACTAAAATTACTTGCCTTAATACACCATGGCTTCCTCTAGGATTTTCAGATTACAGCATCTAAAATCCCTACTTTTAAAACTAACCCAGGAAAGCATATAATAAAATCTCATGTTATCTCTTGCATAATATTTACTATTAATATTTGTTAGTCTGTAGTATTTAGAAGCCTTAAACAGGAATGACAGCTGTGCACAAAAGAAAATCTGTTTTCCAAACAGCTGAAAATGCATATTTTTAATTTAATCAAATTTGTTATTTTAAATTGTTGGCACAAAGCATTGAGACTATCACAAAAGCCAGAAATAAAACACATCCCAGCAGGAGAAGAAAATCAAAAGGAAGAAGCAAGAGAGCCTGAAGGAGTATTCACTAGAAAGTTAAGAGGTTGGGCTGTTAAAGAAAGGATAAGAGCAAGAAATCAGATTAAATGAGAAAGAGAGGGAAGACTGCATAAGACAAGTGCTTCAATTTGAAAATCATTTAAATGCAATACATCTGCCATTACATAATTGCATGAGAGCAAGACATATGGGAAAAATTTGAAGGAATAGAAGTTTTTATCCATATCGTGATTTTCAGTCATGTCCTCTGCTTACCTAGGCTGGGAGACCTCTCAAAATATATTTTTGTGCCCTTCTTGTCACACTGTATTTTAACAGATGAAGAAGAGAGGAGGATAAGACTGCTGAGAAATGGGTAGGCAGCTACAGCTTGTCCTGAAATGGATCAGGCTCCTAATCTGATTCTCTATTATACACTTCCAAGTTCAAAGAGGACTTCACCCTTAGAGATTTGAATGGGCTCATCTAATTTGTTCCTGTCAGCTTCTGCCCACTCTTCAGTTTTTTCAGGATCAGCGGCTTGGCTGTAGGGAACAGAGTGTGGAGTTACTACCAAGGCAGACTGATTTCTTAGGTGACCTGGACAGCTTACAGAAACTGGTCTTGGGGACACAACAATTAAGACACCCATGCACACATCACCATGCTCTGTTTTAAATACTGGGTTACAGCACATTTTGAGTAAGTGATTCTGTTCACTGGCTTACTGTGCATGGGTTTCTGAGACACCCTGGTGTGATGAGCTGTCATTTCAAACGAAGTCTTCAAGCAGTATCTCAAAGATTGTTGTATTTTTTTATATGAGCATAACCCCCTATTATAGTTCTATGAATGATAGTTCACTTTTGTGTGCAATGACTTGACTTTCATCTTCAAAGTTACTTCTAAGAAACAGAGTCAGAAGCAGAGATTTTACACTGTACAAGCAGCAGCTGTAGACATGGTAATATGCCTCCCACAATGGCATGAATAATTGAAATTGCCCTATGACACATCATGTGCCACTTGAATTCAGGCAACCAGTTCCTTGATTATCAAATCATGATAATCAGTGCAAGACCCATTCTTTTGCCTGGTGCAGTTTTACATCCTTTCAAACTCTTCTACTGATGCATAAAAAGATCAGAGATATAAAGAAAATACATCCTTTGAGACATGGCCACTGCTGGCTCTGGCATTGCTATGAGATAAGCACAACTCATTTGAAAAGAATGATCCTTAGGAAGTAATGATAAATGCATGATATCCAAAAGAAAATCTCAGTACAATCTTTTTCACACATTTATGCACATGTAGAAACTTTCTGATACTTTAAAATACTACACTAATAATAATTTCCAGTGAGCAGAAAAAAATTTAAAGTCTAAATTCCATCTCTGCTATTATGAGAGCATAAAACAATCAGAGCAAGTTGAATTTTCCCCCCTTTTTGCTTGTTTATTTCTGGGTTGCATCTATTTTATTGTTTCTACAAGAAAAAGAAAAGAAAGGCATTAGGACTCATACCCAAATAACCCTTAGGCATCAAAGCTTTCATAAGGTAGCTTAGTTTATATTGGCTATTCAGTAAAAACAGCAAATATGACATGAACTGAAAGGCATTTGAGAAAAAAAACAAACAAACAAAAAAAAACCTACAAAGATAACTTCAATTTCAAACATAGTTTTCTGTCTATATCTGGTAATAACTGGCATGTTTCTCATTTCAGACGTTGCAGAATAGTAATTACACATGGAAGGGAGATAACCTTAGACAGACATCTGTGAAAGACAGAAAACACCATTAGCAAAATGAGTTTTAAGCTAGTAACAACACAAGTTTCAAATATTTCCCATAGTTCCTATAAAATAGTCTCTTGGTTGAATGTTGTTTACTTCTGAAAAACAAAGAACATATTTTCAATAATCTTGAACTTGTGTTTAACTACTATTCACCTATTTTTCTCACTGTACTCTTGAGAGTAAGGATATCTTGCTTGCCAAAACAGTTTCTAAAACTGTTCGTCTTCATATGAGCACACATCTACAGGTCTTGTATTTCAGTAATAAATTGAAGCATTATGGTAAAATTATGAAAATTTTCTTTTAGTAATGAATTATTTATATAAATAATGTATTATATTTTTATTAGGAAACATTTTTGTCTCTCTATAGACCAGATGGCTCAGCCAGCTTTGGGAGAAAACACACGCAAGTCATGTTTGCAAAGATAGAGTATCACATGTTCCATATAAAAAATAAAACCTAAACCAATCAGGTATAAAAGGTTTTTTCTGTGCAGACTTGACTTACCTAACATACTTTCTTCTACTTTTGTCTCCTTGTGAACCTCAAACAACACTGAAATTCCTCCTTCTTTCACTCTGTCCTCCACAGACATAATCATTGTCTTTCTTGCGGTGAACAAAAAAACCCAGAAAATTCTTCTGTTTCTATGAATCTCCAGTATTACCTTAATGTGAACTACAAGCCTAAGTCTTTGCATTCTGATAGAGCTACAATATGACAGGCCAAAAACCAGACTTCCAAGAGAGTTATTCCCTCTCTGATGCATCTGCACTGATGTAATTTCCACAGGAAGACTGCACTGCATGCATATATTTTGTACCTCCAAGAATAACCCAAATACTCTTGAAGTCTGGCCTAATTACTTTTACAATAATTCTCAGAGCTAAGGGTTTAACATCACATTTTGTTGTAATTCCATGGAATACTTATCCATGTGTGTATATCCAAATTCCTTGCTTTACTCATAGTACCCAAGAGAACCTGTATTCTGTACAATTCCTTTCTGTGCTTTACATAATGACTTGAAAACAGTTCATTTACTACTTTATATTGAACATTTTATTACTTAAGGACCATAAGAATGGCCATATGAGGAGACCAAAAGTTTTCCTTTGCCAATATTTATTCTTAGATGCTGACCAAAATAGCTGCTTATAGAATAGTAGAATAGTTCAAGAAGTCTATTTTCATTTTGGTAAAGGAATTATCCCTATATCAATAGTGGGTATTTTCCATCATTCTAATGAGTTCACATAACGGTGAAAAGCTAATATTTTTCCAAGAAGAATAATCTTTTTTAAAACTTAATTTTTATTAGATCTTGACTTTTAAAAGGTATGCCTATCAGCTATGTCTTCTTATATTATTTACAGTAGCATAGACCATTAATAGTGAATATAATATGGACCCTGCCAAGATGTTATAACTGATTAGCAATTAGATAAGAAAAAAAATTGAAACACTCCAACATGCAAGGAATGATGACAATTCAGAGGATCATCCTAACTATTTCATGGAAAAAGTCTTCCAAGAAGTTAATTGTGTGACATACTAAACTGTATCACTTAGAAATACCTTAGAAACATTAGATATTGTAACTAAAAAGGTATTTCATTTATATGTTGGTAAATCAGTTTTTGAAATCCTTTCATTCTCTTTAGGGTGGTCATACAGAGTAGGAAACACAAAGGATGAGAACATCAGGAACATATCCAATAATTCATATCAAAACAAGATAATAAAAATTTCATTTTTCTTCCCTGCCCCATTACAATTAGCAGATAGAAAACTATCAGCATGACAAAATATGAAACATTTACAACCGACCTTCACTTCCCAAGATTTCAGTATAACCTGTCTAATGACACTGACGTTTTAGAAATATTAGGTAATTTTGAGAAACACTGTTGGAAGCAGTGCAAAACCTGAGCCAAGTTATTATTTGTAAAGCACCACTGTTTTATTCAGAGTTCAAAGAGTTAGGAAACCATCAAAATGACAAGTGTTCTGGGATAGACATAGTTTTGTAACCTTTCTTTGTAACTACAATAATAGAAATATCTTTTCCTCAGGGATATATGAAGCAATGAATTATAATTTTTTTTTAATCATATAAACCCAGTGACTTATTAGGGTACCACAGGCACTTGCTGTTCTGTTTTTCACATATAGCTATTACATAGCTGTTGTTCTTCCTGGGGTTGTTGAAAAAATTTCCCTACTCTGCCAGATTAAGCACACATTCAACAGAAGAAACAGTAGGAAAGACTGCAAGCACATCGCAATTTTGGGAGTGGGGGTGGTGTTTGGTTGGATTTTTTGGGGTTTTTTGGGGTTTGGGTTTTTTTTTGGGGGGGGTGGTGTTTTGGTTTTTTTTAATATGATAATAAAAATGTTTACCTTTATCTATTTTGCACCCAAATAGACTCTTTGAAGCCATTCTTAAGGCTTTACAGAAAGAAGGCAATAATCTCCAGAATCTTAATATCTACAGAAGTTGGAGTACACTCCAAAATCTTCAATTAGTACCCATTTTGACTAAACCCTTATTCAAAACACTGGTGACTTTTAAGTCAAACAGGCAAACTCCTTTTTCTTCCTTAAACCAAGATAAATGCATTATCCCTTAAGTTTAGGGATGAGATAGCAAGCAAGAATAGAGGGAACTGAAATTAAATTTTAAAGACTGAATGAGCCTTTAAAACAAGGTCCACCTAACTCCAGCTGTATCAAAGTTTGAATTCATTTGAATCAGATCTGAGTTTTTGTGATCCATCTTTTACCATCAGCTTCTGTAACCCCATACTTTGAATTTAATTCCTTGTTGACAGAATCACATGACTCAGGATCTACTTCTACCACTCTGAAGACATATTCGTTTTTTCTTACTTGATTCCTTTTAGCTATCTTTACTAGAATTTTCCACCTCTATCTCTCCTTAGTGAATGCTTTTTTAACCACTAGTTGAAAAAAATACTTTTCTTCTAAGAGGGAGAATAGAACATAGGAGCTACATACATACATATATGTGTGTGTATATACACAAATATAGCACTGTGTATGTGCATATATACATATCAACTACTCTGTGAATTACAAGCTGTTTGATAATGACCACAAAAAATTTGCAAAATCTTACCGAGGGAAGAGTGGGTTCTCCACAGAATGAGCATGCATAATACTTCTGTCAGTCTCAGTAGTCAGCTATTTTCCTATCAGAACACAAAAATTAATAACAATTTGCAATGTTTGTATCTCCTTTACATTCTGATCTGCAGTTGAACAATTATCAGATACAGAATCCCGCTAAGCTTTTAAATAGAAAATGTTCCCAACTAAGTGCTTAAGCTCCAATTCTGCAATCTTCAACACCAGATTCATGAACTCTCATAGCATAAATCTTACCCATGTCAGACAAAAAACACATTGCATTTCTAATCATCAGGAGTGGACAACACTCTTACAGTCACCTCAACTTTTTACATCATCTGTGCTCATAGCAGTGTAATAAGCAAATCCCCGCCCAGCAAAAACAGCGCTAGTATAAAGTTAATCTGTTGGTATTTTTGGAGGAGTTTGAAACAGCAGCAAACAGTTATATCAAATCAGAGTTTTATATAATTTCATTGAGTAAGGACTAGGAAATCTGTAGGTGCTGTATAATCAACCTACGGTCTCACAGTTTTGTAATTTACTTCACCCTGCCCAGAAGCTGAGCCAAACTGAACTTATGTGAGCTATCAAAAATAGAGACCTAGGTGAAAGAAATTTTTTTCTCTCTTGTGATTTTTTAGTACTGTATGAGCCATGACTAGTTTGAATAACAACTCTTAGAAAGTAGGAAATTCGTAGGTAACTTCTCTGCAGGCATTATGCTGTTAAACAAGTTGTGTAATAATGTGATTTTTCCTACAATATTGGCAATATTTATGTGACTTCTTTCTGAAGAAGGCAGAAGTGTAGCCACTAAAAATCAGACCGAAAGTCTAGAAGAGAGAATATACAAATACCCAACCCTTGATACAACAGATGGCTGTATAAATGGTACACTACTTAGGGGTTTTTTTTCAAAAATTAAGGACTTTCCATTTTAGTTCAAGTATGACAACATTATGTAAGGTCTGTTGGTGAACTGATCTGGGCTGCTTTCATGAGAATCAGCAATTTAAAAAATAGCTTCTGTTCATTTAAGGTTACAAATTAGATGTATAAGGCAGCACTTCATCCACCACTGAAGTGCAGCCATCTGTTTCATACAAGGAATTTATACAGAACAGTTTGAAAAATTAAGAAAATATAGGAAACTGAGAAGAAAAATACAGACAACTTGAACAGAATGCTGAGAATAGCACGCCTCAAGCAGTCAAGAACTCTAATTCCTACAGCCCAAAGGCCAATAAATACAAACTTTCGACCCTAAAAACTAGATACACAAATCCATGAGACAAATAAATACATCACTGTATTTTTAAAGCTGTTAAGTACTGTTTTTTTCAAGAGAAGAGTGTATATTTCAGTTCTTAAATATGAACTTAAAGTTAACAAGTTAACTTTGTTTCCTCCTCTCTAAAGCTACAACCTTAGTCTTCATTGGAGTTTACAGGTGCCTATGGTAAGTGCCTATCATTTAGCGGCCCACAAATTTTTGTTGTTTATAGTGAACAACACCTCCAGGTGGTCTGTCATGGATCTTCTATGTTGTCAGTCATTACAGCAGCATTGAACTTTTGACAGTTCATAGAGCAGACAATGCATTTTGTGAAAACTAAGGTAGAAAATCTGCTTTTTATGCCATTGTCAGAGAAAAAGTACTGTTTTCCATATAATTTTCCACCTAAAAAGAAATTTTGCTTCCCTTCTTTAGCAATATTAAACAACTTCTGAGTAGCTTGTCTCAGAAACAGATGCTTAATGTAAAGCCTGATTTACATATATCTGAGTATATAAAATATTTTCATGAGAAGCTAGAATATAGTTTTAATAACATTAAAAATTAGAACACCAAAGAAAGACAGTGGTTCTTTAATTATGCCTTGGAACTGTATAGATGTAAGTGTACCGTGTGCATGTCAAACCAATTCTTTCTTTAGATCCCACCATAAAACAAGAGCAGTTCACAACTGCTGATATAAACTCATATATATGACTCTGTTTCTAGAACTTCTACACATCAACTAGAAATTAACGTAGAACTATAGAAAAATAGCAAAATTTAAAAATAAAAGTTGCTTTTTAAAGAACTAAAATTAGGAAACTCAGAAAATTCAGTGCTAGCATCAATTTCTGAATGATGGCAAAGCATAACTCTGCAGAGAACATATTATGATGATGTCACGTCAAGAAAGTCAAATCTACTTGAATGTACATAATGAAAACCTGACAACCAAGCATATTGATCTACAGTGGAACCGAATCCTCTGAGGTAACTACAGACCAAGAAGGTCACCATTTTTGAGTCTGAAGTTGTACTTACAGTGTTTTGCAGACATATCCACACATCCTGGCTGCAAACCATGTTTCATCAGCAACCACTTACAGGATAGAAGTTGTGTAACCATATGCCTGTGATACTTTGCTTGACTGAATAAACTCATTATCAAAAGTGTTGATTGGTTCAGCCAAAATATTTTTGCAATATAGCTACAATATTCCTTACCAAAAGTAAGGGATGACTCGAGATCACCTGCCCAAATATGGGCAGCTGTAAACTTAAGTCTGTCTACAGATGTAGAAGTAGCTTCAGAACCATAGGTTAACTCACTGGATGTATCTTTGTGCTGTTTGGGAAATGACACTACCCATTGTCCAAATTGATTGAAAGTATTGTAGTCCCCACTTAAAATGTGTTGATGTTGCTACTTAGGAAACTTATTAACTAAGGAACAAAAAAGTCTTTCTTATGTAATATATCTGAGGAATTATCTGGTCTTTCCCACTGGCTTAGGTTATGGAAAGACCTTCTGACTGGGCATGCATATCAATCAATAATGTTGGTCTTGTAGCAATACTGCAAAGTAAGGGAACTACACAAATCTACAACTATAGCGGAAAAAAATTATTAAAGATACAGTATTGAAATTCTTGAAGTTAAGCCAGCTCCCAGGTTTTGGTGCCCTTGTTTCAGACTGACCTACACTCTTCTTGACCAGAAGCTGAGGCCATTGTAACTGCGCTCTCAATTTGCAAGCCAAGCAATATCTGAGAGTGGAAAATGTGTTTCTGGCTGTGCAGTATATCACCAGAAAAACCTTAATTCAATCTGATAACTAGTACATATTAAACATATAGAAGAAGAAGCAGCACATTCAGGAAACTATTTAGGTTTTGTTTTGGTTTGATGGGGTCAGGGGAGGTTGTTTTGTTAGGTTTTTTATTTAAAAAATTTTTTTTAATAGTTTCAAACTGAATAAAGTGATTCAAAGTTTCAGTTGATCCAAAACCAACCACCTCTTTGTTTTTATGGAGTTTTAAAACATTCTAGATTCATATATAATTCACAGTAGAATAAAAATGGACATGTAATTCTTGTCTCAAAATTCATATAGCTAATTAGGGCCAAAAAAGCACACAAAAGGAATGAGCAGCAGCATCTTGAAAAACTGTAACTATGAAATTTTATTCCAAATTGTAGGATCTCACATTTCACTTTTTTTCCCTGTATAATGCACTGAGATTTAAAAATAACAATAGAAAAACTTTACAAATTTTGCACTTTTTCATTTCATCACACATCCATTTTGCTGATTGCCATAATTTTACATAAAGCATAAGAACTGATATTAAATTACTACTGTCTTTCTATTTAAATGATTACTTGGCAAGGAGACACATATCAAAAAATATGCAGGCCACAAAGTGTCACCTTCACATAGAAGGAATTCCCTGCAGTGAAACTGGCAAACCTCAGGCTGGTCATGAGTCATGCTAAAGATTCATTTAAATTACTGGAGGGCATCCAACCTATTTAAAAGTCTGGCTACAGGGAGTAACATGTTGCATTTCTATCTTAGTCCTGATGCGTTTGAGCATAACTAGACCATCTCTTCATTTCTCTTCCCCCCACCCTTGCCAAAGTACACTCAAGTAACATTCCACTTAACTATCAGTTCCTCTCCTTGACTCATGGTTTTGCCTCTTACTTCCATTTAATTTGCATTCCTCTGAAGATGCTTCTGCTTGGAAGACTAATGACCCTACCACTTTGAATCAGTTTTTTGAAGTGACCTCGGATTTCAGTTCTGTTTCAGGAACATTCAGGAAGAACAAGAACTACAACAATAATGAACCGCCTCAACCAAGATTCTCAAGGAGGCTTTTATCACAATTCAGCAATACAGTAAGAATCTCTTGGACATGAGTGTTAGTAGAAAGATTATCTGCTGACTGCTGTGTGATGTAAAAGTGATTGCTCTGGAGGAAAACAGAAACCTTGTTATGAACTACAATAACAAGACTACTGCAGCTCATTATCTTTATGTTGTATATTTGAATAGATATGTATCTGGTTTGGCTCAGTATTATCTTGTAACTCTTAATTTGTCTGTGTCTCAGCGCTAACAGGAGCAAAGCCTTGTTCATGTGTCCATGTTTTTTTCACAGCTAAAAAAAAGATAGAGTTTTCAAGCTGAATAGAAGAATAAGCTTATCACAAAATTTCCTATTCAATAGCCATAGTTTAACAGAAATTTTTCCCATGCCTCACAAATTTCAGCCCAATCATTATTTTTTGTTCCCTTAAGAATTCAGCTGTTGCACAGACCAAAGAAAAGAAGTATACTCTGCTTGCATAGGAAGGGCAAAATAGAGACATTCAAAGTGTCAGGTCAGAGACAAAACAGCAGTGACAGCATTAACTGATGCAATTGCCCAAAATGCACACAGGCTCTAGACTGCAAAATGCATATTAAAATTCCATCATATTTTACCTCTGATATTTTTTCTGTTCTTCCTTTCAGCATCTCTGGAAAGGTCATAGACAAGCTCTATCTTACAAGAAGAGAAACTAATAGAACAGATTGCAAAAGCAAGCATATATTTCTTAACTAACAGCATAAAATTGTCACCAGCAACTCAGTTTCTGAAAATTATTTCCCCAGAGTTACTAAACTATTGTTCTTAAGAAAGAAATTAAAATAATTAATTATGGTAGCACCCTCCTTACCCAAGTCTAATCACCTAACAGTTAGGTGCTTGGAGTCTAGCATATAGCCTGAGCAATCAATAGAAAAGTATAGATTCATCCTCATTGATTCATCCCCTTGCCTCCTCGGGAACTATTAGTCACTAAATTAACTACACTGGACACCCATCTTCTAAACAGCTTAAATTTGCTGAGATAAATTCCAAACAAAGTTTTTTTAACTTTTATAAATTGAGAACAGGAAAACCGGTCCCATACCTAGAATCCTGAAAGTCTTGATTTGCACAAATGTTGTGCAGGTAAAAAAAAATATTCAGAAAACTCAGTAAAATAACATGTTTAAGCTAAGGAAGTACCTTTTAGTAGTTTAAATGACTGGTCTTTAGTTATGTTCTGGTTCTGTGTTCTTGGCTCTGACCCACGCATTATGTTCAAATGGCAAACAGTTTAAATATAGCAAGACCATGCAGTATTCTGACTAGGTCAACATACGATGTGCCCTAATCTGAACATACAGAAAAGCCTCTAGGGAAAGTCACTTCACATCAGACTAGTAAAGGACTAACAACATTCTTCTATACATCATCAATAGTCCCTTTTGTACTCAGTTGTACAGTCTTAACCAGTTCATTTAGTAGATTTATAATACTGGTCCTCAAATCATATATCAATGAATTGATATAATTTTGCAGCTTCAGGAAGTTGGACAAGTAAGTCTCTTCTGAAGTCCTATTTATAGCGACTTATACACTGAAGTATACCATACCAGCACATTTTGAGATGAGCACTCAAAACTGTCCATGCTTTTGTTACATACTCTGTTCCATAGATCTGCTAGCCCTCTGTTTACACATATGCAAAGGCACTGAGTGAACATTTAAAAAATTTTTACTCATCTTCAGAAAAAATTAGTTTTAGACTATAGTCAAACAGTGAGTCATCCTAGATAAGTCATAGAATTTTCATTTACTTGACTGCTCAATATTTAGTACTTATTCTAATGCTAATGCAAATAGTCATAAATCCTAGTAATCCTTTGGGACCTATTAATGCTGGCTTTTCACCAACATAGTCTTTCTCTGTTGTTCATTTGATCCCCCACACAATCAGAGACATACCACAGACTATGCAATATAAATGGATATCCTAAGAGAGAAAACTAAAAGCAAGCATAACAGATAAAGAGAGCAAAGGAGTAGAATTGAAGATATATGAAGACCAGACAACTAAAGGCAAAAGCCCGTCTAAGTAGGCCACCCACACTGTTAATGCAGATAAGTGAACAATTTTAAAGAGGAGCATGAATGTTAGCATGTTTGTATTACAAACTGGTAAATGCTCCAGTTACAGCTTCCCAAAATAGCAAGAAAGTGGCACATCTCTCCTCCTGAGATCTCAGCATCACACTCTGAGCTACAAAGTAAACTAGGTTACACAGGTTTATAGGAAAGTCTGCTTATTGCCATTGGGAAAAGATCATTTAATGGACTTGGCTAATAAAGAGGCTGTAATACTGAAACAGGTCGTGAATACACATAAAACACACCTCTCAGTGTATTTCCACTTTCAGCATGGTTAAAAGCATAAAAATTCTCACAGTTCCCCCCAGGGGTAATTAAACAAAAATTGCAAGTAATGACTCTTCAAAACAGAAGTCTTTAGGAGATTTGTTTTAAATGCACAACAGGAATAACTCCACTGGGTAACTGAAGTTATTCCACGATACTTTCTCTCTCAGGCAGGGATATTTTGAAATTTTGCTGCTGTAGAACAGTTGAGTATATCTGTATTTTGAGTGTTGAGCAGCCACTGTAAAAATCCACTGGTTAAGAATACAACAACCTCTTTTATTCAGGGCTCATTTGATGAACATCGATGGTTTGGATGTTCTGATGAAAACTAAGACAAAACCAAGCAACATGTTTATGTCTTCATGTTTATGTCTACAGCTATACAACTATAATTTCACCATCCACAGTTTTATGCACCTTGAACAAGGTACAGTACAGTGGCTCTTTTGGTATTTGCTTCACTTTCCTTTATTGTGGGGAGATACACTGATACTGTCCTTGACAGAGGGGGCCTAATCCTAAAGCCAGATGACCATGCAAAGTCTAATTGGATCTCTAGAACCATTTAAGCCTTCCTCTAATCAGTTATAATTATTTTCTTCCTTTCCTAATGTAACACAGAACACATCTTCTCCATTTCCATTGAAATGGGGATGAAAGATGTCATTATTTAAAAGTCTTGTAAGCTGCTCACATAAAACACACAGAAATGCAAGATGAATCTGCTGAGAGAAAGCCTGAACCCAGCTATCTTGCTTGTTTATTTAAGAGAGAAGAGAGTGAAAACTGTGAGTCATCTTGATTTTTAGGTCACTTGCCATGTATTGCTCCTGTCTTCTGGCCTCCAGGAATCTCCCTTGTCCATTATTTAATGAAAAGTTAAAGAACAACATTTTTCTGGAGTCCGTATATTCTAGGACACATTCATGGGAGACTCCTACCTTCAGATACAGTAAATTTCCTGACACAATTGTTCAAAATCATACAAATATTCAGGAAGAAAAAAATTTTTTTCCTACCTTCTCTTGGGTACATTAATGTGATTAGAGTAACAAATTGTAAAGAATGAAAACAGGTAGTTATATCAGATTAATGTCACTGAAGCTTTTGCAAGCTATTCAAAACTATTCAATATCCTAACCCATTTTATAGCTTTTAGGATAATCATCCTAATAAGAGGTTGATCATCTTCAATTTCTTTCAGACTGAATGTCAGAATATTTCTCCTATTAAGCTGATTAAATCAGCAGCATCATCTTCTAAATGGGGTATGTTTACAGTAGAAATGGATAGACCTACTGAACTAAAAAATAATCCTTAAAATCCAAAATGTGAGTTTATGAGCACAAAGTTCAATTCTTTCTTGTTCATTTTGCAGCACTGTTGAAATTCTGTTGGCTTGAGCTGAAACTCTTCCATGTAACTGAAAGGAATCCCAAGTTCTATGGAAATCTATTCCAAAATGGGCTTGAAATATTACAGAGTGACAAAAATTCAGTTCTTTCAAAAGCTACCAGAGCTCTTCAGGAATTTTTACTGTTTCTTTGCCTAGAATGAGGGACTTTATGCTTGCTGAATTCCCACAGGGTTGCCTGGGGGCAGTCCCCATCACTGCCCAAGCAGAAGTGGGACCTATGCTCAGAAACCCCAGTTGACAATGCTTCTGTATAAGGGGGGAAGAGGTCCTGCCATTGAAACTTGAGATCTTCAGTACTAGAAGAAAAGTTATGGAAAAAGTAATTTCAAAAAGTTCTAGCTGAGTATCATAGTATGGATGATTTACCTGAACGCTTTGATAAAAGACACTTCTATATTACTAAGGCAGAACATGAGCACAGTTACTTGTAACTCTACCATAAAAAATTAGGTTTCACTTGAACTGCCTGCTGCTAATTTGTTAAATAATGCCAGATCTCAGAGGAGATTATGTACCTGGAGCTCATTTACACTTGGGCTTTGTCCATGAACATATTGTCTGTTCTGGACTGAAATAGAAACAATACCCTTTTGCACAGAAATTACTCACAAAACAGCAAACTATCAACCTAATTTTACTAATTTTTAGGTACACATGTTGATATTTGTCATGTTACCCCCACCAAATTTAAGAGTGCAGTTTGCAAGGGGTTCTTTTGCTTTGGGTTTTTTTCCTTCTCCTCTGCAGACTTATAGCAACATATTCATCTTGGAGCCCAAGACTGTTTATGTTCCTAGAGCTGGCAGTAAAATAAAAGTCAAACTCAGCTGTCTGCAGTCTCTAATTAAAAGAAGGAAAATGGTGTTTAAAAGAAGGAAACTGGTATTTAACTAAAACAGTTTTAAACATAGTTCTGTTTTCCAGTTAAACGAAAACAAAGGTTAATGTGAAACAAGTGCACATCCACCAATGTTACAGGATGAAGCTTTAAAAAACAAAGATTGTACCATCTAACTATTTTAAAACTCTCACTGTACCTACTAAAGAATCCTTGAGCTATAGAAAAGGAAGATTTTTGGAAAGCAAAGCCCGTTTTTCACAAAATATTTTATAATGAACACCATGCTACATGTAAAGAGCTAAATCTGAAAATAGCGAAAGCACTGTAACTAAAATCACACAAGACCATTGAGAAGAAGGTCAAAAACAGCAAACCTTGTACTATCACGACAAAATACTGTTTGTCAAAAAAGGAGACGTACGTGGAAGAAAACAAAACCTCTTTCTCACTATGAGGGGAGAAGTAACATGAGATTTTGCCTTATCTTATTCTTAGGAGAATTAGGTCCTCCTTTTCTTCTTTACTTCTAGATAAAACAAGGGGGAAAAGTAAAACATATCCTTGAAATGTTTACATATAGGGAAACACACGTTAGCAAGCCATGACAAGAATATTTCTCCCTGTAATTCACTTTCTGCATGAAGCAGAAGAGAAAAGAAGGTGGTGGCAGGAGATCACCTTCTTCATCATTACTCACAGAGCTTTATACACACATTGAAACAGGCACTCTCTATCCTGGAGGTAAATTTAAGGTCATTTGCCTCTGCTGTTTCCAGAATAATAAGCCAACTCAGGCAAAAAAGGGATAAAGAGGCAAATAGTTTCTCAGATGGCATGGTTAGGAGAACACACCATACTGGATCAAATACAATAATCTCATTCAATTTAGGAGTACAGTCTTTTCATCTTGTTCATCTTTCTTGATAGAAAGATTCTCTGGGAATCCTGTAGGGGAAAATAAAAATACCAAACTTTAAAACAGAATACGGTTAAAAATTCCTAGCTCACTCATCACTTCTGAGGCAGAATACAGAAAACTCACCCTGACACAATCTTGAAGCAATAACAGAACTTGCAATATTTCTCGTTTTCTACCTATTTCCCACCCTCAACTGAAAGTGACAGTTCAATAACAGAAAATGTATAACCCAAGGCTGTGGTAAGTTAGAGAAGAGGAAATATTATTGCCTGCAATAGTGAGCCAGTAAGGCACCATTTTCAACACCTGTCAGGTATAGCCCTGCAACCAAAGAGGGACCACAAAATTCTCCCTACTGCAACAATTTTGTGAGCATGCACTGTTACATGATTAGAGGTGGTATATTAATAAAATAGAGTGTGAGGGAAAAAGGATATCAATTCATCACCAGCACCTTTTCCTCTAGCATATAACAGGCAACGTCAGGCCAGAACTTCTTTTCTAAGCAGGATCTGAATTATAAAATAAATTCTGACACAGAAACACATTAAGCAGAGAAAAAGCATACTCTGCAAGTCATGGATGAATGCAGACATACAGATGGGAAACTGATGAGTGTTTTTATTGGCACCATGTCATTTGTCAACCAGCACTGCATAAAATCAACATTAGAAAGTCTACAAATTCTTGTTGTAAAGGTCTGCAACAGCTCCTGCAGAAAAATCTTTGTTCCTCATCTGATGTGTTTCTTTTCTGGCATCTTTCACTTAATAGCTGTCCAAAAAATTTTTCAGATTAAGTTTATCATCTTCTGCATTTTTATTCTGAGAAAATAGCTTTGTACTGAGAAATTCTCTTGGAAATCTGAAGGAGGTGATTCAGTACACAAACAGCGCAAGACCAGAAGCAAGAAGCACACTTTGTTTTACATAAAGTTCAAAAAAGTCATCCATGGCATGTGATCCAATTCCCCACAAAAAAGTCATCTATATAACATAATCCAATTCCCTAGATGCAGAAAGTAATTCCTAGCGGCATCCTAAATAAGATGCTGCACATATATCACTGAGGGAGATGTGCACAAGAAGCTGCCTTTTTTAACCAAAACTCACTGTTTGCATCCAGTGAAAAGTAAAACTTTCAAAGTACAGTATCTATGTAAGAAAGAAACCTGATAAAATTCAGAAAAGCTAAAGGATTTAACTATTCACACTTCCTCTGTTTCTTCTACTCACTTGATAAAATGTTCTGTGAAAAAGCCTTATGATGACCAATCTAAAAATAAGTGAGTAGTATTACAGGATCACTAGAGCAGAAGGTAGCAATTCTTCAGATACTCATTTTGTCTGGGCTGCTGCCAATATCGATAGCCCTGTCATTAGCTCAGCTCTGGTGGCACTAGTAATGACATTTGCAGAGTGTGACTGTTATAATGCCCTGCCAGCTGTTTGTGCCTATTGCTGCCTTCCTAAGGCACATTTAGTAGTCACACTCTCCGTTCTTTCATTGGGTAGTATTTATGGAAGTGAGAAGAGAGCTTTACACCCTCCAGCATCATTACCATATAGTTTATTTGCTTTTTACTTCAGACTAAATCTGTGTGAGGGATATTCCTCAGTGATTTACTGGAAGGTTTCCCTCTTTTCAACAGTTTTTCTTACAAAAAGTTATCAGAAACAAGAAGTAGTTGCCAAGATTAGAGATGCTTATTCAGACTTCAGAAGAAGCCTCTCCAAACCCTCAGACTCCTTCATGTTCAGCTTTCGTTACTGTTAATTTAAAAGCTGAGAAAGAGTAGGTGTTTTTAAACAGTGAAGAAGCCAGGTGCGTCAAAAGCCTCCTCTGACTGCAGAGAATATTTTGGCTGCTACTCAGAAGCTGCTACTCAGAAGCTGCTACCATAATTCAATTCTTTTAGCTCCAGCTAGGCTTCAGCCTTTTGAAAGACTGGCACAAGGGGAAGAAACAAAGCACTAGAATAGCAAAGATCAGATCCAATTTGCAGAAGGAGAATGTATACAGCTAATTGCAATAAAACAAGGTTTTTACAATTCTAAAACTCTAACACTACTTGAAAATTTTTCCAATACCTACACCATTAGGATCCAATAGGTCATAGAATAGAGCTGAATTCTGGTTATACATTCCTTGAGGTTCTGAACTATAATTTCCCTTTCATATTCTCTTTTTTTTTCTGGATCACATGATTTATACAAACGGAAATCAAAACATTATGTTTGTGAATTATACAAACTATGTGTAATTGTGAATTACATGGTTTCTGAATTGATACAGGATTTATATCTACTAAATAAACCCCTCACTGTCTTATTTTGAAGCACACAGTTGCAAGTACCTAGGAAAAAAATTAAAGGGAATATTAAACATTTAAGATAGAGTATTTGAATTTAAAAAAAAAACACCGTTTTTTCCCCTTATTTCTTGGATACTATTTTAATTCTATCAAAGTCAGAAACTAAGGATGGTGGGGGGTTTTATACTACGAAGTCTCTAAGAAGTGATTGTTGATGGGATTGCAAGTTTTATGCTGTGAGCTACTGCATATATACAGCATTAATGGGGACTTGATTTGCTAAGCAAAGCTTGACAAGGAATTGCATAAGTAGAAATAAAATTGTCTTCTTCCTTCTCTAATAAACAAAAAGATTTGGCTGTTCAAGGCTGCACTTAAGAGGATAAAATTTTTTTGTCAACCTTTATTAATAGCATGTAAGGACATGATTTCATTCCAGACTTATGAAATACTCTTTTACACTTTTTTTTTCTTGTAACCTCCTCTGAAGTAGCTCATTAAGGCTGAGGCAGCCCTGGGCTAGCTGGACTAGCAGAGCCTTTCTTTTTTCCCTGAAAATATTTCTGTTGATCCAGTTTGGTTTTTACCACATATTACTCCTAAGTTTTGCTGTCCTACCTTTCTAGTGGCATCACATAGCTTGAGATCTTTCCTGTAAGGGGAAGACCTCAGTTCCTGCTTAGCTTTCAGAAAATTCCAAGTCAAAATATTTAGAGTTTTTCTATTCAAACTGCCAGAATTTCCACTCTGTAAAAATCCAGAAGCTTCAGATTCTTGTTGTGTGTTAAAATGAAAACCAAATAATGGAAGATCAGAATTTCCCAATAATTCAACATTACAGATTTCATTCATTTGTCCTTGCTTGGGGAAGGCCTTTTCCTCACGTTGCTTATATATCTGTGTAAAATCAGACTTTCCAGACAGGTAGACTTAAACCCTTATGTGTACCACAACATATTTGGCCATTTGCATCTGTCAACAGCAGAATCCTACAACTGCAGGAATCAAAGCCAATGAGTTTTTTCAGTATAAAGGAAGGACTGAAAACAAGTGGACAGGTCATTAATTCCAGCTCATGTCATGCTGAAATAGATAGAAATAATATTTTTTTAATACCAAATAGCAACAAGAAAGTATTTGCTAGACCTAATAATAGACAGTGATTATTTTTATTAAATTCAAATCCCTCTAGAAATGTCAGAAAACTCTCTCCAGTCTAAAGTAAAGTTTAAGAGAATGAAAGACATCATAAAGTAGCCATATAGAATCAAAAGGGATTAAACTAACCTACAGCCAACTCCTAATTCTTAACACAGCAGCTATACTAGATTGTGGGTTTCCATGGAAAAGAAAAGTACCTGTTTTAATCATAATGAAAAAATGTCAAACACCAATAACTTCATGATACAGAATTTTATCCTTTTCACTAGTGAAACTGTTTGCAACCTTTTCCTTACACATTTCTCTTGAACATTATATTCATAAGCACACAAAAAACATCCACAACTTTCTTAAACTGTAAGCACTTTACACTAAATATTTCAAAATAATTTTGAAGTATTTAATTCACTGTGTTTTCCACCTTGTGAAGACCTTTTTTAAGAAAACTCAAGTTCATGCAAGACATTTTCAGAATCCACTTTGTGCTACAGATACAACTGGAGTCGTCCAATGACCTTTTTCCACCCTCTCACGCAACTTGATTCAAGATCTTAAAATATTGTTCTTTTGTCATTAATTTTAATGCCTATTTTAGTGCAGTTCAAATTGTTTGAAAGAAAAGAGTATTTTAAAATGGCTTCAAAAATGCAAGCATATCCAGTTGGATAAATATAAGCAAAGGTGAAGTCATCATTACACACTTTCACTTTTACTCCTGCTGATGGCGAAATGTCAGCAAAAGGTTCCCAGCAACACTTCCAAAAATGAGTGCCATTCATGAGACTAATTCTTGAATGTGAGAGTGGAATTGCGTCCAGCCTAAGCAGAAGAAAATCACTGCCCTTTCTGCATCTATACGGAAAATACCAGGCTTTCTTGCTATGCTGAAAACACTGAAAGGTGCTGGCATCACACATCTGTGAGAATTGAAATGTCAGGTTCACTCTGGGAGAGAAAAGAATCCTCAGGTGCTCATTACTACTAAAAAGTGTTCCCACAGAAACCAAACCCCAGGCTATCTCTACACTATCAGTTTTTAAAGGTTAATTAACAATAGCAAGTGATAAAAATTTATAACCTCATGCTTATAATTTTTTAATGATGTGATTTCCAATCTTTTATCATCGGGCTTATGCTTGAAATCAGAGTCCCATCTGCTCACATCTCAGAAAACCCTGGGGAAAAAAAAAAAATTTAATATTCTAAACCTTTTGCTCCATGCTGGAGATACAGAACTCATTCATTTTCCATCCCCATGCCCCCAAGATGCAGATTCTAAGCAACTTAAAAACAAACATCTTTAAAAGCTTTCCATCATGGGCATGCTACCAGTTTAACAAAAAAAATTTAGAAACAGTGTGTCATGGTTTAACCCCAGCCAGCCACCAAATCCCACGCAGTCACTTGCTCAGTCCCCTGCCAATAAGAAAGCCAGAGAACTTGTGGGTTGAGATAAAGAGAGTTTAATAGAAAAATTCAAGACAGATTTTAAGAATTCATTCAATCCAGCACAAGTTCCTAACTGTTCTAACATCTGCTTTCTGAAGACTGACTGTCAGTTTACCATGCCCACATCAGTCCTACAAAACCCTGACCATTTACTTTCTATATATCATATTATCAACAAGAAAGAAAAATGTCTATCAAGCAATTATATACTGCATTGGACATGCTTGCAGCTGTACTAGACTGTAAGAGCAATGCTTTTTAACAGAAATTACTAATATGCTGAAACGATTGACAGAAAAAAAATTGTTTGGTCTAGGGACCCACTAAAACAATATGCTACAATGTAAAAGTAACTATGACATTAAATTCTTACTCTCAACTTCTGAAAGCCTTGCCACCTGTTATTATATCTGCATCTCACTATTACTTCTTCCAAAACAATTTCAGTGAGGGGTTTTGGGGCACACAAGTACACAGACATGCAGTAAGGCCATTAACCTGAACCAGTACAATTAGAACTATAGGCAAGGGTCCTCCTTCTTGGTCTTAAGATCAATATCACAAAGCTTTAATACAAAATATTTGGACTTTTTTAAACAGTCTTTTTTAAAACACATTGAAAAGACTAAAAAATAATCCACCTATTTACTCTGCTGAGTTCTAACTAGTTGCTAACTAATTCCACAAAGGCAAATCAGGTAATATGATAATATCATATTTCTGGTACCAATATGGATGGAAATAATAGCATAATCACTATTTTGTTGCTAAGTACAGTTTTCTTCCTTTAGCTCCCATTCACATTTACTGAATTTGAAGTCCTTTCAACACAGCAAAAGAAATTACAAACCTTAACATGAACATATGTTTATTTTGAGAGAAAGAGTTGGGGGAAAAGACAGTAGGAGAATGATTTAAAAGAAAGAAACCATTGTATCATAAATCACATGCTGAACAAGAGGTTTACTATACCAACATGAAAAGTTGCATTAAACTGCTGGACTCGTTACTCTAGCTTTCAAAACTGAACCTCTGAACTGAGCTAATTAGGGTTTCCATGACACTGTACAATTTCGTCATACAAATAAACTCTTGCATAATTGATGCCATATCTCGAACTTTAAGCAGTCAACTGCACCTTGATTCTCTGAGAAATGTACTTGAAATCAACTTGAAAATAAAATCTGCTTTTAGAATGTATATATGTGGGCTGCACAAATCTGCATGTGCATGTAAGACTGCAAGTGTGCACAACAGAAAAGCAATCAGAAATCTCTATCTCTGAGAGATTGGATCTATTGTTGTAGTTCATTGCATCTACTCATGGCTTGAAAATGTTCATCTACATTACAACATCTGACTTGCACAATAACCCAGCAAGGATCATTTGCAAGCTAATCCTCAACCTGACAAAAACAGGTTATGGCCATAATACAGTTATAATTCGTTGGAAGTTTTTGAACGTTCACCACAGGAGGGCAATCCTGATACAACAACAGAAAGGTGTTTACCTGTGTGGGTTCTCATGTCCATATTCTCCTCACTTTCAACTGACTGGACGCAATTTGCATATTGGAAGTTGTGTCCTCATGACCAATGTGCTGATCATGAAAATGAGTGTTTTTTAATGGAGAATCACTGTTAAAGCAGACTTTCCTTCGGCTTCCAGACTTCTTTCTAGACAGTTCAGAAGGATCAGACAGATTAACACTTTTGGAAGTGTTAGTGATGGTTCTTGCAAGTACGTTTACCCCAAAATATTGAAAACCCTCCATGTGGCCAAGTTAAAGGGCACATTTTCAAATATTCAATGAATATTTGAGCAGAACATTCTTGATATCAATATAAAAGGATATTGCCATAGGGTCAAAAAGCAGCTAAATAAATAAATAAATAAATAAATAAATGGAATCCAGAACTCTGCATGTTATTTCTAATATGACCTGCACTGTGAGCACTGAACTGTATTGTGGGTACTCAACTATTTTTTTTATTCACACACACCTATATGAAAGACTACAAATACTTCTTATACATTAAGAGCACTTCGTAAAGTACTTGGGGATACTCAGTAATTGTCCCATTTTTGAACTAGATATTTTCATCAGTAGCAATGTACTCCAAGTGTAGTGCTAATAGTTTCTTCTGCTTACGGTTGGATTGCTTGATATCTGCAACTGAATGTCTCAACTTACAGAGAAAATATCTCACAATTATAAGTGGAAGAATTTATTTCTTCACTATATCTTGATGGGTCCACCAACCCATCAAGAATAATTGCACCCCCTTTAATTAAGCTGGTTCAACAGAAAAAAAACCCCGTATGTATCTTATCACAAAAGACATTTTAGAGTGAAATGTGTTATGTATTTTTTCAAGAACACTACAATTTTGAAACCATTGGATTTCTGCTATGCAAAACAGTTCAATACTTCTACTTGTGTAGCCTAAAAATAAAATCACTCCATACTGCCAGCAATGATCTCCACTAAAGACAGAGTTTGGAACTTACATTTAAATAAAAAATTATCAAACTTCATGATCAAAATTCAAAGTCCATATTTGTATTTTTATATTGTATTGGAAACAGAAGTCCTACTTGTGATTAATAGCAGTATCCTGGTGCCTGCTGATCTCACATCACTATAATCTGACGTTGCCTGCCCTAAACAGAGCTGCTATTACTTGTTTTCATTTGACTACAGACAATCCTTTTATTTAAGAAGTAGAAGCTTACTGCTTTTGCATTACTCTAATATGGCTACTCAGTGGAATACTTTTTCATGTATCTGTTATTTTTCTTGGAATGCTCGGAATTGCACAGACAAATGTGTTTTGAAATGCTTGCTTTTGAGAGTCTGTGTATGCACACACAAATACACCCATTCCCACACATTATGTTCACACTGAAGCAGAGCAAGCATACATAAAATTTTGCTTTTGGCCACTTTTCTGGTGCACAAACACGAGACTCAATTCAAGTTGTCAGACAACTGCAGTGAAAGGATCCTGCTCGTGGGTGCTGTGTTAAAGTTCAGTGGTCTCTGAATGTCACTTGGGCTGTCTACAGGACAGAGTCATTTCATGCAGTGTTTCAAACTCTCTGAGTAAAGTAGGATACATTTTAGTGCACTGTGACCCCTTCTATGTATCTGATCCTTTATGCAGAAACCAGGTCATAAATCAGTGGGGTGGATTGCAGAGCAAGGAGCAGCATGCATTCATATAAGATACATATCCAGGTTCTTAATATAGGCATTGCATCGACTGTATGCTCTTGTGTTAGGCTGCCTGCAAATATCATAATAGATTCCTGGTACTCAAAGAAACTTTCATGTTTTCGTTTTTTCCTTTCATCTTGAAAAAAATTTTAGTTTGTCTTTCCGCACAGGTTAAGCCTTCTGATCTAGGTGTGCAAGTCTTATTTCAAGCATCAAAATAAAAAAAAAATTGGTTAAAAACAAAGATACTCTAAAGCTAAAACTGAATTCTTCATTTCATAATGAGAAGGGGAAGAGTGTTGAATCTCAGGATACCCTTTTAAATTAATTTTAGACCTAGAATTCTAGTCCTGTCACTAATTTTTGAAGCATTGGTAGCTTTAAACCCAGAAATTGTGCAACAGTGTCTATCTTGCCTGGGTCTATTAAAATTCTGGTTATACTACAAATCACCATAAACTAAAAATACTTTTCTAGAGCTACTGTAAAATACAATCTAATTTTGACAGAAATTACTATTGTTTGTGTAGATTTTGTGGCCTGATAGATACCTCTCCTCTTGTTACATATATACAAAGCTTAAGGTGTTCAAAAGTAGAAGCAAAAAATGCCGTGAAAAACCTCCTTATCTGGACATTTGAGGTGGCTGTGTACGGCCAGTTAAATAGTCCATCAAATTCAAATTTACCACTGCAAGGAATTCCCACTGATAGCAGAACATACCCTCCTCACGCTTATTTCAGATAAAAAAGGAACTCTTCCATCACAAAGAAAATCTAACATTTCACCATAGTAAGTCAGCCTGTTGTTTTTATTTACTTAACCCATGCACTTTACAGCTTAATACCTGAAAAAAGACAGTCAAGTGGTTTAACTCTGGAAAAAAACAAAGAGTTACACACAGAGTAGCTTGACCTGATTTTCTCTCTACCATTTCTGAATTTTTATCTATACTGCCTGTTTTCTGCTGTTCTTACTCCTATAGGTGTAGTCACATTAACCGGGCTGATAACCTTGTTTGGTTTGGTTTCACTTTCATTAGGAAAAAGACCACGTTTCTTTATAGACTCAAAGATAAACTTCTAGAATTTATAATGGCTATTGGGTTTTCCCCACCCTTTTTTCCACTCTTCTTCCTTTTCAGGATGACATTAAATCACACAAAATAACTTTTCTGTACATCATGAAGTTTATTATGCAACATCTGCTGGAGTGAATGGTTCAGTTTCACAGAGAGATATATATGTATACATGACACACAGTTTGTACATGCTCAATTATAGTAAAAATCCTTCTTAGATTTAACCTTTTCCTAATTTATAGCTTTTCCTAATTTATAGCCTTTTCCCTTAAAGTTAACATATCAGAACTTTAGATGAACACATACCCCTTTTAGACATTGACATGACTAAACTGGTTACTCCTAGCCCCTCAACTAATGTACAAAAATTAAGAAATAAAATTTCATACAGAGACAACATTGACCTTACAAGTTGTACAAGCAATTCTTAAAGACGGGAGAAAAATATATTGTTGTGTAAAGTCCCATAAAAGGAATAAAAATTAAAAAGTTCCAAATATCACGCTGAGTAGATTGTGAAAATGGGGAAGGAGAAAAATTTCAGCACCATTAAATGTTTCATTTAATTGCAGAATAACGTATTAATTATCTTGAATAATTAGATATTAAGTATCTTGAATCCGATATTCAAGATGGGTTTTCTTCTAGAATACTATTGTTTTCTGTATATTCTTTCTTTTGCAGATGAGAAAAGTCAAGAGTTACTAAAAATCCAAATACCACATTCTGACCTTCATCACAGTACCCAACACACTTCAGTACCAAAAGGGAAATCTGCAACAAATGTCATATGTAGCAGCTAGAGAAGATAGTTTTCTTCCTTCTTTATCCCTCCCAGCATACGATCAGTAACTTCCCAAAAGCTGAACCTTAAGACACAGAGATGGTATGTTCATTTTAGGGACAATGATCTCACAAACATAATATTATGCTTTTCTGTCTGACAAGGAGACTGGGAGACATTATTAATGGTGCTTTAGAGCAAATTCACTAGGTTTTGTTTCTCTTGTGTGTGTGTTAAAAATCATCATTTTTGTCTCAAGTTATGTTTAGCTACAACATTTTTTCCTAAATTCTTTCTTGATTCACTAGGAGAAGTAGATAGACAAGTCTTCTGACTTACTGCCTGAAGATATGTTTTTCATGGAGAGGAAAACATGCAAAAACATGCACCTGTGGAAAACATTCCTATGCTGGAGAACAGGTTTTCATTGTAGATCAGCAGTTCCCAATATCCAGTTGCCAATAAATACATTTCCTTTTTCAAGGAACAACAATATTTGCTTTAAATTGCTGAAGAGTACCTTTATTTTCAAATTTAGGAAATCATCAGTAACAGAAATAACTGACAACTGCAACTACTGATTTGGTGGCTTACATTATTTAATACTGTTGACAAGTAAATCATGATTTTTTTTCAGCTTTATGAGGGACACTTCTACAGGTTTTAATATTTTATATTTTTTACTCCCCTTTTTGAAGACAGACATCTTAATAACAGAGTTTATAAATGCATTATGTTAAAGTAATATCTGTCAGAGGGGTTTATCTGATAAAAGCTTTTCATAATACATTTTTTTTCATAATCACAGCTCTTAGGTCTACAGGGAAAAACAAAGCAGGTGTTAGCTTTAATATTTTGTCTTACAACTGATATAAGCAGGACAGATTCTTCATTCAGGTTGGAAGTTCACACACTTTGAATTAAATGAAAGCATACCAAAAAGTGACTGAGTGATGACACAAAACTGGGCAGAATAGATAATTTGCAGCAGAGCACTGGAGGGTTGTGCAGCAATTCAGAGAGACTTCAACTAACTGCAAAAATAGGCTGACTGGAACTTCAAGAAGTTCAAAAAAGGGGAGTGCCAAATCTTTCACCTGGGGAGGAACAACCTCCAGTATTCACTGAGGATTGACCAGATGGAAAGCAGCTCAGCAGAAAAGGCGTTGGAGGGCCCTAGTGGTCACCAAGTTGAACACAAGCCAACAACGTGCCCTTGCTGCAAAAAAAGCTAGAAGTATCCTGGGCTGCATTGGGAGGAGTGTTGCCACTGCTAGTAAGCCTAAACTTGGAATTCTGAGTCCAATTCTGAGCTCCCCAGTGCAAGAGACACAGTCATACTGGATTGATTCTTACAAGGAGCCATGAAAATGATGAAGAGCCTGGAGCATGAGAAAAGTCTGAGAGAGCTGCACTGTTCAGTTTAGAGAAGGTTCACGGGTCATTTTATTTATCTACAGGAAGAGAGGGTGCAAAGGCTCTTTTTGGCAGAATAAGAGGTAATGGACATCAGTCAAAACAGAGAAGATTCCAGATGAATGTCACAAAGTTCTTTTTCACGGTGAGGGTGACTGAGCATTGGCACAGGTTGCTCAAGGAGGTTGCGTTGAAAATCTCTCCCTGGAGATTTTCAAAAGTTAACTGAACATCATCCCAGGCAACCAGATCTATACAGCCCTGCTTGAGCAGGTAGTTGGATTAGATAGAGGTTCCTTCCAGCCTCAACCACTCTGAGATTAAAAGTAGAATCGAGATGCAGTAGCAAAACCCTGTTAGAGTTAAATATGATTTAAAGTTTCATATCTTTCAGTTCAGTCACAGAACAATAATTTTGGAAGTGCAGCAGTGTTGTTTTTGTCATGTTGAGAGGTAGATCACATTTATATTAACTGATTTTTATTGTATATTTTATGCTTATACTTACTAGGAAATTTAGACATCAGCAAATATCTGTCCAAGCACCTGCAAGTATCTAGAAAGTTTAATTAAATGTAAATCAGAACCACTCTTAAAAATTCAAAACTGTGGAATCCTCAGTGCTTCCCATTCAGCTCTTCCCTAAGGACAAAGATGAGTAGATAATAATGTGATCAGTCATCTGAAAATCCAGACTTGGGAAAAACAGTGAGCTGAATGAATTCTAGCATCTTCAACACAGTGCAGTGAAAGAAATACAAAAAAAATTCTAAGATTTAAATATAGCACTGGCTGTTTGTATTGTTCATTATGATGAGTGAGAGATCCCAGATGTTCTCATTTATGGACAGCCAGATATTTTGCCAACTGCTGCACCAATTCCTTTGTCTGGCATGTTTCACCCATTCTCCCTGAGATAAAAGTAAAATTTTAAATGTAAGTCTGTAATTGTTTAACTTCTTTACACTAGAGGAATTAAACTCACAGCAATTTTGAAGCACAAACAGAAAAGTTCATATTAGGCATCCAATAAAGATACAGTGGATAGGTAGATGCAGTGCATACTTGCACGAGACATCTACACAACTAAACATTTTTCTCTGAGCTGGAAAATAAGAATAATTTAAAATTGTGAATTTTTAAAACACAGTAAAAAGAAAGCTATATTGATTTTCAATACTTCTGCCAGCCTCCCAAGGAGAGGATTGTAAAAGCCTTCATGCAGTTCATCTACCTACAGTTAGCATTAATGACAATAAATAACCTCTACTCCTATTAGTGATATCCTGGAAATAGCCATAGGCTCTATTACAGTTCCCCATGGAGAAAAATAAATACAGATTTTAATAGCATTTTTTCAGTAATCTTGGTTGATTGACACAATTCTTCACAAAACCAAGATGCAGAACCAGAAGGATCTGAAACTTCCAGAGGAAAAAAAACAAACCAAACAAACAGAAACAAAAACAAATCAAATGGGTTCCTACAGAACCCACAGGAGTAAAGACAAATAAAAATACTACTTATTTGTCTTACACAAGAGTTGTTCACAACAGTCCTTGCTTCTAGTTTTGAACCAAAGCATTCAGTTAGTCTTCTGAAGTCTAGAACTGGATTAAGATGGACTTTTGCACCTCAGTAATCTCCTGAAGGGAAACAAGGGCAGAGCTGTCCAAGACTTGACAGTGAGAACTATGATACTAGCAAGGCTGAAATAACTGCTGCCAGTAACCCACTTTCAAAACCAAGACACAGAGAAAAGAGTGACACAAAACATAGGGTGCAGTAAAGGGAGACTAATCAAGTAGAAAACGAGCCAGTAATGTGTCTCTTTGGCAGGAAAGGCCAACACTGTCCTGTTGCCAGCAGGTCAAGGGAGATGACCCTTCCTCTCTACTCAGCAAAGACAACTCTTGAAGTTGTCCAGTTCTGTGTTCCCCAGTACAAAAGAGACATGGACATACTAGAGACATTCTTATGAAGGACCATGAAAATGACAAAGGGATTGAAGCATCTTTTATGTCAGAATAGGGTGAGAGATTCGTTTATTCATGTATAGGTATCCCTGAAGGGAGAGTGTGTAGAGGACAGAGCCAGGCTTTCAGTGGTGTCCTGTGACAGGACCAGGGCAATGAGCTCAAACTGAAACACAGGAGCTTTCTTCTAAACATCAGGAGTCACTTTCTCACTGTGAGGGAGATTCAGCACTGGCACAGGCTGCCCAGGGGGAGTCTCCATCTCTGAAGATATTCTAAACTGCCTGGACACCATCCTGGGCAACTGGTTCTGGATGGCTCTACTTTAGCAGGAGCACTGGACAAGAACTTCCTGAGGTCCCTTCCAACTTCAGTCATTCCATAGCTGTGATTCTGTTGCAGTCTTGCAGTGTAAGAAAGACTAAGACATTTTGCTTCATAAACACTGATTTTGGCCAGATTCATGTCAGAAAATGGTGGAAGGCCTAAGCATCCAAAAGACATCACCGCTAGAAGAGTGAGGACTGCCACACATCTGCAACCACAGTGTATTATAACAAGCAGTATCATACAGACAGTAATGAAAACAGCAAGGCCTGTTTCCAAAGAAATACACTCAAAAAGGACAAAAGTATTCCAGTGTGCAGACCTAAAGGGACTAATGACCCAAAATATTACAATTAGAAGGTTAAATTCAATGCTTACTTCTCATTCATATCCCTTAATTAGGCAGTCAGATACTGGCATTAAAAATAATGAAGCATAATTAATAGCTACACTTTTAACTACTGTATGTTCTAAGAAATAACAGTCTTATTTTTAGTAGAAAAATAGAAGAAATTATTTGATTTCAATCTTGCCTTTAGAGTATATACAGAACATTTTTCTTGTGGGTCTTGATTTGTGGCTTTTCATTGGTTGTTCTGGGGTTTTTTTTTTGGTGGGGGAAGGAAGCTAAAGTATGCAGACTGCACCCTTGAAAAATAACCACAGAGCTGACTAGAATGTTCTAAGTAACTACTGTCATTAGTACAAATACTATTTTTCCTTAAGCACTAAAAAATCCTCCTTAATTATACATGTACCTAAGAAGCTATTCCATCTTCAAGAAGCACTTAGAATGTCTTGGTTGAATCACAAAGCTTTCCTTCTCTTTCTAACTTTCTAATTACTCTAGTGGCCACAACTGTAATTGAAAGCGTTGCATAGAAATTTAGGTTAATTTTAAAATGAAACAAAAAAAGAATTATTATTTAAATAGATGTAATGAATGGGAAATATAATTTCAGTAATGTGGAATTTTTAAATTTCTCTAATATCATCTACAGGTACCTTCTACATCTACCATCTACAGCTACCAATTTAGCATCCTAATTTTACCCCCTGAGACTGTGAGGCCCTTAGAAACTCCTGTAGTTCTCTTCCAAATGCAGCCAGAGTACTAATGATAATTTCACAGTATTTGTTAGTGCCACATTTCTCAAAAACCTAGAGGCAGAAATAACTTCTGGAGTATGTAGGACCTTTGACATTTAGATCCCTTCTTAACTGGCTTTAATTAAAATTATCATATCCTTACAGTCTGACAGACCAAGTGTATTTCTTTCGGTGCTCATCACCAAACCTACCATCATGATGATTCTATTTGGAGATTTCTGTAATGAAATAATGGAAATTTGATCATCATCTTCTCAGATCAATTCACATGGAGAATGTCAACCTGAATTCAGGCTGTCAATTTGAATCCCTAACAGGATAGCAGGAAGTTCTCTGCTTTCTGTGCAGGTTGTCAGTATTTCAAATCATACTCAGTTTATTCACGAGTATGTAGTTCCTTAACTCTTTCATGGGCGCTGAATAAATTGTACATATTATGAAAAAGCATATCTGAAACAATAATTTTCAGGTAAATGCTGTGTCTGGAGAATGTGGCCCTCTGGGCTCTGCACACAATACCCAGAAAAAGAAATTAAATAAGTGACAAAATGCTAGCAATTTTATTTGCTCCTACAATCACATCTGATACCACCTTGGGAGACAGAGCTTTTGTTTGATATCCACCTGTTTGACCTATCAGAACAATACCACAGCAGTTGTAGCAGATGTGAGTCCAAGAGAAAATATCACTAACAGTGACAATTTTGTCAGGGAAGACAACCTTCCTGCTGAGAGAGCTATGCTAATTACCTGGAAATTCAGAGCTGTTGAATATAAGCCTCAAGCTGTTTAAAAGCAAAACCTGAAATTTTTAAGAAAAAAAAATTGATGGTACTTTCTACCTGTAAATCTGGCTTCAAAGCAAAAATGTAACCAGCTCTACTTGAACTCCCTTAACTCTAGCCAGACCTCTACATTGAATTGCAGTACAGCTGATGCCTAACAAAAAGAAACATTATGCTAAAAATTAACCAGCTCACCTGACTTGCAATTTATTGCATATTTATCTGAAAGCTATGTTTTTACCTTCAGGGAGATGGAAAAATAGCTCAATTTGGAAAACAATTATGTACACTTAGGAAACAAAACTAAATTTAATGCTGTTGAAACCAGCTCTATAACAAGGTTCTGTACCTACAGTTTAGAAAGATAATTACAAGAATGAGTAATGGCCTGTTACAAGTCTTGTTCCCTTGACTAAAGAGCAGTGGATATTTGCCTATTTAAAATAAGGGAATTGCACTGTCTCCATTGCAGCCCTAGTCTCAAAACAAAACTGCCAAGCAGGTAGTTTTGAACTCTCTCTCTAAGACTCAATTTTCCACAGTTATGGGCAACATGTATCTTATGCTGTGAATGCAAACACGGGGGCAGATAACTGGGGGAAGGTGGTGGTGATGGTGTGTAAGGAGGCAGTGAACATCCAAAACCTATTTGCTACTTGCAACAAATACAGGCCGATTGCATAGTTCAATAACATCTAAACAAAAGCAGCACATCCTGAACTTTCCAATGCACAAAAAAATTGAGGCATAACTGTAGATAGGAAGCTGATCACAAACTGTGCTTCTGCATACAGACTGTCCCTGTTGTAGAAGCTAGGGACCTGAGATTCTGTAAAGAAAAGCTGATGCAAAAAGGAAGGGTTCCCAAAAACAAATTGTCTAGAAAACAGGAAGAGAGCTAGGAGAGACAAAGAAACTGATCTTTGCTGGGGAAAAACCTGGAGATGAAGGATGCATGGAGACAAATGCCAGGAGCGCACAGGGACCTTGGTCAATAATGCCAGAGACTGCAACAGCATAACTGTGACCATCCCCACAGCACGAACCACAACCTTCTGCCCGACATCCTTGGACCAGCAGCAATCTCTTTGCCAGGAAAGAAAGGCAGACCTAGAGAGTGTAGCACTGTATGCAAACAACAAAGCTAGTCAAGCAGGGCAAAAGCCCTTATCTGGTCTTAGATAAACCCAGCCCAGTATATAGATCTGCAGTAAATTTATTCTGCCTAACCCATGATGAGACATTTTCCAGCCCAGTTCCAAATCCTACCAACTTTTACAATTATTTTTTTTTTGAGTTTCATTCAGATTAATTGTATCTAATGAATGACTAATATACCTGCCTCACTAAAATAGTGACATCTACACATCAGGCTGCAGAAAACCAGTTTTTAATTCAAAAATCCAATTATTTAGATTAACATCAGCACAATGTCCTAAAAACTATAAGAAAAAGATTCAGATATCTGTTTACTTTTTGAATAGATTCTTCCATTTTTGTATAACCTTTTTATCAGCTTTCTTTTCCTCTCTTAATAAAGCCTCTAAAGCAGAGATTAGGATTTAGACTGTGTATCACAGAATAATTAACATATTCAGAATAATGAGTATATATTTACCACCTAAGGTTATTTTCCTTTTTTTTTTTCAGTAATTCCTCATTGCAGCTACAGACAAAGCAAACATCAAGGAGCTAAGAAGAAATAGAACCATACTTTAAGAGCACTCATTAGTGCCTTTAAACAAAATACTTTTCTAAAACAGACTCCAAAGAGAATAGGCTACCATTTCAGCAAGAAAAAATCCCAATATTTTCAGAGAAAATGGTTCATGTTATGAAAACCTTCTCTCTTTCAATAACTCAAATAAACATGCATGGTGAGATGAGAGCTTGGAAAATACTAAGACTTTAAGGTATAATCCTAGGCAGACTTAGCTAAAACGTTTACCAATTTGCACAACCAGTCCTTCCTATTTATTTTTTAAAGCATTTTAACAACAGAAAAAAAAAAAAAAATTAATTAAAATTTTTCGGCAAGTACTATTTTTGTATTTATTACTCATTAAAAACATATGGAGAGAGTTGGGCTTGTTCAACCTAGAGAAAAGGGAGATGTTATTGCAGAACTTGAGTAATTGAAGAGGGCACATAAGAAAGATGAAGCTAGACTTTTATCAGGGCCTGCAGTGGCAGAACAAGGGCACCAGTTTTAAACTGAAAGGGAATATTCAGATTGGCTATAAATAAGAAATTCTTTATGAAGAGGGTGGTGACACACTGGAACAGATTGCCCAGTGAAGCTGTGAATAACCCATTCTTGGAAGTATTCAAGGTCAAGTTGGATATGGCTCTGAGCAACCTCAGTCTAGTCTAGTGGAAGGTGTCCTCCTTATTGCAGGGGGCTTGAACTAGAGGATTTTTAAAGGTCCTCCCAAACAAACTAATCTGTTTCTATGACTTCTTCCTTCAAACGAATAATCTAAACACTTTACATTATTTGATCATATTTCCTTATTATTAACTAAAGCATCAAGATCTTTGTACAATTCTTGATGCTTCTTCATATGCCCTTCTGTTTTGAACATGCATCTCAACATGCAAGCATTTTATATTTATAGATATAGATATAAATATTCCCATGTGGTCTGCAAACAAACCTTAATTCTATTCATCATCATTGACATTTATGTTTATTTTTATTCACAACATGTTTCCCTTCTTATAGGTCACTGCATAGCACCACAGCCCACTCAGCACCTCCAGCAGAGTCTCACAACAGCTGTTCTGCTCTGCCTGAGAGAGCTGTGTTCTAGACAGGAGACATTTTTTCCTTTCCAAGTTTTGCCTTCATTCCAGGATGTTATTTTTAAGAAATGTAAATAAATTAAGCATCTGCCTCTGCCAGGTACTTGATTTTCTGCCCAGGTATTCATGATTCAATACTTCAGGGAGGAAAAAAAAAAAAAAAAAGTATGTTTAGGGAAATTTAAGTACTATCTGCAAGTATTTTCTGCACAGGAAAAAGTACTTAAGTAGAATTGATCGACAGCTTCTGGCTAACAAGGGCTAGGGTCAAGTCTGAAAGAGAAGTACACAGGATCTCTAACAAAAAGTCACATATGCTGTTCCCAATGTCCTACAGCACCCAAATGCTGTCTCCCACAATTGACTTAATACTCTTTCAGGATTTTGCATTGCCTTTTCATAACACAACATTAGTGGATTAGGAAAAGAGTAGGAAACATGTACCTTGCTTCCCAAACCTTTACTTTTCATACAACTAGTTACACACAAATGAAAATTGACAGCCTTGATTATATAAATGAACTACTGAGTATGGTGAACAGTAGTCATAAAAAAAAAAAACCAAAAAAAAAAAACAAAACAAAACAAAAAAAAAAAAAAAAAACACAAAAAAAAAAAAAAAAAAACACAAACTAAAACTAGACATAAGAAGAAGGACTTTGCTCAAGCAGATAGAAGAATAGTCTCCCTCCTGTCTTATATCAGATATTTACAATACATAATTCAAATCCCCATGAAGACTTATCCGTTTCCATTGTTTGGAAAAAAAATTAAAAAAAACACCAAGCTGTCTTCTAAGCAACTAACCAAAACCATAGGAGGAAGTAAAAAAAGAAAGTACAAAAAAATTATTATGCACAAAAATATTGCAAGCAATTAGTTTATTCTGACCAGAGCCCAGGCAAACTTTAGGAGCTGGTTTGTGTGTTTGTCACCTCAGAGCTAATGCAAAGTTCTGCCCAACAATGGAAACTGTTCTATTATGAAATATTCATTAAGACTGCATAATTGACAAATATATTTTGTAACATTCGGTTCAGTGATTTAAAGCCATCCCACCTTGTTAGGGGACAGAAGTTGTTTTAATTTACCATCTGCTAAGTGACTTTTCTGCAGCATGCCAGTGATCTCTATTGAATTCAAAAGCTGATGTGTCTCTACCACAGCACTCTCCCAGATGCCATTTGATAAAGCATCTTCTACCCAGACTCAGGCAGAACAGATGTTTTATATTTCTCTTTTCCATTAGTAATTCTTACAAATAAGATAGGCTACATATGAGTGAAGTATGTGTACAAAGCTGCTGATACGGATGTCCAATTTTCATTGCTTTCCCAGGAGTATAAAGCAGAAGGCATAGATTCAACACTGTTATCCACAAAATGTCAAGAATGAACAGCCATGGGAATTGTTATAACCATCGTTCACAGAGGACACAGCACCAGGATTTTTCTGGCCCTTATCCAATTGCAAGCATCACTATGGCTCAGGACTATCAGGGCAGAGCCAAATCTTTACCACTGCATTGAAAACTTTTTGTCAATCTCCAGAGTCATACTTTAGAAACCCATATGCACAAAGGTCCAAATGAAACTGTCCGATAACATTTAATGGTTTCCTAAAACTATGTTTAAATGTTTTTTAACAGAATATTATGATACATAATCTTATAAGAGGCACCTCTTACCACTTGCTAAAAGTCTTTGGTTTGTTTGTTTGTTTTCCCAGAAAAAGGAGATAGATATGTTTTCTAAATTTATTTGATTGTCTTCAGTCCCTTTCCATTTAAAACATATTTAAAATTGTATCAACTTTATGTCAAGAAATGGAATAACATAATCATACAGCTTTTTGTATTTAAATTAAATTACAGATACGCCTGACTGAAGAAAACAGTTTAAAAGGTAGACTATTCTTAACTTTGAAGATCTCTAAGGACAAAATGGAGAGGGAAAAGAGAATGTAAAACCTGAACTGAGAAACAATTAGGTATAACAAAAAAAAGAAATAATAACAGAATTATCCAAATTAAGAATTGCCTCAGCTGCAGTGTGCTCAAATTCTTTCATCTTCACCCATGATTTTTCTTCTAGGAAACCTTCAGCTTCTATTTATATTGAAGCCAAATCTTCTGAGTGAGGGAGAGCTTCAAGCAAGTGATGTGTAACCATTGATACAGGGCTGTGTTAAATACCACTTTTATATCATCCTTTATTCAGGGCTTCTGAGCTGCTTGAAAGTTTGAAACTGAGGAAAATCACTCAGCTGACATTTCTGATACAAATCCCTCTCCTGCTTAGATAGCGTCCTTCAAGCATGGAAAGAGGAGGTCCAGATATCAATCGTACTCATCTTCGTGCCCCTAGCTTGAACTGATCCTCTTAGAGAGAAGAATCCACAGTTAAATACCAGTAACTCTGAAGTAGGTCCTTTGGTAGCCTGTACATATCTCTCCCATGTGCCTGATCAAAAACACCAGAAGAAGACAATGCAGTTCCTGTGCTATAGGGAAAGCTAGACCTCTAAATAGGACCTCTGTGCAACTCCAGTGGATCAAAAGTCTAGATATCTCTCCATGGAAAGAAATCACTAACCTTGTAAAAAACTAAGTTGGAGGAGAATTTTCCATTACCATAGAGAAATATGAGCCTATGAGGCCTGAAGTTACCTACAGATTCTATAACACATCAAAGTACATTTTATCAGGTTTTCTGCATTTTAACAGCTTAATTAATTTAATTAAATTGCATTTCAAGTGCAGTATTTATCTTAATACAACACAAGATAGATTCATCTCTCCTGTGCATGAGAGTGAAGGACTCACAATACCATACATAACATAAGGCAAGGAAAGAACAGCCTCCACTGCGATGTGAAAAGAGATAGGCAACATGGCTGCTGGGCAGCAAAATATTTGAGATTCTGTTTTTGCTATGTCTCTGTCCTAAGAACTTGCAATTCTGCTGCTTCTCACCTGCTGTGTTCTTATTTGACAATCTCCCATCTGCTTTACTCCTTAGACTGTTGATGCTTTCACACCTATTAGTTTATCTGCTGTCTTCTTTGTCAGCTAGCACATATCCTGGATGAGTGATGGCAAGATAAAGCTTAGTAGGGACAAAACAGACCTCTTATTGCTCTCATATCAGCCCTTTCTGTAGTTTGTCATTTCTTTTTCCAAACCCTCTGTTTTCCCCATTATTTAATTTTATAGCACAACAAAGCCTCACACTTTTGTTCATATCTCATTCACTAAACTTTTACCAGCTTAAAGGATATCTAAAATTTTTCTTTGTCCAAGGGCTTTTAGCACTTGCTCACACTCTAAATGTTAAAACTTCATCTCAGTACACACAATAATGCTTTCTGGGAACTCTAATAAACATCTGTTCTACCTCATCCTTCCTGCAAACCTCTACAGTCCTTGCCTCCACATTACCATATCAGATGAGGTCTGGTCTTAAAGGTTTACCAACCTAAATTATTCCTTGGACCTTGCCTCCTGTCACAACAGCTTAGTCAGAAACGCCTATTTGTCCCCTTCTCCTGCTACTTTTTCACACTCCCACCATGCTGCCCACTCTGCCAAAAAAAAAAAAAAAAAAAAGGGAAAAAAAAAAAGCCTTCACACTCCAGTATGCCACCCCCCTCCCCCCACACAGACTCTCATTCAAAATCCTCTTGAGACTTATTTCTGGTGAATCTTAATAAAATTCACACTTCTTCAACCCCAATATTTAGCTGAGAGCATCCTGAAGATCTAGAGGGAATATTTAGCTACAAATATGCTCCTCTTTCCATTCTGCCAGACTTTCTCCTTATAGTCAGCGTCACATAAAAATCTCTACTCCATCCTCATGTCCCCTGTGAATGATGCAGTTCTCACCTCTTCTGTGCAGTCACTACTTTGCCAGTATATAAATCTGTCTGGAAGACATACTTCTGTCATGCTGCTTATCCTGTCTCAAAACTGATTTGTAAATTAGTTAAATTGTTATAAAGCTCACTCCCATCATTGGTACTGTAAGCTCCCAAAACCAGAGACAATTCTCCACTTCTGTAGGGATGAGGGAGATACAACACACATTTCAAGTCAGTCATGTCTATATTTTACCTCCTTTTTTGCATTGTATAGTTACTAAATTTTTGCATTGTATAGTTACTAAATTTATTTTTAAACAGCCAAACAGGTATTGCCTAGTCAATGAGAAATAAAACAGGAGACAAATCAAATTGCATTCCCAAGTGCAGAGGTAGATACCTTTTAAAAATTAAACTCACAAATGTTTCACAAAGATTAACAGAAACAAGCAAACATTCCTGCAATACAGGATAGACAGTGGCTTTAGATTAAGGAAATATATGTTTAATTTTATAGAAAAAAAATATGTTAGTAAACAGTAAGTAGATGAGTGAGAAGTATGATACACCCTTGGACTACAGTGGATAGACTTACGGTTTTTTCAGTCTTCCAGTATGAAAGCTGCTTACATCTACTAAGAGTAAAGTAAAAAAATCCTTTCTCATTTACATTCTAGATGCCCACAGCTACTCCCACAACCAAAACGAAGAGTAAACCTGTATAGCAATTCAGAACAGATTTCCTTGCTGCAGAAAATTCAGTGCCTGCTGTCACTGCAGGAACTCCAGAGAAGTTGTTACTCAACTGACAACTTAGAACAAATTTTGAAATAATTTTATTATACATTACAATTAAAATCCAGTAGTTAAGTCCCTTATTTCTAGGAGATCTCTGTGAAATCTCTATAAATTTCTGAATTGTTGGAAACTACTTTCCTATTTAATCCTGCAGATCACCCCAGTCCTCCCACAAGCTCTCTCACAATGCACCTAAGAAATTGTTTATACTCAGAAACTATCTCTATCTCAAAGCAGTTGCTAAGTTGATACTACCTGTGAGCAGAGTCAGTATGAAGGACAGCATTTCAGTTTTCTGCAGCCATTGGACCACTTTTAAGAGATCTTCATGAGGAACACATAAGTTGAATACACACACCTAACCTTTTTCTCACAAAGTCAGAAGTAACAGAGCTACTCTAAATCAAAACTGATAAAAGATGGTTTGGGGCCTAATTTATAGTTATATAGTCCATTTAGGTACATCCAAGCATTGAGTAAGACAGGCCACTTCTCACAGAGATATTCAAAGTAAATTTTCCTGGTTTGTCTTTCATCATCACAACTAAAGGGTCTGCCGTGTGTAAGCTGCCCACTTGTCATGCTTTAACCCCAGCCGGCCACCATGCCCCACACAGCCGCTCACAAGATAGGGGAGAGAATTGGAAGGGAAAAAGCTAGGAAACTCATGGGTTGAGAAAAAGACAGTTTGATAGGGAAAGCAAAAGGCCCCCACACAAGAAAGGCCAAAAAAGGAATTAATTCACAGCTTCCCATGGGCTGGCAGGTGTTCAGCCATCTCCAAGAGAGTATGGCTCTATCGTGTGTAATGGCTACACGGGAAGGCAAATGCCATCACTCTAAATGTCCTTTCCTTCTTCCCCCCACTTAATATACTGAGCTTGATGTCATATGGTCTGGAATATCCCTTTGGTCAGTTCGGATAACCTGTCCCATCTGTGTCTCCTTCCAACTTCCTTGACCTTGTGGCAGTACAAAAAGCAGAAAAGGCCATCTTCATTCTGTGTAAGTGCTGATCAGCAATAACAAAACATCTCTGTATTATCAACCCTCTCTGTTCAGCACAAATCTAAAACATAGCCTTGTACCGGTCACTGTGAAGAAAACTAACTCTGGCCCAGCTGAAATCAGCACACTACCTCATAACTCCCTCAGTAGTGTACTGAGGCAACAAGATGTTCACAAGAAAGAAAACCCATTTCTTTCTTGCAAAAAGAAACAATTTCTAAGGAAAACCATGAGAATTATTCATTTACCCTGTTGAACTTCTTCCTAACCAGCTTTGAGACATCTCTGAAAATCATGGGAAATAGCCATAATCTTAATGACATTTTCTAGTACATAAGTTATCAGCAGAGGGAAAGAATACAGCTCCATGACTAAACAGATAAGAGAGCAACAATTTGCTAAAAGAAATCCACGTTCCTGCTCACATCGGTTTACAGTGAACAGTCATTCGTTATGCTTGACTTTTTTTAAAAACGCAAGCAGATGGTTGCTATTTATTTTAAATACTCAGCATGGAGTTTTCCATGGAGTGACTGTCCCTTAACAAGACCTGAAAGCAGCAGGCGGTGGAGTCAAAAATGACCTGATCATCTTTTTCCATCCAGCATGTAGTAATGTTAGATGAAAAAACACTATGACTTTTAACTTACAACATTAGAACAACAAATCTATTACTGTGATCAAGGCAAGACAAACAAGAGAGACTCTACAGCTGCTCAGGTACTTTGACTTCAGTGCTGTTTGGGATGAGACCAAGAATGGCAAAGCTATAGCCTCTTTTTCATTGTTATTCCTTGGAGCTTATGGTTATATGCAGCACAGCAGGTTTGAGCAGAGAAAGAAGCATTAACTAGGCAAAACACTGACTGACAGTGTCTTTTAGGGCAGGGCTCGGATTTGTGATCTTTTACCATGGGTTAACAAACTATTGCATGGTATCTGAGCCACATGAGATGGTCCAATTGCCCCTGGCTCTGCTGTGGGCAGCTAAGAGCGTACTCAGGAACTGTTAGTGGACAACTCTCCAGCCAAAGAAATTTCATCTTGAGGTGAGTTCATTAATAAGGATGGACCAGGCTTCAACAGGAGCTGACACTTGAAACATTCCAATTTATTAATAACACTAATCATATTTTTTTTTCTTCTCTACAGTGCTTCAGGGCATTAGTGATGCACACACTGAGGACAGTGCTGACATGCCATGGTAACATTGCTGAAGTTACAGACTGCATGTTTGTACAAAGGCATTGTATAACATCGCTCCTGGCAACAGAGACAGCAAAATCTATATCACATGCCTACAGTCACATCCTGTAACCACTGGAACACAAGAAAAAGCAAAAGACTAAGAAGTTGTCAGACAACTACTGCCACAGCTCACATCACACAAACAAATGCTGCCTGATGTCACAGCAGATTTCTTTTATCAGAAGGATTATCCCTACAGTGTAAACTTAAACAGTTTTGATCTGTTAAAGCAATATATTGGGCTCAAATTCAAAAGGAAAAGGTGTATTCTCTTCAGCTTTGTTTTGTGTAGATGAGTTATAAAGTTATAAACAGGACTTCATAAAGATTTTTATTTTTTTTACAGTTTCAAGAGTATCCAGCATCAGCATTACCAGTATAGCTTCTCTATTATTTCATGCAGAACACTAATGACACAGTCTTTCGTACCAGTGAACTTCTGTTGTCAGCTACAATTTCACAGCTATCCCCCCCGGTAGCAATTCACTTCATGTTGCATGAGTTTTTTAAAGAGTGTATGCAAGACTTGCTTTCTAGCTATTGTAAATCCACAGGAGGTTCATATCGTATGCAGGAGAGAAATTATGAACTGAATAAAGTATAGATATGGCAGAACATCCACTGACTTCATGAATAACACTAAATACCTCTAGTATGATCGCATATATTGGTATCTAGATTGCACAGATTTCTGGAACTTATCTATTTTTATAATTTTTTTTATTAACTTTTCAACCTGGAGGAATGCATCTGTGTTTTTCTCCCTGTCTCCTCATCATGTTCTGTATTCTCTACTTGGTCTCTTTTTCATAGCACTTTTTGCTTTCGACAATATAGTATATTCCAATGATATCTAAAAAGCCTTTATTTTCATAATCCAGTCATCTCTACAGAAACCAGAAAGAGCAATATAATTACTGATGTATGAATTATAGCAAGTGTTAGCCTGACCTTCACATCAGATGCTTCCCCATACCCTTATTAATTACTATTTATCCACGGTCATAGCTATGAACCTTCCAGTAATTAATTTTTTTTATACTTTACTCTTCCACTTCTGTGAGTTATTCTTCCTTTTTGCTTTTCAATCTATAATATCATCACTGGATGAAGATATTGCTTTCATTTGCAATAATCCCATCCCTCACATTATTTTTATGCTCTACCTACAGGGTGCACAGTTTGAGGTTTATCAGACACAAAAGGCACTTTTTTTAGGAATGCAAAACAGCCTTTATAGAATCCTCACATTAATTCTCAGCTTGTGTTTCATTCCAACATCAGCATGAAGTCTCAAGTACATGGGGACAAGAACGCAGTCATGTTTCAGCATAGTAAGGTCCAACTAGTACTAGCCCAAGAAGTCGATATTTTGCTGTTGCAAGTTCCACTGCTGATGTGAACAGCAGACTAGTTCAAGAAGTTTTACCTCGAATAGGTTCATGTATCTACTTGTATTTTAAATATGACACTGTAAAGATGCAGTCTAATACTTTTAATATCACTACCCAAAAAATAAAGACAAACACATGCAAAACAAAACTTGTAATCCACATAACTCCTAAGGATGTCTCAGATCTCAGCAGCAATTCTGCTTACAATTAACACACTAATTTTGAAAAAAAAATTTGAATTCAGAGAGCAGCCAGAAGAATCTGTCAGAAAATTCAAGTACAAATGCTTTATACAACAGAACAAACCAAAGTGTTCTTTCTATTGGATATGAAACAATGAACACATTTTAATAAATGAGACTAAACCCAAGAAACAAAAGAAAAGGCATCTACTTGTAAGCACAATAAATCTCCAAGTGATTTTGACATCAGAAAATTATGTAAGAGGAATACTGCACACTACTGAGCATAACCCACTCAGACTATTCAACTTACAGCAAATATAAGAGTGATCACAACACAAATCAAGATTTCAAGTAAGGAGAAAAAAGAAGATTACAGGAGCTGAAGTCACAGAAGTCCTTAGGGCCCTAAGTTATGTAAAAATCTGGCTTTACATACAGTATCTGTTCCCTGAGACGAGATTATCCAAAGTGCAAACTGAAAGAGTGTTATAGTAGAGCTCTCAGTATGGAAACACAGTACCTGTCCATTACACTTATGGCTTTCCTAGACTTCCTTCTTTATATCTCTTATTAAGTCTGAAAAACAGCAGAAGCTTGTACTTTCAGAGAAAGCTAAAAGCATACATTTTCAAATGTTAAACAAAATATTACAGTCAATTTTGCCAGTGTTTAGAGATAGTAAAATCTCTATTTTGAGCTCCCCTTCCAAGTACATTCTAAAATTAAGCATGCTAGGGCCCTTACCAATAACAAAAAAATCTCCTGTACATAACACTTAAAGACTGTTCTGTCTTTGTAAGCATTAATGTTTATTTATATCCAGGTCAAGTCAATGGCCATTATACATCTTAATTTTTTTTTTTTTTGCTCCTACCTGTGAATAAATATAGAGGTAGAACCAACACATGCCTTTAGATTCAAAATCAGTTCAGCCATATACAATTCTTACAGTAAGATGCTAAAATCAAGTACCTTTCTGGTATTATTTTCTTAAAAATCCTAATATTAATAATAAGTGGTTTTAAAACAGGACAGCTGCTTTGTGACAAAGCTGCCTTGTGTTATTTCAAAAACCAGCTATCTTTAATGGTAGCATGAGGTCCAGAACCACCAGCATGCAACATTAACGGATTGATTCTGACTCCCTTTGGGTCTGGAAAGGGAGAGAGTACACAAGTGCAGCAAATGTTGTTTCTAGATTAGCATGCTATTAAAATAAAATTAGACAGCAGGTCTCCCCCAACATGGAGATTGCCACATCCCACTCCACTGTGCAACCTGTGACTGCCCACAGCTTCACTCTCCTCCAGAACACTTCTCACGAGGAAAAGGCAAGTATCCAAGTGTAAAAAGATCTTCTTCACAATGTAGACAAGGCTAAAGGTAGTCAGACTATTGTTCATGTACTTGACCATCCATTTGCCTCATCTAGAGAGAATTGCATTTTACTAGTAATTCTTCCTGAAGCACAGTTCTGATACATTTTTGGAGTAGAATACTTCATTATGCAAAGGAGTTCTTTTTTCATTTTTACACCCTCACTTAAAAAAAGCTAAGATGCTGTCCATCTTAGGCCTATCTTGAGCTATGTGGGTTTTCCTTTTTTCTTTTTCCCTGTACACTGCCTTGAATAGATATTTTCATATTTGAGATGCAATTAGATAACAATTACACAGTGAGAACACCTAGTGAAAATAGACCCAGACTAACTCTGCAAAGGGCACAGAAACAAGCAAGCTATAAAACGGGACATTCTGTTCAGGTAGAGAAATTTCACCATGGCAGTGGTCAAGGACTGGCGTAGGTTGCCCAGAGAGGTTGTGGAAACACTACTCCTGGAAATAATCAGAATTCATCTGGACAAACCCCAGATTTTTCAGGCAAGTTCCGAGCATCTCCAACCTCACAGTTTTGAATGTGGTTCAAAGGAAACTCGAAAGCTCCTTTTCAAGCTAAATTGTTCTATGATTCTGTAACTGACAGGTAAATCAAAGGACCATTTTGGCCCATAAAGAAATCAAACAGCCGCAATCTAATTAAGAAGAGGCTACAGCTTTTTGAATTCTAATTTTTGAGTTAGACATTCCTGAGAGTGTACAGCACCTTTTTCACAATCCTTCAAAGAGCAGTGCATGCTGCTTTATTACACTCTTTACATTATTACACTCTGAAATCAGACTTTAGGCTTGCTTTCTTTACAAGTTAGCTTTCATGTAGTCTTTCTTTATAATCTTATTGATGTTGAAATAAGTAGCCTACAGCTCTTAAATAACAAGTTAAAAGTGTGTTGTAGGTGGTGCTGGTTATTTTAATTCATGTTTTCTTTTCACAAGATAGATGCTGGCAATACCTCAGCATTTGCAACCATGATCCCTTTTAAAAATATAAGATCTGAGGTACATAACACCTACTACACATTTCCTGATACCTAATGGTAAAGTTATTATGCAAATGGTGAGGTTGTTTATACAACAAAAAATTTTGGCTACCAGAAAAAGAATTAGTTATAGTAGAATTTTCTCCACAGTTGAGCAAAGCTGCAAAAGTATGATCCCTAGAAGAGGTGACATTAGCAACAGGTCCTTGAGCATGCAGCTGGGAGCAGTGGATGAGCACCTGCACTCCAGAAACCAAACAGCTGGTACTCTATGCACCCCAACCTGCAGCTGCACATCAGAAACAGTTGAGAGAAAGGCAGATGCTGAACATATTTGATTGGCTCAGTTTAAAACTTCTTACAGCACTTTTTCTGCAATCTTTCAGTACTTCAGTTCTCTTGAGTTGAACAAAGAATAAAAACTTTCCAGCCCCAAACTTTCTTCAGTATAACAAAAAATGGAGTCACAACTGGCGAGACATAATTTGTTAAGGCATTGCCAGTAGATTCATTAGTTATCTTTGATTTTAATGAGATGCTGTTGTAGTTCAGAATACTAATCACTTCTCAAGCTGAAAAGAATAGCCCATGTATGCCCAGAAAAGCAGCATGAGCCAATTATAACAAACAGAAATAGCAAAATTTAAATTTGGAATTTCAGGGTGATTCATTGACCTACCCTTTTCCAAGAAGCCTTTGAACAACTGTCATAGTTAAAACATGTTAAAAGAGGCAAATATTTTAAGAATGCTCACTTTGCTCCTTTATACAATTAAGCCATCTGTGCTATAGTGGTCCTTAACTAATGGTCTATCCACATAAAAGGTACTAAAAATCTTCCCTGTTTAGTCCTCTGAGCAGATGTCTCCTTCAGAGTTAGACAAAAGTGGAAAACAAGTGCCTAAAAAAACACACACATCTAAGATAGGAGTTATACTTCTGGTTTTATTTTCCCCTTCCTCTTCACAAATTCACAGAATGGACAAGGTTGAAATGAAACACAGTGCGTTATCTGATCCACCATCCCTGCTCAGTCAGGGTCATCCTAGAACACATGGCACAGGATTCCATCCAGATGATTCTTGAATGTCTGCAGAGGAGGAGACTCCACAATCTCTCTGGGCAACCTGTTCAGTGCAGTCATCTGCACAGTAAAGTTCTTCCTCATATTCAGGTGGAACTTCCTGTACATCCATTTCTGCCTACTGCCTCTTGTCCTATTCCTTGGCACCATAGAGTAGAGCCTGGCTCTATCCTCTTGTCACCTTCCTTTCCAATACTCATAGACACTGGTGAGGTCCCCTCTCAGTTGTCTCTTCTTGAGACTTAATAGGCCCAATTCTCATCGCCTTTCCTCATAAGAGAGATGCTCCTAGTCCTCTCATCTTTGTGACTTCCTCTTCTAGGATAATACAAAATTTAAAGGAGAAGAACAATGTGAATGTTTGGAATCACAATATTCTCTAAAGATTGGAAAGATCCTCCTGACACTAAGTAGAGAACTGCATCTTCAAAACAACTGTAATTCTTAAGAATTTGTACTTTCACAGCATAAATTTCAGACCTGTTCTAGATACATAGATTTGATGACTTGATTACAATGCCCAAAAATAGCCTCCATTTAAGGGAAATGATGGAAAGGCACAATCTTATCTTTAGCTGTTTCCAGATTTGCATGAGTGTCTTAATTAGAATTCAAGCATTCCAACTTGACACCCTGTGGTTTTCCTGTGCATTTCTTAGCAACACATTTATTGCTTTTTTCTCAAGGCTGTGTTTGTATGTTTTACTAGAACAGGGACACAATAAGGTCATGAGGAGTTTCAAAGCATAAAGGGGTTTAATCTTCATTTTCTAATCTCTGAAAACAAAAGAAGAAAGATCATTTTATCATTAACTTCTGCCCATGCTGAGACTAAAAACTCATTGGCACAGTACAATACAAAAGCATGATTGCTGCAGCAACATGTAACTCCAAGAAATCACCTGGATTTCTTCCAGTTAATCTAATACTCAGGAATATTTAAAAGGTTTGTTGTTGTGTGGGTTTTTTTCTTTTAAATAAAAGATTTCTCTACTTTCCAATATTGGACAATAAATTAAAAACACATTTTAAAAAGGTTACAGAAACACTTTTCAACATGCTGTCAAAAAAATTTTTGCAAGCAAAATGCTATTACTGAATTACTCCACAAACTTTTACTTCCAAGTCCCTTCCAATCTAGATGTGTTTTGTCTGAACTGCAACTGCCAGTTTCTTTCAAACTGCCATAAGAATGGCACTTGAGCCCATGCCAGCCCCCCCTGTCTTTCACTGAGCAATATTGCTAAGGCAGCCCGTTGTCTCTCAGTTAAAGAGTGAAGGTCAATGTGCAGACAATGACAATGTAAGTTTGAGATAACGAGCTAACAGTGACTTCAAGCTTAGAGTTCAAGGCAAATGCAGTGTTTTAATCCATTCACCTCACATCTCAGTCTTTAACTTCTTTTTTCTGAGCATGATGGTCCTGAGCAGAGACAAAGCCCATCAATACACCCCGCTTCTCTTCCAGATTTGCATCTCTTCTTTTGCCTCTGGTAGGCCTGAAAACCACAGGTCCTTTGAGAAGTGTTCTTAACTTCACACAAGAGAAGCCTTGTGATTCTGAATTTCCAGAAGCAGATCACTTTGGTCACCTCTGAAAGTTATCACAGTAATGGTGGCAATCAGCAAAAGTTACACAAACTTACCTTTCTTCCCTTTCTTTTTAGTATCACTTATTGCAAATCAGCTCAAAGCAAAACAAACAAAAAACCAAACAAACGGAAAAACAAACAAAAATATTTTCATTTCTTCCTAACTCCTGGAACACTATCAGAAATTATTTAGATGGATTAGAAGTTCAAACATAAAATGAATTTACTGTAACTGAGTCAGGCATGCACTTCAGGAAGCTTGAGTAATACATTAAATCATCCTAATTTTGAAGTGAATGCTTTTTGCTCACGGAATAATAATTATGTAAGTATGATCCTGATGATACAGAACCTAATCTTAGGGGGGTTATTTTGAGCATCTCTAAATCTGATTACATAGAAATCATTAGACCATAAAAAGGAACAATTAATTTCAGTCTATATTCAGGCTCAGACTTTCAAACTGTTCCCTCACTTCTTTACTTCCACAGTATAAAGTTCTAAACCAATCTACATCTAACAATAGTCTTTGTCTGGTTTCAACAGTTATTAAGTCAAACTATCTATGCAAGCAAGCCTAAAAACACAAGGAGAAGAAAAGTATGTCTTTTTACAGAGGAAAATGTTGAAAACAAACATGGAACTGTTTTTACAAATATTTAAGTAAAAGACATAAGCAAGAATCAAATGCTCTAAATCAATGCAGCAGCTTCACTAGGTCCCAGTTTTCTATCAAGCAAGCACGTGAAGCAATGAATTACTCCTACTCAGTGCTATCCCCATTGCCATGTGTCTGCTTCAATACATATCTAAAAAATTGAACAAATTTTCAGGGTACACTGGTCTTACACTAAACATATTGCTGTTTACTCACCTAAAATATTTGCTTGCATTTTGAGAAGAAGCAATCTGCCGGCTAACATATTAAGCTGTCAAGACATGTAAATTTGGATTGTAAAGTCAAAATAAATCTTTCCAGCTACCCACAGTACATCACACTTCTCCAGCTTCCTGCTGGACAAAGCCTGTCCAGCAGCCAAGGCTCACGTGGATTGAACCACAACTGCCAGGGTCCAGAAAGGAACATTCAGGATGTTAAAAGTGTGTCTGAGTATCAAAGTCAAAGACTCACAGAATAAAGACAAGCCTTGAATGAACACACCCAAAAGGTTTTACAAGTGAAACAAACCTCAACTTTCCTCTTTGATTACCAATAAAACCAAATTAAATCAAAGCATCCCTGCTCATGTGATGCACGAAAGACTTTACAGTGGAGTCTACTTCATTAGTAATAACATAAGTTGGTTTTAGAGTAAACATTTTCCTACACAGCACTACAGTTGAAGGCTCTTTTCCTTGAAAGTGATAAATATTAATTTTGTGACTTCCATTAAATGTAAGTTAAATCAAGTTTGAAAGATAACATTGACTTGTTTATAATTGTAAGACTATGTTATTGTTTGTGAATTTCTAAAGTTATGGAGAAGCATACTATGAGGAGTAGATGTGTCTTTCATCTTAACATTAGATTATCCAAAGTTCATTTTTACTCCTAACACTGCATTAAGAAGGAGTTTTACATGAATATAGATCATCTATGTTAATATGATCTAGCTCAAGTAAAGCCAGCAGAGCTTTAGTTATAAGAATGCATTTGCTTTCAAAAATTAAGTCTTAATTAAAAATTTTTTTGCACCCATCAGAAAGGTCTGTTTTATCTTAATATTCATATTGCTACCAACACCCTTTCCAGAACACTACTAACAATAACATATCATCTTGAAAGTAACACATTTTTTTTTATAATTTCACTAGGATTTGTTTGATTAAAAATACATTTCAGTACCTTAAAATGCATATACATCTGAAGATGGAAGAGAGAAGTGACCTTTGGCAGCCTCATCTGCATATACAACTGATCCATCTACTGTATTTAGTGCAAATGTTTACTCCTTATTGCATTTCGTAATATCAAATAGTTTATCACTTGTGCAAAATAAAGCCAGTAAGGATTCCCTCATCAATATAAAGAACATTCATGGCCCATACACTCACACTGCCTTTATTAAAAAGAATAGAACACTCTTCTAAAAACAAAACAAACAAACAAACAAAAAAAAAAAAAACAAAACACCCAAGAGGGCCTTATTCACAGCAGGAAAAAAAAAAAAAAAACAAAAACAAAAACACAAATTTGTCCATTTTTCTCTTATTTAAAAGTGACTCAACAGCAGCTTTTAAAGTTTGTGATTTCCTGGGCTAAGCTGGACTCCTACTTAAGCATTCTTTTGTTGTATCAGATTCTCATTGAAAGATCCAGGGAAATTTTTTTAAAAAAATATGTAGATTCATGGTTGATAAGGAGAAGAAATATATTTTACATGTTGTTTAGAAGAAAGAAGAGTTTAGGGCATATTGGTGGAATAAAAAGAACAAAATTAGCACAGCATACCTCTGAATATACCTTCTGCTTCTCAACAGTGCTTGGGATGAATATTCCTATCTGCTATGATGCACCCCTAACCATTTGATTCTCTAAGTTCTCTCATTCAAAGTTCTACAGGGACAGTGCCTCCTGTTATGTAGATGTAGCCTAAGTGTTAGCATCTAGAAAAGAGATAACATATTACGGGTTTTTGCAAAAAGATAGAACAGCAGCTTCATCCACTCTATTTCTTCTCATAAACCAACACAAGAATCTTGCAATAGGTTTAGGCTGAAATATGCTTCTTTCTAGGAAAGGATACTGCAAGGACCAAGCATGGCTATAGCTCTGTTCTTACCAATAGTCACAGTGTTTATTATGGTATTTTCTTTATTTTGCATGATATAGCAAACATGGAGTTGTAGCTTAATAAAAAATTATTTTTCCTAGTCATAAAATAGTAGAAACACCATGAGGCCTTCAGAAATGAACCATTCCAAAGCAGAACAGTGGCCATATTCCAGGAGCTTTAAGCTACCATATGTAGTGATTCATAAGTGGTAAGAGAAAAAAGAATTACATTAAAACATAATATTTGGTGTTCTATAAGTATAATCAAATCTACAGTGATTGTGAGACTGTCCACAAACAGCCTGTTTGTCATCACAACTGACAGTCATACTACATTACAGTTCCTTACAGGCTCCTTTGACCAAGCTTCTGTGACATCTTACCTAATGACATTTTATAAATTAGCTCAAAACCATTAAACTGAAACTGATAATACAAAACCCCGAAGCTAAGCGACGTTTGCAAGAGCTTCATGTGACAGGAAATTTCACTTTTTATTACTGTAACTTCAAAGAACAGCAAATTTAATATACACCTTCTCAAATCATAATATTTTCTATTTAGAGCAAGAGGCTATTCCATAAGTATATTCACACTTGGTTAGAGCTTCTGAAACACGCATTTGGAAGCATCTTTCAATTCCAACGTACATCTTTACAAGGCTGGCTAAGAAAACTAAACCAAACAACTTTCTTGTTGCCCAGAAAAGTTGAGGATTTCCCATCCTCAGAAGTGTTCAAGGCCAGGCAATCTGTTAAGTGTCAAGGCCTTGAGCAATTTGGTCTAGTGAAGGGTGTCCCTGCCCATCACAAGCAGGTTGGAACTAGATGATCTTTATGGTCTCTTCCAACCCATACCTAAAACCCAAACTGATTCTATTAACATCTTTCGTGAGCAAACAGTTCACTGGATGCCACTAGCATAAATCCCTTGAATCAGTTATCACTTCTTAATGTTCAGTCTGAACATTAGACACAGCCTCTTGATTAGCATTAATGCAGCCCTGGAACAAGTTAATAAAGATTATTATGGAATTTCCAGTACTGAAGGCTCTCAGGATTCAGCTAGACAAAACCACAACTGAGCTGCACTGAGCATGAACTCAGCCTAAATGACCTACTCAGGCCCCTTTTAACAAATCTTCCACACTCTCAAAAATTCACAATAAATAATTTGATGCAGAAAGCTTATGATTATTATACATGAAACATTCTGATAAGATATACTGTAGCTTTTAATTTCTGACTTGGTACAAATTTTTAGTACAAAATGCTGCTCCCCACCATTAGTTTGAGCTTCTTGAGAGCACACAAACCATTAAGATTATCTTTGACTATTGAAACCAACTGTTTTTGTGTAGCAATGATCATCAAGCTCCAGGACATTGTTCACTACATTATTTATAGTGTGAGTCTCAGTAGCTTCAAGTGCACTGGACGTAACACATTTCTCTTAAGGGGAGATTAGTCAACTGTACAATTTTGCCTGGAAGAACCCTGTCTAGCACTTCTGTTTGGGCAGTTGACTTTCAAATGCCTCTTTGAGTTGCAAAGTGCTTGGATGCAGCTTTCCAACAAACTATCTTCAAAAACTCTTTATCCTCTTTGAAACAAAAGTCATGAATTCGTCTCAAACCTCAGCTTTGATCATTCTAGCCTCCACAACCAGAGTATTCTGTGGCAAATATTTTAAACCCAGAAACAGATAAAGAAATGAAAGTGTACTCAGCTCCTGGATGAGAAGAAATCCTGAATCTTAACAACTGCAGTAAACTACCAGCACAACTCAAATAATTTATTGGTTTTGAATCTATAAATTAAGATTGGCCTATATTTAAGACTTGCGTCTACTGAAAACAGGATTCATTCAATGACAGACATCTTTGTGATGATGTCATCATTCTTAAAGAGAATTATAAATAAAACAGAAATCAACAATTGTGAGTTAATTACCTAAAATAAATCAACTCTTTCTTTCTCAAGTCAGCTTCTACTTTACAGAGTAGCTCCAACACAGTGAAAACTTACATGCCAAGAACATTAGAGCTCTAATAGAAATAAGCAGGGAAACAATGCCAGAAACTTAACAGCCTCTCTTCACAGGTGTTCGTAAGGCTATATCACTCCTGTTGCCAGTGGCAAAGATAAAATTTACAGGAATTCCTTGCTAATAGTATGGCAAAGAGTGACATGAATGTAAAAGACTTGGGGAATGAGAGTTATCCTGCAGTACCACTTGTGTATCTATTTCCTCTTCCAAGAAAGCCTGCTGATGTGAAGCTAAAATTATACAAGTCTGCAACATGCTCAGGGAGATGAGGATGACATTCTCAGCTTAAGCTTTTTGCTTTGGGTCATCTAGTTTCCATCAGTTTAAGATACCTAGGGGACATGAAAAACACTAGAAGAACCTTCCAGTCATTGCTGGCAATCATGGAAAGAGGAACTAGCATGTCAACATTCAAAGAATGCAAATTTACACAAGACTAGAACAAATTCCAGTATTCGAGGTTAGTTACATCTCAAGAGTTACCCTTTCACTCTTTGACCAAGGGTCTCTTTCTCTACTAAGAACTGTAAGACTATCAGAGAAACAAGCCCTGGAGCATTTAGAGTTTTATAGATTCAATAAAAACAACCCCACATCCAAAAAAAAAAAAAAAAAAAAAATCTACTAACATAGTGAAAGGTAATGGCTACCGATTAGGTCTCAAGGAAAAAACAGCTACTAGCATAGCAAATACAGATAAGTTTTTGCCATCACTGCACATTGAAAGGATTTTGAAGCTTAACATATCAGTCCAGATACTCACAGTGGAGACTTATATATGCTTACATTTGAACTGGCCTTGCAAGGCTTTTGATAAACACTAAGGATTTCCCTCAACTTCAGGCAATCTCTTGTTTAGCAATCTAAATAGGGTTAATGATACAGCACCATTACTCATGGCCTGAGTTTAAATTATTGAGCAAGTAGGAAGTGTCATCAGGAACCCTAGAGTTCATTGATGCATCCAAATGTCACCTCTTCCCAGGCAGTAAATGCTGTCTCTTTCCCTTATTAATAGAGAATCTGCTTTGCAGAGATGTCTCCTTGCTGTGCAATACAATCACTACTAGCATCCTGCTCTGTATTTGCTGTCAAAAAACCTGCTTTGACTAAACCTACACTTTGATGTCAGCCACAAATTAACAAAAAAATTAACAAAAGAAGAAGGTTATTTATCCAACCTATAAAGGCTAGGGTTTTTTTCCCCTCATGGACTCCAAGGATAAAATTCTGCAGAAAACAGGGAACATGCAAATCAAACAGGCTGCTGCTTTGAATAAACTTGAAATTGTGGATTAAGTTATTTCTCAGTGAAATCTCAGATCTTTGATATAAATTGCTCCATATTTCTTCTGAGACATTTTTCCTACTCAATATTAATAAGAATTTGAACACCTATAATAAGTGTTTCAGAACTACATAGTAGTTCTACTTCATAGTAGTTTTGAGGTAAAAGCACTAAATTTCATCCTACAGCCATAAATAAAGCCACTTCTCTGATAAAACATTGGTGACCTAGTTCCTTCCCTGGCTGGAACAGGATCTGTCAAAGTGACATGCGTATCCTTTCTCAGTATCAGCAATAAACTGTCAGTTAAGTTTCTAAATTGACACATTCTATTGAGTTTTCATATTTGCATAAACCCCTTTGAAAAAAATTACGCATGCAGAAAAATGTAGTTCTCTAAGCCTGATTCTGATTTCCTTGAAAAACAGTATTAAGAAGGAATATTATCTTTAAAAGCAATAATTACACTACTAAAGAAAGGCCGAATGAGAGATCAGAAATAAGCACAAAATAAAAGAGAACTCAGGTTGTAAAGACACTTTCAAATACACACGTATATCTGCCTGCATATACATTAAATTAAACAGCTAGGAAATCTGTGATATGGAAACACCAGATGTAACAATAAGATACTACTTATTGAGACAACACATGATTAAATTGTGATAAAAGTGTGTATCCAAATAAAACCAACTGAAAGAGCAAGAAGATTTTTTTGGTGGGGTTTTATTTACATATTACCTAAGGTTATCAGTTTAAGATTCAGCATGCAGTCTAGATTTGTAATCCTATCTCACTTAAAAAGCTCAGATACCAATTATATTCTCATATAAACATGCCTCCTATTAGTCAAACCTGGTCTTTCATATGTGCCTCATGAGGAGTCTGCTATACATGTTTTGATATCAGTATCATTTCAACTATCTGTGCCTTTGACACCTCACAGCAAGTCTATTGCAGTCACAGATTACAATTCAAAAATTTTAAAATTCTCCATTGATGTCTTCATTTACATTGCAATTAAGCTGATGTTACATCTCCAAAATGTCAATATAGTACCGTTTTACCTCTGGACAGGACAATTGTAAGGTCAGTAAGAGGACCCACAACCTGTATGGTTTTATTCCTGAAGTCCAAAGTACTTGGATTTCCTTTTGATTAGTTTCAATATTTTTATCCTCTATAAACACAGTGTCATTTCTTGACTGGCTACCTAAGCATAGAATTCTCTGAAAAATTAATTCATTATACATGAAAAAAAACTTATAAACACACATAACAAGAAATTAACTTCAGGAGAAGCACAAGATAGCTACAGAACCAAAGAGTAAATCTTGGGCTGGCCTCCCCCAGTTTAGCACAAGCAAATGGATTTCCTGTCTTTGCTCCCAGTCTTACAGCAATAATCTCAAACCCTCTGGAAGTCATCTAATTTTACTGAGCCCACAGGAAAGGAAGACAGAAGGAAAAGAGCAGGGACTACAGTTACCATCCTCTATGCACACACTACCTTAGCACCTGAACACAAACTAGGAGACACAGCTGGCCAGCAGCTGCTGTTTCACAGATGGCCTATCTCACCTATTTCGTGGTTTTTTTTTTTTCTACAATGCAGATTAAAATAACCTTCCTGGATATTTACACCTTAAAAAAAGGTAAACTCAAAAAAAATTATGAGATACAAGCTTCAAGACTTCTCTGCCACAGCACATGCCTTATGCCTCTCTGTCCAGCCCCAGGAATTCCAGGGAAAAAACTACTTACAAAAGGTAAGGCACTGGACACAAAATCTTTTGTGGACTTTTGCTTTTCTTTTTTTGTCCCCTTTTTTTTTTTTTAAACAAAAATTAGAAAAATGAGAGTCCAACATTTCTACAGATACAGGAGACAGCACATCAGGAAAAAGAGCAGACTGTATCACACAACCACCAACACACCTTACTCATGGATTTACAAAGACTTTAAGCAATATATATGAAAGACAACTTCAAACAGGCAAGTTTCCTCCTGCTTAAGTTGTCTGTTACAATAATACTCCTTCACTATACTAAAAGTTGAATCTATAAGCATTTCACACTGACTCAAGCAGAGCAGTGACGCATTTTCTACATTAAAACTCCTAATAGGAAGAGGCAAGCCTACTGCTTTTGAGTAATTCGATTTTTATTGCTTCTAAAAACCCTTTCACCCATTTGCCTCTTACTTGACTTTCACGCAGCTAAGGTTTGTTCTTTCTTCTGCCTCCATGTCAAGTCATATTTGCAACTACCTCTGGAGATAACCCAGCCATGATATAATTAAGTTAAAAACCTTTAACAATGGGAATTTGCTCACATATTTCTGAAAAGCAGTGTTGTTCTTCTTGCCCAATTCTAATGGGAAGTTTCCATCACATCATCACCTGTTATTAGTCACAGGTGCATGAAAACCTACATTCAGAAGGGAACTTTACATTTTCTGTAAACTCAGTTTGCTTGTAGGCACCCATTACGCTTCCATAAGAAAAAAAAAATCCCATTTTGAGATCCCAGGAATATCCGAAATAGGGCATACAATGATCAACATTTGATCATTTCACTGTGTATCATGGCTTAACCCCAGCTGGCAACCAAGCCCCACACAGTGGAATAGGGAAGAAAATTGGAAGGGTAAAATTAGGAAAACTCATGCGTTGAGACAATCTACCAGGTAATATAACAGGCTGTAATGGTTTGGACCTGGCTCCCTGCCAAATGCCCAAACCCACAGCAGCAATTCCTTTCCCCCAGTCTTTCTTCCTTTAGGGCAAAGGGAAAAAAACTATTAAAAAAATTAAAGAACCCAAAATCAAGTCAGTTATATACAAATATATATATTTACCTATATTACAGTTACATATAGTTAAGATGCTATGTACACAGCAAAAGGGAATCCAAACACCCTCCAAAGGGAAAGGGGAAAAAAAGGACAAAAAGAGACACCAAACAGATATGCACAATCAAACTCAAGAACTATACTAATAACTAACAAAACAGATCTCACCACATCCCTTAAAAAAGCAGGATTGGCAGACACAGCCAGCACTCTCCAAGCTTCCACATGGCAGGTCAGTGGATGCTGCAGGTCTCAGCCTTAGATAAGCAAGACCAACGCAAGGACCCACTGTTCCCAAACCTTGCCAGAAGAGAAGAGAGCAAAGGCCTCTCCTCTCTTCTTATTTAAACCTCAGTTTACAGAAAAATCATATGGAATACTGGGAACACTGCCCCTTCCTTGGTTACAAACTGTCCTTGGTGAACTTCCTTCACCAAGGAAGGCCTAGATTAAAACTACCACATTCTCCACTCCTCATTCCATACTATTTTTACGTAACACCTATATCTCACGTTCACCTATATCTCGCGCATATGTGCATATATATATAGTCCTTGTTTGTCTCCTTGGAGCAGCTGTTGAAAATCAACACCGACATCAGTTCATTTCAGATCTTTGGTCTCCTCGGTCACAATCAGAGTTCTGGTTTTTGGACTGATTCATCGTTCTGGGCTGTCTCATCACTGGATATTGGCATCAGCTTAGTTCAGATCTTTCTTCTCTGGTGGCTGGTGTCCTGTAAAACACAACTCAAGGCACAGAATTAGTTTTTCCCCAAGGTTAAATTTCCTTGAGGCACATACTGGATCTTTCCATCTTTCTTCATTACCCACCAGGTATGTCTTGGCCCTTGAGCAAAAACAATCCCACAAATGGGTTTGTTTTGGCCTGAGGCAGGAGTGACCCAAACAGCTTTCCCTAGCATTCCTTTCAAGTGGATCGCTGGAACTTTGTCTCTATCTACAACGTGGAGGGATTCTGCTTGTGCAGGGCCAGCTCGATTGACAGCATCCTTAGTGTTCACTAACCATGTGGCCTTTGCTAGTTTTTGATCCTAATTTTTGAAAGTTTTCCCACTTAGGGCTTTCAAAGTAGTTTTTAATAGTTCATTACCTTTCAACTTTGCCAGCAGCTGGTGCATGATATGGAATGTGATACACCCATTCAATACCAAGTTCCCTTGCCCAAGTAGTGACTAAATCATTTTTTAAATGAGTCCCATTGTTCGATTCAATTCACTCTGGAGTTCCATGTCACCATAGGACTTGCTTTTCAAGATCCAGAATGCATTCCGGGCCATGGGGTGGGGCACTGAATAAGTCTCTAGCTATACGGTGGTTGCTTCCACCACGGTAAACTCATAGCGTTTACCTTGGCGGGTCTGTGGCAAAGTGATGAAGTCAACCTGCTATGCCTTCCCGTATTTATACTTGTTCCAGCATCCACCAAACCACAGGGGTTTCAGGTTTTTTGCCTGCTTAATAGCAGCACAGGTTTCACAGTCATGAATAACCTGGGAAATAGAGTCCATGGTTAAATCCACTCCTCGGTTTCATGCCCATCTATAGGTGGCATCTCAGCCCTGATGGCCTGAAGCATCATGGGCCGATCGAGTTAGGAACAATTCTTCCTTCTGTTGCCAGTCCAGGTCTAGTTGTGACACCTCGACCTATGCAGCTCAGTCTGCCTGTTATTATCATGTTCTTCATTAGCTCGAATCTTGGGCACCTGAGTATCTATATGGCAGACTCTCACATTCAATTTTTTCACTTTAGCAGCGATGTCCTGCCACAAAGCAGCAGCCCAGATGGGTTTTCCTCTATGTGTCTAGTTCATCTTCTTCCACTTATCTAGCCATCTCCATAGGGCATTGGCTATTATCCACAAATCAGTGTAGAGGTAGAGCCTTGGCCATCTTTCTCGTTCTGCAATGTCCGGGGCCAAGTGGACAGCTTTGAGTTCCACAAATTGACTCGATTCGCCTTTACCTTCGGCAGCTTCTGCAACTTGTCAGATGGGACTCCAAACAGCTGCTTTCCACTTCTGGCTCCTTCCTACAATGCAGCAAGAACCATCAGTGAAAAGGGCATAATGCTTCTCTTCATCCAATAGCTGATTATATGGCAGAGCTTCTTCAGCTCGACTCACTGGCTCTTCTTCTTCTTCCTCATCTGCCAGACTGAAGTTTCCACCTTTAGGCCAATTTGTTATAATCTCCAGAATTCCAGGGCGATTCCAGTTTCCCATTCGGACACATTGCATAATCAAAGCCATCCACTTGCTCCTCGTAGCATCGGTGGCATGGTGCGTAGGGGTCGCCTTCCCTTTGAACATCCAACTCAGCACTGGTAGTCAGGGTGCCAGGAAGAGTTGTGTTTCAGTGCCAACCACCTCTGAGGCTGCTTGTATGCCTTCATAGGTCACTAGAATTTCTTTCTCCATAGGGGTGTAGTTGGCTTCAGAACTCCTGTAGCTTCAGCTCCAGAAACCAAGTGGTCGCCCTCAGGTCTCACCAGGCACCTTTCACCAGAGGCTCCAGGAGGGACCTTTATCCCCAGCTGCAGAGTAAAGTACATTCTTTACATCTGGTCCCATCCTGACTGGCCCAAGAGCCATAGCATGTGCAATCTCTTGCTTGATTTGTTTGAATGCTTGCTGTTGTTCAAGACCCCATTGAAAGCTATTCTTTTTATGGGTCACGAAGTAAAGAGGGCTCACAATCTGGCTGTACTTGGGGATGTGCATTCTCCAAAATCCTATGGCCCCTAGGAAGGCCTGTGTCTCCTTCTTGTTGGTCAGTGGAGCCATGGCTACAATCTTATTGATGACATCTGTTGGTATTTGTCATCACCCATCTTGCCATTTCATCCCTAGGAACTGGATCTCTCTGGCAGGTCCTTTGACATTATTGTTCTTGATGGCAAAACCGGTGTTGAGGAGAATCTGGATGATTTTCTCTCCTTTCTTGAAAACTTCTTTTTCTATGTCCTCCCATACAGTAACGTTCTCAATGTACTGGATGTGCTCTTGCACCTTGTCCTTCTCTTGGGTGGCCTAAATCAGTTCACGGCAAGTGGTTGGACTGTGCTTCTACCCCTGGGGCAGTCGGTTCCACGTGTACTGCATGCCCCTCCACGTGAAAGCAAACTGCGGCCTGCACTCTGCTGCCAAGAGAATGGAGAAGAACACATTTGCTACATCAATAGTGGTGTACCACTTCGCTGTCTTGAACTCCAGCTCATACTGGAGCTCCAATGTGTCTGGTACAGCAACACTCAATGGTGGCATGACTTCATTCAAGCCACGATAGTCCACAGTCAATCTCCATTCTCCATCAGATTTACGTACAGGCCAGATGGGGCTGTTGAAGGGGGAGTGAGTCTTACTGACCACTCCTTGGCTTTCCAACTTCTGGATCATCTTATGAATAGGGAATCACAGCATCTCAATTCATCCGGTACTGCCCCCTGTGCACTGTCTTAGTGGCTGTCGGCACTTGCTGATCTTCGACTTGCAGTCATCCTACAACAGAAGGATCTTCTGAGAGGCCTGGAAGGGCAGATAAGTGCTTGGACTTCTCTTCAGTCACCGCGGCTGCACTAAAAGCCCATCAGTACCCCTTCAGGTCCTTAAAGTATCCTCTCCTGAGGTAATCCATGCCAAGAATGCAAGGGGCTTCTGGCCCTGTCACAATGGGATGCATTGGTCTCCCCTCAAGCTTATTTTGGCCTTTACCATTGACAGCTCTTGAGACGTCCTGTCACTCCAAAAATAGAAATAGTCTTTGTTCCCACATGTCTTGAGGGCATTAATGTACACTGTGCACCGGTATCTATTAAAGCTTGGTATCTTTGAGGATCTGATGTGCCAGGCCATTGAACCTACACAGCCCAATAAACTCTTATCTTTCTCATCCCTCTCTTCGTCCTGGCAGAAGGCAGGGCCCCTCTGTTGGCTCTGGTTTGAGCATTCACCATCGGATCTTTGCTGTGGCTTGTCAGAGGCTTTCTTGTCATCCCGGAAATGGACTTCAGCCTTCCTGCGTCTTGGAGATTGCAGTTCTCTTTCCAGGACATCTGCATCTACCACATAGATGACTTTTTTATTCGCTTCCTTGCTTTTTAGTTCTCTCACTCTGGCTGCAAGTTTAGAAGTAGCTTATCCATCCCACTTCCTCATGTTCTCTCCCTGGGCACACAGATAAACCCACAGTTCATTACGTGATTTACTTCCCTGGCCTTTATCAACAATAGCACCATTCCTAAACAATGTATGTCAGGATTGGGGCCAATTCCAATCAAAGGGTCATCCGATACTAGGCCCTTGAGGTTATAATCAAGGAAAGGTAGAAATTGGTACATGCCTTCTGGTTCCCTTCTTATAGGAAATCCATAGATATATATGAAAAGGGCTAGGATGGCCAAAAAAAAAGAATAAAAAAGCCATGTTTATATATTTGTTCTCCTTGTTCCCAAACAATAGGTATATTTATATAAACAAGCCTCTCTTGGCAGTTTTACCAGTAACTGTTCCAAAACAAACTGGGATAACCAAAACAATCCCTGTCCGGGCCACCAAAAATTTCTGTGATGTTTCAGACCCAGCTCCCTGCCAAATGCCCAAACCCAAAGCAGCAATTCCCTTCCCCCAATCTTTCTTCCTATAGGGCAAAGGGAAAAAAACTATAAAAAATTGAAGAACCCAAAATCAAGCTAGTTATATACAAATATACATATATTTACGTATATTACAGTTATATACAGTTGAGATGCTATGTACACAGCAAAAGGGAATCCAAACACCCTCCAAAGGGAAAAAAAGGGACAAAAGGGGAAAAAAAGAGACACCGAACAGATATACACAATCAAACTCAAGAACTATACTAATAACTAACAAAACAGATCTCACCACATCCCTTAAAAAAGCAGGATTGGCAGACACAGCCAGCACTCTCCAAGTTTCCATGTGGCAGGTCAGTGGATGCTGCAGGTCTCAGCCTTAGATAAGCGAGACCAACGCAAGGACCCACTGCTCCCGAACCTCGCCGGAAGAGAAGAGAGCAAAGGCCTCTCCTCTCTTCTTATTTATACCTCAATTTACATAAAAATCGTATGGAATACTGGGAACACTGCCCCTTCCTTGGTCACCAAGGAAGGCCTAGATTAAAACTACCACACAGGCCCATGTACAAGCAAAGCAAACTAAGTAATTCATTCACTACTTCCCATGGGCAGGCAGGTGTTCAGTCGTCTCCAGGAAAGCAGAACTCCATCACACATAATAGTGACTCAGGAAGATATACTCCATCACTCTGAACATCCCTCGCTTCATCCTTCTTCCCACTTTATATGCTGAGCATGATGCCATGTGATGTGGTAAATCCCTTTGATCAGTTGGGGTCAGCTGTGTCCCATCCCTGCTTCTTGTGCATCCACAGCCTCTCTGTTGGTGGGGTGGGGTCAGAAGCAGAGAAGTTACTGCTCAGCAGTAACAAAAGCTTTCCTCATCCCTTTGTTATCAACACTGTTTCCAGCACAAATCCAAAACATAACCCCATACAAGCCTGTGAGAAGAAAATTAACTATACACCAGCCAAAACCAGCACACCATGCTTTTCTTAGTGGATGTTTCCACTGTCATTTGTTCCTAGGTTGCCACAGCACACTCCTACTTGCATATTCCAATCATTTTTTTTTAAAATTCTGAATATTCCAACCACTTTTAAAAAAAAAAAAAAAAAGGGCCTCCAAGTCTGCTCTTTTTAATTAACTGGATTTTTTTTTTTTTTTTTACTACCTAATTTATTCAAAGTAAATGCAGTTAAACAATCTGGGAGAACCTTCGAGGAGTCTCTTGCTTTTCCATACAGACACACACTGGCATGGTTTTCTAGCACTCATAAAAGACCATGACCTCCAAAGAATGCAGTGTATCCAGCAGCAAGGAAACTTTCTTAAAAACTGTCATTTACACAAATAATAGCAGCTACAGTTATACTAAAGATATAATGTTACAAGAGCTAACCATATCTAAAATTAGGTCATGAGCTCATCACAATCAAGTCAGAAATAAGTGCTTGGAAAAATATTGCATATTGTCATGGGTACAGCACACACAGAGAGAACTAATGGCTCATTCTAAAACATCTAGTCATTGCTACTTAATTTTATTAGTCTTCACCATGATTCAGGACATAGCCATGTTAGGATCTGCACAGATATAAAATTAAATAAATTCACCAGAGCAAGAAACCTTTAGCAAAAGGAAATATTAGCTATTAAGAGGAACTTGGCAGAAATTGTGAGGGGTATGTTGCCATTCAGTTTCGACTACAGAAATATCATTATTGTCATGGTAATACTTGGCTTAGATTTACTCACATGCTGTGTAAATCACTTCACATGAATACATGTAACCTCCTGTCCAAATAGATGCAAACTTCCCAAATCAAGGCAACAATGGCAAATACCAACTTTAACTTCCAGTTAAAGACTACCAGCTGCAAAAAATGAGGGCTCAGGCTCATGACCTCTAGTCATACATTCCTTATTCAGTAATGCTGCAGAATTGTAGTTCTTTCTTTCTTTTGTGGTGTTAAGTCTTCAGCTTTGAATGTGTTCACATAAGCAGATAACACAATCTGTGAAAAATAGCTTCTGAGGTTAGAGTATCCACAAAACCAGTAAGAAAATAAAAGTTTAAGAGATAAAAAGAGTAATACAGCTCTTCACAGGTCTACAAGGAGGAGAATGTTACCAAAAAAAAAACCCAAACAAAAACCAACCACCAGGGAAAGCAATCCCAAATCTCTTGAAATGCCTTTCCTGGGTCTGATTTAGTAGCTACTGAAGTTAGTCCAGAAATTGCTTCATCCTCTAGAATAAGGGTACTGTGAGTTTAGAATGTTAACTCCTGTACCTTTTCAAAAACCACAGAAAATATCAGGAAGAAATTTAGTCACTTGGAGGCCATTTTAAATACAGAAGGCAAGTTCTGCCTCACATAACCTAAAGATTAGACCTGCATGTTATTCAAATGCTACTATGACAAATAAAAGTGTAAGCAGAACAAATATTGTATTTTTTCCACACCTCTTGTTTAAGGTCTACAAGGTTATTTTTTATTGCAAGATGAAAGACTAATATGGAAGTTTTGCTGTAACTTTAGTTGTTCATTGGCAAGGACAAGAGATTAGTCTGTCAACTGTTTCTTCATCTCCTTATAAGCATATTACAAATTTAGTTGTGATATTAATTAGTTTTCAGATTCCTTTCTTTTATAATTATTTGCTCCTAAGCTACATATCTTTTCATACAGCTATTGTATTTTACTATTGCTTTAAAAAGATAACTTTCTGACCACGCTGAACTATAACGATACTACAGCTTCCAATTGGACAAATACAAGTCAAAAATATGCATTTCATTGTAAATAAGAGCATAAGTACTTCTCACCACTTTAATTACAATGTGATAGCTTTCCATGAAGAGGAACTGAAATGCTAATTAACACTTTTTTAACAAGCATTTCAGTTTATACAAGTATTTGCTTGCAACAAAAAGGATTAATATAGCTCTCCTTTTCTGCAGTTGCATTTCAATTTTCTGCTATATTATCTTTATACAGAGTTTGTCTCTTTTTGAAAAGCCAGCGTAGTGGTATATGCAGTAATTCTTCTAGCTTCTTATTTCTTCAACAAAAATAAGTCAGTGAAATTATGAATTATGCAACAGAGCTTAAGAATTTTTCCTACTGATCTCCAGTTAGAATTTCCAGTTTGATATGCTTTCTTGTCCAATAAATTGGATTGATTTTCATATCCTCAGTTAAATAAGCACATGACCATTTTTATCTCAAGCACATTCTTTTTCACAGAATCTGTATTTATTTCCACAGCTCTGAAGTTTTTTGTAAAACTACATCTATAGTTTGCTTTCTTACACCTTGGGTATTGAAAGACTTACCTACAAACAATTCAACATGAGTGAATTGATATCTTGATTGATATCCTGTTAAATATCCTTATTCCTGTCCAATTTTGCTACTTCACAAAGTATGTAAAGCATACGTTTCTCATTTCTTTTTATTTCCTTCCTCCTCAGCTCTGTAGGTGGCTATATTAACCTCAGATTTTATGGGCACATAAGCCATGTTGTAGACACATCATTTTTCAGAAAGAGGCAGACAAAATAATACAGGCATACCCTCAATTAGTAATCTGCAGTCAGCATAGTAGGTAGCTTTGAACTATAAACAGAAACTAGAATCAGAAACAGAGCTCAACATGGCTTCCAAAACCTGCTCAGGTAATTCAAGTTGGCTTGTAACAAAACTGGGCTATTACTGGCCTCCCACACTGATGTCCTGGATAATGCAGCCCCATCACAGTGCCAGCCAGTCAGGACCATAAATCCTATGTGAGGTCAGGGAGGACCACTACCACTTCAGCTCCAATTCAGATTAACAAAATAAAGTTATTAGGCTCTAGAACCATTCAAATCCTACGTACAGAGATGTCCATTTATTTGGAGGCCCTGGTAGGACAAGGGCATACAAGAGCTGTTCTGTCAAGTCTGTTGTTCCTCGTTCCAGTTTCCCACAGAGGTGTCAGCTTACAACTGACAAACCATATATGCTTTGTTACTTGTCTGTCTTTAGTCTTAACCCTGAAAGCAAATCAAACACAGCAATCCTTCCACTCAAAATTAGCCTTATTTAAGGTCAGAAGTTTCCCTAAACACAGGAATATCCTTTATTAATTTTCTAGTGCCTTCAGGACATTAAGTAAAGTAACCCACCTGCACACCTTTCAGACAGCAGTGTCACCCACTGAGATTCTGACTCCTGGCAGAGACAGGAAGTATTAGGTATATGGCTTTAAGACTCAGATTCCTCTCTCCCTATAGGGAAAGTAAGCGGAGTCAAGTGGACTCCATGTAAAGCATGAAGCTGGTTATTTCATTTTTAATGCATCCTTGACTAAAATCAGCATATCTTCCAGAAGGAAGAAAAACTAAGCCGATATGCTTAAAATTTTACTCTCAACGTCTGTTACAAGGGTTTAGAAGGTAAAAAATGTAAGCTTTAGAACCCTAAACAATTTCAATTTGACAAAAAAGACCTGTCTCAGAAGACTCAAGTCCCTTCAGGTTTCAAGAAAGTCAGCAGAAAGTTAAAAATCTAATTCTCTGCTCACTCTCCTCCCTCAGATGCTAAGACAAGTTGAGGCTTAGGCTCTGATAGTTCCAATTCTCAGTGGACTTCCATGGACTACTTCTTTGGAACAGCATAGAATGAAAATTCAGTTATGTTCGAAGGCAAACCAGTTAGAACCTTTCAAAAGCATACATTTTCCCTGAAAATTCATAGATAATAGACCCCAATGGACCTGAAACAAAAGTTCACAATTCCATTTTCTCTTAACAAGGATAGAAAAAACAGGTATTTTTATTACCAACTGTAGATTTGCTGCACAGGGCATGGAACACTGAGTCACAACAAGAGCAGAAGTGTTTACCTCTGGATGCATTCCCAAAATCTGAAGAATTAAAGATACAGAGTTTGCATGGAGGCACATAAGAACACACAAGGTTGAGGACCACCTGAAACCTTGCAAACCTCATTGCAAACTTCTTTCAGTGGTTTAGTGTAAAAAAAAAAAAAATCTAAGAAGTTGAATATGAACTACAGATTGCTGTTTCAGTCCACTGTGTGTAACATGTTCCTTTCACACAATTTAAATCTCATAGTGCTCACATTTGCAATTAATAATCACCTACCTACTCAGAAACACTGTCTTACCAGCTAGAATTCTAAGAATACATGAAAAACTTTAAAATTCAGGAAATTTCCACCACTTGGCACAACAGCCAAGTGTACACAAAGTCAAGATTTTAATTGCTAAAAGTGTAAGCTCACCTCATTTACTCCAGCTAACACAAAAGCGACTTTTTGAAGACAAGCAACAGTGTCACCCTTGGCTAATTCACTGTTTAGCAAACAAGGTAGTATATTGGAGGCAGCACAATTATACGCATCAGCACTACGGTTACTATGGTTATATGTACATATATACCAAGATTAATACAGCCCTTAAATTTTCATGACTAGCTGCTTGTGATGAGGGCTTATTTTCTCTCTAGCTACACCACAATTCATAGGCTGCCATCTGGCCCTGTAAACGTAGCCTTACAGAAACAGAAATAAAACAAATTTTAATAGTTCATCCCCATAACAAGAAGTAAAACTGCTTATTCTACTCCCAAAGCTATTTTTAAAACTACTTATCCCAATGTGCATGATACTTATTTATATGATATCCAACAGGCATTATGCTGAAATGAGATTTTACTCTGCATTAGGTGATTGCATCTTGTGCAGAATTCTTGCTAGCTACCAAAAATTGTTTGCTATTCTGTTTTGTTCCTGATTTAATAACTGAGATCAGGAGCATTTTTTTGGCATGAATATGTAGATATGTGAAAATCTGTGCTCAAAACAAAACAGATTATGATGAAAGGTCAAGTTTGATGGACTGGAAAAGAGCCTTAAGGCTCCCTCTTCAAATCCAGTTTGAGTTTTCTTCAAAGGTCAATGTCACTCTAGCCTATTTCAATTTTCCTCACTAAAGCATTCATGAGACCTTCGAAAGTAATATTAGTCGATGAATTTTGAGAAAACATTAAAACTAGTGAACATTTATCACTGCATGACCAGCACAACACCTACACAGCATGTCAGTTCCCATGATTAAAGAGGATTCTCTGTATCATACATCCTTATATCAAAATTTAGAAGCAGTGGCAGTCTCCAAGCGTTGCAAAAACAGCTCTATCAATATCACAAGTCTAATGAATATTCCCCCAAACATAATATATATCTTTTTCACATAGCGTTATTCCAAGTAACTCCATTTTTTCTGGTTTTGGTAGAGCCAGTGATTTTGGTACTCCTAGTGCATACCAGTTAATGGTCATTAGAGCACTCAGTTGAGAGAGAGAGAGATCAAAGTGATACCTACTTGTGACTTTTTCCCCAGGACACTTCCTCAAGCATCCTGTAAAAATATCCTGTCTTTTCAAGTCTAATGTGACTACTGCATCAACTGGCATCATAGATAAGATCCATAAATATCATCTAAAGGTACTAAATAAGGCATTCATTAAGAATAATGAGATATGTAGGTTTGGAAGACTGTTAGTTTTACTTAAAGTTGTGTCACTTTAGGAAAAACTTCACAAACTGACTCTAGGAAGCTCATTTTTCTTTCAAATTCAAGGTAAACTGCAGCATTCAATTTATATCTCTGGGTTCTGCCTGATTAAAGTTGAATCCTCAAACTACTTTTATTTCAGTTCCCCTGAAACACTTTGCAGTAAAGACCAGAAAAAGTGGAAAGACACAGCAAGCATGCATAAAGTGACCAAATCCTCCCCCAAAAAAAAGTTTGGCCTAACATTTTCCCCTTGCACAAACCCTATTCGGGAAGGGATCTAGACAAGGCACTGTTCCTAATCAGTTACGTATCTTGGAAGAACAGTAAGTCACAGGAGTCGCAACACATTTGACTGCTCAAAAAAAAAAAAAAAATATTGGCAGATATCTCCAGAGAGACATTTTCTACTTTGTTCTGAAGTTTAAAAGTCATACAAGTAGGATTTTACTAAAAAAAACTTGGGACAGGGGAGATCTCATCATGTACTATTACCTTTTGGTATTAATTACATTCCAAAAGCATACGTTGTCCCTGAAAATTCACAGATAAAAATCTTTAAAATTAATATCACTACACAGCACAATTATATACCTCAGCATAAGAAATTAAAGGTCACAAATACCATATTTCCTGATGTACTGACTGTGGTTCACCCCTTATTTTAAAAAGGATGGTATGACTTATACCATATGAAGCCTTCATAATTAGCATTTCAGTGTTTTGCAACTTCAGGGAAAGAGGTGCACAAAGGTTGAGATAAATATTACTTTTATGAGTAATTTAGCAAAATACAATTTAATGTAAGGCAGCTTTAGCATAATCTAACTCTTGTAGACAGGGTGGCATCTAAGCAATGGTGTCTCTCCCCCTCTCAGTGGAAAATTTTTTCAGCTCAGGTATATCTGGAATATTTGGGGACAGCATCTCTGTGCATCAGCACCTGCCTAATTTCAATGCACTCCATAACATTAAACATCCTGTTATAGCAAAAGCATATGTCAGGCATCTGAAAGACAAGTATTCCTCCACTCCAACACCTGTAGGCCACAAAGAGCTATTTTGCAGATATAGAAGAGGCATGAGAAAGGGATGGGCAGACAGATAACATAAGCAACTAAGGGTCAGTTTACTGGAGCAGGAAGTTCTGCTTACAACTCCTTAAATTCATAACTCCTACTATGCATGTTAGGGTTTCAATTATACTTGCAGCAACAACTTCCAGGCATTGCTAAGGCACTAATTCTGCTACCACCAAGGATTAATTTAAAGAGATTTCTCTACATAAAAATTGAGCAACTGTTTCATCCAAGCTCACAGATATCTCACAGAGAAACATCTTCCACAAAAACAGAGACTAATCTTCAAGAAGCTGCTGCCAATTCCCTGTTGCAAAACTTAAACCACGAACTCTGCTCACTCATCCAGAACCCAGGTATTAGCTTCAGTTAGATGTATGGAAAGGGCTATATCATGGCTGCCCCAAAGGAAAGCTAGACTTCAGTACAAATTAAAACATGTTGTTTCAAAACAGAAACTAAGAGACCAGTCAAAGAGAAGGACACAGCATTTTAATTCTACAATCTTGGGGGGATAACTAGCCTATCAGTACAACTCAGCAGTCATTGACTAACTTAAAAACCAAGCAAGTCTTTCTGTCTCCTCACTTACTCCTGCCAAAGGAAGTTTTCTTTCCTGCTACATGCAAAGACAGTGTGAGCATACTGTAGAGCCAAATTCACTTACAAACAAATCCCTCTTGCAGGAAGCAATAGGGACATCCAAGTTCATCTCACCATGTTAGCAACAAACCAATGTGCATATGGAGGGAGGAGAGGATTGTTCAATAACTCACAATTTATAGATGTTTCCAATCATTAAAAAAGAGTGTTTAGTGCATTAGCAAAAAGCACCTCCCCAGGAAAGCCTGTTCAAATTTGACTACAATATTAGTGCTCTAGATGTTGTAAGTTAAAAAAAAAAAAAAAAAATCATTTTCCGAGTTAGAGCAACACCTCTAGCACTGACACCTGACTGAGGTATTACTGAGGTATTAGATATGCAGTTACATGACTCTTTTTACTAATAGCAATCACTTTACGAAACCTACAACACAGGAAAACACTTCCTCAGCCCTTGCATATTCCCTTTGTAAGACACTCTATATATTCCTGTAGAAGAAGAATATTATGGAGTGAGCTCATCCCAAGTGGAAAATCATAAGAACTTTACCCAGAAAACTTTTTGTAAGTCTTCTCTCTCTCCTCCTTCCTCTTTTATTTCCATGCAAAATTCCTCAGCACAAGCCAGTAGATCACAACTTCTTTATTGTAGATAAACTACAGCTTATTTTCTCACAGTCTACACTTAAATAGATTTCCCTTCAACTTCTCCTCATGGAGTCATGAATTCCTTCTTGATTTATAAAAAGGGGCAGCAACATTTATGGGCTATGTCTCTTATGTTCAGGACTAAAAATCCAAATAAGCTGAAGCATACCACAACATCACAAATATGTCCACATCTTCAAGATTCCTCTATTCTTTTAACTATTATTTCTAGCTCTACCTCCTAAAGCTTTTCTCAAAAAGAAACCCAGAGCCCCTCACTAGAACTTCTGTCTCTTTTTCTTCCTTAGCTCCTGGAAAAGCAAACTCCTTCTTACCCTTTTCTCCTTCAATGTCCAGGGAACAAGCAGATAGAAATTTAAATTCCAATGCACTTCTCTTCAAAAAAAACCAAAGTCAACAAGCCAATCCTCCCATTACCTTTTTTAGTACAGAAGAGACAAAGAACACAGGGCAAACCCCAGGAAGCCATATGGATACTGTCCTGGTTTTCCTCTCCTTATTTCTAGGTGCAGGTGCCACCTGGCCTGCCCACCTTCCCATCAGAGCTAGTTGAGGAACACCTGCTCCATGGGGCAGTAGGGAGGGCTGACTATTTTTTATTATATGCCATGAGTCCATAGCAACTTTAATTGTTTTTCATAGCTTAGAAAGAGCTGGAATGTCAATAACTTTGCTCATTTTAATGAAATCCTGCCTGATTTCCATTTTCCCTTAGAGAAAGCTAATGGCATTGCTATTTTTAAAAAAAAAAACAAACAAACAAAGAAACAAAAAAATGTATTGAGTAACTATCATTTATGAAGTAGCAGCTCATGGGGTTTTTTAGCTGTTCTTAAATGACCCATGAAAACTGTAGTTCTGAGCAATCTGGAAGACAATATCTTAAATCAAACACTCTCACATTCTTTTCGCAGAAAAAAAAAGAAAGTCTGAATTATATCCTCTGGATCTAATAAAAACAGGGCAGTTATTCTGTGACATATCCATTTGCCAGGAAATGCTGAATAATATTCTTTTACTTATTTAAACCTTGCACAGATTCTGAAAAGTCAAAGATTGGCTTACAATTTATAAATCTTGAAATTCCATAAAGGAATTGACTGAATAAGTCTTAACTACCAAAACATGAAGTGCTAGAAACAGGGCAAGTTAATCCCAAGCAAGACTAATCTCCTAAAACAGATGACCTGAGCTAGCTTTAACTCTAGCTGGATATGTACCTTATGGTTTTAAGTGAGTTATTATTTTGTAATCTCTCTTTACACAAGGCACTAAAAGGGTCACTTTTTATTTGTGCCCCTCTCAAAGAAACAAACAAACATAAAAGCCCCCTACATCCAAACCAGCAAGAGAATAGCAGGCTTGCATTTTAAAACAAGGCTGGGTAAGTTTTAGTTCTGCTTGATATACAAATACACAATCCTTGTGCAGCTTGGTCTAACTGGCAGTCCTGTCTTGCTTCCTCTTACCCAAAGTAGAAGGGAAGCAGCAGGTTCAAAAATGCCTCCTCCTGTTTTTACACTAGCCATGCTTTGCCCAGGGATCAGGGCATCTGCTGCTGCAAGTGGGAAGCCTTTGCCTCTTGCCGCTTGCCACAAGCATTGCTCCTTCCACAGCCCAGCAGCACAAACCAGCTCCTTGTGTCAGGCAACAGCCATTCCCTCACTCCTAGAAGTGAGAACAAAACACAGCCCACAACAAATTCTAAACCCCAAATCTGTCCCATGCAGCTTACAAAATTGGACCATGCAACAGCTAGGGAATGAATACATTCATTATCTAAGTGCTGGATCTCTTTTCATTAGATAACATACATTTAGGATTGTTGGGAAATGTTGTTTCTTCACTTTCTTGTGAGAAGCTGAGTTTCCGTATGTTCATGGAAGTTCTCTCATTGCCAGCAGCTGAAGGAGTGTGGGTGCCAGCGTGCGAATGCCAAATAATAACGGAATCCCCAGGAGACGTCTGATTCAATTTCCTCTGCAGTACAAGACAAACATGAAAATTCATTGTCTTGATTAGCTTTAGTGCAGGGAAACATCTTTCACAGCTGATTGTAAATCTTCTGAATGATCTCATTTAGCTTTTAACCTTCTTCTCTTTTTCATTGCTGCACAGATTATTCCAGCCCAGACATTCATTTATTTCAATGGCCCGAGACACGCATATGTTGTCTCCAGTCAGAATGAGAAGCTGCTGAAATGCACAAATAATACTAAGACCATTATAAACATCCTTCAGAGTTTCTTGGTACAAACATACACTTCAGATCTTATTCCTAGAAGTAAGAAAACTACAAGAAGCATCACCATCGCAGATAAAATACATCTACTTTCCTCAAAACTGCTATTGTTAAAATTGGGGAATGGGGAAGCAGTTTAAAAACCAGCAACTGCCCCTGTGTTTTAAATCACCTTTCCAAGGACCTCCACAATGGCATGAAAGCCAGTGATGTGCAATAGCACAGTGTCACTGGGACTCACAGAAACAGGGGAAGAGTGTTGTGATCTAATAAGACACTGGCAGCACATTCACACAGCTGTGTTATTCTTACAGTCACTGCATCTGGATTGTTTGTGCCAGCTCCTCTGCCCTTCCATTGCTTCATCTGTGATGTTTCTTTTTCAGCTACCAAAAGAATTCTTCATACATCAAGAACTGTTATGACCAACAGAGAAACTACTCTCTAACTTGTTTTTCCAGAATTCTACTAATGCAAATTACTGAACTGCTTTCAGAAGTCATATGGAAGATTAAATCACAAACAGAGCATCGTATCTCAATCTGGTTTCTATCACTATTCATTCTCATAGGTCAGAAAATCTAAAATCAAAACTGTTGCATGTTTCACAAGGCAAAATATAACGAATCAGAATCTCCCAGTATGTAGTCCTACCTCAGATACTTTTCAGACTTAATAATGTTTTAGAAACTCCATTTGGTTATAAATTTTATATAATCTCTATGAAATAACCAAACATCATCTTTTCAAAGGTGCCAAATGTCCAAAAAATTTGGGATGTGCTTTTTCTCACCATCGTTTCCTAATATAAATAGGAGGCAATAAAAATCAGCAGGAATATTTTATGCTGTTTTCATTCATGCACATGTCTGAAAAACCTTAGAAAAAGGAGGAAAATTAATGCCTGCCTTCAGATAGATTTTAGAGACACAAAGATTCAGGACATCTCACTTTAATTCTTCAATTTCAGATCTAATCTAAACTTGTTACTTCGGTTTCCTCCACAGTCTTCAGGGAGAGGTGGGCATGTTTAACCAGCTATTCAGTTCTTATATCCTGAAGCATCTCAAGATGCAGTGTAGAGTCTGTAGAGATATTTTCTCTCACCATGAATGATGAAAGCCCATCATTCATGGTTTAAACTGGATATCTGACTTTTACAAAACTAACCTACAAAAATCCTGCCTAAAACTCTTTATGTTAGATTTTCCATGCAATCTACACAGAAAGAACTATAAAAAACCAACAAACAAACAATTGTTTTTACACATTTTGTCTTTTCCAATTTTTATTAAATCAACAACACAGAATAGCAACAGCATTGAGAGATCCTGAGAGTCCATCTCTTGATATTCATCAACCACCAAACACATCCATGTCAATGCCAGGTACACATCTGGTCAACCTGTATCGAAGAACAAGTCTGGAGTGAAGGCTGCCACCTCTTGGTGAACTAAATAGAATAAATTTTGGATTAACTGCCATAAAATGACATGCCATATGTGTTGACTTCACATTCATTCATATGAAAGTCGGTAACAGTCTTTATGTCATTCCAATGCATGTTTTAATATATATTGGTGTCATAAAAAAAACAACAACAACCAATCAAAAAAAAGGGGAAAAGAAATTATAAAGTCTTCTACAGAGGCCAAGATTACAGAATTTAAAAAAAAAGTTTCAATTAGTTTCAATTCAAAAATATACCTAGACTGTCAAAGAGTAACACCAGTTGAGGTGCTGTCTTACATTCTAAACAGCATACCATGAATAACATTAAAATGCCCCCTTAAATTTTGTATACACGGTATGTCAAATAGATCAGAAAAATGGAGTATTTCAGATTTAACAAATCTGTAACGTGAAGTCACTGGTAAATTACCCTTCAAATTTCCCTTTATTGTCATACAGCTACTAACCTTTAATAGCTGACAAGTAAAAGTTACTTTTATCTAGCATGTTCAGCACATACCGAAACAAGTTAACAGGTTTTTTTTCCACCAGTTGAAATGTAAGATTGATTTGTAAAATGTTCTCAATTTCTTTTTTTTTTTCTTCTGGTTCAATGTCAAAATTTAGATGCTCCAGCTTTTTCTCTTCCTTGGCAATAGTTTTGTAGTTTTCACAAAAGTTTTGTAAAATTGCTAATATTCCCAAAGCAGCAACAGCAGCAGTGCAAGAGTTGCTGCTGTAGCTGTTGTTTCTTATCGCAGACCTTTATACTGAGTTAAATCTAATGATGACTCTGCCAGGTCTCAGTAAATATCAGCATGCATTTGAAATAACATTTGTCTTGTATTTTACAAATATTACCTGGATTCAGATTGTCCTCATGTCTTACATAGGACAGCAATCTGACAGTGATAAAATCCACATATTTTTTCTTTATGTAGAATCCTACAAGATAAGTACAGTACATTCAAATGACATTAAATTGTATTTCTGTTGCATTTCTGCTTGATGAAGAACTGACACATTTATTCCTCTGGCCAATACTAAGAAGACAAAACTAAATGGGAAGACCAAATTAAAATTATCCTTCTACTTTAGTGTGAAGCAAGTGCACAATGAATTTATTAGCATGTAAAGACAATTACGAGAACGATTTTATTTTAAAAAGCTCGAAACATAAGTACCTTCTCCTGACTAGACAAAACCCATACCAAGAAACATCGAAGAAGTTGTTTTGCCTGTCTGCACTACTTAGCCTGGTTTTGTGATGTTAGAATGGGTGGGGGAGGCAAAGAGGTGAGATACTTATAGACTTTGAGCCAACATCCACCACACTTAATGAGATCCTTTCAAAAGAAGGTCCTACAAGGTTTCTTCAGAAAAGCCATGGTTAAGAGGACACTAAGTTCCCAGTTTGTCTGTAATTCCATTCAGGTAAACCTAAAGGCACAGCCCCTGCAGAGGTCAGTGTAGCTGGGGTTTTGGGTGATAAATGCTTGGAGAAATGCTCCTACTACAGTACCATATTCATTGTTCTGCTGGGATCAGTACTGCTTAAAGTTCTGGAACATTTAAAAAATTACCCGTTATAGCTGCTAAAGCCAACTGTAGGAATGGAAAACTTACAACAGGCATCTGCAATGCTGACAGATCTTTTTATAGGCCTATGAAATGTGTTACAGAAAGTTTTGTCACAGTAATTGCTTTGAAAAAGGCTCACTTTGACATTACCCATTGGTTCCAAGTTTGTAGCTTACTGTCACATTAGGCAGTATATCCCACTTCAGTTTAGAATAAGTGACACCAGATATTTATGGAATAAAGAAAAATGTATTAGTATCAAAGAAGTATTTAAGCCTTTAACGGGATGGATTACCAGCTGTCTCAGAAGAGATGTACAGACACATATAAAGCTGAATGAGGAGCAGCTGAGGTCACTTGGTCTGTTCCGCTGGGAAGAGACTGAGGGGAGACCTCACTGCAGTCACAACTTCCTCGTGAGGGAAGGGAAGGGGCAGGCACTGATCTCTTGTCTGTGGTGATCAGTGACAGGACATGAGGGAATGGCCTGGAGTTGTGTCAGGGAAGGTTTAGGTTGGAGATTAGAAAAAGTTTCTTCCCCCAGAGGGTGGTTGGACACTGGAACAGGCTCCCCAGAGAAGTGGTCACCAAGCCTGACAGAGTTCAAGAAGTGTTTGGATGATCCTCTCAGGCACATAGTGTGACCCTTGGGGATAGTCCTGTGCAGGGCCAGGAGTTGGACTTGATGATCCTTACGGGTCCTTCCAACTCAGCATATTCTATGATAGTACTGTGCCTAAACTGATACTGGAGAATTGCTTTCAGTATAGGCATGTCCTGCAGAAGAGAAAATGAATCACTTTGCTCATAGTGTAAATAATTTTTCTTTCTACTACAGACCTCATTTAAGCAGCACATTAACTTCTGAGGCTAATTTTTTACAGAAGATCTACACTATATGATTTAGCTTAATGGTATCTAGTTTACCAATGCTTTTGTTTCCTATCTGCTGCAGAGCTTTCTGACTTCGAAACAAGATTCTCACCCATTCTCCTCTGCTTAGAGTAGAAAGTCAAAAGAAAACTTGTGTGTCAACATGAAACATTTGATTTTATAACAGCAAAGACATCCCTAGTAGAATGTAACATTATTGTAGCCTCTTAAATTCTGCTTTCTGGACTTCAAAATTACTTCTACAAACTGAATATCTCCCTCGCAGGCATCTTCATGCTATTTACAGATGACTTGGTCTGGCCTACTACATGCAGAACATACTCCAGTATGAGTTCAAGAAACACATTTTCCTTAGTCTAGGGTAAGGATTACATGCCCCGCCCCATAACTGGTCTCTGAGCATTATTTATATCCCAGCTCCACATTCATATGTACCTACAGAGCATGCAGTGCTACCACATACTAGATTTGGAGTCACTCAGAGACACAATGAAGAATATGACTCATAGTATAAAAACTAAGTTGAGATGAAACCAGATTGGTTTTCATCTGGCATTTGGCCTCCATTGTATTTGTGACTTGCTCTCTGGCTTCTAAATAAACTTTTTCCATCCTGTTCTGTAGCCTCTAAATAAGGCTGACAAACCTCTCACAAAAAGCTTGAATAATTTTTTCCCTCCACAGGAGAGGTACAACTACCCTAACCATCTGTTATAAACAGATTGATACATTAGGAGCAATCTGAAAGAGTGACAACCAGGGCATGTATGTAGTTTTAGTCCAATCACCTTCTTCAAAATTTTGCTCCAATGCATGAACCTGTTCCATCTGGAAACAGATGATTTGAGTTTGGGAGAAATGGATTGCTTCTGAGGAGGTCAGCAGGTTTCTGGGTTCAAATGAGGGTGTTTGGTGATTTGCCAGGAGGAACTACTTTTATCTTCAGAGCAAAATGAGTTTTCAGTGTAGAGATATGAGAAGTAAATGTATCATTCATATCTGAACAGGTGTTAAAAATCTTATCCTTCTAGCAATGCAGTAAAGTAGCTGTGCTATTATGTCAGGCTGTGCTCCCACAGCAGAATCACATCTATGGACAGTAATTCTGAAACATCACTATCTCTATTTTAAAATAATCTAGCATGGAATCAGAGCAGGAGCTACAGACATTGTCAGCAACAGTTTGGGGTGTCTAGGTGGGTGAGTCAAAGATAATCCATATGGTGGTGATAATACAATATGGAACTTACGCTTAAATCCTAAGAAAACCTACAGCTATCTACTAGAAAAATATTTTAAAAATCTGATTTTAGGTTCTTCAAGGAAACATGTTTGAGTTACTGCCCATACCATTTATAATTAAACCAACAGAGAATTATCCTTGTCTATATGCTCTATTCTGAATACCTGAACAATCTGAATCCTTTTTGTTGGACATTTCAAGGTTACTTTTCTCATAAAATTTGCATTTAATTCTGACTAGACAAAGGCATCTAAATCAATTCGAAGTCATAGTAGAGTGGATTTCTCTATATATGTGAAATATATAAGTTGAATAGGTAATAACAGAACCCCCTCACATATCAAAATAATTACATGATATACCACCACTTCTCTGGTCATTTTAGCCACAGCTCAGTAATTTTTAATATCAGCTTCTTTTGTGCTTTGACTAGCTGTGAGCTGCCTCAACTAACGGTAGCAGAGGGGATATTAAAGTAACACTGAATATGCATGCTATAGTTTGACCCAAATATATCCTATTGTTGAGGGCTGCTTGGTGAAATCTTATGGCTCTTGTTACTCAGAAATTAAACTCAGTGGGAATGTTCTGATGAATACTTGTCAGAAAATGTCAATGTGTGGAACACAAACTGTTTTTAAAAAAATGTCTTGGATTTGACAAGCTTTGCCAAATGCATGAGTGTTCTAGGCCTGAGTGTTCTAGGTCATGGAGGCTAGTGAAATCAAAATCCCCAAATGGTGTGTGCCTGTCCTCAGGACCTTCCCAAAGACAGGAGCACAGCCCTTTCAAGGTCCACACTTTTAGGGTGGATCTTCTGATAAATAACCCAAGACTCTACCTCTATCCAACAACACAAACTTTGGAATTTTAGACTACTCCTCAGAAAATTCAGCACTTTTTTATGGGCCAACTGGAATTTGACAAGGGTTTCAGGTTCACAGAATATCTCCAAGGTGTGGAAAGCACATTTAATTTTGAAAATAAAAAGAATGAAGGTTTTTTTAAAATTATTTACTTATTTAATAATTTGAAAAACAAAATAATTCTGGTCCAGCTCTTACCTGAAAAAAAGTGCCATCATCATATATTTAAGGAGGACAAGAACCCACCCCTCATCAGTTACCTTGCCTTCCTTAGTGACTTCATTTATTCAAGCCTGCACACCTGTATATGAGCAACTGATCTTGAGAAAAGCCTACAGTTATGCCTACTTATCTGACTTTAGAGATGAAATTTAAAAGACATGCTTCCCACTAAATAGGAAAAGACTGTCCTTTGCTTCTGAGAAATGTTGAGAATGTTCTTGCTAGCAGATAGAATAAGAGCTCCTTTAAACTTTTCAGCTCGGATGTGGAATGGAAACATTGATGGTTCCCTTATGATTTCATTGACCTTTCTGTCAGTAAGTGAACTCTTTAGATGAAGATACTCTTCAGTGAATAAAAGCTGATTAAACTCTTTGCAAACCAGTGGAAAAAATGAAAGTAGAAGGCACCTTTCCTACCTCAAAAAAGCACAAGAGAATAGAATGAGTTAAGGATATCGATGCACTGAAAACATTACTTTAATAAGTTTCATGTGAGGAAGAAGAATTTAAATTACTATGATGATCCATCTGAGCACTGACCTGTTTAAAATGTGCATTTAAAATATTAGTCAGGGATTTTAAATCTGGTAGTACCTACCTCTAACACACTCTCATCAGCTTAAGTAAACTGGTTGGTACATCAAGTTCTCATGTGCCAAAATGAGAACAGACTTATAGAAGTCACAAGAACTCAGGGAAATATCCACTGAGAACTGCAGAGTGCCCAGAAAACTTAATAAATCAGCTTCTAAATATTTTGTAAGTGTTGTTGGTTTTTAATGAAAACTAGCCTCACAAAGTATAATATCTAAGCAGTCTTACAGCCGGTTCTTATAGTTTTCGTTATTTCTATATTTAGAAATAATGAGACAAATTCAAAGATATTAAACAGTGGAAAGAAAAATCAGGATAAGAGAAGAAACAGGGCAGGTGTAGCAATCAAAACAGGTTACACGTGTTTTACTTTTTCCCCAGTCTCTCTCAGAATCACTGCAGATTTTGTGTTATTTGATGAATAAAAATGAAGCCTCTATTCTGTAATTTAGCTCTGTTAGGAATAACATTAGAATTGCTGTGAACAGTTTGAATGTACAAACTGTGTGCACTAAAATTTTTGCTCAAAAGTAACAGTTATATTCCACTTTCTCTAGAAAACCACAGTAAATGCATGAGTTTTGCTTCAAAAACCCAATCTAACAAAATTCATCAGCTCACCCTCCATCAAGACTAGATGTGCCCCCTCATCAATATCTGGATGGTCTCATGTTAAGCAGTCAGGCTCCAGTCCATCCTTCATCCTACAAAGTACTTTTTTTGCCTCACATCTTCCTGTAACCCCTCTCTTCCCTTGGGCACTCCTCTGGTATCTGACTTCAGCTGCCTTTTGATGCAACATTTCTAAGCAGGGAAGGGAAAATTATCTCAGCATTACCAGATGGGAAATAGTGGTGGGAACAGGACACAGCCTCTCTGCAGTTTTCTACACTGACTGTCACTGTGGGAAGGTGGCTGCGACATCCTGAGATTCTGCAGGCAAAATGCCTCCAGGAAATACTATTATAGATGTTTCACATTTAAATAAGCAACAGGATATATCTTTGACTTTCATTCATAACGTAAGAATTGTCTGCAATTTAGCTACATGCCTCCAAGTCTGGATCATGGAGCTCTTCCTACTCCTGTGCATGTAACCGTCTTTCTCCTGCCACAGCATCTTTCCTCCTCCAAAACCTTCTCTCAGTTAACTTTGGTTGCTAGTTCTACTTTTTCTCTCTTTTGGCATCTTTCCGCCTTATTGACATCCAAGAAATTGGTAGTCCTTTAATTCCATTTTCTCTCTTCAGTGTTTGTTCCTATTATTATCAGTGAGCATGACTCCTCTGCGAAGAGAATCAAACATATGTTTGTGGTTCCCATTCTTTAAAACTCCTTGAAAAGGGCATTAACTGCATTAACTTCTACTATCCTCCTTTAATCATGTTTCTCTAACTTTCTGGAATACTTCAAGCTGACATACAACTTTGGTTGTGGAGAACCATTAACATTACACAAAGTCACAAACTTCCCATTTGATGAACACATAGTGAGTGTGTCTAAATGGTTAAATGTCAGTATAGAAAAAAGTTGTGCAATGAAAATATCCTCTTCACAAGGATATTAAGTATAAGCTTATGCTTGGCAGGTCACTTTGTACTTTTGCAGATTTTTTTTTAAAGTTTCAGGAGTTCCTTGGATGAAAAAGTGTTAAAAATTAATTCCAGGTTTTTCACAGAATCACAGAATGGGTAAGATTGGAAAGGATCACTGAAGGTCATCTAATCCAACCTCCCTGTTCAAGCAGGGTCATCCTAGAGTTCGTTACTCACAATTGTGTGCAGATGGGTTTTGAATGTCTCCAGAGATGGAAACTCCACAATCTTTCTGGGCAACCTGTTCCAGTGCTCAGTTGCCTGAGCAGTAAAGAGGTTCTTCCTCATACTGAGGTGGAACTTCCTGTGCATCACTTTTTGCCCATTGCCTTTTGTCCTAATATTTGGCACCACCGAGAAAAACCTGGCTCCTTCCTCTTGACAACCTCACTTCAGATACTTACAGACATTGATGAGGTCCCCTCTCAGTCACATCTTCTTGAGACTGAACAGGCCCAGCTCCCTCAGCCTTTCCTCATGAGATGCTCTAGTCCCTTAATCACATAGGTAGCCCTCCATTGGATCCATTCCAGGAGCTCCATGTCCTTCGTGTACTGAGGAGCCCAGAACTGGACACAGCACTCTAGATATGGCCTCCCCTGGCCTGAGTAAAGAGGTGGGATCACCTTCCTCAACCTGCTGGCACTGTTCTTCCTAATGCACCCCAGGATACCACTGGCCTTCTTGGCCACAAAGGCACACTGCTGGCTCATGGACAGCTTGTTGTCCACCAGGAACTCCAGCTCTGCAGAGCTTCTTTACAGGAGGTTGGTCCTGGGGTTTTCCTCTCCAGGTACAGGACCTTGCACTTGCCTTTGTTGAATTTCAGATGGTTCTTCTCTGTCCATCTCTCCAACTCATCAAGGTCCTTCTGAAGGGCTACACAGCACTCTTGGACTTCAGTCACTCCTCCCAGTTTTGTATCATCAGCAAACTTGCTGAGGAGGCATCTGCCCCTTCATCCAAGTCATTGATGGAAAAGCTAAACAATACTGTGCCCAGGATCGAACGTTGGAGGACACCACTAGTGACAGTCCTCCAACTAGACCCTGTGCCACTAATTACAACTCTCTAGGGTCTGCCATTCATCCAGTCCTCAATCTACCTCACTGTCCACTCAGCCAGCCCACACTTTCTAAGTTTGCCTCTGAGGATGTTGTCCTACTGCTCAGCACCACCAAGAAGAGCCTGGTCTCATCCTCTTGACACCCTCCCTTCAAATATTTATAGACAAGATCCTCTCTGTCTTCTCAAGGCTGAACAGGCCCAGCTTCCTCAGCCCTTCCTCATAAATGAGGTGCTCCTGTCCCTGAAATCTGTAATCTCTGCACCATTTAACAGTCATCCCCATGAGCACGGTGCTCTGCAGTCACCTACCTGGCTAGCACAACTGCACTGAGTCCAAATTTAGATAGACTCTATGCACTCCTTCAAAAGCAGTAAACCAAAAGAAAACTATGAGCAAATACCATCCTCTCCTTAGGGAAGTTACACAGAAGTGAGACAATCAGTCAATGCAAGCAGCATCCTAGATCTAGCACCAAGACCTTATCCGGAGGTCAGGATAGTAGCAGGCACAAATTCTTCAAGAAATCCCACTGCAGTAAGGGATCTCAAATTTGATCTGCTGAGTGGTTCTCCTTATACATGCTACCACAACTTTTCCCCAGAATGCCACAGCTGATAGAAAGCTCAGCTATCACATGAAAGGGAAAGGCAGCAACCCAACTCCATGGCACAGGGCGCTGCTACTGCTGTAATCACCTCACAGGCCCAGATACCCTTGTCCAAGATGTGATGCTATCAAGGTCTGGGTGTAGCTGCTGTTTCCATCCTCTCATTTTTACATCTTGAGTTAAATGAACATATTAACAGTTGCTCTAGAGAACTTCTTCTGTAGAAGATAGGACAGCCTGTGATATGACACTTGTTAAATCTTGACTAGAAATTAAAAACTAAATTATACAAAGTGTCAGATGAGACAGTAATCCACAGTTTGTTATAAAACTGCTGGAAAGAATCCTCTTTCTGCCCATAAGAATATGAAATAATATTCTCCACTTAAATCCAGGATAGAGTTCCAGAGTGGACAATTCAGCAAACAAAACTTGCTCTTTGAAAACTCTCTATTTTGGATACCTCTGGTTTTCATTTCAGTTTGGGAAGACTGAAGCTAGTTTTCTGTCCAGCAGAAATTACCAACCTTCTTTGCACGTACCCAGGGTCTCCAGTGACCACCAGGATGTCTAGGAGGGAAGTCACTCTGTAAAGGCAAGGGTGCAGCGTGGTATCATTCATACTGCTATAGGGTGTTTGTTTCTGGAATGCTGCCCAGATATTTCTGAAAAACTGGTTATGTTGCAAGCCCATTAATGTGTTGTAACACAGTTAAAAATGAGGGGGGGTTGCATCAATTTCTATGAATTTAGAAAGAGCAATCACTATTTGTTTCTTCTGTTCCCAAAAGAACTGTATTGTCTACAGATTGTGTTACTTGAATGGTAAATTTTCCCTTTTATTTGGGCAAATAGCCAGGCAATTAAGAATTTTTTATCCAGAAGAATTAATGGCTGCCTCTGTCACCTTTTCCCTTCAATTATTTAGACTTCCTCCACACTTAGGATAGCTTCCTGCTGGCAGTACTTCAGACTGTGTCTATTAATCATTAACTGTCATTGTGCTTTAAAAGAAAGAGAGTGAAAAGACTTTTTAAGAACAAAAATAGACCTTTCTTTTTTTCCCTGCAAAATAAATGACAGCTGTGTGCTACCTGGATTTACTATGTCTCCAAATTTGTTTTCTTTTTTTTTTTTTTTTCCCCAAAGGAATAATGAACATTATAGACAAGCAGGCCAAATTGGCTGATCCCAGCAAATCCATGTCCCAGGGTCCCCTTTTCTTCCTTTAATATCAAGCTCTGGTAGCTTCTGTTAAAGCTTACAAGTCATCCTTTGCCACCAGCTCCAGACAAAAAACTATGTTCTCCATGTGGTACTGGAGGCTTAGCCTACTAAATCAATGGAAATCTATCTCTTTCAGTGGACAACCTGACCTGTTTTACTATTTCCCAGGAACCCTCCCAGCAGTGTGTGCTCCTTAGCCTCCTCTGCTGTCCTTCCCCAGACAGATCTCTGGTAGAACACAGACAGACACCTCCTCTGCATGTTCTCTCACTTTGTCTTCTCACTGAGGAGTTCACAAGGACCTTCTGTGTCCAGACACTCTTTCCCTGAATGCTTGGACTTTCCATCACTTGTTTTCCTAGCAGTTCTTCTTCTTCATCCTTAGTTATGTGGTCCTCTGGAAACAGCAATCACAGGTGAATGCTTGGCTGTACCAAGACAGACACAGCAGAAAAAGAGAATTTCCCAAACCTTGAGCTTTAAGGCCACAAACAGTTCATGGCACTTCCGAAAATATGAAAACACTCCAGCATCCACTCAATATATATTCTCAGTTTTGGTTCATAGAGACTGAAAAAGGTATTGTAAGCAGAAAATCACATCAAACTGCTGCTATTCAAACTGCTGCTGTTTTGCACTTAGAATACACTGTTGCCACATACCTGATCCAGTCACGCCAATAAATAATTCATTGTATGTCTCACTCCAGTGCTTTCCTGCATGGTCCAAGAAAAGAGGATTTCAGAGAAAATAACATGTCTGTTGAAGAAATGGCCATTTGAGTGTACATAATAAAAATCCTTTTTGGGTTGCAGCACTTCGTAAGAGAGATAAAAGTCAGCTCCAGCTGACAGAAGATGCTCAATTTCGGTTGACCTTATGTGTGTATATGTGTTGGTGTATCATGTAGCCCTCCTCACCTAGTATGTTTATCACAGCTGTAAGCAGAAAATGCACATGGCTGAGCTGACTTAAGTTTAATTACAATTTATTTTACTTTTTAAGAACAGTGAAACAGATTAAACCAAATTTAAAGAAATTAAATAATTCAATGGTGCTGAGTATAAAGGAGAAAATATAAAGATGCCGTCTTTAAAGAAGCCATCTTTTGATGACTACCTGACTATGTAGCAGTAGAGAGAAGCTGGAACAGCAAATTAAACTATTTCCTGGCATCCTTGTTTCTGATCTTTCAGATGAACAGGAATTCAAATGGTGCAATTTAAATAAATAGTAATAATACACAAGAATGCTGTATCTTTTCTGACTACAGAAAAAAAAAATAAAATCCTGAGGTCTGTCTTTCTATAGGGATGAGGGATATTTTCTGGGGTTTTTTGAGGGATGTTTTCTGGAAATTATCGAAAGAAAAACACTCTATTTTCTTCTAACTTTTATCTAGGTCTACATTAGCAAGTAATGTGGACCACTCTGTAAAGTAAAACTTTTGATGCAGAAGTTCTGATACAAATAGCACACACATTTTAGATTTTTATATTTTCCTCCAGATTATCCCTAGTCTGGCATGGGCTGAATACCATAACTTGTCTTTCAGTTTAGTATCACCTGAAAAGAATCTGGTTCATGCACTGGAAGACCACTTCTTGATGCCAGCCAAAAACCTGGGAGACCACTTCTTGATGCCAGCCAAAACCCTGGGACAAACTGGGGACAATTGGGAGAGACATCTAAAAAGTGTTCTTCAACTCAAACTGATTATGGATGCATTTCACTGTAACTTAGTGGTGCCTGTTCTTCCACTGCTGTCACTTCTGGGTTTCAAAATCAATATGCACCAAAGAAAAAGAGGCAATTCTGTTCATCAGAATCCACTAATTTGTTAACTATAACATGGATGTTTATTTGCAAGGGAAAGCAGGGAAGATTAGGGCAAAAATATTAATAGAAGTATCTATTTAGACATTAATTAAATTACAGCATGGGTATGATAGCAAATCAATTTACTTAAGAAAACTACAGTTAATATACCTAATCCCATTTACCTGGAATACATATAAAATTAAAGATGTACAAATTAGAGAAAAAATATCTTCATTGACCATCCTAGTGTCACCTGAAAACATAGCAGGACTCTGAAATGTAACAACTGTAAGGTGCCACCTATTTCTATACTGTTGCAAAATGTCACAAAAGCCCTTAAGAATCCACAGCTTTATACATTTCACTGGGTTACCTAAATAAGTTTGTGAGTAATAAACTCGTGAGATTAAAGTCCGTGAGACTTTACCAATATCAGACATTTTCAGGGCTGTTTTCTCTGAACAACCATGATATCACTGCACTCTGAAGGCACAGCCAGCTATTTGCTCAAGAGATTATTTGGCCTTTAGTGTGCTTTTATCTTCTGAACAGCTCAGCTTTCTGTCTCCTCTGGAGAGCAGCAAGCAACCTCTCTGACACACTTAATATGAAGAATGAAACTTTAATCCATTCCTAAATAGAGGTAACCCTTATGTCAGAAACCTCTGTGCTGCTGGTTTCCCCAAATACCACTAAACTGCAACCACATTACTTGCCACAGTGCTGCAGAGACAGACAGACCCAGTAATGCAAATGGTCCAAGCACCTGGTCTGAGCTCTTAACTTTTCACGCATAAAGTTTGTGTTATCCAAGAAAAATGTTCAATTTTAAAACCTGAGGTTCAGTGTTATTCCTGAAAACAAAAATAGAAAAAGGAACACTTAATACAAGCACACCATTCTAGGAAGCAGTGTCATGAAAAATTCAGTACTCACATAAAAGACACTGCTGCTTGAGGGAACCAAGAAGCGGAAATCACCGAGGAGGTGCCATGGTAACTTGTAACGCCTATCTGCTCTCGCTGATTCAATACCAGGAGTTGAATTTAGCACAGGACATGGATTGAAATGCTATTTTCCAGGTGAAAAGTTAGATGACATCTTATGCACTTCTGTTATGACAGTAACAAAAGTAATCCCCTCAAGACTAGTAGATTTAAGTTCACTGCCCTAGCCAAATCCTGATTTGGTAAATTAGACTATTTCAATTTTTTTTAATTACATTCTTTCTTTTCAAGAATCATGACTGAAATCTGTAATGGACATTCAGTGGTACTTGAAGGCTCTTGTCATCTTTTGCTTATGTTTTCCTCATGAATTCTAATGCTTCCAGCATTTCTGTGAGGGGAGGAGATGCTACAGCTTGTATCTTTACCCCCTCACAGCTTACCAGTGAGGAAATGAGCAATATAAACTTTCTGCTAAACCTGTTCAGTCATCAGCTGCAGCTATGGCTCCCTGGCTCCTGCACATCCATTGGAAGAATTATTTTCTGAGGAATGAGGCTCTCAGAAGCCATAAGGCTGAGTGACCTAAATTAGCAATTATGGAACTAAGGATTCGGCAGCAACAAAAGGTGCATCATGATCACCTGGAATTATATCCTTCAGTTTCTCGGAAGATCTAGTTCAAACTGACTTGCTTGGTCATTGCACAGGAAATGTTGACAGGCCCAGGAGTTAAAATCCTGCCACCTTGACCATACCTCATTCAGTAGACAATTCCCTCAGTGAGCTGAAGAGAATATATAACATATATTTGGGCAAAAAAAAGCCTAAAGGAAATGCATTTTATTTAGTTACATATTATAACACAGCATAACATATTTTTCAATACTCAGTAACAAACTGAAGCCTGCATACACTACAAAACCACAAAATTACTGAAAGTATGAGAATTTATGGTGTAAATATGCTCAGTGACTGCTTGAAGTAGACCTGGACACTCTGCCTGGCCTGGAGGGAATCATCTTCTTGGTTCAGATTTATCCATAACTCTTTGTGCTTCCTCCCAGCTCTAGCTGTGGTCTATCTCCTACTGAAATCACGGTGTGTGACTACTCACGTCCTCAGAGGAAGACACGTTTCCTCAGCTCTCATGTTTTTATGTACCTTCATGAACAAATTAGCTGGGGGGAGGGGAGACCAAACCAGATGGGGGAATGATATAATGTTCTCCTTTGCTTTGATTCCTTTTTTTTTTTTTTTTTTTTTTTGACAGAAAAAGAGTAAAAACTGACCTTCAGTTTTAGGTGCTGCAATTGAGACTGAAAAATTTGGGGTTAGGTTCCCCAAACATACCTGAATTGTCACTTTGCATCTCCAGGCCTCACTTCTGTCAATAGAAGGCAGCTACAAAAAAAGATAATAAAGCAAGTTCACACACTCCTACTGGGAGAACAAGCTCTATTTCTGAACAAGAGGGAATTTATTATTTTTAGATTTTTTGTGGGTAGTTGGGCACCTTAAAGCAAATCTTTTATATAGTTGGTTTTGTAAAAGATTTAAAGCTGTCCAACTGGTTTCAGCTGGCATCCAGACAAACAAGAGAAAACCATGTCTCTTGGAAGACCATCCACCAACTACTCTTTTACATAGGAAAACTAAAAAAGGAGTGACTGTGCCCATCAGGCAGCTCAGCTGATAGTAAATATCAAGTGGCACATTCAGCACACTTACCTTCTCACAGAGTACTTGGCAAAGACTGAGGCAGAGGCTGGTGCCTGGAGTAAGCAGCCAGTGACTGTCGGGGCACTTGTCTCTGTCTGGTGCCTGCTGCTGCTCCCAGCAGGTTTTCTTTCCAACAAAGGCAATGCAGAAAGGAGGCTGGTACGTGATCTCATCCTGACATGACCCTCAATGACTGGGAGCCCTGAAAACCTAGGAGCCCTGAAATATTTTAGCTCTTCCTCTTAAGCCAAAACACATCTTATGAGGAAAGCTGAGGGAGCTGGGTTTGTTTAGTCTCAAGAAAGGGGGCTCAAGGGGGACCTCATCACTCTCTACAACTACCTGAAAGGAGGTTGTAGTGAGGTGGTGACCAATCTCTTCTACCTTGCCTCCAGTGAGAGGACAAGAGGAAGTAGCCTTTAGCTGAGACATAGGATATTCAGGTTAGATATTAGAAAAAACTTTCACTGTGGAGTGGTCAGGCATTGGTATAGGTTGCCCAGGGAAGTGGTGGAGTCACCATCCCTGGAAATGTTTAAGATGTGTCTGAATCTGGCACTGGGTGATGTGGTTTAGGGATTTAGGGGCTACAGTAACAGTGCTGGATAGACAGTTAGACCTGATGATCTTAAAGGTTTCTTCCAACCTTGATGATTCTATGATTCTATTTTTGCCTCTGCTGGTCTATACATACACACAGTGATGAAACGGCAGACTGATGTCATTCTCTACAATAAGCAATGCATAACTCATGAAAGAGAGTTACTGAATTATTTAAATAGCTTAGCAAATATGATTAACTGCCAATATTTTATTTGTGGACAAAGACTATTTTGAATTAAAATTCACCCTAGGATGATGATAGCTGTCTTCATGATTCCTCAGTAAACGTTTTTATGCTGCGGCTGCCTAAGGGCCTTCACAACACTTCAGAGCGTAGCACTTTACAACTGCGACATGGCAATGGTTACAAAACATGTCTGTGATTCTATTTGGTAATAAGGTACACTGTGCTCCATCAGTGTACAGAAGTCACTATTAGCAACAGTAGACTAGAGATAGAAATGCACTGCAACCGTTTCTGTGGCAGAACAATCAGCTTTATGCAAAGACATTCCCTTTTGCTCTCAGTGCTTGTCTCCAAGATTAAGTACATTGTTCTGGGCTTGGAAGGTGGAAGCTTCCTTTTCCCCCAGCACAGCTGCAGTATCAATTCAGGAGCCAGATGAAAAATGATGGCATATACTAAGTAAGACTTGAAAAAGTGACAGCTGCTTTTCCAGAACCCCTGGAGGTAAAACAAAGCTTAGCAAGTTTTTTGGGTTTGGGTTTTTTTTCTTTCTTTCTTAGCACTAAGAAGAGAAATTAATGTTGTTATTTTAATCCCACTCCCCCAAGGTCTTCATATGTCTGAAATAAACTTGCCATGTCAATGAATCCCATAAAATCACATTAACAATGGAGTGTAAATGGCTTCATTTTCTATTAGCACAAACACATCAGAGAGCAGTGATATATTTTGCATGTAATGTGCACAAATAAATATATACACACAGACACAAATGTCTAATCATTGTTAAGGTTTGTTCAGGTTGTTAAGCTTTATTCATCAGCAACCTTGTAACATGAATATTTTGACTCATACATTTAAAATCCACTAGCCACTTGTGCAGCAAGTATAGTTCACTCAGAAGAAGAAAACACTTATGAAACCGTGGACAGCAGATGGGCATCTGTTAACTCAGCTGCAGACATGTACATAATCCCTAGGCTCAGCCTCTTCCGAATTTCTGTTTCAGGTATGATTCCAAGATTCCTTGCCACAATAATCTATGTAAAAGCAGTGTCACAGAAACACGGACAGACTCTGAGAGTCTGTCTCAGCCTTTTGTCCCTTCTCCTCCTTTACTTTCCGTTTTTCACTTGGACTGCATTTCCTGAAAAGGAATGCAATGTGTATTTTCTTTGCTGCCATAAGCAACCTTTAGACCCAGAAGCCTTTAGGTCCATTTCAAATGTTCTCATCATATGGGACCATGTTTGTCACCACTACCAGTATATACTCTTAAAGACTAAAGCTCCCTTTCAGTGTCCCAGAAGTGTCTGTCAGGGAGCAGAAGGGTGCAAGGGAGAAGAGCAGGCAGAGGGAAAAGGGAGGAAATGAAGTAAAAGGGGGAACTGAGGAGAAGGGAAGCTCAAAACAGCTAAGCACAGTCACAAACCCTAGAAAGCACAGGCACAGATGAGCCAAGAATGAGTGGTTGGCCAAAGAGATGAGGATAAGGCAGGAGGTGAAGGGGGAAGGGGAGATGGGGCGGGAGAAACAACAGACACTGAGTTTGTACAAAAAGAGTGAAATGAGAGGTTAGGACCTGTAGCTTAAAGAGGGGAAAACCAGGTAGTGGGCAATGGAAAGAGACAGAGACACTGGACAAGAATCTGGGATATATACTTACTACCTTAGGAAATTATATGGAAGACTTCAGAAGAAAATGCTTCTAAAAGGGTCTTAATGGTGAGCTGCAAGCATGCCACCAAACACACCCCGACCAACAGATAAAACTGTTCATTAAATGAACACACCTCTTTTCTGCACTGAGTTATGAAGAGGGATTGTAAAATAGAGTTCTGGGTCAGTTAATTAAAGATTGCTATAAGGCTTATGTGCAACAAGACAAAATTTAAATGAGCCTATGGTATTTGGGTATATGGGCAAATCTGAATTATTAACATGGAAATCTTATTACTCTCTGTCTGACTTTAGCTATCCATACATCCTTGTGTTTCTTTTGAGTGTGTACATGTGTATAGACGTATCTTTTGGAATGTACATCTACGTATATGTGCAGGAGAACACTAATTCTGCATGAATTAAACAGGCTTCTTTTAAGCTTCCAGCAGAAACTAACACACACACAAACCAATTCCTTGCTTTCATCATTAGTTGTGAAAAACCTTTCAATCAAATGCAACATGAAAGAAAGATGTGGTGTAGGCACTTGCAACATTTTAAGAGAAAAGGCTGTTTGCCTTGTTCCATTTCAAAGAAAACACAACCCACACCAAAACAAAAAAACAAAAAAACAAGGCAAAAACAGGGTATAGACCTCTTTGATTTCCAGACCATTGTTATTCCAGGTGTTAAGACAGGTTCCCAGTGGGGCAAGTTTTAGAATAAAGTAACTGGAATTTGGAGATGGAAATTAGGTACAGCTGTACTTACAAAGGTACAAACCCAACCAAGTATTAACTTCTCTCTCTTCCTTGAAATATAAATTAATCTGTATACTGTACAGGTGCATAATCACATTGCTTGGCAGCTCCTAAAAACTAGAATTTTATTATGCCTCCATATTTGGTAATCATATTCTAGGCTGGAGTCCCCTCCTTAGCACTTGTGTAAGTGAAGTGATTTGAAAACCTAACACATTACTCTATATTCAAAAGCAAAATAACAAAATGGGAAAAAAAATAAAAATTATGAAGTTGTGCAGAGATCATGGAGAAATTACCACAATTTTATTACAGGATTACCCACAAGAAAAATGTATTCCTGGACTAGAAAACCCAGAAACTCAAACTTGTTTTATGACACCCAAGTTTAGCATTCTCTTTTGGCTGTAGTAATGTAGGTGTTTCAAAGAAAGCGTAAGAACATTGTAGTGAGCCAATGTGGGATTATCTGCCTCCCATAAATCTCCTTCTGATGTGACACAGTGAAACTAAAGATGCAAAGTCTAATGAAATGTAATATGCTTTCCAAATTCTTATTACTTATGATGAGACTAGATTGACTTTTTCTTGTAATCGAAATAAGGCTTCCTTTCTTTTTATTACAGATCTTCATACGCGGTGAAGGTTGACCTAACCGTGCTTTCAGTGTATGCCTTTGGATGACACAATAAACCTATGAACATAACGCAAACCACTACAGTGTATCCCAGACCCTTGCAGTCACCCCACAAAACTCTGCTGCTCCAAGCAGCTCCTCTGAAGGGCAATAGGGCAAAATAAATGTCACTTCAGACATGTTCTCTGTTACAGTTTGTAACCATGTTGTTGGTGATACTGCAGTCTCCACCCAATCTATCTATTAGCAAAGCCTGATACAGCAACCTATTTACAGCATGGAAGAGATTCATCCTAAAAGTCTAGAGATGTCAGAGCACAAAGCACTGGAGAAGGAAGGAAACATTTTTAGCTCTCAAAACTGTGGATAGTGGAAATCTACATCGAGCAGCATCATCTGAGCCCTGAAATGGCTGTAAAAGGTCCTTATAGCAACCCAGTAGCCATGTAAGATTTGCTAAGACGTCTTATTTCTTGCAATCAGTTTCTTGACATAAATATAAACTCAGTAAGTCTCAGCAGCCTGTCATTCCTAATTTGCAAGGATAATAATGAAGGGGCTTTTTTTAGTGAAGCATGAATTCTGCAAGCTCTCTAGTCTCAGCAACATCTGTCCCTGCTCTCCTGCCAATCCAACCATCTTGACAAAAGTAACACAGCACTCTCAAGAAAAAGGAGCAGAGAAGGAGCACATAGTTACTCCACTCAGTTTCAGCTGCAGCAAGTTGAACCAAAGATAAGAACAAACAGATGGGATGTTCAAACAGGACCATGGCCATTGTTCCTGTGGTAAGGAGCTTGCTCAGTCTCAGTACATCAGCATCTTGAGGCAAATGATGTCTGGAGAATGCACCGAGTCCTCATTAAACCGGCACAAACAGGCACAAAGTCACAGGGTCTCTTTCTTGCTTATAATGGGATTTTATTGCCTCCTTTTGTCTGTCCCTCAAGGCAACTGCCTGCTTCACCTGCTCATAAAACTGGGCCAGCTTACTAGGGAGCAGCAAAGTAACACTCAGCTTTGAGTTAGTATTCCATCAGATGAGTAACCCTACACAGGAGTCTTATAATTTCTACATGAAAGGGGAGACACTTCAACTTGCTGACCCTTAAACTTTGATTTTTGACCTGATCTTAAAACTTTGCCTTCCCAACTTCTGCAAATAGCTACGGGTTTGGAGTGAAGACAATGTGAAGGCTGAACACACTGCCACTGGCAGAACCAGGCTCTAAAAATTTGAGGACAACTGATGGATATTTTAAGTACCTAGTTCATACCTCAGTGGCTGTATTTTAGTGCAGGGCAAAACACTTTACCTTAAAGATATAACCCCCCCTTCCTCAGCTATTATGACCCTGTCACATACTTGGTATAGCAAGTGCCAGCTTCAGGTATGCCTTCAATAGAAGTACTGAGCATGTCTCCACTGATCACAGTGAGACTGAAATTAAACTACTACCAAGTGCTTTTGCACACCTCACAATATGTATTGAAGTACTAAAACACATATGAACAAGTGCATAAATTTGTTTCTCAGAGTTAAGTTTGTATCACAACACTGCCTAGAGCATATCACTCAGGTTACTTCCCAAGCTCTTCAAACTATTAGAACTGATCCATAATGCTTATTTACACAACTTAACTCAGAATGACGTCTCAAAAAGCTGGTTGTAAATTCCAAACCCTTATTATGCTTGTCTGTTTTTTTATTGACCTCCATGGATTTGGAGCGGAACTACTGAACTGTACTTCTTACCTTCAGTATCTTGCCAATCCTGTGGGACTGCTTAAGAAATAAAGCACTACTCTGTTTGAATTACAGCAGGATCTGGCCATCAGGAACAACTTGCGTTTACTCATGTTTTCCCAAGGGATGCATTCTGTAGCATCATTTAAATATATCTGAACATGGAGCAAACAAGGACAGAATGATAAACCAATAAACATTCAGCTGAAAGAGAAAAAACATATACCGAGTGCATATGCACAAAGATTCCCCGCCACTTTGCTGATTTATTGTTTTTCAGGGTCAAGCCATGTTTATATGAAGTCGCTTGCAGAATTATAGATCTGTTTTTACTCCTGTTTGGCACAAGGATACTTCTTGCATAAACTTTAATGACAGGTAGTATAGATCTTCTCCAAGCAGAGCCAAGTTAAGGTGAAAATTTTGGAGATCATGCCTTCAGGCAATGCTCTGCAATGTTATACAGGATGAGAATCTCCGCCCAGGTGGCTTCCACATAACTAGTTTGCGACTCACATACAGACACTGATTCTAAAATATCCCTTCTAAAGTAGTACATTTTCCTAAATAAACAATTAAAAAACCCTGTTATTCAATATAAAATAGGATAATTTTGATGTATGCCTATAATGAACACAGAGTAACCTATTTATGATTTTTGTTTACATAATATTTGTATATTGTTTTTCCTCTTGTTGAATTAACAAAATAATTCTAATTTAAGAAAAACTACCAACTAATCTCCAAACTGAGTTAACTGAGTGCTTTTCTATTGATAAATCCTCAGGTAAAGCAATACATTAGTTTCTCTGCATTCATTTCTTTATCCTCTCCATTTCATTCTCACGGTGTTTCATTTCCAGCATTTTATATTCACGGGCACTAAAGCTGGGGACACTGAGCCCCAAACACAAATAGACTGAAGCTGGGCAGCTGAAGAGATTACTACTCTAAGGCATCTGTCCAGTTCAGCTTTCACAGAGGTGGCAGCTACCGTGACAGAAAGCTGAGTCATGCATAAAGGCAATCCAGTGTACAGATCAAAATAGTAATACAGATCAGCACAGGTTCTGAACTGCACACTGGCAGCCTGCAAGCTGCACAGACCACCTGCTTCATATGCAATGCAACGATGCCTGCCGCCAGCACCGTATCAGCCAGGCAACCAACAGACAGGGGGAACAGCTGCAAGTGATATGCCTGGTCCCATTTCATTCAGACTGGGCTCGTGAAACAATATATTCAGTTAAAAGTTGATGTTTTTGTCAATGCTGTCAAAGACAAAATTCCAAAAGAATTCAAATTATGCAAAGTCAAGTTTTCAACTTAGTGAAAATGACTGCCAAAATGAGTCGTAAAAAAACCACTGCATTATGGCTGGAATGGTAAAGGGGTAGATCAATGAGCCTCATCTTCCAAAGAAGCTGTCTGAGAAAGTGATGATAACACTAAGGCAGCAGCAATATGAAGTGAGAGTCTCTGCATCCTTAGCAGGAGGTGCTTCCACAAACAAATTCCTATTTAAGGGCTACCTAGTAGTTTATGCAGAATAAAGGAGATAGCCCAGCTGAGAATTAGTGCCAGCAAAGTACGTAAGACATAACTCAGCCCACACTATAAATCATTTCCTTCATGCACTCATTAACTGTCTGCAGCCTCAAGGAGCTGCTTTTCAGCTCTGAGTTAGAGAAATTACCTATTAGTGACACAATCCAGAAAAAGGCACGCCTAAGCACATTGGCTACACAAAGGGTAAGACAAGTGCAGATAAGACCAACAGTTTTGTAGGCAATGACATGCATGAAGCCTCATTTCCTACAGAATATAATTTTTAACCCAATTTTTTAATAATTTATAACCGAATTATACCAAAGCTTCAGGCTTGTCTTAACAGAGCACCAGAGAATCCACAGAGAAGAGAAATATGTATGTCTACCATGACAGGCTTCAAGTGAGATGTGCTCCTTATTGGGCACTGCAGAATCCTACAGAAAAACACATTTTTATTGAAAGTTGGATTTTTCCAATTCCTGAACATTTAGTTCCCAGCAGTCCCACAAGCCCTCTGTTCAGTGCTGACATTTCAGTATTAATGGTTGAAATATATGCTGCATATTTTACCTCTTCGCACGTAAGCATATTCTTCCCCGCCCAGCTACGTTCACAGAACTTAGAAGAATGTTCTTTCTTTGAGAATTAATATCTCAAAATTTGCCCCTCTGTTTCATTTGGTTGAAATCAGCCCAAAACTTACGGGGTGAAGAACTAATAAAGCAACAGCAAGCAAACAGCAGCAAAATTATTCCCTTATATGTAAATACACACGAGATGCAATTCTGCATATGTCTTATTTCTTTAGGAAATCAGAATTTTTCTTAAAAATCTGCTCAGCAGTACTTAAGGAACTCATCTTGCTGTCAACTTAATATCTGAAACCGAGCTGAACAGTTTGCTTCTGCCTACTTTAGTAGCATTACCTCCGCGAAAGCCAGCTCATGCTCCCCTATTGCTGCCACAGCAGGCAGCTCGTCCGGCTGGGACCACAGGGGGGTAACGCAACCGAGTACTGAAAAGCCTGGAGGCGAGAAGAAGATCTCAGCTCCTAAATATTGTGTATAAAAACATAATAAGGTTGTTTTATATACATTATACATAGTGCATTACACATGTAGAAATACACAAACCAGCTTTCTATCAGTTACATCACATTAATATATAGATACCGCTCGCGTAAAAGACTTTTCTTTCAAACACCTGCAGATCCCTCTGTCGAAGGCTGCATCCTCCTCCCAAGAAGGATTCCCACGGCCAAGAGACCCATCAGGCTGGCTGCGGCCCCGTGCCTACCCCTCCCCTGCCCCTCCAGCCCCTCCTCTCCACCGTACTGCCAGGTCCCTGCCTGCCCGCCCCTCCCGGGGAGGTTTCTAAACTCCGCGGATCACCGAAGGCCCGCCGCCCGCTGGGGCTGGGGCCGCAGCACCGCGCAGAACCGCACCGCACCGCGCCGCGCCGCCACCCGACCCCGCCGCCCTCCTGAATATTTCATCGGCGCTGCCCGACGGGATGCCCCGCCACTGACTGCTGCAAAGGGACCGCATCCCGACGGCGGCGTGGCTCACTGCTTCCTGCCTCTTTCATTCTTCAAACCGCAGCTTTTCATTTATTCCGATAAATAAATAACTGATTAAAAACAAAGGAAAGAAAAAAGCAGCAAGAGCATCTCTCTTTTGTATCTGAGCAGCTGGGACTCCTGTGCAAGAGATTACGGAACACAACACAAGAAGGGCTCTGAACTCTTCCGAGCCCAAAGGATAAGCCGGCAGCAGTTTTCCTATAAAAATCCGATTCCGGGGCTGTGACACACTCGGAGGAGCGAAGGCGCCGTCAGCCTCACCGGAGACGTCCCCGCTTTGGACACCTCAAACCCTCTCGGGCGGAGGGTGAACCGGAGGGACTGACTCGCCGGCCACGCCGCGCTCCCGGGGCTCAGCCTCCCTCTGCTCCGGGGCCGGGCGGCGCTGGGGGTCCGGCTGCTGCTGCCGCCGCGCCCGGCACCGCTCCGCCGCAAACTTTCTTCCCGTGCCCTCCTCGCCGCCGGCGGCCGCAGGGGAGCGGCGCGGGGGGCGGACGGCGCCCCGTCTCCCCGCTGCCCCCGCGCTCCATCGCCGGGCGGCGGCCACAGCCCCAGCCCCAGCCGCGCCGCCGCCGCGCAGGCAGGCGGCAGCCCCGGGCCGGAGGAGGGTCCGTATGGCCGCTGCCGGCCAGCCGGTGGCAGGAGCCGCTGACGCCGCCGCGGGGGTGCGGGGGCTGCCCTGAGCCGGCGCCTCGCCCTGCAGCGCGGCGGGATGTGGCCGGCCGGGGCGGGCGGCAGGCTGCCCTGCCCGCGGGACGCGGCGCTGCGGCGAGCGGCGTTCTCCGGCAACCTCTCGGCACTGCCGTCCCACCTGGTGCCGAGCGGCAGGAGCGTCCGCGTCTTCATCAGCGCCAACCCCGAAGGTAACCGCGGCCGCCGCGCCCGCCCCGCAGCTCCCCCTGCCGCCCGCAGCGCCCGCGCCGCTCCCCGAGCCCGGCCGCGGCTCCCGGGCACCCTCGCTCAGGGGCTGCGGCGTGGGCGAGCCCGGCTCCGGCCCCTCTCCGCAGCCAGCCCGAGGGGCGCCAGGGCACCGTGTGGGGCGGCGGGACGGGACAGGACGGGTCGGGGGCGGGCGGTGCGGGGCGCGGTGCGGGGCGAGGCGGCCGCGCGGGTGTGGGGCGGGCGCGCTGGGCGCGGCTCTCCCTGCCATGTGCGGGGTGTGGGTGTTCGGGTTCGGAGACGGCCGTGTACTTCGCTCCTGAAGTTTCATGTCCGTGAATAACACGCCTGAAAGGCATCGGTGCTCGGGATGTCCTGTCATTTTTGTGCTTTTGGAGCTGTAGGACATTTGGGGGGGGGGGGGGGGGGGGGAGGCAGGGACGTGGAAAGGGTCTGCCTTCTAGCGAAGAGGGAAGCTTTTCAGGGAGGATGTATTGAAGAGCTCTCCTGGGAAGTCTGGTTAGTTATGGTTTCCGATTGATTTAATAGCACTATGAAAGCAGGTCTCAGCCGGTTGAGGCTACAGCTAATGTGATCCTTTGATCCCGGCTATACTCCGCTTCCAAGGAAGCATTCACTGAAATCTGCAGTTTTAGCTGCTTCAAGTCGAGGTCGCATACCTGGTATCTGAATTAATTAGGTATCCTGCTACTTAAAGCCTATTTTTTAAATTACCCTTTGATTCGAGGAATTTGCATACATTCAGGAGGTGTCATTCCTACTTGTAAGATTGGAGTTGCTGAAGCATATTCCCACTCGAAGCACGGAAATAATAAATTAGGCATTCACACTTAAGACGTTTCTTGTCTGTAAAAAAATGAGCCCGCTGTATTCACAATTATCTTTCACACCACCACCCACCGCCTTCCCCCCCAACGCTTCTAATTCAACAATACTGTCACCTTTTATGCAAACATCAGAGATCTGAAAATCATGCCTGAAATAACAAAACAGTTTGAATTTTGAAGTGAAAATTGTCTTAGCATCAGTATTTACAGGACTATGAGAAATAGTGCTCACAAGCAAAAAAAATGGGCATAGTGCTGCTCTGAAGAATTCCCACACATCCAGCACTTCTTGCTTTCGACACAAGGAAAATCTCAGTTCTGATATCCAACATCACTGTCTGTTTAAAAAAATGATATTCTTAAGGGGGGCGTGAAGATGTTTGCAGTTTATTGTTGCAGTCTAAGCAAAGAAATATATAAATAGTGATAATTGGGGAAAAAATTATTTGGCTTTGAAAGAAAACTATTGTGGATTTTTAGAAGATATGTTACTCATTAGAAATGGATTTCTGCCAGTATTACCTTAACTATGAAGCTACTGATACCTCTGTAGTTGACATGAACGGCATTTAGGATAGCTTGGTATGTTAGCTAGATATTCGTTAAATTAGAAAATCCACTAAGTCAAACCTATTCTAAAAGTTTGGATTTAAAGACGTTTTCAGGATTTTACCCCTGCATTGTTATTTGAAAGTATCAGCTTTTAAAAAAACAACACTGAGAGACAGAAAAAAATGTGGTCAGTTTAGAATGATTTACATTGGCTTCCTTGGAGTCTCGCATGGTCAGAATGATTACCACTCCTCATGTCCAGTATTTTATCTGTGATATTGCTCCTGCTTTTAAAAGAGATAGTATGGGACCAACATTTCAGAGCAGTTACAGATTTTGTTTATGAACATTTAAAGACTCTAAATGATGAGAAACAACCATTACTATTTATCAGTGATAACGCTGTTGCTGAAGTATTATTAACTGCATGTGCCTCTGAAAAAGTATGTATGGATAAATAAGGAAAAGTAGCCTGCAATGGGGGTTAGATATCATCTAGTAAAGTACTTAGAAATGGTGTTGATAAAAAATTTGAAAAAGTTCACAGTGCAAGAGGTAAACTCTTCCTACTTAATAAACCTTTTAGCACATTCAAGCCCCAAACTACAATGTATATTTGCATGACCAAGGCCTCTCTTGTTAATTTTCAGCATATCAGTACAGTTTATACTTGTTTTTCTTGATGCAGAGCATCCCTGAAAAGGACAGTGAGTCCCCAGACTCCCAGAGACAGACTTGAACTGTGGTGTCAGAGAATCTTAGGGATTAATCCTACTAGCAGTCACAAGAAAACTTGTGTAGTAGGAGCAAAATTGCTTCCTTTTGCAGTCTTGCATTCTAGAGGAAACTTTGTAGATTAATGAAACTGTATTTTCCCCTAGTACTTTAACAGTACTGTCTTGCCCAAATTGTACATATCAGTTAATCCATCTTCAAATCATGAAAATGCCTGGATCTTTAGAAACATTGAAGTTGCTTTGTTATTTGGATACAAATAAGCCTGTTTTCCCATTTCAGTAGATACAAGCAATCAGCCATATGTGTAATATGCATTTTGGCTAGGAGACATTGAAGATTTTGCTTTAAATAATTTATTGGTTTTCTGAAGATATTTTTATTGCTTCAAAGTGATAAGGAAAGTAAGTCATATTTACTTGATTGTAATAGTTTGTGATTTACTATTCCATGTAGAAAACTGTGGATCGTACCAGCAGTCAGTTAATGACAGTTTCTCCGCTACTCAAGACTGCCTGTATAGATGCCTGCCATTAACATACAGTTCATATGAAATACAACAAGTATAAACTTCCATATAGTCCCATTACATGAAGCTGTGATATCAGCCCTATATAAGTTCAGGACATTCCAGATATTCTTGTTAATACTTCAAAGAGAAAATTATTTGAGTTGAAAAGTTCACTATTTGAAGAAGTTACGTGGTGATATAAGCAATGTTACAAGCTCTGGTTGAAATAGGCGCCTTAACTGGAATTAGAAATTTGTCTTGAAAGTGAAATCCAGTGAATCAGAAAATGCAGTCAAAACTGACAATTTTAAATCCTTTGGTTCTTCTGAAGGTGGGGAAATTAGACCTTTGCTAGTTTGACTTAAAGTCTTGTTATTGCTGTGATTTTCAGTTTTATTTCTGAAGATGTCTCAGTAATTTAGTAGAAACTAATGAATTCACTGACAAGGGATATGTATAAAGCCAAATCCCACACACAGGTGGTTCCACTAAAGACAGGATGATAATACCTTTATATAGCATTTCAGTGTGTCCTGACATATGTGGTGTTAGCCAGCCTTATCTCAAAGTGTAAACAGGGTTGCACCTATCACTTCACATGGTAAGGATGATCCCTTTTCCATCTATTATTTCAGTTGCATACTGCACACTCTCCTCTGTGCAACATCTCTACATACTTCCTAAGTTCCAACACCAGATTGCTTTTACTGGATTCTGACAGTTAATATTTTTAACCATTTTTTAGCCTATTAAAGCATTTCTGTTGTACAAACATAAACAATTGTGATGAGACCATAAACAAGCTTTATTTCAACTGCCCTTTTAAATTCCTCGTAGTTTCTGTGGCTCCAGTACCCATTTTTCGAACTCATAAAACCAACTACCAGTTTTGGCACGATTAACAGTCTAAAGTATGGAGTCCTATGCACATGTAGAAATGTAAACAAAAATCTTATTCTAACAGAAGATACTACTGATATTACCATCTGACCTTATTTTAAAAACATAGCATAAAACTAACCTGTAGAGCCGGAAATTTACTAGCTTTCCCATACATTCCCAAGGAATGAATTTTCCTTGTCTTACGCTATTGAATGACTTTGTGTTTTCTTGATTTATTATTTGATTTTTCACCTTAGTTTATTTCCATTGGCATGCATCATCTAGAACATTGTATTAATTTGAAAAACACTGGACTCTAATAAACTACAAATGTTTGATGCCCAATTTACATATTTTCTCATATATAAAGCAAAATTCTCACCAGCAGTTACTTTTGCTGCCTAGAAAAAGATTAAATAATGATTGTGGAAATGGGTCCAATCTTTTTATTTGGACCTGTTGTTGCAGGCTGCTTTTCAGGAATTTCATGTATTTTTATCCATGTTGATGTACATGTGAAACAAAAAAAAACTTATGTGAATTTGCAGTTTAGTGCATATAGTTTAGAACAAGATGGTGGATAACTCATAACAGTTGAAGAGTTATAATTGTTTTAATTACAAAGTTATTGTCATATGTGATAAAAGAAAGGTATAATCTTGCATTCTCAGCATTTTCCAGGTCTATTATATTATTTTTACATGAATTTTTTTTCTTTTAAATAAAATGTAATTGAGGAAATGGTAATGTGGGAAAATATTCAAAGGTCAGAATAATACTTAGTTAATGATGGTCCATTCTGACCAGGCTCAAAATACCATATGGTGTCCCTACTTGGATTCGTTACATGAAGAGCTTTTTATAAAGACAATTTTATATAATCTGAGTGGAATTTATTCCTTAGCTAAAGAAAACCACAGATGTTCAAGTGTATGAAATTGCAAAGGAGGTGTTGCGGAGATGTGGAGACAAATAACTCCAGGACTTTTTTTATGCTAAGTGTTAGTTCTGGTTACCTAATTTTGTACCTATTTATGGTTTTATGTGACGCACAGCACAGTAGTGTCTAAAAGTCAAAGAAGTTCAGTAGTTTTAGAGATAAAGTATCTCAGAGTTTGGGGTAGAAACATGGTTCTAGTACCCAGGTTTGGTGTGGACTTTAATTTGAAATATATCTTACTTCATGAGTCCCAGAAGTTAGAGATACCAACAGTTTGTTAAGTTGGAAAGAAACCTGCCATTTTCAGCACTTCTGTCTTGTGTGAAGTTTTCTCTTTTTCTTGTGCTATGGAACAGATCTGTTGTTGGTGTGGTTCAGCAGAAAGCAAGATCTGACTCTCCTTGAGACTGGATGACCAAGTCTTATGCAGCTTTTAACTTTTTTTGTTCAAGGCAGGGCGAGTAGATCTCAAGCAGAATCAGTACAAGATGTTTTTCTTCTAAGAAGATCCTTAGAAGAGAGCCTTTGTTCCTGTTAGAGGAAAGTATTGTTTTGGGCTAGGGTGAAGACTGAATTGGATTGAAGTTTATTCTGTCAAGCAGATAAGCTATGTAGTTTGTTGGTTTTGTGGTTTCTTCTTGATATTTAGAAATAAGCAAAATTACCTGAAATCCAGTCACCTTCCTGCTAAGCAACACCTGGAATTACAAGCTCCAAACATTTGGATTAGGTATTCACACTATCTACTTTTTAAAAAAGCACTTAAATTTTTTAATCTCATGACCATTCTTTTTTAATATTTAAAATATCAAGATTGTAATTTTCTCTAATTTAATGTGTCTGCAGTGTCTATACAAATTTATGCACACATATACGCAAATTATATAAAATTATAAACTGTAACATTGTATAAATGTATGTATGAAACTCAAGCCACACTCTCATAGACTATATTCAAACTTGCTGTTAGTTCTCAGTTCTCTTGTGAGAACTGAGTACTTATGTTCAAAGGGCAACACTCAAGGTCGTATTTCTAGCATTACTGAAGAACAGCCTAGGTTTTGTTGAATGTTATTGTAAAAGCAAAAGCTTCAGGGAGGAGTTTAGATTTTATCCACAAGTAAACCTGTAAACATTCGGGGTTGTATGCACCTGCAGCTTAGTTTCTATGACTGCTTTTTCTTAGAATTGAAGAAATAGTATTAAAACAAAGCCAAACCTACAATTTGGGGTTTTTTTCTTTCTAATTTGGCAAATACTGTTTTTCTTCAGATGTCTTTGCATGTACTAGACTGGCTCCATATATTGTAGTGTATTTATATGTACAAACATACATATGTATATGCAGGCATCCTTTTTTTTTAAACTAGAAATACTTAGCAGTCAAGATGTACATGGGACACTGGATCATGCCTCATTCTTGGTGGGACTGGCTTTCTTTCACTGACAAAGAGGAGCTTCTTGCCCCTGTACACTTGACACAGTTTTTAAGTATGGGACAGTGAACCAAGTGTGCAAATTCCATGTGATTCCAATTTCTCAAATAATATATTAGATGATGGACAGCAACAGTATTGAATCAGGTCCTTCTTGTGAATCGTTCCCTCAGCAAGTTTGAATGTTTGAAATGAGAGGCAGCACCTTGCAGGCAGCATTCTGATGCCTTCCCCTATCAACAGAGGGGAGCTTCTTTCCTGTCTGATCAAGGGCAGCAGGATGACCTCTCTTTCAGCTGAGCAACAGTCTGCTGTGCAGCAAACTAAAGAGGATTTGCAACACTGTTTCAAGGAGGCCACATGTATTAGGTGGTGGGATTTGTGTAATCACTAAGAGCGGTGTAGTACAAAGGGTACATAACTTGGCATCTTATCTCTGAGCACATGTGGCAAAATAATTCCTCTTAAGAAACTTACATACATGACTACATGGACACGTATCCACAGAGCTGCGAACACACAGGAGAAAATCCTACATTAGACTTCAAGTTTTGTTGGAGAATTTTCAAATATATATCACATAAAGAAAACTTCAGTTCAAGAAGTTACTAAACTTCTAATCCAAAATATGAGGGCAGTGCCTACGTGGCAATTCTTTTCATCTGAAACAGGTGAAATTTCTTTGAATTTTCATCTGCTGAGAGAGTATTTTGTGATGACATATCCTTTCAGGCTGCAGTAATAATACATTAGTAATATTTAGCTACCAGTAATTTAAGGTTTTAATATATTGAAGGTGGTAGCTATAAATATAATATCATAGATAGTCATGTGTATGGAATACAGAGTAATCTGGCAGGTTTTAATATAGGCAGTGCTGTTCAAAGCAACTGCTTTATCCCCTTACTGGAATTTAAATTAAAGAAGGATAATAATAGATAGAATTAGAGAACCCAATTTAATAATGGTTGTGTCAATGCTACTCCAAAATAACTCCACTAGCCTGACACTATTCCTGTTAATATAGGGTTTCTATCAGAGAGAAAGGTTTTTTACTTACAAAATCTTTAGTCAAAAGGAGAGTAGGGCTAAATCACAGGTAGCTGAAAACAAGCAGTGTAGCAAGGTAAAGAGTAGGAAGGCCTGAGTCAGTGCAGAGAGCCACGTGCATGCAGCTGTGCTGGGCAAGGAACATATGCAACTCCAGTCTCATTACCACCATAATTAAATGCCTACTCTACCTCTAAATGGGTCTTAAACTCCCTCTATAAGCAGCTGCTATTGCCCAGTGTTGGAGATAGGATGCTAGTGCCTGAGCAGCTGCAGTCATTCTTGTACAAAGTCTGAACATAAAGAAAATAGTCACCTTTACAAGACTAGATTTATCAGACTGTTGAAAATACTTTTCCTGACAGAAACTGGAAAGACTAGCAAATAGCAGGACTTCCACACAGGACTTAATCCAGAGTCATGCCGTTGGACGCATCAATCACTGGGACTAATCAAATAGTTAACCAGGTCAGATTTCAAACTGTCAATGCCTGACAAAAAGTCTTCTTCAACCTGCTGTTAGAATATCCTGGTGCAGCAGAGCTGCAGTCTTCAGTATAGTAACATGCCTCTGTGGTATGATTAAATACTTGGAAATTGTTTATTAATAGAGCCCATTTCACCTTTCTAGCAACTCTGTACCTTCACAGTCTCACCTATGTTTTATAAATCTGCAGCCTGAGTCACGTGTTGAAATAGATAATTAATGATACATATATATAGTACGTGTCAATGTTATTTGTAAAATTCTTATTTAGTCTCTAACTGGTAATGTTTTACAAATCACTAAGAAGAACAGAGAATTAATGACTAAGAGACCTATCTGGACAGCTTTAGTGTCAAGTTTAAGATTAAGTTAATATCTTAGATTAAGATTACTTCTAAGTGATTGAAAACCATTGAATAACCACGTGGGTTAAATACTTTAAGATGAGAGGAGTTACCCGTACTTACAGAGTTACACACATCAGCTATTATATACAAGATGAATGAGGCGCAAATGCAATAAGATCAGACTTAGTGAGTTAAACCAAAGGAGTCCAGTACTCCTTCTTTGACCGTAACAATTTCAGATGTATGATAAAAAAACAATAAATCAAACAGATAATAAATAAAAAATAAATAAATGAAACAAAATTATGACGGTTCTGTCTTTGTGCTTAATAAACCTGTGAGGCCCTTTGCTTCCATGAATTTGTCTAGTTGCTTTACTAGTCAGTATTCTTGGTACTTGTAACGTTTCCAGATCTTGAGACAGATTATTGCCTGATCCTATGAACTTAAGTGGGAATTTTTTATAAACAAGACCATGTGTATTTAACCAAAGAAGAGATCTCAAAAACTAAAAGTGGAAATATCTATGGAGAAAGAGTATCTAAAAGCAGATCTCCCTGAAAGAATAACTTTGTCCAAAATCATCACTGTAATGATCCATTTTTGTCTATAGTGACATTAACTGTGAAGGTGTAGGTACCTGAATGTCCTTATTTCTATGGGCTTATTAAAATAGAGCCATAACAAGAAATAAATAAGGAAAAGACAATGTTTAATAACCTAAGGAGCCTTATGTATGGAGTCTAATCTAAAGGAGTCCAGTGTGTCATGCAGGACTCTAATCTAAGGGTTATTTTATTATCAAGAATTTTCCCTACCTAACTGTGCCAGCAGGACACATCTAGAGGATCTTGCCTTACTGTCATAATTAAACATAACATTAATCACGTATGACCACTTAATAAGTGGTTTTCTTGAAATGAAGGACTTAATATTTTAGGTTTAGCACATACTGTTGTTTAATAAAGGCCCCACGATTTCTAGAAAAGAAGATCAGAGGGAAAGTATTTTGTTAAATAGTCCTGGTGGCTAGATTCATAGCTTGCACTGACAAAACGAAGTAATATATTCTGAAGGAAATTTTTTTTTCTCCTTCATTTTTTCATCCCATAATATTTCTGATCACTCAGATAGCAGTTAGCAGTAAGTGTTAATCTTCTTTTTAGGAGCAATTACTAGAAAATACTAGAAAAATTATAGAATCCCATTATTGTTAGATAATAGTCTTGATTTACCTATATCTGCATTGTATTACATTTAAAAGTGATGAAGAATTATGCAATGCTCTTGAAGCAAGTTATTGAAGCATTTCTGTTTATGTGGTCCCTAATTAGGTGCATCAAGACACTAGCGATTTTGGATGATGATTTACTTTGAAATGCAAGCCATTTACAATGTGCAATAATGAATTAATCAATCTGTGGTTAGCAGAATAAATGCTGTTGATTTATATGATGTGCCATTTAAAACAGGCATGTGTGGCTATAACAGAGGTCCAAGCGACCTTAGACGGCTATTTAATTAGTCATTTATTGTTGTGCAAATCACAGACCAGGAGACATATCTGTCCACCTGCCTGAAGCAGGAGCAAACATACCTGTGCCATTCCTGACAGATTTTTTAGCTCTTCATGACCCATCTCCAAACCAGCCAAGAAAATACAGAGGAAAGCACACTGTTCAGCATAGTCCTGTAGTGTGTCTTCTGTAGCATTATAGTAGGGCTTACAGAAGCATACACAGACACACAATAAGCTCATTAGTCAATAAAAATGACCAAAAATTAAAAAAAAATCCTGAAAATTTTCTTTGCTTAGAATGAGATTCAGTAACTTTCAGTAACTGTGTATGTAATTATTCATCAATTTCTCAAATCCAGTTTCTGCCTCTTCATCCTTTTACCATGTCAGGAACTCTACTTGTGTGTTCATGCAAAAGATAGATTATATAAAGTAATAAATGCCCATGAAGATTTTTTTACCATGGATGTATGTCCTGCCAGTGGTCTGATGGTTTCAGGTGAAGCTTTTCTGGAAATGAGGCATTTATGAAATGTCTAAGGTTACAAGTCATGTTACATTTTTTTCTTTAGTAGGTTATTTATGAGTGGAAGGAGGAGACTCATTTACAGGATTTCTCTTATTTACCTGGTGATTTATCAGTAAGATTTGTTTAATGTCAGTCAATGAATTAAAAATACTTTTCAAAAGACACAGTTCATTGTTTATCCCTCCCTTTTTTTTGGAAAACAGAGATAAAAATGCAAATGATCTCCTTGCACTCCACCTGTTTTAATTAAAAATGTTCTATAATCAACCATGTATAATGCTGTATAATTCTGTTAAGCAATTCCACTGCTGGTATATTGTTCCAATGTTAATGCCACAGTCAGCTCCTCATAGTCATTCTGTAAATTCAGAGTAATTTCAAATAAAATAGATTAGACCCCAGTTATGGATTCAGTTGTGTTTAACCACATATAGGTGTGGAAGGCAAAAGATGACCTTTTTATCCACGTTGCCAAGGGACAAACAACTTTGCAGGCACTTGTAAAGACTCATAGTGTCTGGCAGTGAAAGAAATTGAAATAAAGTCAAGTCCACACTTTCAGTCAGCTTCTACACTTCCCTTGAGAGTATAGCATCATAAAAGGTATTTATCCTCTTTTAAAGGTAATTATAACTCACTGGATATTATGATCATGAAAATAAGAGGAAAGAGTTGGGGAAGATAGCTAAAATAATTTGAAAGCACTAATCTGGGAGGCAGTCTGTAGTTCAGTCACCAATTGATTAAATTGGTATGCCAGTTCTGGAAGATCTTTAAATATTATTTTCTGTATCCCACTTGTGAAAGATATTTGTGAGAAATTAAACTTACTTGTTTCAACTACATCTGTGTCTCAAATAAAGCAAGAGACTAGAACATGTGTTGTTCTTTTTCAATTGCTAACTCCCCAAAATTGTTAAACTGCAAATTACCATTACCTTTACATATAATCAACAAAATGTGGTTAGCAAGCAAAAGAACCTGGAGCAAGAAAACACTACCTAGTAACATTAAGGCATCAGAAAAATATTTGACTGATAAAAACAGATACATTACAGAATTTATTAAAAATGGCCTTTTCAACTGGATTATATAATCTTCACTAAAAATAATGCTTAGATGAATCATTAGAATTGGGAAGGGTAAGGGAGAACAGAGATACGATAAATCTTCCTTTATATGTCAATCACTGTTTGCATCTCAGATATTACATAAACCATCAAAACAAATTTTGTGAATTATTTGGCCACATTCAGTGAGTTTTAGCACAGACCCCACCTGGAATTCTCAGTTTTAAAAACTACTGTACCACAGAGCCTGTAAGTGGGTGGTAATAGCTAGGTAGAAATTGTCTGTCAGTACGCAAAGCAGTCCTGTAAAGAAATCAGCTGAGATTCTCTTCTTTAGGCAAGATGTAGTTCAGTTTCTGGCATCCCTCCCTCATGTAGTCTCGTTGTTCTGGGCTTAATGCCCTCTTGCAGCTGCTCTCCTTTGCTGGGGTTGTCATTTAATGTCTCCATCTTTAATAACAGTTTCTACAGCAGCCAAGAGCTATTCTGACTGTGCAGTGATGTTATTTAATAGTACTCTCCATTTAGCATCAAGAAAAAATAATCTGTTGCAAGGAAAACTCCTACTGTATTGATGCAAACTTAATGCACTGATAGCAAGCAGCACCTCTCACTTCTTCTGTGGGTGTCTCTGTATACCCAAAAGTGTCAGGTTCAAGACTTTTTTCATCTTCTGGCGTAAAAGTCTTCAAATCTTTTACTTGAAAAATTTGAGTACCCATAGAGTAGGCTACATTTATCAGTCATGCTTATCCAGCTGGCCCAACTGACCAGCAGTTTTGAAGTGACCCAAACTGTGGCCATATTCCACTAAGCTTAAGGAGGAATACCTACTGGATTAGAACTTTGTGATTTGTGAACTTAAGTGGAACATTTAGAGAAGGGAAGGGCAACTTTACTGGGGAGCCAGCAGTGCTTGCAGAACCCCTTCCATAGTCTTGCAGCATTGCGAGATGCAAAGTCACATAGGAATGTTAATTGGAATTTCTTCAGAATGAGGCCTCTACTGGACTGTATTGTGAAATACATGTATGCTTTTAATGAGACTGGCTTTCTCGTGTTTTTTTATGGCTCTGCTTTATGCCTTCTAAAAGCCTACAACATACTACTTCATTCACTTCCGGCCCTTGAATCAGCAACTTGTTAGGAGGCTGAATGTCTGTGGCATCCCTTTGCTTTATTGACTGCCACAGCCTTGTTACCTCAAGTGCTTTCATAACATACCCTGGTTGTTTTCTCTTTGGTCTAGTGATGTCAGGAAAAACGTAGTAAAACTACTGCAATACACACAGCTTAAGTGTTAAAAGTATTTTCCATAGTTGAACAGCCTTTTTTCTGCTTTCTAGGAAATTCCATAATTTTTGTGTGAGTTGACACCTCTTAATGAATTAGTAGGATTTTTGCACACAACTTTGTTACTGCACTGGCGGTTTTTCTGTCTTCTGTGATTCATTTTTGCACAGCTCATTCAGAATTACTCCTTCAGATTTCACAAGAAGTTTTTCTTTCATAATTATTTTGATCATAGTTGCAAATTCTTGTCCTTGCAGGCCTTGTTGTTTTCCTGTGCTTAGTTGTAATAAGCTTTGGTGTTCCGCAGAGATAATTTTCAGACTTAAATTTGGTGTTTCCAAATGTGCTGTGTCTTCAGTTCCTCCTGTCACATCATTTAATTGTGTGACAGCAATTGTTTGCAAATTGTCATGTTTTCAGGAGCTTTTCCCAGCTTGCTCTATTAACTGAAAGAATTAGACTTTGTTGGATTCTTCCACTTGTGCAGTTTGCAGAGTGCAAAATTCTCCCCCTTTAGAGATTCTGGCTTTAGCCCATGGTGCCACTAAAGCTCCTGCTGTTGCTTGCCGTTTACATGCAGATGCATTTGCATTTGCAGTGTTTGCCACAAATCACAGTCAAAGGACACAAGCATGCCTAGGTACCCTAGCAGCAGTCTAGGGATCATTTGAAGGTTTGGGAAAGGATTCCAGGTCAACCTAATTCTTCTTGTTTTATTTTAGAACACCTACCTGTAAGGGTGCTGTGTTCCCAAAGGTTAGTTAATTAGGACACATTATGAGATAAAATTCTGCTTCAGTCTTCACCTATACCATAACCACTAGATTTAATGCGTCCATACTGTTTATGTACGGATTGATTTATTTATGGATTGAAGGATTTCACCCAAACTCTGTGGAAATCAGTAAGGATCAAAAGGTAGGGGTTTCAATATGTGCCATCATCAATATGTTCATTTAAAATTTGCTGAGATTAGTAGATCTTTCCATTAACTTCACAAACTTCTGGATCAGATTCCAAATTTTTTTCATGTAAGCATACTGCACAGATAATAGAACTCTCATAAACCACCATTTGCTTTAAATTGGGAAGACAATCATGTGACTAATGAAAAATCAAAGGTTGATATTTGGATATAGGAGCCACTTTTTCCTTCTGTCATATCATTTCAATACTAATGTTTCCCCCAAATTCTGTATTTAACATGGGTCTTGACCCCTCTGATTTTACTAGTCAACTCTTTTTTTTTTAATTTTTTGGGTGTTAGTGTTAAACCAATAGGTGGCACTGGTTAATCATATTTATAGTCAAGATGCAGGGCATTTTATAAGATGATGATGTGAAATCTGGGCATTATAATTGTAAAAAACTTACAATTTTAAAAGAAAATACATATTGTATATGTTTGTGTGTGTATTGTATATGCCTTGTTTTAAATTTGTCATCTTACTTAACTGAAAGTAGGGAAAATTTCAGAGAAATAGGTTTTAAAATTATGCCTCACTTTAAATCAGATATTTTTTTATTTGGGGCTAAAAAATAAGAGATAATTGATGCAACTAGAAGTTTTAGGCTTAAAATTAAGCCCTAAATTTTGAATCCTGCCTCAGACAGTTAGGTCTTTTGTTTTGAAAATGTGTTGGTTAAATGTTCTGGTGTAGACCAGAAATGTGTAGTCACATGCTGTCATTTCTTCCCAGTTGAGAGACACATTTCAGACTTGCTTACTATTTTAATATTATTTTTCATTATTTCATCTGACTTTCATGGTAAGCAACCATTCCTCTGGGCTGTAATGCTCAGTCCACTGTTGCATTTATGTTTTTTTTAAGAAATGAGACGTAGACTTTCTGCACATCTTGTGAGAGAGCTCCCCCCACAAGGCACAGTGGGGACACACAGATGTGTACACCACAGTAATGTTGAGGTGTTTTGCTAGTCAGAATTTCTTTGGAGGGTGACAGTCAGTTATGTTGTTTAGCCTAATTAATGAATAGTCTTCAGTTTGCCCAGTTTCTCATTTGCCTTCTAAAGAGCCAGCAGAGACATGAAAGTTAACAGTGTTCTGCTAACTAGTGGGGAGGGGACACTGGGAGAAGTGACCCAGACCAACCTGTTCCCATTCCCAGCCTACCTCATCTTGGGCAGCTTTGGATGTTCATTCTAATGCTCTCTACTCACTGAAACTCTAAGGGGAAAAAATGCTAACAGTGTGTGTGGAGTTCATTTTCTAGGAAGGCAAGGGTACTAGGGAGCTCAAGGTTTTTTTCCTTTTCTTACCTGCTACATGATTCAAACTCATTGCGAAGTGCTCTGAGATTCTCAGATGAAAGGCGCTATAGAAATGCAGATTACTTATTATTATGGTATTATTGTCAGAGACAAGGTTTCCATAATATTTAGGGACATTCTTTACCTACTAGTATTCAAAGCTTTTGGTAGCACAGGTAATACACAATGCTCTTGTGCATTATTAGTAAAAAAGACAGCTTAAAAGGAATAAGTCAGTTGAAAGCCATATAGATCGAGAACATACTAGTATTAAGAGGCCTGGCAATCACTTTCTTACTTGGTACTGCTGCTAAGTAATTTTTAACCTTAGATAAGTAAAGTCTAGAAATTCTCACTGTACTTAATTGACAATGGTTATAAAATATCCACAACTTCTCTGCTCATCCAGGGCTTCCATAGTTGCACAAGAGATTCCAGCACTATCACAGAATATGCTGAGATGGAAGGCACGCACAAGGATCATTGAGTCCTACCCTTAGCCTTGCACAGGACCATCCCCAAGAGTCACACCATGTGCCTGAGAGGATCGTCCAAACACTTCTTGAACTCTGTCAGGCTTGGTGCTGTCATCACTTCCCTGGGGAGCCTGTTCCAGTGCCCAACCACCCTCTGGGAGAAGAACCTTTTTCTAATCTCCAGCCTAAACCTCCTCTGACACAACTGGAATTGCCATTCCCTTGTGTCCTGTCACTGTCACCACAGAGAAGAGATCAGTGCCTGCCCCTCCTCTTCCCCTCACAGGGAAGTTATGACTGCAATGAGGTCTCCCCTCAGTCTTCTCTTCTCTAGGCTGAACAGACCAAGTGACCTCAGCCGCTCCTCATACAGCTTCCCCTCAAGGCCCTTTACCATCGTCACTGCCCTCCTTTGGACACTCTCTAATAGCTGAATACCTTTCTTATATTGTGGTGCCCAAAACAGCACACAATATTCAAGGTGAGGCTGTCCCAGTGCAGAGCAGAGCGGGACAATCCCCTCCCTCGACTGGTTGGTGATGCTTTGCCTGATGCCCCCCAGGACACAGTTGGCCCTCCTGGCTGCCAGGGCACTGCTGACTCATATTCAATTTGCCATCAACCAGGACCCATAGGTCCCTTTCTAAGGCACTGCTTTCCAGCATCCTAATCCCCAGTCTGTACAAGCATCCCAGATGGCCCCATCCCAGGTGCAGAATCCAGCACTTCCCCTTGTTGAACTTCATATGGTTGGTGATTGCGCAGTCCACTCATTTGTCGAGGTCTCTCTGAAGGGCCTCCCTGCCTTTGAGGGTGTCAACAGCTCCTCCCAGTTTTGCATCATCTGCAAACTTGCTTAGTATCCCTTCTAGTCCTGCACCCAAGTAATTTATGAAGTTATGGAAGAGGGCCTGAGATGAAGCCCTGTGGAACCCCACAAATGATAGGTCACCACTATTACCCTCTGTGCTCAACCCATGTTAATAAACATACTGGTGTGAATTTTTGCAGGAGACTATGCTAACAGAGAATTAGGCTAAAAGAAGTGAAGACCCCCAGCAAGTGTCTGTCCTGACCCACTACTGCAAATCATGAGAACACCAACACTGGAGGGGATGATACAGAAATTTGTTGGGTAACAAGCTGGAGATGAAACATGTAGGCAGCTCTGTGACCCTATATGACATCCATTTCTACAGTGCCTTGAACAGCTGCAAGGGCAGCTTTTTTTTAATTCTTCTTTTTCTGCCTGGGTTCTTTCAGGTTCATCTGCCTGCCTCAACTTATTATGTCAGTCAATAATTTTCCTGCTGGCTCCCGCAAGCTGAGTAATGCAGCGTTCTTCTGTCAGTCAGACAGTGGCAGGGCAAACACCCTCCCTGCTTAGGATTTTCTTCTGCTTGAGGGCCTTAGCTTGCGTCATGCATGGGTGAGGTTACTCATAGGTTACGTTTCCGTGAACAGACTGTCAGCTTGAAAGTGCTGCTCCTTTGAGAATGATCAACTGGGGCTGAAGGTCCCCACTTTGGCACCCCCTACGCAACACAGAATAGGCAAATGAGGCTGAGCAACCTCCTGTTCAGCTGCATCAAACCTTGACTGAGTAAGAGTTGCGTGACTGCAACCCATGTACATGAAAACAGCCATTCCAAACACTGTGGCTGAACTCAGATTGGTACAACTACCAGCAAGAAGATAAAATATTTGGTCAAAGGACAGAATAACTGGTGCTTGAAAATGGGCAATTTTCATCAGGCTTACATGAGAACTCAGTTCATTTGCATATTCATTTTGAAATTTTCTTCAACAAGGCTACATTCCATGACTTATTTTATCCCAGAGATTAATGTTTGGAAACTCTTTGTAAATACACATCATCTGTTTACTAACACAAGAATGTAAAATGTACTTTCTCTGTTAAAATAAGTGACTAATAGCAGAACAGCTTGGGTTTGAAGGTCAGACTTTGGCATGGAAATAGTTCATGCTGAGAAGCAGCACCATAGCATACTCTGATGGAAACTGGCGTTGATTGGACTGAGCTACAAGCCTTCAGAAATCACACTGCACACAAATAGTCATGTTTACACAGACAGTAGAAAGGATGTAGATGCATATGTGACTAATTCAGTTCATCTTCAGCATTACACTGGGGAGTATGGGGAGAAGAAGGGCTGCACTGACATTCTCAGTCGGTTCAAAGTGTAGGAGTGGGCAGGACAGTGTGGCTATGAAATGGCTTAGGAGGCAACAGAGTTAACTCTTGTATGGAAGATGTGTGTTCAGCAAGTCATTGTCTTGCACAAGACTGTTGGGTTTTGTTTTCATTTAAATACTGGAAAGAAGTTTAGAGTTGGGGATTTTTTTAAGTTTTGTCTTATGTTTTTGCAGATGTTGTTTCATTCCCACAGTTTATTGTGGACTATCACTTGTATTTCTGAGTATCAGAATTAACATTAGAAGGTGTAGAAAGCTCATCTCACAACTACAGTCTCATTTTGGCTGCTAGAAGAATGTAATTTAGTTAATCCGTTCATCTGCAGCAGCAGCCTGGAAGGTGGAATTTGCCTGTGTGACATTTTTGTTGTTAGGAACTGCCAGCTTCACAGATTTGCTGTCACTTTAAATCAAGTTAGATTATATTTAATTAAAGTAGCTTATCTGCCACCCATACTAATTACTGTAGTTCATCTTAGCTATATGCACTTCTGTTTCCCTAAAGTTTCACAATTTATTACAAATACAGAAATTCTTAAAATTAATTAATATAAGCACCAGACTCAAATTCCAATTAGATAAGCACATTTCATTAGATGTAAAGGTAGGAATTAAAATACAGGATGGGTATGCTGAGTGTCTTATCTAGAACAGTTCTAGTTGAAGGAATGTTTTATCTATTTCATTTGGAAGGTATTACAAATGTAGCACTACTCTTGCAGTGTGTTGTTTCATTTTCTGAACAAGACTCTACACATTATGCTTCAGGGAACAGCACCGTGTTCTGTAACTAGAGTTGGCATGGTTCTGCAGTGTAGATCCTATGGGCATAAAAGGAAAGTAGCAGAATATGGTTTTATCTGTTGTAAACCTCAGGCAAAATATTTCCCATTTATCGTTTAATCATGTTTGCTCCTAAATTTTGATTTTTTCCCAATACTTCCTTTTTTTTTTGTTCTTGCAACTTAGCCTATCCCTAGTAATACTATTCAGTCTGCTGTCACATTTAAGTAACTGCAAATAATAACTTTGCATTGTTGCCTCCTCAGTAATGAAGTTGTAGTCATGATTGATTTCCCTTTAAAAAGGCATGAATCATTTTGGTTTACCTCAGTAACTAAGTAGTAAGTTACTATTAGTTGGGTTTTAGCAGAGTTTATTCTGTTTAATCACAAAGATATGACGCTCTGTGTTCTCATAGACTTACATGCCAAAATTAAGCTCTGTTGCAGCAAAGCATAGAATATAAAGTCTTCTGTCACTAACTGATCTAAGGGTCTCAGCTACTGTGAAGTAAAGAAAAGGGAAATATTTCAAATGAAGCCAACAACACAGATAGCTTTTATCACAAGGTACAGCAGCACTGCGCAGTACAGTGACTCCAAAATAGCCCTGAGAAAAGTTGCTTTGGAGCCAAAATAATATTGCTGTGTTGGCACCATGCAACCCTCCAGCTAATTAGCCTTGTTAGCTGTATACTACATTCTGCAAGAAAAGGTTGACTTAGGCACTAAAGTATGAGAGAAAATTAATGACTGTGAATCCTAAGGAGGGAGCAACCTATCCATCGCTCTATTTGCTTATGTACTAACACAGGCAGTTTTGAGGGAGCTGTTTTTTTCACTCCATTCCTAAATATTTGTAGGGTATGTCTGTTCATCCAGATCTGGAGATGAGGTGAATCTCTTGATCATCACTGTCTAATATACTTTGACTGACACCGTAGAGTGGTCTTGGTGTGCATGCATTGGGTTCCTTTTGGATGAAAAACAGGAAGATAACTCCAGGAACTTTGCACTCCAAATGTTTGTAAGGGTTGAGCTCAATACAAAGTAAAATCCCCTGAAAAACATATGGCGCAGACATTGTGTCCTTGGCACCAGCTCTTTTACTCTACAGTTTTGCTCCCACTAGCTCAGACAGTAGCAAAAATCTTCCCAGACACTCTGCAAGGGCCAGGAATTGGACTCGATGATCCTTGTGAATCCCTTCAAACTCAGCATATTCTGTGATTCTGTGACTAACCTCCCTCCTGAAGTGCTGTCAGCAGCAACTGGGTCAACCATGAACCCATTTAATTGAGTCTTGAAGAGCTCCAAGGACAGAGTAGCTTTTCCTAGTGTCCAACTTGAACTTCCCAAGCTGTAATATGTTGCCATTGCCTTTGTTGTACTCTCTGACACTGGCTCAAAGAGCTTGGCTCCATCATCTTTGTAAATGCCTTAGAAGTAGTTGTAGGCTTTGGTTAGGTCCCTCTTACAGTCTTTGCTGGTCTAAACATGCCCAAATCCTCAATCTCTCCTTGTAGGCCACGTGCTTTTGGCTTCTATCTCAGAAGGCTCTCCAGTTTTGTGCCCATCCTCCTGATTTGGATGTGCTGGGCACAGCACTCCTGGTGCAGCCTGTTCGGTGTCAAGAAGGGGAGTGTGATAACCTCGCAAAGGGAAGTGAGAAGAGGGGAAGTGAGGGCACACTCATCCAAGTGTAGCCCAGAGAAGGGTCTCTTACTTGCAGTGTTCAAATTGGATTATAAAAGCTCTGCACTTCAGATTTAGGATCTTGCCTTGAGTGGTATGCAGACAGCCAAAAAAAAATTTGTGATGGAGCAAGGACCAGACAATGCTTCTTCGACCATTGTCTTCAGAACACATAAGCATAATTAGTACATTCTAAAACATAAAGTCATAAATACGTATTATTATATTCTTGCACTTAGAGATGATGTTTTATGGAAACTACTACATCTTTGACTTTTTCCTCCATCAAAAGTTTGTGAAGGAAGAACTGTTGTAATTCAGATAAACTGAATTAAAATCCTGACTGTATTTTTCAGCCTTTGTGGTATAGCCTTTTTTACCTTAATGAAAATTTCACAAGAAATAATTCTCTGGAGGTGTTCTGGATTGCTTTCTTTTTATGAAAGTTAATGGTAATTATGCCACACATTTGTGTAATATTTCAAAGATATACTTAAATAGTAAAAAGGATGTAATAAATTGAATTACAGTTTTCACCATCTCCTAGAATTTTTCAAAATATAAAACATTATGAATCTGTGACCATGATTCTATGAACAGACCTCTGACTTAGATATATCAGCCGTGTCTCTGATTGTGGCTCTAAAGCATTGTTAGATTTGCATACATGTCTCTCATTTGCAACAATATGAGAAATGTCAAACCAGTTTTAATCTATTGTTTTGTTTCAGTGCAGTTGCACAAATAATTGTTAACCGCAGTAGATGTTCTCCATCATTTGTAAGTTAACACTTCATTTTTCATCACATGGCACTCAGAGCTAGAGTTTTACAATAGTTGTGGTTTATTTTTGAAAATAACTTAGCAACAATACCATCCCTGTTTGATCTCAGCTCAGTTGACACTGATTACAATTTAGCAAAATCCATGACATATCTCAGTATTGTTGTGAAAGAGAACAAAATTTATTATCTACACAAGATTTCATTACTAACCAAAATCACTTCACATTTGACAGTATATGTGAGTGATGTGCTTTACACAAATGTGTTTAGATCAACTTAGACAGAACTTAATAATAATTTTGGTGTCATTGCCATGTTGTACTTCATTATCAAAACACATGTCATTTTGCATGGTAAGAGTAATATGATATTGGAACTGTGCATTTAGTATTATAGGAGGAATCACCTGGGACAAAAGATCCTATAAATTATGTTATTAATGATAAGTAATGCTTTTAAGATACTAGTGGATTAAAGATGGTGAAGAAAGTGACAGTATTTGAAACAATGTAATTAATTCATATTATCAATTTATTTCTGAGTATTGAGGTCTCTTTCATTTTCGGTATATCTTTGTTCCATGGTGTTCCTTATTCGTAAAACTCAGCTTTCTGAAAATTAAATAGAAATCAAACTTATAAAGAAATTCTGACTGCTGAATTACAAAATTAATTCAGCTTCACTGTATTGAAATATGCTGCATACTAAGACGTGTATGAAGCATAATTTCCCCAAATACAAACATATGTGGTTTTACATGCGTTGTTGCACATGCAAACATATCCATGCGTTTTTACAATGTACAATTTGGGGATTAAATCCCAGCATTTGATTTTCAGAGCGCTCTCTGTGTGTATGTGTTAAGGGCTCTTTTTTATGGGATAAATCTGTAAACCTGACTAAAAGAACAGAGTTTATATAAATATTGTATATACCATCTTTTTCCCCAACACAGATACAATAGCAGAAAGGAGCGCCCTTAGAGAACATGTGTATCCTAAGCTGAGAGAATTCTGCAGGGAAAACTATGGCCTGGAATTTCAGGTAGGTTTTGTTGTCTTGAATCCTGCATTACTTTTTCCTGAAATTAACCCTATTTAGAACAGATAACCTTTTTAAATATCACTGGTAAAATAAAAAATTTCAAAAACTTTATTTCACAGAATCACATGCAGAATGATTGGGGTTGGAATGGACCACTGAAGGTCATCTAGTCCAAGCCCCCTGCTAAAGCAGGCTGCACAGGATTGCCTCCAGATGGGTTTTGAATATCTCCAAAGAAGGAGATTGCTCAACTTCTTTAGGCAATCTCCTCCAGTGCTCTGTCACCGTCACAGAAAAAAGTTCTTCTTTATATGCAGGTGGAACTTCCTGTATATCAGTTTCTGCCTGTTGCCTCATATCCTATTGCTTGGCACCACCAAGAAGAGCCTGGCTCCATCTCCGTGACACCTACCTTTAAGCTATTTGTATACTTGGATAAGATCCCCTCTCATTCATCTCCTTTAGAGGCTAAACAGGCCTATCTTTCTCAGCCTTTGATGTACTTAAATTATTTTACAAGCAGATTTGAGGTAAATTCTGAAGAGATGAAAACGCACAGTTTTACAAAGCAACATTGTATTGGTAGTAAAAGTAATATGGCAGCAAACTGATGGCTTTAGCTTTAGAAATTCTCTCTTTTAGATATTCAAAGTATATAAGAAGAAATGATTTTACATCTGAATTACTGTGTTGTGCTTCTGGAAACCATACGTAAGTTCCACTATAATATGGAAAATAATTCAACTAGATGAATACAGAAACTGGATTACCAAAAGGAATTGAATGTGGAACATTTCTATTGTGATTATATACTATGGAATTTGCTTCCTTTAATGTCAATTGTAACATTCCCATTGCTTCTGTCAGTTCACATTTTCTTTTGCAGTGTGAGAGACATAGACCCTTATACATTGTTGGCAAGAGCCGAGTGGTAATAAAGACAGTTGCATTTGACTTAAAACACGTGTGTTTTAAGTAACACTGTTAAAGTCACTGGTACTTTAAGTCACTTATATCCTAATTCACAGTCCCTTATATGTCAGCAGGCCTGAAACTGGCTCTCTGGTAAGAGAAACAAATATAGCTTACAATGTTGTAAAAATATTGTTCAGTTTTCCAAAAATTATGGCTCTACATCCTCAAGCCTTCCTCACATCCTTAGTGACCCCACCCCTAACTCATCTTTCCAGAGTGTAGCTTACTTGGAAACAATTAATGCCTTTTATGCAACATCCTGTTCCTGCCAGTGTATTATTCTTGATGCACATGCAGCTGATTTTTAATCAAAATAACAAGTTCTTAAATTAGGATATTTGGTTTTAATTCCGTGAGTCACAGCGAAGTTGCTGAATCTGCATGGTGGTAAATTCCAGAGTGATTTTTGATTATGGTTATAAAAGAATTTCATCTGAAGGTCCTAGCTCCTCAGATGATTGGGAAGTCCCAGCTGCAGTAGTACATGAAAGGAATGGCAAGATATTTAAATAATATTTTTCTCGTATTACTGCCTTGTGATATTCATGGAAAATATCAACCCTTTATTTCTCAGTCATTTTTGAGACCTCTCAATGACAGGAGGGAAATATCTCTTCCAAGTAGATCATAATCCACTGAGTTCTTGTGAGAGGAAGCATGTCTTTCTTCAAACAGATTGTAATGCAGTCTCTAGGAGATGAATAATTAAGTTTACTGTAGTTGATATTCATGGTGGCAAATTATTTTATTATACAGTTTCAATACCAGGAGCGTCTTTATGTGATATGAGGTCTGAGAGACAGCTCCACTAACATAGTTCTGAAAACAGCCAGAAAGCTATCACATTTCTGTGGAAGCAAAGTAGGAAAATGTACAAAAATTACCAAGGGAAAATAGTAAAGCCTTTTGAAAGAGGCTCTGAGGTAGACTTTAGCAAAACATATTTTTTGCTTATGCCAATCCTGATAAGACAAGTTTCTGAGGTTAACATGAAAAATCAAGACTACAGCTCTTAGTGCAGTGGCATCAATAAAGTATTATGTACTTTTCAAATAAAGGGATAAATTTATATTTCTCTGTACGGAGCAGAACACATAACTTTTAATCCTGATATGTAATCTTCTGCTGACCAAATGAGAACTACCTTGTGTGTCGCTACCACAAAATGCACCATTCAGTACACCCTCTACCTGATAAATCATGACCCAAGTGAAATGCATTTGAGTACTTGCATTACTCCAGTCATCTGGGTGCACTCAAAAGTGTTTTAGTTGTTGCAAAGCATGTGATCTGTCAGGCATCATCAATTTGGTAGGAGAACATAATCACCATATGTGTGGAAGCAGAACTGACTGTATTTAGTCACACTCTGAATTTATTTGCTCAATGGACTTTTCATTGAATCAGAAAATATTTCTGAAAAAAAAAACAGGTATTGGTGAAGAAAGAAAACAAAGCAATCTGAGTAAAAGATTTCCAGAGTGCATGGTGGTTTTGAGCTGAAATACAGTATTTTTATACGGGAGGATGGAGAGGTTAAAGAAAGTGATTGTAATTGAAAATTTTGGGAAGATAACTAACTATAGTTAGTTAGCAGCATGCTCTTTTCTTCTTCAGAACAATTAACTTTTTCAACTAATTTTCACCAGGAGATATATATCCTAGAAGGAAAGTGGAAATTGTCATCAATGAAAATTTTTAATGCCTTTTTTAAGCTCTTGGAAGTGATAAAGATAAAATTATTTCATCTCCTTAGAAAAATCTGTGAAACTGTAAGATTGCTAGGACAAAAGCTAAAGTAAGGAAAATGAAACGCTGAATTATGAACAAAAACTCTCTATTAGGTGACTAGTATGGAACTGAACTAGACCAGTGTCAGTCCACTGTGTGTAAGTAGCTCTTGCAGAGGGCACTGGTTGTCATATCACTTTGGCAGCCTTTCTGAAAGTTAGAGTGAGGTTTTGTCATACTGTTTTTTCCAGTGTAAGTAAAAATATGCTTCAACATCAGATATAGTTGTCTCCTTGTTCCATTTCTTTGATTTAGTAAATCCTATTTATTTTAGTTAGTATAAAGAATAACTAATGAAACCTTAATAATTAATTTCTTGGTGTCTTCAAACTTCGAGGTTTGATGGGTTAAATATTTACTCTTCCAGGGCAAAATTGTAACACATGAAGATACTATGTGCCAGAATTGTGTTACCCCATCAAAATAGCACACAGAAGGCAGCTGCTGAGCCCCTACAATATCTGATATTCCAGGGAATTTCCTCTTCACATTTACAGAATTAAAATGATTTCTGAAAAGTTAATTAAAATAGAAATTGCCTTTCTGTTTCAGAAGAACTTGAACCACAAAATAAATTAATTCCATCAGTAATTCACATATTTTTGACTGTATGCTAAGATCTGTATGTGAAGGATTTTATGACTAGCACATTTTAGCTTTATCATACATCATGCAAGTAATCAGACAGATGAATGCAATGTGAAGTTCAATAGTAAACTTTTATTGATAAATTACAGAAAAGAGAGAGGAAGAAAGGAACACCTTTTTCCTAATGAGACCAAAAGACAAAGAAATCAGTGCAAATGAGGGAAATAGGAGGACTGTTTGAAATGCAGTTTTGTACCACAGAAAATGCATGTTCCAGCAAAATTTTGGAACACAGTTTCTGTAAAAAATAAAGATACTGAGTGTATTTCTTGGCAGTGTAAGCTATAATGCACTCCATACCTTGGTTTTTTTTTCACTCCTCATCAGTCACACAAGATACTACCTCTCGTGTTTAGCAACAATGTGTCTGCTCCAGCAAACACTGAGGAGCATCCCAAACTTCTGGTAGAAATAACCAACAAGACAGTTGGCAGTGAAATTACACATAGGCATAAATAGGGGTAGGATTTGGTCTTAAACCTTAGTATGTATTGGTATAATTCCAAGAAGATTACCAGCTGTAAACTGATGAATATTACCTTTACATCAACTCAATATTAGTTATTATAGCATCAGGCTGATGTTATGATCTGTGTAGACAACAGCTAGTTTTATGATTCTGTTACTTATAGAAACATCAGAGTGCTTCCACAGTACAATCAATATGGCAATAAACAACACTGTAATATATTCATGTCTTAATACAATTTTAATTGCTTTTTAAACTGTCCATTTGGACTTTGTTGTTTTTGTCCAAGTTATATACAAGATGTTAAGAATCAATAGTAACTTAAATGAAAAGAGTGGCAGCATGTGCCATAACTTTTGTACCAAAAGAAACTCATACATATGATCCCTATTCTTTTAAATTCAATTTCCCGCAGTAAAAATTCGGCCTTTTAGTTAAAATGTGTAGTGAAATGACATTTCATCACTTAATTTCTTCAAATAAATTTAACATCCATATTCCAATTTCTCCCAGGAGTTTGTTTGCAACTAATTAGCATCACAAAACTGAGTCAGTACCTACAGACAAAAGGCTGGACAGCAATCTTTCTGCCACTTTATATCTGTACAATCTCTGCTTCCAAAGTAAAAGGATCAAATAACAAAGGAAGTATGATATTGTAGAACAATACCTATTATTTCTTTCAAGCCATGTGCACAGGATGAGTTTATATCCTGTGGATACAAGTGACACAGGGTGTCAAGTCATGGTCGTGACTGTGACCCACAGTGAAACACCCATTAATTTTTATGGAGCTAGGATTTTTTTCAGTGCTTTCGTCATTATTCTTACCTATCCATTATATGTAATCTAGTAGCAAATAAAAACTACATCAAATCAAGATCTCATCATGCTAATCTCTGTACAAAAAGGAGACACTGTCCCAGAAGGGACTATCTGGGAGGGAAAGTAAGAGGCTTGAATTGTCATTTACCTGAGGAAACCCTGCCAGCCTGTGTAAGGACTGATAGAGACCACATTGCTTTTCACTGCAGTGCAGAGCAATGCTTAGCAGTGCATGGAATGTTGACAAAGCTAATTTTTAATTTGATCAGTAGCAAGAGCATATGATAAGTAACTATGTTGCATACTATTTTCCAGGTCATAGACTTATACTGGGGAGTTGAAGCAGAGGAATGGGACAGTCCAGAGCTGCAAAAGACTCGTATGAAGCTGTTAGAAGATTGCTTGAAAAGTTCTGCAGGTCCATGTTTTGTTGTGGGTATAAAAATAATGTTTTACTTTACAAAAAAAAAAAAAAATGTTATCTATCCTAACATGCATGATTGAGTAACAAATGCATGGTTTTCTTCTTTCTAAAGTATTTTATATCCCTTCCTGTACATTTGCTATGCTGCATCCAAATGTTTCCCTATACTGCTCTGTAGATTAACAGTGATTACTCAGTATTAGTGGAGAGGAAGGAAGGATCTTTTATGATCAGTCCCCATAAAAAGAGGAGTATGACTGTACTACTCTTACAACAGAATTGTGGACAACTTGTTTTAGGAGGCCATGATTAATTAGTTCTTGGTACTTTTCACACATGCATGATGAGCTGGCCTAGAAAGAATTAATGAAAAACCAGGAACAGTGAAGAACTGTCTGCTCTGATCAGCATTTGCTGTTTTGTGTCATAAACCCACAACAAGTTAAGATATCAGGTATCAGAGAGTGAAAAGACTGGAGGTCAATGACCACCTGAGGATACCGAGTCTGTGATATACTGATATCTGACTGATTGTTCTCTCCATGGTCCCTTGTTAGACTTCAATGCAAAACAGTTTTAAGGCCATGCCTTTGCTATTCCAAATTTTATTTTCTATAACGTATTGCTAAGAAAATAATTTTGAAAAGGTATTTTTCTCCTCTCCTACCTAAAAGTAGCTAAGTGATCTGTAATCCTTAGACTTGTTATAATAAGACAGAGAAGAGTTCTGAAAAAACCTGCAAGTCCTTGATTTATTTTTTTTTTAGGGAAGAATGTTAAAGATTTAGTGAACTGAAACCACTGAATCCCATGGGGTTGGAAGGGATACAAAACACTGCCTGCTATGAAGGCTGGAGATCACGTCTCTCCATGCCAAAGATTAGACAAAGAGGAAGCTGTAGCATGTGTCATTCTGTACTTTTATCACACCCTTAAAATGATCTCTCTGGCTCTCATTCATTCACCTGATTGTCTCACTTTGTTATTTAGCTTCAGAGGCCTGGGGAACAAGGGATGTCCTCAGCTTGACCGTAAGAGCCCAGCTCTGGAGTACTGAATGGGTTTGATGCTGTTGTGACACTGTTTTTCACACACACACAGTGGCCCAGATCTCTAGAGAGGCTGGGTGTCTTTCATCTTATGTGACTAAATTTAGTTTTCTGGGTTTATTTTTCTACTTTTCATCTTCCCTTGATGAAAAAACAGAGTTGGAACAGAAAGGCATGGCATTTTTCCCGCAGCAGCACCCAGTGTCCTTAGACATGGATGTTGTAAAATCTTTCACAGTGAAGGAAACCTTGTCATGAACCATTGCTGCATATTTTAACAGCTCAGAATCTTGAAGCTTTTAAGAACTGCCTGCCTGATATTGTTACTAAGGAAAGAAATCAAGCCAGATCAGACTTTTTAAATAGAACAAAACAGTTAGCAAAGAGGTTGCAGTGACCCAACTATATCAATATTTATTTCACGTTTTCCAGAGATGGGCCAAAGTAATAGCTCTCCCAGTGACTGGCAAAACTACAGAAATCAGTTCATGCACATTGTTTTTTGCTCTGCTGTACCGTAGTGAGATGGGGTTTATTTCATTTACAACACAAATTGAAGATGATTCTACTCCAACAAGGCATAATTAGTTTTAATTTATAGTAACATAATTAAAAACTGACTTTGGCAATGCAGGCTTTGGGCAACTTCCCATTTCTTGAGAAAGTTCTATAAAATGTGCTGCTTTCATTCAGCTTGATATTTTTTTGTACTTATCAATTACCTCTTTTTGAATTGAGACACAGATCTGGGATTAAATTGGACTATTCAGAATTAACTACTAGGTATGGGTTGATTTTAGAAAGTGTTTCTTTATGGCACTTAGTGCCTGCATTGTGGTATCGGATGGAGAAAAAATGAAATTCAGTTCTTAAATTAGTGCAGTGCTTATGCTGGAAGTCCCCAGCTTTTCTGCAGATATGAAGCAACAAAATCCAAATTAACACATATTCATAAACACAAAGGAGAAAGCAGTTCTGAAAAAAACACGTAATTAATTTCCTGTGAACACTGTCTTTGAGAATGTATAGTCCCCCTCTTACCCACTGCCTAAGCTCTATTAACGCTTCATTCAGTTAAGGGAGGGGGATTTTTTGGTTTTTGCTTAGGTTGGGGCTTTTTGTTAGGTTGATGTTTTTGTTTGGGTTTTTTTCTGCTGTGCAAAATCAGTCCCTATTATATGTGATCATTTAAATACTCATAGCCTTTAATATAGGTAAATATATACCATGCTATTTACCAATAATTTGTCAAGATTCATCTATGAGGGGAAAGGTACTATTTCTGTGGGGAAAATATTTCTCATACAAATTTTATGCAGAAATCCTACTAGTTTTCTCTGGAATCTACATGGGGATATTGAAATGCAGTGTATTTATTAAACTGTGAACTTTACAAACTCTGCATTGCACACTGATACCAAAAAAAAATGCATTGAGTGCATCACTGGAACCTTTACATTTTGTTGGGTTATGTTTCCTAGTAAGTTTGTAAGAGATGGCAACACAGACAGAATGTTAGAGATACAATAAAGGTTACATTATGATTCCACAAGTAGCACTGATCATGAACAGGATTCATCTATTACAGATCTAGTCTTGACACCTTTTACAATAAATAGGAAGATATAGATACCTCCAGTAATACCTGAGTCATCATCTGGATAACTGTTTTTCCTTTAACAGCAAGGAGACATTAGACTGCTAATTTAGGAACTCAAATACAGTGCTTGATTTCAGTTAAGGCTTTGAGGTATCTAGGGTGTCATTAGTCTATACTAATTATTTGCAGAATAAGTTTACTTCCCTTTTACTGACATTCCCTAACTAATACTCTAGTACTGACCTGCTGTTGTTAGTGCCTTAGTACAGATGAGAAAACTGTCAGGATTCTCTGCACTTCTCTTCAAACACACCCTGCAAGTTATAACACGTGGGTGCTCTCTTCCATCTGTGTGGCACCACACAGTCTCTGCCTGAACTGCTGTCCTTGCATGACTGTCTACTAGAAGACTGTAAAATGAAAAATAGAAATGGAAATGAAATGGTAGTCTGTTACCTGTAAAGGTTTGCTCAATTAAATATGTTTGGGATTTTACACACCTGAGAGATTCTCTCCACCCATCATTCAAATCATCTGGTCCAAAGAATAGTAAAAACATTTTCTACCTACTCTGAGCAGCCATTGTAATTCACATTATCGCTCTCAAATTATTGTCAGCTTGTTAATTTCAGCATTAATTAACCTGGTAGTTGTATCTATAACCAGTAATCTTCCTTGTTTGCTAATGGAGAACAGGGCTGACCCTTTGAAGATGACCACTTAGAAATATGAGAAACACCAAATATTTTGAAATGGGTCTCCCCATGTCCTCAAGAATTTCCACATCTAAACAACTTGAGCTCCTGCATTATCTCTTGCATTTTTACTGGGCTGCTGAGATATCCCACAGTGCATTTCTGAAGTTCTGCTTACCACAGACCAACTGGGGATGCCTAAAAGCTCTTTTCCCCATTCTCAGTCCAGGGCAAGGGCAGAAGATAGTGATGGACAGGCCTGAATTCAAGAGCAATACATGCATCCCTTCCTGAACAGACCTTAGGGAAGCATAAAACTCCACTTTTACAGAGCTAAAGACCTAGCATTATAAATTTGGGGTTCCAGTAAAATTTTCAGAGAATATTAGTAATTTAAAATATTTTTCATGTCCTTAAATCACCCTGAACTTGAAGAGGAAGTATGGCAATTTGGGGAGTGAAATGCTTTTTACTGTCTGTCTCTTTTTGTTCCTACTGTATAATGCATGCTTTAATCATTCCATAAAGTACACTGCTACACTCTCTCTGCTTAGTACAAATGGTTGATAATTAATTTTGAGTGCATTCCAGCTCAGAGAAAATTCCAAATTATATTACTCCAGCTCTGCCGAATGTCCTCAACTCACATCTCAGTTCTGGTGTTACTCTAGGATTTATTCCTAATGTGAAAACTAAATACATACAGGTTCTGGAATGAATGAATTATATTTTACTTTTGCTCTCCTGGGAAAATTGCCACACAATTTAAGTTAGGGAGGCTACAGTCAGTCAAAGATGTCTATACTAAAACATCTAGTTTAAGGGTAATGCTAAGCACCCCCTGCTTTTTGGAAATTCAACAGAAGTTACCTGTGCTTAGGCAATTCAGTATTTAATTTTCCTCAAGGAGGCAGTTCTATATGTAGTTTTCAAGTGAATAGGGAGAAATAGCTGGAGCCAGACATGGTACAACAGTCCAGCTCTTCCAAGAAAGAAATATCAAATTATAAATTTTCTTCTCATTCCTCATCTGATTAAAAACCCATCCAAATAAGGACTCCCTCTGACATACATGGGTTTGTGTTCATACAGCATATGAGGAATGGCTCCATTCAAAGTAGAACTTTGCCTATTTTTTTAAACCCTTCAAAGCAAGTAAAGTGATAAATTTTAAAAACATAGTATGCAACTTTCCCCTCAGCAAGCTTTGCTCTTCTTTCGCAGCCTCCAGACTAAGAGCTAAAGGGTGTCTGTCCCTTTCAGTGTAGTTTGTCTCTGAACAACAGATATACACAGAAAGTGAAATCAAGCATGGGGGGATATTATATGATTAAGCTATTGTAAGTGAATTCCTTCATCTACTTTAGGGATGAGAATGTATTTTCCTGTGAATCATCCCTGATTCTCGAGATCTAAAATACTTACTCATTTTTTAACTGGGGACTGTTGAAAATAGGTACAGGATTCATCAGACAGCTTTTCCATGGAACATAGAAACTGCATGGTTTTTTATGTAGTCTTAAAATAGCTTTCATTTTCAACCAGAAGACTGCACATATTTTCTGCTAAGTCACTGTACTTCTTTTTCTTGACAGAAATGTATTTTTTGGTGCTGTGTTCCAGAAAGGTTAAGTATTATATTTAATATGAATGACCATATTAGCAAGAACAAGATTAACATGAAGTCATATTTCCATCATTCTTTATTATTTGTAGAGGAGAAAATAGGCTGTGTTACGTTTATGAGATTTACTGTCTCTATCCTCAAGAGCTTTACCAAACCATCTTCTGAGGCAGTATAGTAATCAGGTGTAAAGATCTGCCCTACAAATTAAATGGTAGATCAAAAATCCAACATCAGCTGTTCTACAGAAGTGAGGGGGATGGAGGGGATTCTAAACCTTGCAGTACTACTTCTGTGTGAAGAAACAGCATCCTTTACAGGATTTAGCAGGCATTTGGTAAATTCACAGGGAGATATTAATACTGTTGCTTGCTCCTGGAGTATATACCTTCCCTTTCACAGAGATCCACTTCAGAGATCCTTTGGTTAACAGGTTAGTATCAGACCAAGGTTTGATGATGTGAAATGGCTGTAAAGATTATTGACACTGAACACTTCAAGTAATGCTGGTTTTGATAAGCTGTAACCTTTTGTCAAGTGCCTAAGGGGTTTGGTTTATGGAGACAAGGAAAGCCTTAATCTCTGTTATCACTGTGATTGTCATAGTCTTTTTCCTTCAGTTCAGCTTCTTTGAAGATCCCTTCCACATTATTTCATTCTTTCCTTAATTGTTATTGCAGTTTAGATTATTAGCTTCTTTTCATAAAAAATAGTTCTTTTTGTCCTACAACTATGCTACTGTCCTTTTTATCCTCCTCAAATTTATAATTTAATAAACAGTAAAAAGGGTTCTTTCCCTCCAAGCATGTGAAAAGTAGGTAATGCATGCAAATCATTTAAGAACATTAAAAAGGGACCAATAGTTCTACATCAGTCTTAAGTTTACTGAGCCCTCATACTGCTAGCATTGTTGGGAAAGGAAAATTATACCCTTCTCATGCAAGGAATTTGCTAATAATTTCATCTTTGAAGGAGTAGATTGATAAGTTTAAGAAAGTACCAGCCACGAACTGACCCAAAAAACAAGCCCTAAAGCCAAAGCCAGCTAGCTTGGAAAAAATAATGTTTTGTTACAATTAGCACATAAGGATACAAAAATCTTAAATAAAAATCATCAAAATCAATGAGCCATTCAAAATAAATAATATAGGCCATTCCGCGTGTACTTGCAAAGCAGAGTTGATGGTATGTTCTGGTACTTGCTTTGCATACTGTGATAAAGTCTAAATTCTGGGTGTGTTATAATCTCCTAGAACTAATGTCACTTATATTTAAAATTTGCCTTTCGGCTTTCATTTATGCTATACATAAATGATGTTTATTAATGGTGTTTCTAGGTGCACAGTACACAGTCATGGGTCACATCAGGCTCCTATTCGATGGGAGCATTATTCTATGTAAGTTGCGAAATCATTTTCTTGAAAATTAATTTAAAAATCAGTTTTCATTTGCAGACTCCATAAATACCAATTTGTTTAGCTTTAATAAGAAGGGGGATAGAAAAAAGAAATTTGCAGTGAAATGTCATGTTATAACTAGCTTCGGTATTTCTAAAATCTGGAGGGGTGTTAAAAATTCCCTTATACTATCAGCAATCTCTCCCTCTGACAATACTGATAATTAACACTTTCTAATACTTCATAGTGTCTCCATATGTTACTGAGAAAAAGTGCTTAATTATGTTGCAAAAAAAAAAGAAGCATAAATATATAGATCTATTTCCAATAAAGAGTGTGTGTATGTGCTTACAGTGGGATTTAGATAGGTTTTGCAGTCCTTAAAAGGCCTCTGCAGCTGCTGCAACTTTGGAGGTTACTAGAGACTAAATGCATCTCTGTCAATCCCTTAAGTGTCTGATTCAGCCCTTTTTGCCATGCTCAACTTTATCTCAATCTAAGCTCTTTGCCTCATCATTTATCACAGAAATACCATCCCAAAATGGAAATTTAGAAACTAAGCAGCCTTTCTGATAAACACTAGCAAGATCATATTTCCCAGAAAGTAAAGAGATGGCCCCTTGCATATGAAGCATACCAAAGAGGGCAGTAAGAATGCAGAGAGGTGTTAGCTTTTAACTCTGGGGTTTGTGTCCAGAAGCCAGTGCCCTGTCCTCCCAGCTGACTACAGTGATAGGCCTAGAGTATCCTCTTCCTTTCTGGCTCCATGACACCTGTGTTCCTGGATGCTCAGTATGGCATATTAAACAGCAGTAGTAGGAGAAGCTTTTTTCCATTAGCCACACTTCACCTATGAGATGCAACACAGGGTTTCAAGCCCTTTCACAGCTCTTTATGGCTTGGATAAGTGTTGTGATTGCTTTTCAAAGCATGGGAGATTACACCACCATACCCTTTTCCTTGCTGTTTCCAAGGAAGGTATGTTTCCCACTCGCTGCAGGCAAGATAGTGATTTCCACAGACAAGGTTATTTGCTTTAGTCTGGGCTATGTTGTATAGCCTTTTATTAAACCTAACCCCTGTGGTTTGTTTTTCTACCCAGTTCTACTGTTGTAAAGTGTTACAGGACTGTTATAGAGTTTACAGAAATCTGGACTGCAGTAGGAATTACCTGCAAGGACCTGAGCTTTACTTGAAAGGAAAAATGTACATGCCTGTCAAGAAATCTCCCACACAATTTCAAAAACAGGGCAAAGTAAGAATAATGCATTTGTTCGGAGGAGTATCAGAGTGAGTGAGCAGCTCAGATCTCTAGGCAGAGGTAGGCAAAATCCTCTCCAGTTCTTCCTCTGCCCTACATTTATTCACAGACCTCTTCCTGAATTGTATTCTTTTTAACTGATTTTCTCACCTGAGTCTATGCTTAGGCTGACCAAAGAACTGGCAATGATAAGCAGTGAAGGAAAAGGCAACAAAATGAGCTAAACTGGTGCTTCATGATCATGTAGAAGACAGGAAGAATGTGGAGGAAGACCACTGGTATTTTCTCAGTCACAAAAAAGTAGAGTTCTGATGAAGCAAAGTGTATCAGGGAAGTAGGTCATGAATTTATTCTCAGGAAACACATTCCCTTTGTAAGGTGGACTGTTAGCTCCTACCCACTATGCCTTGAAATACTGCTCATTGTTATTTCATATCTTCCTACCACTAGGGAAAAGCTTTGAGATTTAAAAATACTGCTCTTTGGGTGAAGTTCAGAGTTGAAGGAATTGGTACATTTACAACTGGATTTGGCTGCCCTCTTTAATTTTCTGAAAGACAGGTCAAGCATCAAGAAACTTCACCATCATTTTTTTATATCTTACGTCAGGAACGATACTGACAGCAAAAGACTTCAGCACTTGTACCTTATCCTTCCAGTCCTAATTCCAGTCAGTTTTCTTTCAAGAAGCTCAACAGCCCTTTTTTTTTTTTCATGGAGCTGAAACCAAGACCCGTCTCAAGTTTTTGAAACTTGTATAGCCCCCCCAGCATACTTCTGTGCTGCCTCCAGGTAAAAAGGGAAGACAGAAATTAGGGCGTGGCTCTGTGAAACAACACACTGCAATATTTCTCAAACCAAGGAACAGAAATATATATCCAGGCAGGTGGAAAAACAATGTATTTCTCAGATCAGAAATGTCTTTATTGTGCCTTCAACTTCCTATTCACTTCAGTAATCTCAATTAAAACCTGTATTTCTTATGTTTTGTACAGTCAGCTGAAGTTCTAAAATTAAATCTTTTTACTCATAGGCTTTAACCAAAGGATTGAGGTATTATGACCTAGATATGGAGGAAAGCACATGAAAGAGTTTGCTACTGTTCTGTGGTGTCATTTTTGCTTTAAAAACTAAACAGGACAAACAATGTAAAGTAACAGTTCCATCTCTGCTGATACATAAATACACAATATCTTTCAAAATAGAAATACTTAAAATAAAATGCTTATTTTGCCAGCTATCATTAGCCTCATTTTATAGATAGACAGTCTGAGGCAGTGGCAAAAGCATCAACAAGTTCCCATACTGAGAAGTAGTACAAGTGGAAAGAAGATTTCAGAGATCTGCAGCAGCTCTAACATTCTGTCTACCAAGCTGCACTGCCTTACAACTGTTGGCAGGAGAAGAAAAATGCTATTCTGAGAGCACTTTGACCTGTAAATCCCAGAAATCACAGATTACAATATTTTTGTCCTTTTTTCATTTTTTTTTTCTAATGGTGGTATTTTGGGGAGACTTAATACCAATGCAACATAACTTTTGTTCTTTGATAGACAAGAAAAGCAGTCAAATGTATTTATTTATTTCAATAATATTCTCTCTGTGCTTGTATCATGAGGTCATTACACTGTACCGCATTGCAGCCAGAAGTACAAAAAAGGGAGTAGAGGCAGCTATTTTCAGGATGTCTCCTGGGCACTGTGGAACTCCAGCTTCCTAAAATTTGGTTTAGATTAAGAATGTTATTACAGCTTTCTTCATCTTCGTTTCAGTTTTCAGTACAGCTCAATTTAACGGCTTGGGGTTTGCCCTAAGAAGCAGTTAACATATATATTCCATTGAGATTTTAAATAAATTCACTTTTTTTTCCTTACTGAAATCATTATTATATTGAACCCAAATTTAAGTAAATATACTTTTCTGGGTTTTATTTCAGATGATTCACCATTGTTGTTTAGCCATTAGCATTTTTGCTTTGAATTTGAGATGAGTTGGCTATTGTTCCATTAAGTTATAAAAAATAATAATATAGGACATGCTTTTCTATTTGTTTTTGGTAGTAAATTCTTGGTTTCAATTCAAATCATATTTATTACTGAGAAAGAGAGTTCCAGCTAATCCTGTTTTTTGTTGTCTTTTTTTTTTTCACCAAAATACTCTTGACTGCACCTGCACATCTTATATCACATACATAATTTCTAAAGGACACTGTCAAAATGGAGTTACAATATACTGGCAAGAAACTTAAAGGACCTACAGTTTTACTAAATTCCTTTGAATGGTATATTAAATAAAAGACCCTTAAAAACTGGTCTCCTGAACCATTTGTTTCAGACTTTCAAGACGTGGTTTACCTGTATATTTGGTTATGTCATTTAAGCCCCCATTTCTGTAGACAAGGTAAACATGCCTACACGTTACAATTCTGAGTGCCTTCCTTGACTTTAATGTGCTACTTAGGCAGGCTCACACAAGCAATGCACTGTCTTACCACCTCCAAATTCAATATGAAAGACAAGACATAGAATGTAGCCACTATGCATGTAAAAAGTAAGATTTGAAAACAATGGAGTATTTCCTGTAGTTATGCTGAAGTGATTCTGTCTTCATACATACACATATAGCAATTGAAAGAAGTTGATGAGTATTGGCATCTGATTATCTAATGTGTTTTAAGCCTGGTGTTAAATAGAAGTTTCAATAATTTACTTGTGTTTTTTCTTTATGTGTCTCTTTTGTCTGTAGAAGCCTTATCCACTACAGAGTAACATACTTTTTGTCAGCTAACACATGTATGAACATCACAGTAAGTAGCAGAGGAAAAAAAAAACGATTTCTCTAAGCAAAATGGCTATTTAACTGAAATGTATGGCTTTAAAGAGCAAGAAAAAAGTTTATATCATAAGAAAGATATTACTACAAAAGGAAAGAAACCTAGAAGTGCAGACTAAAGAAGCAGGAGTTAGGTCTCTAACCCCAGGATTTACAGAAGGCAATGAAGAACAAGTGACCACAGAAGAGAGAGGGATCCAGAGATTCACTCACTTTGTAGCCCTTGTTTAGGGTAATCATGCACACTGTGGAAAGATAAAGTTCATGTTCCTGCTCCAATTAATATTCAGTTACTTGCATAGCTATGCAATTTCTTGTACAGAAAGGAGCTGCACTAGCAGGATGCTACTGTTACCCCATCATTCATGCCCAGAAGCCTTATGAGTAGGGTTTATTTATACTTGGTGACCACAGACTTGTTCTTCTTTCAGTTCAGGAGAGGTTTTGAAACAGGTCTCTTTCTTCATTGTTGTGCTCCCTTATTACCCTTTTTGTATAGATGATGGGTCTGCTAGCTACATCCTGCTCCTCACCAGATTTCTTGCCTCCTGGTGAGGCATGGCATGATAATAGACTGCAATCCACAGATTTCTTGGGGATAGTAGAAGGATACCTCTGGAACATCAGTAAGACCAGCATTTACCAACCCCTGGCAGCAGATGAACTTAATACCCCAAGGTATTTTAAAAGCACTTAAATCCCTACAGTTTTCAGGCCAGAGTGTGAAGCATTCAACACATCTTCAATAACGTGAGATACTCTTTCTCCTAATGGAACTGTTCTACTTTGAATAGGTCATTTTAGTTTAAGCTTACATTAATTTAGCAGGCTGAAATATAAATCACTCAGGGCCTTATCGCAAGAGGGCAAGGCTTTTCTAGTTCAGTAGTGAGCAATTTCTGCAGGAAAGGGCTGAGAATCAGGAACAACAGCTTCCACTACCTAGTTTTATCTAACCATTGCATACCTGTCTCAGCTCTGAGTCCCTGCTCAGGTTTAATTCCCTGTACCTAGTTCTTGTGTCACATATGTACAGTAATACTTCCTAATCTTTCATGGATCTTGCAAAAACATGGATTTTGCATAACCAAATCATTTAAGGGATGCTTAGATCTGGACACACAGTTAAAAAAATTAATTGCTGTTAGATTTAATTCCTTCAAAGATGATTTCTCAAATGCTTATTCTTCAAAAAGCTGGCAATCCTGGACTGCTCTGAGAAAAGGCAGAGAGGACTTCAGTGTCATATGTGAAACTTCACAAAGACCGAGAAATAGGACTGATTCCATAATGCCCAGCAAAAGATCTTTGGATCAGATCTTTCCTGTGTTGGCAAAACCAGTAATTAATATAAGTTGCTGTTATTGGACAGCTTGTTTGTTATTAAAATTACCAATAAATATCTTAGTTGGAATTGAGCATATTTAAAACTTCAACTTGTTCTGTTTTAATATAACATCTGTGTATTAGGGTTTATGAATATTTTAGTGATGATGTCTGACCTAAAGCATTGTGAATCCCTCATATCAAGATCAAATCCCAATCTTCTGTGTTTTCTCCTTTTGGTCATTATTGTGACTGTGCCTATAATTTTAATATCTTTCCACACCAAGAACAATAGAGTGAAAAATATTTCCCAACTTGATCTAAACAGTATTTTTTTTAACCTTCATTTAATAGTGATTTCAGCCTCAGGCTTAACAAAACACCACTAGAAGTGTTTGAGGCTATGCTGGATGGAGCTCTGAGCAACCTGGTCTAGTGGAAGGTGTCCCTGCCTATGACAGGGAGCTTGGAAGTAGATGATCTTTAAAGTTCCTTCCAACCCAAACCATTCTATGATTCTATGAAAGCTAGCAAGGCTACTGCTTAGGTTGCTCTGTGTTAATTCTGCAAAGTTTTGTGAGACACAAATGGTTGCTGAGGGTTTTATACGTGTTTGTCAGCCCAGTAGATTTATACAGTTCAATCACCTTCAATCTAATAAATCTTTAATTTATGTTTTACTATTAAAGGAAAATGACTCATCAGGTGGGAGATTTTGATTCACGAGTCTGCATATAAAACTATCTCTTGATAATGAACACGGCGTAAACATTACTGTTCCCTTTAAAAATAATTTCCTATAATAATCATCAAAGTGCTGCAATGTTATTATCACAAATTGAAGTTTTAGGTTCTTACTGTAGAGTACTATATTATTTTTCATAAAAGTCTGAAATAATGGTAATTTTTATTTATAGACTTAATATGAAACAACATGAAGATTGTGAGAAATTGTATTTTCTTTCAATCCTGTTGCTTCCTTTTTCTTTATTTTTCTAAGAAGAAATCTGCATTTTCTTGAGTCTGTAGGGAAATGAAGATGGGGCAGATATTTCCAGAGGCTGCTGTAAGCCTGTGGCATGGATGCAGTTCAAACATTGAAGCCCCTGGAGAAAAAGTGCAATTCAGATCTTCTCATTTAGGTCTCTAAGGTCTGAGTGTTTGTGGTACCCTGATAGACTTCACTTATACTGACAGTTATAAATCTAACCATAATGATACCAAAAGAGTGGAGGGAAGGAGTTACTTCCAAGCCTCACCTTGTGTCTAACGTGGGAAGATGTAGTTTTCACAGCCTGCGCATGCAAATGCACCCATCCTAAAGCTGTCATGCAACCTTACAAACGAACAGTCCATTAAAATTACAGCAAATGCATATAATCTGTTCATACTCCTTAGCCTTTTTTTCTTTACTAATGCCACTACTGCTGAAAAACATGCAGTGCATCTAGAGAACTGTTCCCCAGGAACCTGGTGTGTTTATGTGGTGTAGCCCAGCATTCAAGCATCAGGTTCTCAGTAGAAAACAGCTGCACTTACTCAGCATGCTCCTGCTTCCAGCCTGGGGTGTGATACTGCAGTCCTTTAGAAAAACAGTGTCAGTTACTTTAATCCTCTCCAGAAAAATGAAAAGGAGTTGTGTTTCAAAACCTCAGTTAAAGGGCCAGTAAAACAGGGCTGTACACTGAGGCTAGTCTGAAGTTATCAGAAAGCACAGGAGTGACTACATGAAGACTTTTTCTACCACATAAATTTTTCTAGCAAAATATTCTTCAGGTGGCTACATGGAGTCAGGTACTAATACCTCAGCTGACTTCTATCAGTCCAGTGCCTGAGATTGCCCTACTCTAAATGGTAGACTGCTCAGCACAATATTTAGGATTTGCTGGATCATATCAAAGTTCCTTTTTATTGTGTTTTGCTCAAGTAGTCAGGAGGATGATCCCTAATACAAGATTATTTACATAATGTCTTTTGCAGTGAGAGATGAAAGAAAAAAATCTATCTTTTAATTTTAAAGTACTACCGATTGTTATTTACCTATAGCATAGTGGAGAGAGAACAGCACAAACCATACCAGAAAAGCAGAAAAGTACACAGAATAATTCTAAAACAAATTTAGTTGATTAAATGCAGTACATTAAAATCAGGCCTATTAATGTTGACATTTTAGTATTGTTAATGAAGGCCCTAGCTATTGATCTTTGCTCAGACAACTGCCTATTGAATACACTGGATTTAAATTCAGAAAAAGTATAGCCTAGTGAACTCTCAGTAATAATTTCTATGTAAGGTAAAAGCTCCTCTGAGAGAAAATTTATGAGAATTCTACATCAACATGAACATGAAAAGGCTTTCATCATAATATGAGTTATTAACCTCACTTGAATGAAGAAGGAAAATAATATTATATTTTGTTTAACCTCTGCAGCTTCAGAATTCCAAAATTACAGGGCTGTATGAATAGATCAGAACAGTAAAAGCTTCAAAATTTTCCTCAGCTATCTCATAATATGAAGCAAGTTAGAATGAGCACACAGAAAAAATAAATTCACATTATACATACTGGATAATTTCATTTCATTAAAATTATTATATAATTCTAGTTACTGAAAGATTTGCTGCAATCTCTTGACTCCTTGAATCAAGCTGCTGGGGGATCTGAATGGGCAGTCAGGCAAACCCAGCTTACCCCTAATCCCTCTCTATTGGAGAAGCTTTTTCAAGGACTCCAGGGCTTGTGACTTGTCAGAAACTGGAACCTGGCTATATGAGCTATCACAATTCCTACATTCCTTCACTTCTCCTAAGCAGTGGACAGACATTGACTTGTTCCTGCCCACCAGCTCTTTGTCACTGCCCCTCTTTTGGAGGATGCCAACTTCTTGCCATCAAAGCCAGCTTGGTAGTTCATGTGAGTTCCTCCTAATCTGCTCCAGGCAAAACTCAGCCAGGTTAGTTTACACAATGAGAAGTGTGGTCTGAGCTAATTGAGGAGGTTTTTCCTGAAAGAGGTTAGGCAATGTTCATGCACTGCTCTGATGTCTGTGCTCTGAGGCTGCAGCATCTGGCGTGGTAAGCCACTGAAATGCCTTCTGCGAACATAACTGGGTTCAGAAAAGTGGTTTGCGGCTTCATGCTTTTATAATCAGTGAGACAGGCTTCATCATCATCAATTATTGATTTTCGGGCTGATCAGCTGGAAGAGTTTAAAACAGCTTCTCATTAAGATGAGCAGTTTAAAATAATGAATATTTAGATATTATTATTTACAAACAAGGTCATTTACGTCTTTAGTGTACTACTGTATTTGCATTAGCGTTACTTTACTAAGAGATCTTTCTGGTGCAAATCAAAATGCTGATACTGTTGGTTCCTCTCTGCATGAAGTACTTCTTCTCATTAACTGAAGATCTTTACTGAATACATTTAAAATTAGGAAAGAATTTTCAAAAAATCCCATTTTAAATTAAGTAAGAATTCTCACAGACTTCTGTAGACCAAGTATTTAATGCAGAATTGATCTGATGATCACAAATTTGAAAAAAATAAATTCAAAAAAGAGTATTTAGAGTACCATAACCACTATTTTAATCCTCATTTTTGAAAGTGAAATATTTCCTCTGCCACAGTTTAAAAGCTGACTTCCACAAACCTTTATCTTTATACAAAAGATACGCATTTAAGTACTAAAATGGGGTTTGATCCATTTCTACTCAGTATTTGGTCTTTTCTTGTCCCACTGTTTATTCAGTGAACAGCTATCAGGGCAAAGACAACAAAGGAATATAAAACAGCAAAGCAGATCGTGGTTCTGTAACATGGATCCTTAGTATTGCTGGTATAAGCCACGTCTTTAATAGCAGCAATATGAGCTGTGCATAACATCATGTGAATTTTCATCAAACAGAACACAAACTTTTATAAGAATAAAGGCAAGAGGTAAAGAATCCATGCAGAGATGCATACTTCTCCTTAGTCCACAGAAAAGTATTTTGACATTTGCTTTTCATGTGAGATCACTCTCTACCTGTGACTAATGGAACTCAGTAGTACGAGTCAACACTGTGCTAAGTATGTCTGATATTTTTTAATTACCTCTTTTGAATGCCTTTGTATTTTTATTGCCAGTTAATATGAAAGACAATACATCTACTTGAAATTTCACCAGGTCATCATAGTAAGACACAGTTTGATACAGTAGCCTTTACAGTAATTCATCTCACACGGTATTTGTTTCCTTTCCTAGTAATTTCAAAGTCATTAAACTACTATTAGACTTATTTTTATGAAATCCAGACCCTGAAGAGGCTTTTTTTTTTTGCATAACCAAAAAGAAAAATTTAATCCCTATTTTCCTGTAAATACATAGGGCCTACTGGGAGAGAAGTATGGGAACATTCGGATACCAGGGGAAGTTGAATCGGCAGAATTTGAAATGATCCTGGATGCTGCTGTAGAGGCCAAGCTAGAGACAAGGATTTTAGAAGAGTGGTACTGCAGGGATGAGAATGCAGTGCCGCCAGCATATTATCTCAGACCAAAATCTGAAATGCTGAAGAACTACCAGAACACGGTAAGTCATAGTCACCTCCTCAACAAAATTCTTCTCTGGCAGTTAGTGCCAGGCAGTCCCCAAGGCCAGGCACTTCCTGCTGTCTCTGAGTTGGCTTCCACAGTGCTGTCCCCACCTGAGCAGCTGCTGCTGCGACGCTCCTTTCCCATACATGGTGAAGGGAGCAGCCGCAAAACACCAACGAACGCAACTCCTGCATTGATGTTCTCTCTGACAACAGCTAGAGGAAGTGGACTGTCGTCTTACATGACCTACTGGGGCTAGTGAGACAGTTGTACAAATTTCTCTTTCCTTCTCTGATGTTGTAACAGGGAAAGCTCAGGCTCTTCTACTTAGTACTGTGCTTTTGCTAGATTTCAATGAACAGGACTTGCAAAAGAATTACACATTTTCCCTTCTATCTCCATAGAAGAAAACTCTCTAATAAGTGCTTAGCACTGTCTTGAGTTAGATGTCATACTTTTAACTTATTAACTGTATTATAAGATTTTCAAACACTGTTATTTATTATTTTTAAAACAGGCATTTGCCTTTAATTGATGACAACAAAACCTGTATATATTTATCAGGGCTCAATTCTACCCTCCTACACACCCAATATAACAAAAGACAGATTTTAGTGTACAAAAAATGAAGTCCTCAAACAAGTTTTCACTTCATTTTGAATGCATACTGTATTATTGGTTTGGGGGCTTTTACTAATCTTTTATACCTTTCTTCAAACTACTGATACACAGGACTAAGTAAAAAGATGTTCATAACTCAAAGCTGTAACTTCAAAGTGTGGCATAGATGTAACATAACTTAAAGATGTAACACAGACTTACACCTCATAAACTTACAGAAAGTAATAAAATATACACAGCTGTTAATATGTCAAGGAAGAGTTGCTAGGGAGCTTGTCCTGGAGGTTATTCTTTTTCCTGTTACACCCTCCAGGAAAACTGGAGACCTCATAGAGATTTCATCTGTAGTAAGTAAAACCCAACTGCCTTAGAGAAACATCCATCATGGCATTTGCAAGATACCATCTGAAAGGATTAGTGAATTTATATTAGAGTTCCTCTCTGATGACAGTAAGATTACTGTTACTATAGCAATGAATGAAGTAATGTCACATATAATCTTGTATTTTTAAAATATGGTAGTTAATATAACGTGCTTAATTATAGTTACCAGGAACCTCATTTTTAGTTTTGAGATAAAAGTTTAAATTATTACCATTTTTACTTCTCATTAAAGTAGTGATAATTTTAGCGGTATACTGTGGCTTTATTATCATTATTTCAGGCTTAGTTCTCAAAACCCTCTTTCTATAAAGGTATTATTGGTCTTATTCTTGAAAAATATTGCATTAGCTGCCTACACTAGGAATTCACAAAATACTCCAAGTAGCTAACTCTTAAAATTCTAAAATGGAATACATTATGATCTTCTTCAGTATAAAAAGTTTAACCCTTATTTATTTTTTTTAGCATTTGTGTTTCTCTGTTACTATGTTATTTTTGACCTTGAATATTAGACTGTTACTTTCTGAAGTTGTAGAGGTGTGTATTATACCTACTGTTTATATTTGTGGATATTTTTAAAAGATGGAATCTTCTTCAAACTCTATGAATGAGAACAAATGGCAAGACATATCAGAAGAGATTAAGAAGATTTTTAAGACTGCTGTGAAATTGCTGTATGAGAAAGGAAAAATGAAACATAGCCAAGCAAAGAGATATCTTTCCTCTGGTAAAGTTCACAGTAACAATTTCTATGTTATCCATTTATTGTCTTTTCTGTCAACCTTTCCACAAACATGAAAATATATTTCTGTTGGCATTTCTCATATAATTAAAGAGGGGGAAAAAAAAAGTTTGTTATGCTTGCTTGAGACTAAAACCCATAGAAAAGCACCCAGCAAATTTTCCATTTTTTCTGTTTTCTACAAAGAACAGATGCAATCATTTAAGAATCTGCCTGTTGGGGGTAGGGTATGTTTATAAAGAAAAGTTAACAGAGACTCTGTGTTCTTTTCATCCCCAGCTATTGAAGATGAACTTGATTTTGCTTTGGGTAAACAAACACCAGCTTTCCTAAAGAAGTGTGTTTGCTACATTCGGAAAATAGCCAACATTGAGCGCTTCGTTAAAATTCCAGAGATGGGAAAATACATGGATGTGGTACATACAGCAGGGAAGTTTCTGCGAGATCCTGAAGCCCATGAGAAATTGATCAAGCTCAGGGACGAATTCATCCCCACCATTGTCGCATCGTCCAATCTGAGAGTGTACACATCCGTCACTCACTGTGACATGAAACTGGGCTACTCCCAGGAAGTGGAGAACCATTACATTGAAGGTCTTGGTAAACAGTTCTATGAAGACATGATTGATATAATCCAAGCTACAGTGCAGCAGAATTTCGACACGGAGACAGACACATTGTATGATGAAGTTCTTCAACACTCATCGCTGTGTAAAACCTACTCCACTTTTTATGAATATAGATGTGAGGCATTAAACATAGTTCACAAGTATGTTTTACCTAGCAAAATAGGACACATTAACCCTCTTATCATATATGGAGGACCATGCACAGGGAAGACTCTTCTATTAGCTGAAGCAGCAAAGAAGGTAAATAAATACCTTACATAATAATGTTATGATGGGAGTATTACTGTGTAATCAAAGACCATCTTTGTTTTCATTCTTCCTTTTGTCAACAGATCAGATATCAGCCCTCAATATATAAAATAAAAATAATGAAAGGTATATTCAGCATATAATTGTACACATATGCAGAAAAATAGTTACTTTTCAATAATAACGTACCTGTATCAATGTACTTAGTCAAAACAAAAGAAGGGTTAACAGAGCTCTTAGAAGCCCAATAGGAATCAATGTATCTTGAATTAACAATGTGTATCGTAGAATGATCTCTCCCTCTTGTTCCACGGAGATCCTGTGAATCCACAACCATTTAAACATCATGTGCTGGCTTTAGTCTTAAACACAAATGCAGCATTTCTTTCCAAGTCATGCCATTTCATATTCTCATCAGAAATTATTCCAGAATTAGTCTAATACACTTGCTACAAATCTATCTGAAATAATCTGCAAAAATACCTGTACTTATTTATCTGACATATGCTGTTTAAGTCATTGAGCTGATTACTACAGAGAAATGAATGAAACACTTTGTGCAAGGGGGGACCAGATGCAGAAAAAGACCAAGCTGGCATCTCTAAGCCTAATTCTTCAGCTGGGAGTCACAACTTTGAGTTCCCTGCAGGGTGGTCAGAGAATTTAGCATAGTGGGCTGGGAAACAGCCATATCAGGCAGAAAGAAATGGAGAAGGGAACAATACTGTTTACAATATGTCTCCTTCCCATAGAGTCACATTAGTTGTGTATATGAAATTGGGATTTGCAAATAAGGATCATATTTCAGATCTGAGTACATAAGTCAACCTAGATACTCTGTTTATGCTTTTCTTTTAAAATACTGTAATAACATAAAGTGTGGCAAAAAGATATGGCAAGTAAAAGAACTGAGTGTGTCAGCCTCCATAGACAGAAAAGATTTAAAACCACACTGCTCATGTGCTTAGAGTGATCTAACCAAAAGACAGAGACTTTTTCTTCCTTGTGGCAGTGTTTTAGAGCAAAAGGCAGACACACCGAGGCAGAGTGTAGTTCTGTGGGCCAGGGTTTAAGGTAACCAGCTGCTTCAGGGCAACCTGTACTCTGATCCCTGTCCTCTAGTGATGTTCATTTTTATCCAGATAGGAATCCATGTTAAACACATTCTGGTGGTAGGCTGACCAAGGATGACATTGCATAGTGTCTAAGGAAGTTTATTTATAAGACACTCTACCTAATACTTACTAAAGTGACACATATTTTGCAAAGAATACCCCGGGATTCATGGACTACATTCTAGTCATGTCCCCTTTGACGTAAGCCTTGTGGATCTGAGTCTCAGTGTTTTGAGATATTACCAATGCTAAACAAAGATGATATATGATGTGGATTTCATTCAGTGCACATAAATCAACTCACCTTGAACTCTGCCAGTGAAAGCATTTTTATTCAATTAGTAATATTTTAAAATGTTTATTTATATATAAGCTATCACTATTTATAAACTCTGTTAATGTGCTTCACTAAGATATAAACTAAATTATGCTCTATATTCTAGGCCTATTCCTGGTTGCAAGAAGAGATGGGACCAGATTCTGACCCTGTGGTAGTTATAAGATTTTTGGGATCCACTGAAACAAGTACAGATCTGAAGAATATACTTCAGAGCATTTGTGAACAACTAGCAGTCAACTACCGTTGCCTTGTACAAAGTTACCCAAAAAAGATTCATGACCTTCGGGACTTGTTCATAAATCTCTTGAATGAGTCTTCATTTCACAGGCCACTGGTTATAATATTTGATGCCCTAGAACAACTGACAGATAGTGATGATGGTAGGAAGCTCTGGTGGCTTCCCATTCACCTTCCCCGCTCAGTACGGATAATTTTGTCAACACTGCCAAACAAGCATGGGATCTTGCAAAAACTGAGGTGCCTTATTCATGAAGAAAGCAACTATATTGAATTGACTGCAAGGGACAGAAAGATGTGTAGTCAAGTACTGAAACATCAGCTTCTGCGAGTTAAAAGAAAAGTAACATCAGGGCAACAAATCTATGTCAATGAGGCATTCTCCAAGTGCACACTGCCTATGTTTGTGAACTTAACCTTCAGAGAGGTCAGGCACTGGAGATCGCACAAGGATGTGGATGAGTCCTCACTCTGTGTCACTGTCCATGAAAGCATAGAGCAGTTGTTTTGGTCACTGGAAAACAAGTGTGGATCGAGACTATTGTCAAGAGCACTTGGCTACATTACTATGTCCAAATCTGGCCTGAGTGAAATGGAACTGGAAGATATATTAGCCCTTGACAACAGTGTTATGCATGAACTGAATGAGAGTGTCAGAGAGAGTAATCCACTGAGAATTCCATATATTTATATTGCAAGGCTTAAGGAGGGCTTACAAGGATACTTAATAGAGCGACAGGTGAAAAATGTAACACTGCTTCTTTGGGCAAATAGGCACTTGCAACTGATTGCCCAGAAATTGTACCTGCACAACGAAGAAGACTTGCGTGAAATGCACACAGTCATGGCGGAGTATTTCCTTGGTGTTTGGTCAGGTGGACGAAGAAAACCTTTTCACAGCAATGACCAATATCTGAGTGGCTATCCTGACCATGACAGTAGAGGCCTGAACGAGGATGAAAAGCATTGCATGGATCAGACTGCTTTTGACAGGCAGGCACCAGATCAGCCATGGGTCTTTCAGTGCAATCCATTAGAACCTGATATCTTTTTTATCAATCATAGAAAAATGACGGAGCTTATTCATCACTTGACAAGATGTGGAAGAACTGACGATCTTCTGTATGGAGTCATTATGAACTTCAGCTGGCTGTACACCATGATTAGAATAGGGCAGTTTGATAAAGCACTTTCTGACATAGAACTGGCTTACAGCTACTCTCAAGAAAAGGAGCTGAAATTTCTGGCCAGTACCCTCCGCAGTATAAAGTTCAAAGTAGTAAAATACCCGGGTTCACTTTCTGCTGAATTGCAGCAGAGGCTTCTCCCAGTAGTAAGTTCATTACCCAAACTCCGACATCTCCTCCTAGAATGTGACAAGGACGGACCCAAGTACTGTTCTATCGTCCCTTTGCATTCTTCCATGGATGTGACTTACAGCCCTGAGCGCCTGCCATTGTCATCCAGCTGCATGCATGTCACAGAGATTTTGCCTACATTTAATCCCAGCACAATTATTGCTGCTTTAGAAAATGGCTCCATTAGCACTTGGGATGTAGAGACCCGCCAGTTACTAAGGCAAATTACAACAGCTCCGTCCGTTATTTTAGGGATGAAGCTCACTAGTGATGAAAAGTATCTTGTAGTGGCTACAACCAACAACACTCTTTTGATATATGATAACATAAATTCCTGTCTTCTGTCTGAGGTGGAAATTAAGGGATCAAAACATTGTGGAATTGGGGGGGGCTCCACTTTTATAAATGGATTTACATTATCAGTCAACCATGCACTTGCTTGGCTGGAGGCCAGCAAAGATGTTACAGTAATAGATCTGCTTTATGGCTGGCCTCTCTATCACTTCCACTGCTGGTACGAAGTGACCTGTGTGCAGTGTTCTCCAGATGGAGTTTATGCCTTCTGTGGACAGTATTTAAACACTGCAACCATTTTTCACTTGGGCAGCGGAGAGAAGGTGGCCACTGTGACCTCTGAATTTTCAAGTGGGTTTGTGAAATTCCTTCTCATTCTGGACACAGCCCAAGAAATGGTGATGGTGGACAATGAGGGTAGCCTCTCTGTTTGGAATATGGAAGATATTGCAAATCCCCAGCTTACAGATGACTTTGACTGCAGAAGGGAAGACAGCGAAGTTGTCAGCATAGAGCTTTCTGAAGACCAAAGTGCAATTTTAATTTGTAAGGCTCTCAGCATTGAACTTCTTGACACTCGTGTGTGGAAGGTGGCTGAAAAGTTTAGAGCTAAACACAATGAGCGCTTTATATCTGCCGTGCTGTCCAAAAATAGCAACTGTATAATTGCTTCAATGGAAAATACCTCAGCCATTTTTGTTTGGAGAAGAGATACTGGACAGTGTATGGCAAGCTTACAGGAAATCTCAGGAACTATAGTCAGGCTAATTAAATCAAATCATCATAATATGCTGCTATCCTTATCCACCAGTGGTGTCCTTTCTATTTGGGATATAGACATCATAACTGCTATGTCCAATATTGACAAATCTGGCAAGCCTATCCAAAGGTTGGTGTTGCCAGCCAGAGGTGAATTAATATACACATTGGATGGATCAGATTCTGTCCATAAGTGGAACTTCAGCACTGGATTCATTGAAGCTGTGTTCAAGCATGAAGGTATTGTTGAAAACTGCGTGCTGACCTCTTCTGGAGAGATAATGGTTACATCAGATGACAAATGCAGCCAGTATGTATGGCACACTGTTAGTGGTGAAAATATCTTCCGCATTAATGGACAAAAAATCTCAGAACTAATGATTACTCATAATGATCAATTTGTAGTCTCTCTCTGTGAGCAAAATGCATCCAGAGTTTGGCGACTGGCCACAGGACATAGAGTTTGCAATATTTTAGTTGCCTTACAGAATGCATTTATAACAACTGCAAATACATTTGTAGTCGGAATGGCAAAGAACAAAGTGTTGGCTGTGAGTCTTTGGACAGGCAGTATAACAAAGAAGTTTTGCTGTGATGATGGTGCAAGCATTGTGGATATTAAGTTGATACCAGACTGCCCAGATATTATAGTATTTATAACATCTACTGAAACCGTGAATATCTGGAGCTTAACAGAAGAAGTCATCTGCAGGCGTGTACAATTGCCTACCAATTTCTTGAAAAAACTGGAAGATTTTGAAATATCTCCAAATGGGAAGCTGGGAATTATAACACGTGGTGATGAGAACATCAATGTGCTTGATTTATACAGTGGCAAACTTCGTGTACTTCACGCCCCGGGTGTCATCTGGCGGCAGAGGCTGTCTCGTGATGGCCGCTACCTTGTGTACATTTGTTGTCGTGGTGAGGAAGATGATGACAATGGTGCGGTCTCCAGCTTAATTGTAATGAGGTTGGCGGATGGCAAAAACATCGGTGCCTGTTCTCTTTATAAAACTCCCACTTTTCTTACACTCTCACAGAGACATTTAAACATTATTATTGGATTTGATGATGGAAGTATAGGTACTTACACTGTAGTGGATAGAGTTGATGCTGCACTGAAAATCAAAATTGCTACTTCAAACAGCCGTCAGATTTTCAACAACACTACACAAGTGATTAGGCCAAAATGTCACAATTATAGCTTCAAAGCAGCTGCAGACTGCATTTGGAGGGAATCAACAGAAGTATTTGCAAGGGATAGCCCCATAACAGTTATAGAGCCTGAGGTGAGTGAAGCAACACCAACCAAAAAACACAACTATTGCTATGAGAAAGTGTGCTCAGCCATAGATTGCAGAGGACACGGTTTTGCCTCTGACAACTGAGTAATCATCTGAATGAGCTTATCTGATTAGTATACTTGCATAGGTATGTTTTCTGAATTCATGTAAAAATCAGTGTGTTTCTTGAAAGACAGATAGAAACAGCAGAGGGCAGACCAGCTGGGTTTTTTCTTACACTTATGTAAACATAAAAGTAAATATAAATGGGCTGCAGGGTTTTTTTTAATTTCGGAATACAAGGTTCAGTCCAGAATTTCACCAGGGCCTTGATTAAAAATTTCTAGCAATACTATCAAAATTGTTATGCTATTACAGAAGTCAGGTGATCACATCTGGGTTTGACAGACTGTTTTAACTAGAACTAAACCTCTACATGATTGGTGAGAAGAGTCAGAGCACTGTTTTATATTCCACATGACCTAGATGGATCTACAGCTAACAGTCGGCTTTATAACCACTTGCAAAAATGCGTTTTTCTGCTTGATGGTGCAATGACAAGATGTCACCTGCCAACCTGGAACACTTGATACATTCCATTATCATTTTAAAAATACTTACTTTTATTTTTCTTTTTAATTGGGATTAATCTTTGGGTTGAATGGAGTAGGTGCCAGTCAGCTGCAAACATGTCACCATGTGAGGCAACAAGTATTTGTTTCACCTTAATGAATGGACTGAAAGCTTTTTTTTTTTTTTTTAACTGCATGCAGGGATTTCAGATTTCTGTATTGTGATAAAATGATAAAAATCCTAGGTTGTAAAAGGAGTATAGGGATTGGGGTTTTATTTTTGGTTTGGGGAAATTTTTTGTCTTCATAGTGTGTATTAGTCAGGTCGTAATGAAATTTTTTCAAAGTCAGAGAGCGTTGCAGATAAACAGTTAAACACATTAATTTCTTTATGTTAAAAGGTTGCTATCTGTTATGTTGTAATAAAGTCTAAAGTATCTCCTATGTCCCTAAGGTAACCTTAATAGTTTTCAGACCTGCCATGTATTAATCCTTATGACATTTGCCTTATTATCGTTTTTGGTCTTTCCCATGATAAATACAGATCAAACGACCAAACACTCTGGGACTCTTAGTATATGTGATGAAATCTTCCACTAAACATAAAGGCTGTTCAAAGATCCTTTACTGGTCCAGTTTGTAATGGGTTTTTCTTACTTCCATATATGTAAAAGCTTCACTTTCTGCTTTAGAACTGTTTTGAGCCTTTTGTACAGTTTTACCAGTTTCAAGGGAGAAATTGTGAAATAATGACAAATGCTGTAAAAAAATTTACATTCTCCCAAGTTAAAACATATACTGGGCAGCACCTGAAAGGATAAGGAAATTTTCCCCTCCTTACATATCTTAAAGATGGCACATCTGTGGAAATATTTTCAAATTGTTTAAGCAGAATAATTTTATTTTCAAAATCAGAACCCCATGTCACAGATTTCCAAGAAATGAATGCTAAGCTAGAAGTTAATGTAGTGTGTGAATGTTCAGTGTAAAAGCCAATATAGTATATTAAGTGACTTGAATGATTTTTCCTAACTTGTTTGCAACTAATAGATCATATTGAATGTTTTTATGTAAACTTTGTATCGTTGGGAAAACCTACCCAATCAGAGATTTATATTTTCATAAATGTCAAATTTAGTTAAATTTTGTTACAGAGTTGTTAAATTAGAAATCTATTGCAGTCTTCAAACAATATACAGTCTTGTGTATGCATTGTTTGTACAAATAAACTATGGAAGCAGACTTGTATGTGTCTCTTAATTTCAGGGAAATTTCGCTCTGGCGGAGGGACACAAGGCCTTCACAGCTCCCTCTGGCCTGTATTTAAACAATTTCTGAGGGCTATATTCATAAGGAAGAATTTCAGTATTTTCCCCTTTCACTTGACTAAGTCATGCATTCAAAAAACCCAGTGAGATTTGCCAAAAAAACACCATACTTAGGTGCTGTTTACAACTAGATTGCACACTGCTGGTATGCAAGTCATGAAGGCTTGTGTAAACTACCCAGGACAAAGCACAGAACAGAGAGGAGCACCTGAAATCCCACTTCTCTTCAGACCTGTGGAGCTATGGACCTGTGGGAACCACGGCTCCCAGGATCCTGTCCTGAAGGTAAACGACCTCCACCTTCTTTCAAACAGAGTTTATAACTCACGCATTTCAGCCTTGAACCATTTGTGCATAACCTGTGTAATACTGGAAAGTTAGTTCTTTCATTATCTTTGAAGAGTAAAGTACATCTCCTATCTGTCAACTTTGGGTGGTAATGAAGTATAGAATAATAATAGAACCAGAAAATATGCTGAGTTGGAAGGGACCCACAAAGGACCATCGAGTCAAACTCTTAGTCCCTCACCGGACATCCCCAAGAATCACACCATGTGCCTAACCTATCTCATTCAGCTTTCCAGCTTTCTGAATCATTTTCTCAGGAGTCAGATTCCTCACACGGAGCCTAAGAGGGAGGCACAGGCTTCTGAATGGCATTAGGCTGCTCAATGTCCAAATACTTGCTACTGCAAGAGTGAGTGCTCCATAGCCCCTCACAAATCTGTCCCCAGGTACGTCTATCCACAGGTATGGAGAATAAGTACTTTCTCCAATAACGAGCCATCCAAATGCCAAGTGCTGTTCTACCCCTACATAGGAGTAGAGCAATTAATTTTCTGTTAAGGAGCACTACTTGCATATTTAGTACAAAGCTTTCATCTGTTTTTTAGATAAAGTGCATCAATAAACAGGCTCAGTCAGGGTCCATGTTTTCTGACACAGAAGACTCTAGGAATAGGCTGTAGCTGCAAGAAAGCTTTAACGTGGAATTAGCCGGAAGGTAATTAGACAAAGGTAAGCCGGAGGTCAGCTAGGAAAAATATTTTTATCAGTCATTTCCTTTGCACCACAGCTGGGGAATGCACGGCCCATGACTTCATTTCAAACGGCCTGTGGCCATTCGACTCTTTTTTCACGTTATTATCAGATAACATCAGAATGTGAGTTAACATGTAGCCCAGAAAACTCTGCATTCAGGGGCATTCAGGTTTCAGTGGCTCCCCAGCCCTGATTTCTCCATGCTGCAGTCTCAAGCCTGTGGAAACAGAATTTTTAGCCATCTTGCAAAGAGAATTTAAAGCAAATATTGATGGCTAAAATAGTGTTCATATGCAGAGGGTACTGTTTCAGCTTAAAATCCTGAGAGTTTGCCCTTTGTCAAAAACTATATGTGTGTCTGTGTGATACATCATAAAGTCAGTCCTTTGGAGCACTACTATTAGGCTATTAACGACAATCTGCATTGTTTTATTTTGTTGATTAAAGATTTAAAAAATACCTGATTTAATATAACTATTATTATTGCAAAAAGACAGACTAATTTTATTTCTCCTAATTATAAAACCAAAGACATCTTACTATTTTACACATTTTTTTTTTTATAGGTTTCAATACCAAGGATTTGTTACTACGAATCCCTCTAAAGCCTTTATGCTACAAATATGACCCACTTCAAGTTCTTGTACCCTGCTGTGGACATTACTCATATCTCTTCCTGGGTCACCACATAGGTGCAAGAAGAGTAGTGAACTACATTTTCTCCTGTGGTTTGCCTTTCCAGCCTTCCCAAGGCAGGATGAGCTATTTTATCACGTCCTTCTCCAGAAGGGGCAGCTTGGACCACCACCCCTCTGTGAAAAAGGGCCTCTCACTATCAAGGACAAGCTATGCAGAGCTCAGTGCACTCAAAAACCAGGTCAATAACTGGAAGAGTGTGAGGGAATGTTCTTCCAACATGTGCAGTCCAGCATAACATGCTATAAAATCACAGATGGTTCCCAAAGTGACTGTTAAAATCTGGCCCTACCAAGCCCTTCTTCCTGCCTCCACTGTCCCAGGCCTATGCAGCTCTTGCTTACCAGGGTGAGTGATGCCTCCATCCTCAGCAAAGCCCCTGACATGTTCCCAGCCCTGATACTTTTTCCACCTGTGGCATCTGCCCTTTTGGCAGCTCACCGATCTCCTCTCCAGCCTCAGCAGTGAATATACAAAAATGGATTTTTGTTCACACATTCCCACTCTCAGAGCTTTCACCACACAATACTGTATAAATAAAATCATCTTCCTGCTTTTCTGCCATAAATCTCTGATTCCATGTGCATTTCAGTGTGTGTGAGAAAGCTTCTAGACTGAAATAGATCTATTCAGCATATTTAAAGTGAAATAAACAGAACTGCAAAAATCCAGACATGTTGTAGCACAGAAGAAAACAGAACAGGGTAGTTTGCTGCCATTTGTCTATGTTATCCCATTGTCTGTTAGTAAATTGTCCAGCACATCCCACTGTAATACCATATTGACAATAGTATATGAAGTCACAAAGTTAACCTTTTAGGCTGCAATTTTTCAAGGCAGCCTTATATCTCAGCAGGAACATTCTCCATAAAACTTCAGCCAAAACAGATACAAGAATGAGATTAAAGGAAAAAGAGGATTTCTGCAGGCTGAATGTCTCAAATACTTTTCCTTTGAAAAAAATGTTGTCGCACCCGTGTTTTTCAACAAGGACTACGGACTGGTGAGACAAATGATCATTTCCTGCAGGACACATCTGTGAAAACCTGTCAGGCAATCATCCCAAAAATATCCCAGCAGTTTGTACGTATTCATAGAAGACGTTAGCTTTCAGGAGCACAGCACGCCTGGGATTGCAGGGGCTGGGGCAGAACTTTACTATTGCAGATATACTTGGTGTGGGTTTTAGAAATCACGAAAATGAACAGTCTGAGGAACAACAGAAAATACAGTAGCTGAGTAAAAGCTCTGAGAAGGAGACCAAGTATCAGGAGAAGAGGGGAGGCAGCCTCCCTGAAGTTGCTTCCAGTGGCCTCCTGGCTTACAACTCAGCTTTTCAACTGGGACATTTCTCAGCCTATTAGCCCACCTCATCAGCCCAGCAGCCACGAGTGCAATGGCAAAATACTACAGGCAAAATACGGCCGAGCTGGGGGGTTAGCTCTGGCTTGGCAGGGCTGTAAGCCAGGTACAAACACAGGCTGTGCACAGGGCTGCATGCAGCATCAGACTCCATGCTGCTAAAGGTAGCCCCAAACTGCATCTCCCGCCTCCCTCACCTCCTCTCACAACCTGGGGATGTGTTAATGTAACAATTCTTCACTTACTGACCAGAGAGCCTTTGGAGAGTTTAGTGAAGGTTCTGTACTAAGAAATTTCCTGGCTCTTGAAGTCCATTTTCAGCTAACACTAATTGTTTGCAGGAGAAAAAAGGAAAAAAAAAAAATTGCCGAAGAGCTGTTGCAGAGCTTTGCAGCTCACAGTCTGTAAATGATACTTGGCCTTTACGTTACGACATAGCCCTCTTCTTAAAATAACCATGTCCAAAGCAGCTTTTATTAATTTCTTTGCTGGCATCCGACGTTTCACCCCCTGTGTGTGCTGGATCCTGCAATAGGAAGCTGGGCCAGGCAGTGCATCTGAGTCCCTGCTTCCAGGCACGGGACCTGCCTGCCTTCCCCAGCCCACTGCTGACACGAGTTTGACAGTCTCAGCTTCAGCTCAGAGCAGATACGAGGGAAAGCATGACAGGGCAAACCCAGCCCATGCAGAAGCTGGATTTTAGGAGGATAGTTTGCATGAGAAAGGTAAAAAGGAACCTAGCACCATCCTTCTGGGGAAGGCAAGGATGCAGGGAGGCAACCATAAATCCGGCATTATTTAGAGTGAGAACAGCACACCTACACAATATAGCAGCCAAACCTCACATAACTGCTTCCATGAGGCTTAACACCACATTTTAAAAAAATAAATAAATAAATAAAATAAAATAAAATAAAAAATTTAAAAAAAAAAATATTAAGCTTAACATTTCCAAAGTACTATCGAGAAGGCTCTGTTAGCCCTGCTCGGCACCCCCGGCTGTGACACAGGCAGTCAGGTGACGCAATCTTAGTGCCCGTTCTTTCCGGGAGGCTTTTTTTAGTTTCCAGGTACATCGATATATATTAAAGGTCACACCTGACCCAGTTGCATGCTTAAGTTAAATCTCTCCTCCTGCACAGGGGACACTCTCTTAACTGGGCTATGGCAGTAGAACACCTTCCGTATCACTTTTGGAAACACCACACCCAAATCAAAATGATTCCAGGAAAGTCAGCAGCTTTCACAGGTAAATGTGACATGATGCCTGCAAATACATTTTAGAGCTGAGTTTCTCCATAGAGAATCACCCAAAACAGCGGGGAATAAACATTGCCAGGCAACATGTAAGAGAGGAACTTTCTGCCAAGTCCTTCCAGCACTGTTTGTGATATGGGGAGATTTAATTTTAAGAATATGCAAATGACAGCATGAATACACTGACGGGCTCGGACTTTGTTGTGGTCATTCTAAGTGACTGTCTCTGAGGAAAGGAATTATTTGGCACGTGTTCTTCTACTTCTCTTTTTTTTAAGCCTGATCATAAAAGGGTGAGCTCTATCAGGTTTTTATTCAGCCTGCAGGTAAAGGGTTACAGATTCTAGGAAGTATTAAATGCAAACTTTGAAGGATTTTATTTTCATCTACAGTCACATGATGCCTTAATACCCAATGACACTAACTACAGTGTCTCATTAAGAGGTCATGCAAACTCCCAAGCTAAACAAGGCATTCTTACATATTTAACATTCAAATGCTGAAGCCAAGCTAAGCCATGGAAGATTGTAATCAGAAAAAGCTACACTTCCTGATCCACACAAAACCTGCAGGTAGGAGAAGTTCTTCCTTTAAACTTGTAACATTGTGCTTTCTAGAGAAACTGTTTAGAAGACATATTTTGCACTCTATTTCTTTTTTACCTTTTGAAATACCCTAAGAGCTTTATCCTGAAAATATCTGTTCTCATTTGTTCCACCTGTTGTAGAGTAGTATTGTTTTTACAATCAGAAATACAGTTGGCTCAGCGGAAATCCAAACAAAACCCTTTTTAAGCCAACTCTATTTAAAAAGTAATATTTTTTTAAGATTTTTTAGTTAGTGAAATGGGGCAAAGGGGGAGTTAATATGCCTTTGATGTCTGAAATGAAGGGATTTAGAACTCTTCTGACTTTACTTATATCATGAATTGCACATTGTTTTAGTCACTCAAATCAAAGTGTATTTTAATGGATTCGGCTTCCTCACTGTATTTACACGATTTCTGATCTCCCCTCCTAGGATTTGGTACATTTAAAAATAAAATCTTGCAAAAGCAAATGAAAGGCAGATGGGGAGTACTAGTGCTCCATAAAAGGAGAAAAAAAATTACAGAATAGGGACTCAGAGGAAAGACAGTTAAAATCAGTTTGTTTAAATCAATAATTTAAATTGCATTAAAGCATATCAGTTTTCACATGGAGTGATAAAGTTTAACCAACAATTGCTGGCACTATTGCAGGAGTCCTTTTTTTTTTTTTTTTTACTAGTGCTGAAGGAGTTTTCCAGTGTAGAGCATTATAAAGACCTCTTTCTCATCATGATTTTTCTTTAAACTGTAATTGTTTTCAGACAGTGTTCTAAATACTCAGCATTTTAATCTCTTTATAGGAATTCAGTTAAAGAGTACGTTCTATAGAGCTACAGAATCTAAATTTACTAAAAGATCTCTAATGCTTCATAAGATTTGCACTCCCTAAGGATTCCCAGTGCACAAAAGCAGCAAGCAGTGTTTATTGTTTTGCTCCTACAACGGATTGGTGGCAGACTGTATTTTTTTCGAAGTTTATCCTATAAAACACATCTCTTTTTCTTCTTCACACATAATGCTAGGAGACACTGAAAGAAGTAGAGAATAATTACACCTGAAGCAAATTGCTTCTGTAAGATCTTAACTTTCTTTGGAAAAAAAAAAATAGTTTTGTCATTATCAGTATTTAAAATAAATTTGGGTCCAAACAAGTTTACCAGTGGTACTTCAAAAAATTGTTATTCGCTTTCAGAATTCCCACCTTGAAAATAGAGGGTATTATGCTGAGGAGGACCATGACCCAAGTATGATCAGCCTAGATCAGCCTGAGACATCAAGTGTCTTCTTATCAGGCTAATTGTACCAACCTCCAGACAGAGTCGCTCACAACTGTGCCAGTGGGAGTGTAGCAATAAGCCACTACACTTTAAAGAACTCTTCTGAATTTACTATAACTGACCTCTGAACTTATGTCACTTACAGAAATCTATTTAGAAACTCTTGTAGATAAGGGGCTTATTTGCTAAACTACAGTTAAATCTCAGGGGACGGAGAGGAACACACCAGCTCCCAAAAAACAGCCAACCACAGATTTTCACCACGGAGGAATGTTGCACCTGAAACACTAAGAGAGCCTGCCATAGCCGGTCTCTTTTAAGAAATGTTTGAACAAATTGGGTGTGTCGTGGTAAACCAGCTCTTAGTAGCTCAGTAGTTAAATCTGTTGAATGTTCCTTACACTGAGTGTCTCTGTAGGGTGGAAGGTACAATGCACACTGTTACTCTGTGACCAGAAAGATAGGGTGGCCATTGAATGAGGGGGAGCCTTCACTCCTTTCCTAAAGAAAGGAATACAAATGAGATATTTGCTGTCTAGTACTACTAGTTCAGATGTTTTTTATACCCACAATTTTACATTTAGTAAAGGAATTTGTACTGCTTTTCTTTTTTTTCTGATGAAACAAACCAATCTATTCTCTTGTTTTATCACAGCAGTGTAGAATCAAATGTAGTGTTGTTTCATATGGAAGCCACACAAATCAAATACTTCCTGCTCATGACCAAAAAAAGAAGTTCCTGGAAAATGAGACAATTGGAAACCTAAGGGAGAACTTTTCTCTTGAATTTTGGAGAAGTCAAGCAAACATAAAAACAAAAACACTACCAAAAGTCTGGAATAATTTTCTCTTTACTCCAAAACCAGAGCTAAGACAAGCATTGGTCAAAAGCCAACACAGATCTTCCAAAAATCTTGCAGATCTCAGGGAACTTGTAACAGATTTAAGGCTAATATCAAAAATCATCAAGCTGTTGATTTTTGCACAGTTCTAGGTAGGTGGGAAGACAGAGCAAAAGCTTCAGGTGAAGGGAACTGTGGCTTCCTTCCTTGAAAAGCCTGGTTAAAAGTGATCACTCTGCAAGGTAAACATTCGTGAGTGTTGAGGCCCTTCTCTAACCACCTGAGCTCAAGGAAACAAACTTCTAAAAGTATTTGCTCTCAGACTTTACTGAATGAAAGCCAAGGAAAGCCTTTATTCACATCTTGCAGGAAGGGATGGTCTTTTGCTATGTTTGCACAGCATCCAGTTAAATATGGCCTCAGCATTGTCTACATCTTCCACTGATGCTGTTTCACAAAAGATTTGAGGTGGCAGGGACTCAATCCACTGAAACACGATGAAATGTAGTCAGGCAACAAATATTTGTTTGAAAGTTTCAACTTCTCCTTCAGACCTGTTTTTCTGAGGATTATATCTGGTCACCTGTCACCAGACTATGTCTATGACTTCCACAAAACACAGTTCTGATGGGGAAGGCGGGGCTAACCAGAGCAGGGGGCCAAATCCCCACTGCTCCTTAACCAGGAGCACCTCATTTAGCACCTGATCATGGTAGAGAAGCAATGTCAAAACTTCACACACAACCAATGGTGCATGAAAATCATTGATTTTTGCTGAGCTACAGAAGAGTGCTGGCGAGCAGGATGTATTGCTAAGAATAGGCATAAAACACAATGCAGTTTTATATATTGAAAGTTTGATATCAAAATAGACAAAATAAATGAGTTTCAGTTGAAAGGTCAAAAGGGATTACTGTAAAAACGAAAAAAAAGCAGCAATTTTCCTGTGAGTTCCCCTCTGAGTCACTTTCACTTAGACATATGGAAGAACTTCAAAATTTTATTAAGAACTGAATACATTGCTTGGAAACTAAACATTTAATCACTTACAGCAGGAAAAAAAATCTTCTTTGTCTGTGTGACTCTTTTCTGTCTGCCATTTTTAAAAAAGTTTATTTAATTTCTATTTTTCACTTTAATCAGAGATGTTTGCTGCAAAGCCACAGATGCTTTCTGGTTAGAAAAATATTTCTGGTTGAATACTCTATTATTAATTCACAGAAGTTACTTTTCCATTTAAGATAGCAAGGAGGAATAAGCCCTCTCCTTGGGGCTTACTCTTTCGAATGCCAGCAGCTGGGCTCGGGCCAACTTTGCATCACTTCCCATCTATTTAATATATTTGTGTATTTCCATTAAAGAGCAGTTAATTGTGTGATTTTACGCAAACAAGGTCCAATGCATTGCTATAACAGGTAATCTGCTTTTCAGAAAGAACTAAGTAACAAGGACAAGTGTGTCCCATTCTAGAATAATACACACCCAGTGACTGAAAAACTTTTCAGTGTCAAGTCCAACCTGGGAACTTTTCACACTGGCTCCAATGGGAACAGCATCAAATCTTCACACTGCCGACAGAGGACAGGAGAAAAAGAAATAACCTGACGCAAGTGGTGCCGGTGCTACCCAGCACCTTGTTGCCAGCACAAACAGCATGGCAGCAGTATGGGTTTGCCTGTGCTGGACAGAAGCTCTCCAGAGCATACCAAAATAGATTATTTCACATCTGATCTCCCATGCTCAGGACAGGTGCATCTGGATGTTAAGGCACTTTGCCCAAGCAGGTTGGCATTAATCTCCTCTTACAATACACCCTGATACAGTCTGATGGCAGCTTTCGGGCAGGAGAGGCAGGGAGTGACCCAAATGAACCATATGGAGCCACATTTCCACAGTCCTGAGGACCCCTCAAGACTGTGGGTCTGTTCTTTCCCTGACTAGATACCCTCCCCACTGAACTTATTGCAATGACTGCATTTATTGACTGGCATGTATTTCTTACATTCACTTCCCCCTTTGAAACACTGTTTTATCAGCTGTAGATTTGGGAGTGCCCAGCTTTATCTACCTTATTAAGCACCGGAGCTTTGTGCAACAGCCTAGGGTGCAGAAAGCACTACCTGTGTCCTGACACAGCCACCCAGAAATTTCCTCCTCTCCCTTCTGGGCTGTGCGCTCCCTCCTACAGCCGGGCTGTGGAGAAGGACACCCCACCAAAACCCAGGTCCACTGTGCCAGGGCACCTCCCAGTCCTGGTGCTGCAGCCCACAGCCAGCCTGGGCTCCCTTGCCTGCTGCTCCTCTTGCCCAGCCAGTGAATCCATGCTGCTCCACCACATTACAGACAGTTTATTTCCTGAAAAAGATGTGTTATTCACTCTTTCTCCTCTATGGTGTGCAAGGTTAATAGCAACTGCATTTGTGTAATTTTAACACTACAAATTTCCATGGAGCTATTCTTCTCCTCTACTTCTGTTCTGCTCATAAAAGAAGCATAAGTCTCAGGCTAATTCATGCTTTTGAAGTAAGCTGGCAGTCTTGTTCACTTATAACTCAGTGGAAAACAAGTAGTCAGCTGTCAGGAACCTGGATAAAGCTTTGTTAAGGGCCTCTCTGTCTCTATTTTTGGTTTGGGTGTGGCATGGAAAAAACAATATTTACCATCTCAGTAGCTGTGCCCTTGTGTATTTGTTTTCATATTCCCTTTCCCCATGTGAATTCAGCAGATGTTGCACGGCTTGATATCAGCCCTGCATTTTGTTGTCAGCGTACGTGCATGTCTCCACTGAACATTAGTAATGAATAGGTAGTGTCTGCACAGAAAAGATACAGATTCAACTGCCATGCACCATTTCAGAGAAAAATGTGGATAAAGGGATAAAGACAAAAAATACCATAAGATTTCATTTTCATGCAAATGAAACAAAAACTACAGTCATCAGCCCTGAACTGAAGGCCACCAGGGGCCTGAGGAGCTATTGCCATGTACAATGTTCAATTTCTGTCCTTAGCATCTCTTTTTAAATTAAAATAATTTGGGAGTATTTTCCTTTGCTTTGGATGAATGCACACAGATTTCCAAAAGGTTAATCCATATTTACCAATATACATTACAAACTAATGCTCAATGCAATTATCCCATTAATCACCTTCTATAAAAACATCTCCATTTGCTTTACATTTATATAGAGTACAAACATATGAATTTGCTAGTGCACAGATGATCAGAAAACCTCCAAGACAGTTAAAGAATACAGAGGAAAGCCAAGGGCAAAGAGCTTGATGCTGGGACTGTTTTCACAGCCCATACCAGCACCATCAAACTACAGCCTTAGCATTGTTTCATTTCCCTGTCATCCTTCCATGATAAAGCTTTACAGTGGCACCCCTGAATCAGTATGGCTGGACTGATTTCAGCCAGTCCAGAGTGAGAGAGCACCTATTTAGCCCACAGCACATAACTACCCACATTTTGCATGTGGGGGAAGGCCAGGTTTGAGAAGCAAGTAGCTAAATCAGCCCCTTGGCTCTGTGTGTGAGGCAGAATTTGAATCAAAGTCTCCCAAACACTTTAATAGTCAAATCTGTTTCTAGATACCAACATAATTGAAAAATCCAGTGTCAATAACTTTCTTGTCACAGAGCAGTATGTTAAATTGACCAATAAATAAAATTCCAACGCAGGCAGCGGGTATTTGCTTTATGATAGTGTGACCTGCAACACACCATTTAGAGTTATTGGAACAAGCAGTTCTGCTGGAAATGTCAGCAAGTTGCTAGCATACAGCAATCACAAGCAACTCCACAGCCAAAACATAGTCCAGCAAGTTAGACCTAATAGTGCAATCTTCATTGATAATTTTGGTGAATACAGTTCATTCCTTTACACAGGATTAAAAGACACAGGGAAAAAAAAAAAAAAAAAAAAAAGATTATTAAGCTGGCTCAATGCCAGACAACACTAAATCTTTTAAGGCAATGAATACTTTACTATAGCTTTCAAGTGTTTTTCTACTGAGAGACTAAAAAAGGTTGCAAATACAATCAAGATCAGCAATTCAATAATTCTACAGAAATGCAGTTGCTATCTCACCATTACCACATCTGAGCCACATCTGGACCTTTTTAATGCAGTGGTCAATACTTTGGATCTGCCTTGTTCTGAGAAATAATTATTGTAATTATAATGTAAAAGCTCCTTGCTCTTGTCCACAAAATTGTTGTGTCTAATCATTCCCTTAGCCATCCATCATCACTCAATGTCTGTGAAGGAAATCAGTTTGAATAACCAAACAGAAAAGTTCACCCACACTCTAAACAGCTCTAGATTAAATTATCTCTATGCTTTACACATTATTCAAAGAGCTGTATTTAAAAGAAAATAAAACCCCTTTGAATAAAAAAGAATTCATGTAAGAGAAAAAGTGATATCTATAAACGGGTCTTTATTAAGGTATGGTATCAGAGTCATTGCTTGAAGATTTTTTGAACACGACTTCTAGTGTTTTCTGTATTTTTCGGTTTTAAAAGGTTTGTTATCCATTTTCACAATCTTTTGTAACCATGCTTTTCTACTCTCTGCTGACCATTCATTATGTGAAATGTTCGGGAACAATGAGATTAAAAAATGCATCCCAGTACGTTTCCTATACTTGTTAGGTAGGAGCATTGTGTAGGGGAAGAATCTTGAGCGACGAAACTGGGGGAAAAGACACACCCCCAACTCCACCACCCCCAAAAAAAAAGATGAAGGAAAAAGAAATGCATCAGGTACATGAATAACTTTCTCTGATCTGAGAGCAGACACTGATATAATCTGATAAAGAAATGAATTTATATGGCTTATGCTGTTTTAGAAAGTTTCCTAATTTTAGTGTACATAGTTCATCCTTCTCAAACATTCCCATAGCTGACTAGGTCTAAGCAGTACTAGTTTACAGACTTCAAGATCATCTCAGAAATAACTTCTTGAGCCAGTCACATCCTAGCCTAACCATTCACCGAAATACCTGATTGTAAACATTTGGTGCCCCCACATGCTAGGCATCTGAACTATGGATCACCAATACCTGATATAACTAAAAATATTACTATTTAGCTCACAGAATAATCTAATTTTGCTCCCACAACATGTAAAATTCTTCTGCTGAGGAAAGGATCTTCTCCAGGTGTTCCAATGCAAGCTATATTACTTGTCTGGATTTCATGTTGCGATCCAATTAAAAAGCAGCAAGAATAAGGAATAATGACTAAAGTGATAACATTATTTTTACCACTGTCTCCATGCAGGACAACTGTGTGAGGTTTGTTTGTTTTTTAAGATGAGCAAAGTCAAATTTTTCTTTCAAACCCAACTCATCTACACCAAGTATATTGTTCTCCAGGTTTTACTTTTACCTCTCCAACTCCATCCTTCCGTGTATGCCTTAGCCCAAACACTGTGCCCTACGCAGAGCTGTCTGCTTCTCAGACCTGCTAGGAGCTATGAATTTGGGCAGGTGGCCAAGTTGTTCATTAATCATCCTCTGTTTCAGTCTTGCCAGGAAAATATATGTTTTCTCTGAATTTATAGCATTTGCCTGGTGGGTCATACCTACTCCTCTGTGTAGGATTCACTTTGGCCTAGCAGTAACAAACCAAATGATGTAACTCTTGCAAACTCAAAAAGCTATTTATAAACAAGTTTCAGTATTTTTTCTTTCTGCTTTCATTCCAGTTTGAAGATCCAGTTATAACTTGAAATCTTCCCGAAAGAGTTTTCAGTCTTTCAGCAAAATCATTTTTCTACCTAAATTTCCTTTGAAATAATGAAACCAACATTGACTCTTTTCCCTGTGGGTTCTGTTTGCCCTTCAAGGAGTTAAAGTTTCCTGTTTTCCACTAAAACTGATGATTTGCTTAAACATGTTAAGCTGCCACAAGTTAAAATTGCCTTTTTCAAACAATTTTGAAGTTTGTAAAACACTGATTCTTCTAATCTTCTGTAATTGTTTTTCATTCTCTGCATCATTCTATCTTGATGCAAAAAAAATAGATATCTGCAAAAAACGTTGTTTCATAACACCAGTGTTTTGAGCTGAGCCCCAGAAGAACTTACTGCAAATTTGTGGTTTGCACTGCTCTAAGAGCTGCATTAAATGACTATTTGTCAGGATAAAGTAAACCTGACTGAATTTCTCCAAAGTACATTTAGGTCAAAAAATCCAGCAGTGGTATGTCCTGTGTTACATGGCTTGTACTGTTCTGTACCATGCCATGAAAGAGCCTAGATTTGCATTCTGCTCTTGACATGAAAAAAATTTAATCGTAGACTGAAATTTCTCTGTTCATTACAACACATTTGTTTCTGGCCTCTTCAATTCTACTTTCTCTCACATTCCTACAGCTTGCAATATTGCTCTGTTCACAGAGCTCACTGTGCAGTACAGTGCTAACACAGCTGAAAAACTCACCTAGATGCTGGCACAAATTCTCTAACCCAAGGACTGAGTCTACCAAGAGCCTTCTGTTTTCTACATTTGGCCTCCTGTTTCCCAACCTGTGCAAATCTATTGTTACCCTGCAGAATTTGTACTTTATTCAGGTTTTTTTGATTTTCCTCATCTCCATGGCATTTCCAGCAAGGAGCATATTATCGAAAGATACAAAAAAGTCTTTTGTGCTCCAGAAGATATATAGGGTTTCCTGAATTAGATTCTGGAAAAGACAGCTTCTTGCAAAAGAAACTACATGAGTAAATATACTACTTCCCAGGAAAAATCACATTCCTTCTCCCAGACAAAATGGAAAGGTTAGCTGCATAAAGCCTTGCAGATTTTGGAGTCCTTCGTCCTCAAAACTTCCTCATCACACAGCTTTTGCAGCTCATTTGACAGAAGGAAAATTAAGCTTAAGTTGGCAAAGACCCCATGCATTTATGCCAGGAAAATCCCACACAATTTGAAATTAATCAATAGCACAGAAACCCCCTCCCACCTACCACATGGAACTCAGTCTCCAAAAATCTGCAGTCTCTATCCAGGGTGGTATTTGAAACAAGCATGTTTGCAGAACTAGCTTCACCCTCCTTCCCACACAGAGAGATCTTTTGCTACTTTCCTCCCATGAGAAAAATAACACACCTATGTGGAAAACAAAGGCTAGAGCATCCATCATAGAGGCTAGAAAAGCCTAATTTCAGAAAATTTTCTCCTTACTGAGCCAATACTCTTTTCTCCCAGTGAGAAACACCATAATTCTAGTCCAGTAAAATGCAACACAAACATGATATAGCACTCATGTCAATGAGCCCTTTTGAAAGGCCTGTTAACAAAGCTGTGCCTGTACCAGAGCCTGAGCTTTACTCTCCTACTTTCTCTAGTCACTTCTTTTGCTTTCCAGGAGGCCTGAAGATTTCTTTATGGAAAAATAATTGCAATTGATTGCTACAAAGCTTTCCATGAATGGCCTTTTTGAAGCATCCAGGCGAGACATCTGGAAGGCTCCAAGGTGTTTGTTACTCACAGCATTCGATTACCCAGGTCCCATTATACTTCAGGTCTTTTGCCCCTCCCTTCCTATAGAATTTCTCCATATAAAGAGACCCATAGGTGCCTTGTCTCTGAGCTACCATCAGGTTTTTGCAGCATTTTCTTGTTTGTGTTACAGCAGCATCTACAGGCACTGTAAGTGATAAAGGCCTCATTGATCTGCCTGTCCCAGAGACATCTAATAACACATACTATATTTAAACATTTATAGATTACCTAGACACATCTAGACTGGATCTAGACTTCTGGCACCTCCTCACTTTTGGGAGAATAAGGAGGCACAACCCTATTCTATCTTGCTTATTAGTAGGGAATGCAGTATCCCTGAGAAATAAACGTTCAAGTTTTAACCCCACTGTGTTTAGGAGGCGCATAGTTGCAGGTAGCTGAAATCCCAAGTAATGGGTGACATGAGGAGGTTATTACACAACCTGTGGTGACCACTGCCTCATGTGGCTTTGATAGCAGTAGGTTCCAGTGTCTGTGCTGTGCTTAAGGCGGGCTCAGAGCCCACCCAGAGCAGCAGGGACTACTCAAGATCAAGGAAACACCAGGTTTGAAAACCTTAAGTTGCTTTGGACAATGTGGCTGTCAAGTTGCCTTCCTAAAACAGAAGGGACCTGCCATCAGCATGCTGCTGTCAATTCCAGTAATAGGACTTAAGGCAGCTAAACAGATTTTTCTGGGCAAAGTCTTAAGCCTAATAAACACCAATATTCCAGGTAGGTAGGGCTTTTATGAATTGTTCTGCCATGATGTGGCACTTCACTGCTGCTGAAGCTGGACTGGAGCTATGTCCCACGACCACTCTTGCACTGCACCCACTGCTGGAGCAACAGAGAGCACAGACAGGCAGTGCCAGCAGAAAAGCCACAGACTGTTGGGAGTTAGTCAGGCCTGTTAATCACAAAGCTGCCCTCCCCACCAGTCATTGCTCCACCCAAACCACACAGCTAATTGCCCTCATATTAATGTTTGCCACCTGTTTCCTTCTTCTTAGGCTTTGCCTGTGGAGACATCCTTTTCCCAAGTCTGATATCCCAAGTTTCCACAATTCTTTCATGTTTGAAAAACTTTCTACTATCTGAAAAAGTACTCAATAAAAAAATTTAAAAAAAAAAAAAATCTTCCAATATAGCTTGAACTAGCCAAGCTTTCTTCCTTTTGTACAGCATTACATGCAATGCACTCCTTTCCAGAGGCAACAACAGTAAAGAGTTTCCACTCTCCTCTCCCAGCACATTTCAGCAGGGCTCGTGTTTTAAGAAAACGTAACAAGCAGAGGCATTACAGAATAAATGGCAGGCTTGTTTTGCAAACTCCCATATTGGCTTCTGACTACTAAACAACACCTGAATAAAGAACTAACTAATAAACACAACCTTTGTTATAGGAAAAAACGAGGAAATCAGCAGAGATTCCTCTCACCCTCTGGGGAAAACCTCTCCCCATCACATTGCTGGGGGCCACTTATGTGGCACACTCAGAGCCAGTGCCCAAGTGGATGCCTTCCAGACACCCGCAGGTCCAGCTGTCTTAGGTCAATACAATGGTTTCTGCAGATGCCAAGACCTCTGATTCACCAGCTCTCACTTTATGGGCTCAGATTAAACTCTAGCCACAGTAGATGGGGGTTTTTTTCAGCACTTTCGTTCATTGCAAATTTTCAAAGTCACTTTTCCCTTTTGAACACACACAGCATAGGACAAGGAATAGGTGAGAAAAGGGGCAGCTCTTGGCAGCAGTTCAGCATCACAAAAATTTAATTGTAACAGGAATCTACACAGCAAGTCAATCATATGTCACTTTTGCAAGAAAGTTCTGCTACAGAGAAAATAAAAACATAAGCACTTAAATGATTCCAGAAGGTAATATGCCAGTGTGAAAAAGCCTTCTTTCCTGTAAAGGACAAAAATATCCAATTCCTTCAGACCCCTTCCTCACCTCATCACAATGAGATGTGTAAGACTGAAACTCGATCAGATAGAAGGGTTAGGAAAGCACTGACTACATTTTTATGCAGATTTGCCTGTCCATCCCAGCTGAAATGAATTCTGTTGTCTTTTTGACATAAGCAAGGTAGGATTTGATAGAATCTAGCAGCTCTCTGGATCTCAATAAGTACCTAATCTTACCAGCACTGGGATCCAAACTGGGGTGGTAGCTCAGTTCTCTGGATATCAAACTGGCAGACTGACAAGGAGCAAAAAAACTAAGCCCTAATATTTATTCCAGGGGCCCAAGAACTTCAAAGCTCTCTCAAATAGCTAAAGATCACCACAAAGACCATGCTATAAAGGGGAAATGGTCTTTTCACAAAGAATTTCAAAAAGAAACTACAAGAAAACTATGTTTTCTCAACCAGAACAAAGCTACATTTGTTGTGGCTTCTGTAAACCACATTTACCTTTCCCCACTCATCCTTATTAACACATGCCATTTGAAAAATATACACAGCAAATAGGAATGTCTCTAGATGTCAAAATATGAGAAGTGTATAAGGTGAATCACCACACCAAAAGACCTAGAACACGGCAGTGCAAGGGACAGCACAGACCCTTACAGGCTCCAGTGTCCCCAGTCCATACAACCATCCCTGCCACTAGAACCCGAGAAAAAGCTTAAACAGCTATGACAAAAAAGGTCCTTATTACTGGAGATAATACTTATTCTTAGTTCTTATAGATCACTTACACCCTCAGTCAAATGTGATTTGTAAAAGAAAAGCAATGTATCAATACTTGCTTTGGGATGCATCATAGAGCTCCAGGATTTTAATAATAAAAAAATGGGTTTTGTCAAAGGTGAGGAACTATCCATTGAAAGAATGAAAACACATGACTGAAGAACTGATAAAGGTCATATCTGATTACACTGCAGAAAAAGGAAGTCTTTTCTACAGACTTAACCACACTCAGCAATTTTAAAATTTCAATAAATCTCATTCAAGATGTGATACATAATAGCATTTGTGAGTGCAAAATCAAAAGGAATACTGAGTAATAATAACCTTTGCATTATCTGCTTAAAATCCCTGGAATACAAACAAATCATACCAGCTAGTAAGTTAAAACTACAACAGAGAAATAAATACCTTCTTTACCGATGAAGTGATCCAAGACAGCAAACAGTGAGAATCTCCCTCACCATTTAAAACCATCCCTTTGGTTTCAATCCTGCATATGCAGATTGCAAGTAAATACAAACACCTGGCAAAGAAGGCAGTCTCATGTCAGGGCACTGCAGGGGTCTCTTGGCACTGGAAATGTGACAATCCAACCTGTATTAAATGCCACAGTAGCATTGCTTCAGCTGCAAAACCATTGCCCAGAGCAGCTCATGGAAAGACCAATGTGTACTACACACAGCTCTAAAAAAAGGGTGGTGTTGCACTGGCATAGTTAAACTGAAGCAATTCCGTACATAAGAATGATGCATTGATTTAAAATTTGTTTATTTATTAGTTTATTCCTGCTTCATAACAGTGCCATTTTTACGGGCAAAGTAGGCTTCAGTCTTAAGTAGATGTTTGTACTATCGATAGCCTCATAGGATTTAATTTTAAATTAAGGAAGGGTGGTTGCAAGAAAAAGTAATTTCATGTTTCGAAAAGAATTTCTATTTATTTCAAAGGCTTGGAACCTAGAACCATCACTTCATAATCTTATCCAAATGTTGATGTTGTTGATGCATTTTTAAGCAGCTTTCAATTAGGTGAAATAAAGAAAATAGAAGCTGATGAAGAAGGCCCAGAAAGAATTTCTATTTCTAGATAAATTTCTATTTCTTGAATTGCATAGTCAATTGTGCTAACTGTGGGATCTGGTGCACATGAGTGAGTTTATAGGTGTTTAGTGAGAATTTTGTGCCACTTAGTATGTTACTGTGAACACTCACCACAAAGATAATGATATAAATATAGAAGACTGGGCCTATAACCTCTACTCCTTCTAACTGAAAAAGCACATATATTACATAAGTCATACCCAGTAGCATTTGCTCTGGGCTGCAACAGCATTTACTTTCCTTCTAAAATGTTTCATCTGCCTAAATTAAAAAAAGTGCTTTTTCAGTTTTCTTAGCTCAAATGAGCATACAGACAAGGCAAGCATTCAGGGAACATTTCCTGTATTTAAACTCTCTCAATTAACAGTGCTGTAACCCAAGTCCCATCCAAGCCATAACAGGATCTTAAGAAAGCTAAATTGTATCAGTGTGGAAATCTGTAGCAGAAAGAGAAGAAATAAAAATTAGGTCAGTCTAATTGAATTGCAGTAGTTTGTCTGAAAAACGCCTTTGCTACCCACTTTGAAAGGGCATTAGAGATCACATTAGGGAATTCTTTTCATTTTGAAAATCTTCTTCATTACTGCCTGCTTTACTGAAACGACTTTCAAAATCTTCATCTTTGCTTTGCTTGCTTAGAGGACTCACTGCTGATACCTCCTCCTGAGCTTTTATTTGTCTGGAGGATAAAAATACTGCCAATGTTACAGCTAGAACTTTCAAGTGGACAAGGAGAAGCTCGCTTCAGCAGGATTTTATGTGCCTTTTTGGCCCTTACATGCACATTAAATTCTAACAAAAGCGCCTGTGTTTCTCACCCAGAGGAGCTCCCCCACTGCAGTCTGGTCTTGGTCTATTTTGTGCAGCATGCTGCCTGCACAGAAAGCAGAAGGAGAAAAGAGTAGAGCTATTGAATATTTCAGCAATGGGGTTTACTGGACTTTGGGGACAGCTTTACACCTCCCACAAACAAGTTGAGGAACTTCAGGAAAAGCAGTAAGCACTGAGTAAGCCTTATACTAACATTTCATTTCACTGACACCGGCTCCAGCCTTGGCTCTCCAGGACTAGGTGCTCTCACTGCCCCAATGCCAAACCAGGAAGCCAAACTCCCCAAGATTACACCACCCATCCCCTAGATGTGACAGGGGTGTTCACACTGTGGGTGCAAGTATTTTATAACAAATTGTAAAACAAATATATGTGTAAGTTTTAGCAAGGGTTGATTACACTGATTACTTATATAAGATGAGCTACCTAAATGTATGTCAGCTACAGAATAAGGGTCATCCATTTGTTCCACTCAGTTTCATACTTCTGAAGCAAGAGAAAACTTGGGTCCACTCCCTCAACAAAAACTCATTCTCAAAAGGAGGATGTACCTTACCAAAAGCACGAGAAAGAAGCAGCAGCCACTGTGATTCAATTATTTTTCTGGAGGAATGTACACTATTAAAAACTAAATTTGATAGTGTAGGACTTTAAACACAGCTAATAGGAATATATACTTTTATATATGCACCTAAAAAAAGTGATGAGGAAAACCTGCTCCCAAGTCTGTGTTTGCTAGCATTGAGTATTCAAAATGACACCCAAAGCACTTCATTTCTGTTCCCCATTGGTTCATTCGTGTCAGTGTAATCTTCACACAATTACGAACTATGATGAACAAGTCCCACTCTGAAATTTGAGCCCTAAAGGCCGAATATGTTATCCAAATACATAACCTAATACTAAGCACATTGGGATTCTTTCAACCACAAATTTATGTAATTTCAATTATTTCTAATGTTGCAATAGAAGCATCATGTTCAACTCATTATAGCTCAGAACATTTTTCTACTACATCTTCTGGAAAAGAAATACCATTCTTCAAAGTTCCACAATTTTCATAGCCTTCAGCAAAATACATTTCTTACCTTTATTAGCACAATATTTACTATTAAGCCATTTACCTAAGTTAGTTTTTGACTGACTCTGTAATCTTCTGACTGACAGGATTATAGACATAATGTGTTTCCTCGAGGGATTTTTCAACTTTCAGAATCTGCAAATTTCTCACTGTCTAAATTATAGCCCATGATTTAATGTCATCCATTTACACCTCCTCAAAAACACAAATAGAGGAAAACTATTTCTACAGGTGGTTCCCCATGACCCTTTGCCAACAAAAGAGCTTAGGAGCTTACAACAGTGAATTACACTCTTCAGAAACTGTCCTAATTTTTGTCGCTAAATTTGATGTTGCTTTGTCACCACTGCCTGAAAATAGTCCGAGACTGGGAGATGCCTGGGTATCTGGGAATACCACTTACAGAGACAGTCCATAGGTAAGATAGCTGCAACCCAGATAAAAGCTGGTAAGACTTGCTAATCACATGGATATATTTGCATCAGGTAGTGCATGCCACAGTGGACAGTTTTAATGAAAAACATAGTGGAAAGAGGAGACAAACATCTACAGCACACACATCTCCCCTCTCCCTCCATCAATAAGCACATGTTGTAAGAACATAGACAACACAAGCACCCCAGTAAGGGCAAGCAAGAAAAAGATCCACAGCAGGTCTGCAGAGAGGGCCTGCAGGAAGCAGAGCATCAGAGAAACAGTACGAGGTCAGGCTTATAGCACATCCCTGGCTCTGCCCAGCTCTAAGTCACCTCTTACTGCTCAGAGACACCACAGCATTACAGTCAGACACTGAGCCTCGGTGTTTTCCCATACAGCACAAAGGTTGAAAAGAAGCCTTTGCCCCAGTGTATCCCTGTGAAACTCCTGACACAGTGCAGAGACAGGTCAAACAGTTAAAGTCAGGGTATGACTTGCAGATAAGGCCTTGCCCTTAATTTGTCAGATGCTTCAGCAATCAAGTAATAAAACAACACAGAGCCAAGTTTAACACTGAAGTACAAGTGATTCATCCAGTTTTTACCAAGCTTAAGGATCATGCAAGTTTCTTCCCCTTGGAGGAAGGCCCACTGCCATAGGCCTACTGACATAGTAGAACATGTATCAATGAAGGCTAAAGAGCAATAAATGCCAGTTCACAATAATGTGTGCTGCAAATCCTGGTAAAAAGGAGTAAAGAAAATGCAGCATCTTCTACATTCCTTAAAGTGAAAATGGCCTTATCCAGTAATAAGGCCAACAGCTGGGGATGGGATGATGATTTACTTCTTCAACCATCCTCTACAGTGTGTGTAAAATGGCCTTTACACAAAGTTGTGCTGATGAAATCAGGCTGATGACCTTTTTTTACATAATAAAATGCTGTCAGGTATAGCTTTAATAATAATTTAATAAATTGTCAAATTTTTTTATTAAAGATGTTATATAGAGATGAGAAAGGTAAAATATTTATTCTAAAGTTCAATGAAAAAATGTTCTCTTAAAACAAACACAAGGATGAGTTGCCCCGTGTCTGGCATTCTTTGTGAATATTTCCCAGAATTACCAGTGCCAGTATCTGGTCAGTGCAGCTATGAGCTTGTTAAACACTTAAACGTAGAAAAGAAGAATTCTCTGATTTAAATTTGTTATGGATATTTTTGTTTTGGCATGACTTTTTAAAAAACAAGGATCATGGATCTTGTCAGGGTATGAGCATCATAGGGGAAGGAAGAGAAGTCTGAGAATTTTGCCTGATTAAAATGTGCAGTGGCTTGCACATTTCAACACTCATTCTGAACCTTAAGTTCCAGATAAATATTCATAAATGCATTCACCACCAGTCTGGTAATGTTGTTCTGAAATTTAGAGGCTCAGTTCTCCTTGAATCCCCAGATAGGTCCCGCACTTAAACTCTAAGCAGCAACAAAACCAACAAAATAGGTAGAACTCATACTGTTAGTACAATATCACATGGTTTGAGCAATCATATGAGCATGGATGCTATTCAGCATGTAAAGTTTTCAGAATGCTCTCACACCAGTAGGCAACAGAGGGCATATAAAGTAACATTAAACCATTTTGTCAGTATTTGAATAAAGCACCACTATTTCCCAAATTTCCTAGAAATTAACTTCACACCTCAGACATCCACACTAACCAAGAAGTCCCATCCATGTAGAAGAGCTCAAATAATGCTCCAAGTCTTTCTTATTTAATAAATAAATAAATAAATAGACAAATACATAAATAAAGACACATTTCTCAGTGCACATTTTTTAAGTCCTCTAGCTGTCTAGATAGTGAAATCCTCCACTGCATTGTAGACTAAAGGGAAAGTGTAGCCATCTTGTTATATAACAATATAAATATGGGGGAACATTCAGTCAGCTCAAAAAAGGGACTAGCTCAGAATGGAGCAAACAAAATTCTTTCTCCAGCATAACAAGTCTGTTCAATTGCTATCTATAAATTTGTTACCAAGGGAAAGAGTGTAATGAGTTTTTATAGAAATAACCCTATCTGGGTTATTTCAAACACTATCTGGTATCATAATAGTGAACATGACAAAATCAAATTTCAGTTTTAAAAAATTAACAGTTTTAGAAGAAGGTAAGGCTTCAGACACAAGAGACAAAGCCATGATTGATGGGATGTAAATGTTATGTATTACTAGCTCCCCATAATACCAGGGCTGTTTGCACAGTTTTTTCTGAGGTATCTGATGCTGACTACAGCACTGAACTGGGGTCTGATGCAGCCTGACAGTTTCCGTGTCTCTTTACACTTAACAAGGTAGAACTAAAAATACAATAACAATCAAACAATACAGACACATTCCTGGTGATCCATTGCAGAGACATTTATAAAAAGAATAAGCTCTCCCCCCTCCCCCTTTTTTTTTTTTTTTAACCAGAGTGGCAGGGTAAACCTATTTGATTTTTTTTTCATGTTATAATTAAATTCCCAATCATGGAAAACAGACAACCCACTCTTTTTGTTTTCACCTAGAGTTTTCTGTAGCAGTCATTACTAATGCCTTTGTTAAGCAGAAGTCGGGTGGAACCAAGAAAACAGGAACTAACCTGCTGCTCCTTTGAGGCTCTGATCTGGGTGTGCAAAGAACAAGGATTTGTTGCAGTCATTGGCTTGCCACCTGCCCAAGGCATTCAACTGTATCCAACACAATGATGCTGGAAACAATTCACGAGCAAATACCTAATAACATTTGTATGTTTACAGCATCTGTCAAAGGTGTGGGTAGGGTGATTTCTCTACTGTGTGTTTCCAGTGCAAGTAAAGCCCATTAATTAAATTCATGCTCTTGTCCTGCTTCAAAAGGAAAAACAGAGCTAATTTATGGGCACTGACTGCTGCAGGAACCAGGAGCCGGTTTTGCTCACTCCCTCTCCTTAATTAATTTTTAAGCATCTGGATAGGTTGATTTCTCAGATTCTGATCATACAAAAGGCTGCACATCCTCAATTTCTACAAAGAAAAAGAGCTGTTCCATGCAGAGTACTGTCTGTCAGGGTTTCTCAGTGCTGGCTGAATAGTGTCTACAGGAACTGTGTACCGGAACATCCTTGTGCCCAAGGAAGGGATGAAGCTGCGGAAGTTCCCAATTATAAGACATTTCTTGCCTAGTAATTCTTTTACTTGTCCCGACAACAATAATTCCAAAATGAGGAAGAGTTGCCTGCATAACAGTGTAACCTACTGCAACAACAACAAAAAAAATCTCTTTTTAATAAAAGTTTCCGGGAAATTGCCACAAATACCTTCTGCTAGAGGGCATATAAATGCCTCTATATCGCACAGCACATATATGCAAAATATCAGCAATACACTAGTGTGTTTTTTTCTTCTAGGTTCTTTAAACAAGAGACAGATTGCTAACATTTGGGGCTGAAATCTGGAGGTAAGCAATCAGAAGACATTTAATACCCAAACTAGGAACAGGAAACTCATACAGAAGTGGAAAATTTTGGATACTGAACTTTCACCCTCGGCTTCTGGGAGATTTTTATTAGTAAAGAACTATATAAACATAGGCAGATTATATTGACACTGCATCACCTGCCCAGCAGAGCCATATGCTGCTGCTGCTGCTGACACTGCCAATAAAGATCAAAGCTTCCCATGAACTAATGAGCTAAACCTGGGTGTTGTGTGTTTCAACCCACGCTTATAGACCCTATATTGACAGAGTGGAAGGTTGGGACAGATGAACTCTGGAACTACCTTTCAATCAATTATTTTATGATTCTGTAGAACACCTTGTAAAACATAAGGCAAATTTATTCTGTTGTGATTCATAGTCCAGGCACCAGAAAGCCTGCTATGAACAAGGATATACCATCTAAAAGAGCTCATTATCACTAGTTGCCAGGAAGAAATAGAAGGTAGCCAGCATGGTCTACAAGACTGGTGGAACAAACAACATAAAATTATCTCTTGCTGCCAGTGACCAAAGGGGCCTCACTAAGAGATGACTCTAACTAAGAACCTCTTTCTAGACATGAATGGACACATGATAATGGACTGCAAGATCAGCTAAACAGACAACACTATCCTAAACTGCCTTAGCTAATGGAAAGAGGGTAATGCTCCAGAAATCTCTTGTACAACTGGCAGGACCATACAGCTCTTCCAGATAGCCTATTTTCAGCTGTGGATCAAGATCTCTCCTTTTTTCAGCTTGTTTTTATCACTCAGAAAACAAGCCTTTTCGGTTACAGATTTCAGAATTCAAGAGCTAGCATACCAATATATAAAAACTTTTTAAATTCAAGGAAGATTGACAGAATAACTCACCTCAGCATGATTATATTTCCTAGGTAAATTTTGTAAAGAAAATTGACTATTTGTTTCTCTTCCCCCTCAATTATCCCTGTGAGCCAAGACAATTGCCATTACCTACACGTTTATTTTTCGTCATCCCTATCCAGTCAAGGAGATAGTTGTGCTGGTTTACAGTGGAAAGATTATTTCTTCACTCTAAGCATTCATATAAACAATTCAGGATTTTCAAATTTAGCTTTGATTTCACAAAAGTGCTCCATTTCTTGAACTTACAACAGAATCTTAAAGGCTTTGAATCCACTCCTAGGAAGGTCAGTACAGTTTTACCATCAAAGTGCATTGAGAGCACATTAATACAGCCATCTGTAAACAATTATAGAGAAACACATGGACAGAATCTCAAAGAATGCATGGAAATCACAGGTTTGTTCCACTGAAAAATTGTAATGAAGAGCTGAACTGATCATAAAGACCCCAAAGAAAAAGCTATTGGACAATAGTTTGCAGCAGTACAAGGGCCAAGGCTATTAAAGAAGGGGATGAAACTGTGAGGGGAATGTAAACCTTAGGGCATAAACTGAAACCACTGTTGATAGTTAAGAACTTTCTGAAACTCTTAGGGATAGCATAGAATTCTAACACTTTTTATCAACAAAGAAAAACAAATAGTGTCCACATCCAACTGACCTTCAGCTCAGCTTGGAAGACCAAGTTATGATTTCTGGAAAGGAAGAGTTAAACCTCGTATTGCTTGAGTAGAATATGTTAGTTCTCCTTGATTCTTAGACGGATGGAGACTTTTCTTATGAAAAGTGCTGGTCAACTTCACACATTATATAAAGAGGGGCTGTGTGTGGTGCTTGAAAGTTTCAGGGTGGGAGCTCCTAATGGATCAGTGGCATCAGGGGATGGATCAGAAAATGCAGCACCTCATGCACACTTCCAGTGGAGGACACAACTTTTAAAACCAAAATCCTAGAAAGAGATTCAACAGCAGCACAAGAAGGGAAATAGGGAAATAATTGCTCAGTGTCAAAAAGGTTAATTTTGTCCAGCACAAAACACACCTAGGGTCTGAAGTGTACCTATGGTCTATGCCAAAGCGGGTTTAAGGTATTTAATTTTGATTTTGACTCTATGACTTTGTGATAGGGTGTTTTTCATCAACTAAATTAAATGGAAAATGCAAATACGAGCTTCTGAGAGCCTTACAATTTTGTTTAAATTCCAGGTTATTTTGGAATGGGAAAACTACTTGCTGTTTGGATCCATGACAATGAAGTAGATACTAGTCACTTGCTTTAACAATCTACACCACCATGGTAAGCCATATTCCAAAGACTGGGTCTCAGGTCGCTGGTAGTGGTGTTGTGAAATAAGGTGGGGTGACTAGGTATAAGGCTTCGTGTTTCTGTCTCAAACACAGCAATATAAAAAGGTATTAAATAACATAAGTGAGCAGGATATGGCAACATACCTTGATTTACAAACAAGTATTAAGTTTCACAGAATATCTCAAAAGGGATGTTGCTAGGCAAAGATGATGGTAAAAAGAGTATTTCATTAAGACATCTGAACGTAATTTGTAGGATTAACAACCATGCTCCAAGCTATCACCAAGCAGAAGAGGAAAAAGCTCCAAATACAATAAAAAAAAGGATATTTTTAACTCAAGTTTAAGTACAAATATAGAATGACTTATGCATAATCATATTTGACACTGAGAAAATTAACTATTGGTTCAACTCCAGCTTCTACACTTTTTCTGCTGTTAAATATACAGCACTTGAGACTGAGTTTTCAGCACTCATTTTAACATTATAAGCAAACAATTTTGCTAATTGATTGGCTCCTCTTTTCCTTCAATAAAAAAACCCACACACTCTTCTTTTGGGTCAAAAACCAATTACATGCATCAGAAGTTGACAGTGAAACCAGTTATCATTTGACACAATATAATGGGCATGCTGACAACTTACCAACAGCTGTGATTCCCATCAGCTCTCCTTTTTGGCATTTTCACTTTAAAATTCCAGGGAATTATAGGAATTTCATAGAAGACTGAAAATAACCAAACCCCAATTATAAATCAAAGGAAAACCCCATAGCTAACCTACAACTTCAAAATTTGTTAAACGGACAAAAGGAATTCACAGCAGTTAAGAAGGCACTTCAAGGTTTAGTTAAACAGGTTACATCTTTTGAATTTGTTAAATAAAATCTGCATCCTTTCAACACAGGGCCATTTCCTTTCATTTTCCTTTCATTGTATGCATAAATTTTCAGGCCACAGCTTACACAAAACAAATAAGGGCATTGAGACAGACTTATACTGTAAGTAAGATTAATTAGAGATCACAGCAAAAATTAAAAGGAGGAATCTACTTGGTAATTAATAATGACAGCTATATTTAAAAAATTAGAATTAATGCAAAAAAATATTTTAAATGCCCTTAGTAAAAGGTTGCATAAAAATAGGAACACACCATGACTCATTCTTCATAAGCTTTATTTACTCCACCTACAGTATTGATGTCACCTTTAACAGATGCACAAAAATATTCTCAGGCCTTTGCAATAGTATAGTAAGATTGAATAGGGCTATAAATCTCCAAAGTGCAGCACAAATAGAGAGAAGGATATGAAATGGTGACATACAAGGCACGTAAAGTGACTTGTAGGGCAACAGAGCAATGCAGTGAATCAACAGTGAGTGAATCCCAGGTTCTCCTTAGCTATGAGTCACATCAGATATCTGGGCTGCTTATACTTGCATTTAGTTTTCGGTCTTTCGGGCTTTTAACAGAACATCTTCTAAATATCACCTATGGATCAGACACTATGCAGTGTTGCCTTCTTGAATCTGTAGGCAAACGGAAACCATGAAACTATACAGCTAGAGCTACTTTCAAACCTGGAAACTAGCTACTGAAACTTTATAAGAACTTTTCAGTTTACCTATAAATGGTGAGAAGTATAACTGCACAAAATATGCATGCCAGGAGGTTTAACAAAAAAAGCAGCAGCAGCAATGACCATATTGCTTGACTATCCCTCCCCAGTCCCATTAACTATGGATGCTGAATTCAGGAGTGAACTACCTTGGCTTAGATCCTAGGAGTGTTCTGCTGACAGGGATCTCAAGGTCAGTAAGAATCTCCCTCTCTAACAAGAAAAGACTTGCAGATTTCACAAATGGTGCAAGTACAACTCTCCCTGGATTTGTGGTTTGTTATACAAGTTGTACTGAGATTTTTCAAGTTACCACTAAAGCAGAAAGATGCTGATGACAAAAGAAAGAACATGGCCCAAATTCTAAAATACACAGGAAAATATTGCCCATTACACAGAAATGAGCTTGACTTGGTGATTAATAGTCATTATAGGTTTGTGTGAACACACAGATTCATGTGCGTGTAACCTGCTCACTACAAGAAACAAAGAAAATATTTATGTTTTTAAAAACAAAAAAGCATCTGTATTGTTACACTCTAATCCTACAATTATCTCATTAATTCATTTGTCTTTTTATATATTCTTAATAGAAAACATTCTGCTGAATGTCCATTTAGTCTGGAGCATATATCTGAAAGAACAACAGCTTTACCGATGCCTAGAATATTACTGCAATGCCAGAGACATTTCTTAAGTTTCAAACTTTGTGAAAATCTGAACGGTGAAATTCTGACAAGTACACAGTAAAGATAAAGTTTTAACTGATACAATAAATATCCTGACTCCTAGAAAAAAAGTCCCGTAATACTGCATATTTGAAAGTTTTCCAATTTTACTGTTGTTGTTTAAACACTTCACATGAGTCCTAATCCACTGTAGCAAAGCTCATGCTCACTTTAAGCAGGTTAGCATTCCAATTCAGCTCAAGGGGATGAGCACACTACTCAAGTGATTTGTTTGATCACTGTCTAAAATTCAAAATTCACAATGGCACCAAGAGGAGGTTGTTATATTTCCACACTGTTTGCAGTAGACAGTCTACATGGCAGAGTATCCCTCTTACTTGTGTGTGCACATGAAGAAATCACTTGCAAAGTGTTTTACTATTGCAGGATCAAGACATTTAAAACAAATTTTTCAAGCAGCCGATGGAGTACAATCTGAAAGGTAGGATTATTTTTTTTTCTCCTTGTGTAGGTTTAAAACTCACTGGCCATTCACTATTGTAACTTCAGCATTCCACAGCACAAAACACCTCTGGGTTATCTTTCTCTCTGCAGTACTCCACGATAGATCCTAATGACAGTGCTTTGCTGCTGCAAGCACTGGTGAGAGAACAGGTTCTGAACTGTGTTTTTTTCCAAACCCTAAGCTTTCTGATGCAGCAAATTTGCCAGTTTCCACTCTGAAGCGTAGAAAAGGACACTGTACAGAAGAAATACAGGAATAAGTGGAATCAATCTAAATCCGTTAACACAGGTGAAAAACAGCAGGAGAAAATGTGGAAATACAGGCAAATGGTATGGGAAGAACAAGCTAAGTCAAGCAGGGGAAAGAAAGAGGGGGATTTGAGAAAAGAACTAATTGGAAAACAAAAATGTAAGGATTAATTTGTTTGGAGGGGAAAGCACCCTGACTTCTAACAGTTTCCTTACAAAAAGCTCAGGTTATTCCATTAAATGGTCAAACACAAAAGCACAACATCCTGACTATTTAAAAAAAAATCTCCTTAATCTATTTATTGTTTGGGTTTTTTTTTTTTGGGAGGGGGGTGGTTTTATTTTGTTGGGGGGGAGGGAGAATACAGCTTCTGCTTAGGGGTTTTTTACAGGTTTTTTTTCAGAAGAGAATCATTGACTCATATGAATTGCTTTCGGCTTTATCCAATTTTCTCTGTATTATGAGAGGCTGATGTTCTGAGCAGTACAACAACACCACAATATCTGCCACTAGCAATATTTCAGATGATATAAACAAACCAGAAGCATTTGAAATATTCAGGGCAAAATGATTTTTGGGGACACTAAGCTACAATTGAATCACAGAACTGAGATCACATATCCTGTCTGGCCTCAATCCTGCCTAAAGGCCTATACACAAAAAACTCCAATACCTATATTTGAAGCAATCTCCATAGATATCCAAGTTTACTTTCAGAATATTTCTCCCTTAAGTAAAAATGTATGGCATACTTAAAGGATAAAGGCTAGCTAAACTCCAGCAGTGTCTCTTCATGCCCACTTCCAAAGACTCAAAAGGGTAAAAAAAAATGCAAACAAAAAATCCACAAAAAACAAACCAACCAAACAAAAAACCCCAACCAAAGCAAAAAAAAAAAACACACCGAAGAAGCACTGAGCCTTTTCATAGAACTGATGTGCAACCAAGAGTTTTCAATAAGCTAGAATGCCAGAACTACAGAAGTTAGCTTGATTAGACTTCACTGTTATTTGCCTAAGTTTTATTTTCTTATTTTAACTTACAAGAATTTTATGATACCTAAAACATATTAGATCCCCACCTTTTCTCCTTTCCCATCTTCCTCTGTTCACCTGGTGTTTCTCAGATTACCTAAAGATTCAGTCTTTCAACAACATATTTTAAATGTTCTGCTTCCTTTGGCCCCAAATTGCTGCAGAGGGCCAATAAATTGTTTCTGCACAGAACTCACAGGCAAATATACAAGAAGCAACAGCTTCTAGCAGATAGATCAACAAAGAGCTTGATTTCACAGTGTACAGTGTGCTGCTGTGCTGCAAGCTCGTGGCAGCTGTACAACAATGTGCATGGCACAATCACATAAAATACCTGGGAAGCAGTCTTTCCACAGACTAAATCCTATGACAGTATGCTGTAGCCTTCATGCTCGCTGTCTGATATTTTCCATTTTCCCAATGTCCCAACTAGAATTTCTCATTGATATCATCATCCATAAAACTGATACAATAAAAATGAATTTATTTCCGGGGGCAACAAAAAATAGCCCCTATATATATATATATATATATATATATATATTCAGTTGAGAAACAATCCACATCTAGAACATATTTCTATATTTAAGCAGGCTTATACTCTTCAGTTGATTCTGCAAATGGAGGTCTAAGGAAAAGTGAGTTCTGGGCCAGAAGACAGGAAACAAGCAGCTAGCTCCACAGCCAGTTATGCTGACATAAAAATTCAAGTCAAAAGATTTGTTTGCTTTCCTGTCAGTACTGCAAAGAAAATCAAACTGCAGTTTCTGGCTCATTCAGCCCCAGAGTAATAAATATTCTGAAAGGCACATTCTATCCTTATTTACATTCTCTCAGTCCCCTCTGGTAAGGGTGCAGGAAACTAAGGCCACATCATAGCCAGGAGAGAATCTATTTTGTATTCACATTGTCATGTGGACCTTGCATTGCTACAGCATCTTAGGGACCACGATACCAGTTCAAATCAGTGACCTGAGTGACCACCCAGTTTTCATCTCAGTGTCTGAGTTTAGTGCCTGTTCATGTTTAAGTCACAGACAGGTATCGAGATCCTCCAGCCATGCCTCATCAGGCACTCCAGTTCATCAGTTTGCTCAGCAGCATCTCACACACAGCCAAAATGGGACGTGGCCAAAACCAAACGTGTCAAGGACTGAATGTAACTGCAGGCCCTGACATATTGCTGCTTTCTTCAAATGCACCTTCCTGACCTCAGCACTTGCCCTTCCTCAGCTAAATTTTAATCTGATCTTTCACGATGGACAGCAACATCTTTCAATATTTTTATATTTAACAGATGTCCTTGACCTCTCAGCAGCTATTGGATTTTTGCAGTCCTCAAAATTTACCACACTGTAATATATCTATGGATTAGGCTTCATGTTTTTGTCCTCTCTCTCTCTCTCTCTACTCTGGTATTCTAAATTTTTTTGAGCCCTGTAAAGTTAAGTCCTTTGTACCTCATCTTTCACTTCTTCAGCTATCCCTGTAGACAGAACTAGAAGCAACTGTAAGAAAGCTATCGTAAGACCTTTAGTTTTTCTCATTTCCTTTATATTTTAAAGATAGGTCTGACAGACCTGCTGAGGGAAACAAAACAAACAAACAAACAAAATCACCAGATTTGGAATTGTATGTATTTTTTTATGTCAGGAGAAATGTTTCAGCCACTAGGAAAAAAAAAGAAAGTATAAAGAACAATTACATGCATATAAAAACCTCAGAGTTTCCCCATGAAGTAGACAACTAGGCAGAAATTAGTCGATGGAGGGACTTAGCAAGATTTTATTTCAAGTAACCCAAAATGTCTCCATGATTTCAGTGTATGATTGTTTCTCAAGTGGGCACATAGAATATGAATGGACTCAGTGTAAAAGGCTTGTGGTCTTCATCATGCTCAGACCAGGCCACTGAAGAGGGTTGAAGTTACAGAATATCACAGAAGCAGCGTAGAGCAGTTCAAACTTAGCTCTGATCCTCCAGCTAATACGACAAGGGAAAATACCTCGGAGAGGCATTGAGTAATACCTCAAAGTACAGATATTTGTAGCAAGAGCTAGGAAGCAGCTTCTTGCATATGTACAGAATAGGAACTATATGAGAAGACAAGAAACAGAAGAGTATTTTGAAGTATTCAAATACTTCAGAAATAATTAGAAGCAAATAATAAGCTTTTAACACCTATACTACCATGATGTGAACATGGAACTGAATTTTCAAATTATAGCTTTTATTTTGGCCGCAACATCTTTATAAGGGACCTTATATTTTAAAATAAACATAAAAAATTTAACTTGAACAGTTATGGTATACATCACTTGCTGTGCACTCCTCTTTCAGCACCCTCATGCAATCAAGTCAAACAATCTCTCTGTATGACATCTTCCTACTATTCTCTTGTGAAGCCATAAGAGCAATGACCCTTTGAAATCCATAACCAGGACATCACAAGCTGTGTTTTAAAAACTGGGGAGCAAATAATGAGACATTATTGCCAACAGGAAGAGAAAACTGCTTGGACTGCTGCGTACCTATTCCCTGTTTGAGACTCTTTTTATTTATCTTTGCATATCTGCGTATGACACTTAAGGAGAGGGGCCTTTATAAACACCTAAGGAGAGGTATATTTATATAGAAATGCAGCTTTACAACCTAACTTAACATGACATTTCTTTATCGGAAAGATTTTGGTATAAAAATGACAAACAACTTCCTCTGCTGAATCCCTGCAAGACTGACAAAAGGGGCAAATTAGTCAAGTTTTTCTCTTGGAAAGATGCACTGCATCATATATATGATATACACAAAATATATGTTAGAATAGGGAGTCCAAGTTAAGAGCAAGAATTTATAATTAAATATCCATATGTATCTGTGCCAGGAGGGACAAGGCATTTCAGCTGTAAGTCTGCTGAGAGCCTCTGAACGTGTTGCCCTAAGGTGTGACTATACAAATTTCCTGTGGCCTGACTCCACAGGGTGTTGCTGACACTCCAAAGCCTGGAAGGTGCATTAAGGCCACATCTTACACAGACTAAGAGAACGATGCTCAGTCTAAAACACAGCAACCACATCAACTCCAAGCCAAAATCATAGAGGAGGCAGTGATTATTTTACACAGTATTCAGAGAGCTAGAGAATTCCCTCATAAATTAGGATCCTGAGTTCAGTTTGACCCCAGTCTCAAAGCCATACTTCACAGCTATCAAACTCACATCCTTGCTGGCATGGTCTGAAGCAGGATGCTGAAGCCTTCCTCTGGGAAAGGAGCTGGTCTAGGCAAAGTGTAAGCAAAGGAACCTTGTGAACTGTAGACCTGTAGCAGCATTATTCTAGGCCCTGATTCTAGATTTGTTTCTATGTTAAATGTTTTAAAAAGACATTGGATAAAACCAAGGTTTTTCAGAGCAAGGGTTGTAACCCAAGAATTCTTCCTCCAAATTGCAAAATTACAAAGAAACACTTTAATCTCTCAAGAGAGATAAAAATTTCAGGTACAGTCCCCTCTGTTACATAAAAAATGGCTATAACTATTTTGAGGCCAGAGCTGTACTGCCAAACACAGTTCCCCACTTGGGCTTAGCCTAACACAATTACTGAATCAAATATAGTTTCTCTGCTGATTGTTTCTTTTACATTTACATGATCATCTGCTACCTATGCCCAGTTTTTGCCTTGTCACACATTTAGACCATACATCCCTTAGGAAGGAGCACATTTCTATGTTTGCCTCATATGGGACTAAACAGGATTCAAGGTTTTAGGCCCCACAATTAAACAACCTATTATATTTTCTGAGATTAACAATTTTAAGAGAGAGGAAATATAAGCTTCAGTAACTTAAACACTAGACAGTGATGTAAGTTTGGGAAGACTATATGTAAAAAAACATCTTGGCTGGAGAGGAAATGAGTGTTTTATGCTACAGGCTATATTTGGTTTTCCTTTATGCAAACTGGCTAATGATTGTGAGAGTTTTACCCTTTGTCCCACTCTTCCTCTTACTCATTAAAAATGAAACAATCATTTTGTATGGCAAATAATGTGGCTAGGGAAACGTTCTGTGACCTAGTGCTATGAGTGATGAGGAACTAGTCGAAGAGAATGCGTTTCCTTTTAATTATCTTATAAATATTTAAAATCAATTGCAAAAAGCATAACAGGAAAAAAAGGATATGTACAGATCACCTCCAGGTTGTAGCCCATGTCCCCTCTAGGGCATTCTACTGAAGTAATAATGGCCTCACAGAAAGGTCCAAATCCCATGTAAGCTTGGCCTTACTCTCTCATAGGTGTTTATGAAACAGTTGACAGCTACCAGAGATATTAGATATTAGTCAGTGAATGAAACAGTACAAGAACGACTTCTAAAAATTAAAAAAAAAGGAACTGGCAGGGTGAAAATAGAAATAGGAATCTATGATAAATATAAAACATGGCACTTCATTTACTAACTAACACTGTCAGGAAGCCACTAGAAATAAGTCGAAGATCTGTCTGCCCTTATTGGTTTGGAAAGAAAGACATTTTGAGGAGGAGCTAGCAGGACTTAACATAGCAATAAATATTATTACATTTTTTGGAAGATCAGCTTAGGCAATGACGAACAGTCACAAATCAAAACAAATCACCTTTTGTAAAACTGATAGCATCTACTTTTCATTACCTTTACCTTCTGCCAACACCCTGCAAATAACAAGTGCAGATGTGCTGCTCAAGCTGCGCTGGCAACACCCAAGCTTCCCTGCCTTGGGACCTGCCCAGTGCTGTAGCTTAGTATGGTGCAAAACAGCTGCATGAAAAAGCAAGAACATGAAGGGGCAAAAACCCCTTCAGGAAGCAGAAAACCCATCAGGATCTGAGAAAAACATAAATAGATGTTAACAGCATAGGGAGAGAGCAGCTGTAAGGAAGTGGAGCAGTTTCTAATCTTGCATTTGCATCAATCCAGAAGCTCCCCATTCTAGCTGAAGTATTTACACTGGTATATAACAATTGGCAGGTATTGCCATTGCCAACTATACTGGTATAGTTTCTTGACAGTACAACTACACATATGTAAGATAATTAACACTTATTTTTCTTACATAAGCAGAGAGAATAAATCTGACCTTTTCTCAGCTCTTTGAGAAAACAAGTGTAAGCAGATGTTTCCATTTCTCTGACCATCCTGACTGCCAAAGTAGTTTCTCATCAGATCGTAGCCAGACACCTCACTGGCAGGATGCTCTTCCCCATTGTTGAGAAATGTCACAGCATGCACCCACAATTAGAGGGCATAATTGACCTCTGCACAGTAGACACCCCCCTCAGCTGGGAGACTGCACTCTTCCTTGGATGCTGTTATAAATTATCTAAATATATAATACACAGTTTATTCTATTATAGTACTATTTCATGTACTTGGTAATTATTGTTGACTGCTAATGTTGTGATCCTGGGACAAAGACCATAGTAATTGCACATTTTTGTCAACCACTACTATTGCAAATTTCCTGGATAAACATTTACTACATGCATACATTTTCAGATGACACCATGAAAATAGAAGTTAAAATCATGAAAACATACTCCCACTGGTTGAGTGGTGAGTAGGCCATAGTTTGGTAATTAGCTGATGTTGTATTGATGGTTCATCAGGCAAGCATAGTGCTTGTTTATTCGGGTATTTGATATTCATAGAATCATAGAAAGGCTTTAGTTGAAAGGGACCTTAAAGACTATCTAGTTCCATTTCTCCTGCTAAGGGCAGGGATAGTACCCACCAGGCCAGATTGCTCAGGGCCCCATCCAACCTGGCTCTGAACACCTCCAGGGATGGGGCATCCACAACTTCTCTGGGCAACCTGTTTCTATGCCTCACTACCCCTTGGGTAAAGAATTTCTTCCTAACATCTCATTTAAATTTCTCCTCTTTCAGTTTAAAGCCATTCTCCCTTGCCCTATCACTATCTACCCATGTAAAAAAGTTGTTCTCCTTTATTTTTATAAGCCCCCTTTAAGTAATGGAAGACCACTACAAGGTCTCTCCAGAGCCTTCTCTTCCCCATACTGAACTACCCCAGCTTTCCTAGCCTGTTTTCAGAGGAGAGGTGCTCCAACCCTCTGAATTTTCAATTACTTTGCTGTTTAATCTCCTGGAAAGTGGGGATTCAGCTAATTAGAAACAATTCTGTTTAAGTGTCATTGTTTGCTTCTCCCCTTGCTATGACTGGTCACATTCCTTTGTCATTTAAGGATTCAGTTATCCTACCATGTATTACCTTGACGAAGCAGAAACATTTTGTGATATCAGACCTACCTCCCAGTAATGAAAGAACTACTCTATGCCAGAATACAAAGCATCAAAATTCATGAGGCCATAAATATGTGAGTTCTACATATTTCCAGATAAAAAGCAACACATGCTGGTGATGAATGAGAACCTCCAGTTTTTGATACCTGCCCTGATTAAAAACACTTTTGTCCCTTGAAGAAATCAGAAGTCTATACCAGTTTCACGGCTTTATTGGAAAGAAGCCTAAATTATATCCCTAATTACCTACACACAAAACCAACCTCAACCTTCATTCCTTGAATAGAATACATAACACCTGAAATTCCTCCCAGCCATTGTCTGTACACGGTGTCAGTGTGTAATATCACCTAGAAATGTGACATTCATGAAAACACAAGGAATCAGGCCACTGTCTTGAACAGTGTATCCATGGACTTGATTCAGCCTGGCCAGGGAGAAAGAGAACAAATAATTTTTTTAAAAAAATACGTTATCAGTGTTAACAACTGATGATAGTGTAAGGATTATTTGTATTCAAGCAACAATCACATTTATCTGTGAAAAATGGGATCCAATTTGAAAAGAAAAAAAAACAAAAACAAACAAACAAACAAACCAAAAACAGAGGGTGGCAGAGGGAATCAAACATCCAAAGCTGGCTGCCCTAAGTCAGCTAGTTAGGCAGCAGCTGAAGAAGTTCTACAAGTTTTTGATGAGTCCCTCTGTGTCAGCTTCTCTTATCTTCTGTTAGCTGTACTAGAAATGCATGCAAACTGCTCAGTGGGCAAATAAGGCCTCGGTGGAGAATAAAAGTGCCTGGTAGACCTGTGCAGCTCCTCAGCTTTGTGAAATAAATGAAAATAGGACAAGCAACAATAACCTTGGCAATAACCTTGTGCTGGCAGGATAGCATAAGGCTCTTTCTGGCAGATACTCTGACACTTCTTATTCCCAAATATAGAGCCTGCCTCCCTCAAAACAGGAGAGTAAACTAAGCTGCACCAGAAAAAGCACTTCCACAGTTCCCTTTTCTTGCAGAGCAGCACAGATAGAAAGGAGCGCAGGGTGACTCAAAGTCAATCCACAGGTCATATTTTGTCAGCAGGATGGCAGAGCCAGGTATCTCATTAGGGCTGGACTGCAAGATGGCTGAAGCACAGAAACACCACCTTGGTGCTACACTTTCAGAAAGTGTGAACAAAAAGACTGAAGTCAATTCAGCTAGAGAAAAACAGACAAAAATGGCCCATGAAGTGGGATCTGCTTCCTATAAGGGAGCATATTACAGTATTTCCTCAGTATTTTAGATTTTATATGTCAACTCAGCTTCTCTGTGAAGCACATTTAAAATAAATTTCCAGATTAAGATTCAGTCACTAAAAATGAAAGCAGATAGATTTTAGTCCAGCTTTAGGTATTGGTCTGAATGCAGATATAAGCAGACTTGTTACTGAATTTTTGCTCCCATAACAAGCATACTAAGACATGAGTTGCCAAAGACACTAGAGACTCAACAAAAAAGATTAGACAACTACGCCACTTGAATTTTCAGTTTTTTCAGTTCTCACCTAAATGCTAAAACACAACTGTTCCAGCCAAAATTGGAGCTCTCTAAGATTATTCCCACCCCACATTCTTTATATCTCTTCTGCACATATTTCCCTGCAAACACTTTTTCTTCCCACTTTTGCTTCTGCGCATATGTCTCCTGGCTGGTTAGCATTTGGCATGTAGGGAAGACCTCATTAACAAACAAAATACCAAGTAAATTGTGTTTGTGTTACTAGTGAGGCAGCCAGACTTAATCTTCATGAGCAAGGGTTTCTATCCATTGCAAAGAGATTGGTAGCTAAGGCCAGTGCCCTTAGAATACAAGGGTTTCACTGAGCAATTTTAAAATTGCTGCAAAACACGGCAAACTGACAGGGAAGACACTGGCAGGATCAAGTCTGAAAGGTGCCTCTACTGGAAAAAGTCATCAGAAAGAGGTGTCTCAGGCCCCTGGGAGATACATCACTCAGGTTCAGCAGCCCAGAGAATACACATGTAGGAAAAAATTCCTTACTTGGTAATCTAGAGTGGGAAAGGACGGAGGAGAGGGAAGAGCTAAGCAAAAAAACAGAAGCATCAGGGTGTGGGAGGAAAACAGGAAAACACCAAACAAACTGAAAAAATCCAACTGGCTTAGAAAGAATGACCCAAAGTCAGAGTTTATCAGTTTGAGATCTACTAGAAAAGCTATTTTAATATGCTCTCCCCTCAGCTTTCTGCCTCTGCTACTGGAGGTGTTTAAAAAGAATCTAAAAATAAAACTCAAGACAGAATTAAAAATACACTATGAACAAAAATAATACTGACCTTTTTCTGTTTCCATGTAAACTCCCAAGAATACTGAAAAAGGTGCCAAACCATTTTTATGTCTCAAAAATATTTCTTCTACCCTTTTCATGACGTTATCTCATTTGCCTTTTGTTTACTCATAACACAGCCACAGTTTAAATAGACAATACAAGCTATGTTATTACATGATTGAAAATCAGATACCTTGTATTTCTCAAATCTGATAAAGCAAAGCAGACTTCTCTTAAAGCACATTGTGGCTTGAAATGCAAGGCTTTGGTTTTGGAGTCAGACATTATTCTTGTTATCTTCACCAAGGTCTCACACTTTAAAGAAAAGTCCCATCTTATTCTCTTCGCAGGTACCACCGTAACTGTATTTAACAACCTCCTCTTTTTAGCATTTGTTTTACTGATGGGATTCATATCCTGATCTACTCAAATTAAGATCAACTACTGTTTCCCTCCATAGTACAATTTTTTCCAACTTTTTTTAAAATGGTTGCTCTTCTGTATCATACTCCTTCAAAGGAAGAAAGTCTTTCATAACATCAGGTCTTCTTGGTCTCTGAACACTCACCTAATACATTGCAAGGACATTATATCTAGACTATCTTTTGCAAATGTCTGCTGGAGTGGCTGAGGAAAACACATACAAAGTTGTCTAGGATTAATGGCAGTTTTGATCTGAATTCTGAGGATCTAAACATAAAGTTCAAGCATTTTACTGCCACTTTAGACAGGCGGCCTTTTTTAGGAGGGGGAACTAGCCCCTAGAGCGTTCTACAAGGGAGCATTCCACATCATGTCACGTTTATCTGAAATTATCTAATCAATTTAGCAGCACAGCATACCTAACAGAATAAACATCTTATAAGAATGCAATGTTTCAAAACTCAGTATCAGTTAACATACTATTATCCATGGTGTGAAGTCTCTAACCCTGTGTTGTTTCAAGTCTATAGCACACGCCTGATTCAAACTGCTCCAGACAGCAGTTTATCCATTAATGGAACAAGGCTTTAGAGCTAGGTACCTAAAACAAGATAAGTAGGACTAAAGCATGCCTTTTCATGCTATAAAAGTAATTGTTTCTCAGAATTATTTTCCAGCTTGATTTGAAAGATTATTATAAATGGAAGGGCAAGGGAAAAAAAAAAACAAGCCAGTGTTCAGACAGTGACATTGTAAAACCATATTCCTATTTCAGGGATGTGAAATAATTTATAAGATGGTAAAATATACATTATTTTCCATATGTAGCAGTTTATTCATGCCAGAGGGCATATCCAGTTGTATCTAATCAGTGGAAAACCTTAATGCAATAGCTGCAGAGATATTTCCAACAGCAGCTGTAATAAAAAACATAAAGAAAAAAAGGAAAGTGCTTTCTATGAAGACTAAAACAGTAATATCAATGTATAATTGCTTTATATTACAAGTGTCTCTACAACAGAATAAAGGCAATTAGCACTTCTCAATGCTTAAAATCTATCACAAGATTTTGTGATTTAAAAAAATAAAAAAAAATTTAAAAATCAAAGAATTATAAATAAAAGTCCTGAGTAGGAAATCTGTCAGATAATAGTTTAAACAGAAGCAGCCTGACTTGAAGTGTCCACTCTCAGGTAGAAGCAACATCTATTGTACTGGTCATCATACAAACCTATAAACTTTAAAGTCAAGATAAGGGCATTTCAGGGGGGTCACACAACAACTGACAGCAATTGTTATTTCATCTCTGCTAAATCATGATAATATTTGCAAACTCTTAGCCCACAGGAAGGATAGAGCTTGGCAGACTGTAGAGAAGGAGGTTTAAAACAAGCCAATTTACATTGTCTTTCCCATGAACAGAGATCACACGGTGACTTATCTAACACGTGGTAACCTGCCAGCCACTGAGACTTGAAGCTTGAGTCTATCAACAGCTGGCCAACTTTATACACTTTTTGTTCTTTCAGTTTATGAGCAGGTTTAAGCTAAAACTCAAGATGTCAATCAAATCAGAACAAATGCCCATACAGAGCTTAGCTCAACTGTATTAGCTTCAAATCAGTCTTAACCTAAAGAAGAGCTACAGCTAATTCAGCTTTTAACACAATCAAAGCAAATTGTATTAAGAATTCCCCTTTGGCTGGAATAGATGGCTATACCAGCCAGCCTAAATAAGCCCCATATCTACTCAAACCTGTCCAAACACCTTTCTAATGTAGAGCAACTGTACATAAGGAGGGTCAGTACACTCAATCATCTCGCCAGTTATTGCATCCTCTTCAGATGAAAAACATTGTATCAGAATTCCTGCTGTGGTGTTGTTAAGGGATGAGAACACACAATACAAGATCAGCAGAGGTGTGGAAGGGAGAGTGCATTTCAGGGAGAGAAGCAGCACCAACAGAGGAAGCAAACAGCTGGCTTACAAGCCACCTCCCAGCAAGCACTGAGATACATACTCCTTCTGATAGAAGTTTCTGCTTCAGAACAATTCACAAGCAGACAAAGACAAAAAGCATAGGAGCAGTTCTACTCTAGCTAAAACCAACTGCTGAATGACTGTAGGCCCTTAGAGGCTCCAGCAATGAGAGGCCTATATTAGGCATTTAGTTCGGTGCGAACACCAGAGGTAGTCAGATTTTAGGGGGGTGAAAAAAAAGGAGAGTTTTGATTTACATTTCTGCTAGCATAATTGCTGGTGTACAGATCAGGCCATGCCTGGCAAGAATAAATCAATACTACTTTCCTTGAATGTTTTGTGAATAAATGACTCCAGAAAACATCCTGACCTTGCATCATCAATTTCTGTTTGATGGGAAGTGAGTAGCTGTCCTTAGCCAATGGCAAAAGTATGCAAGGTCTTGAGCATCTCAAGAGAAAAAGAAAGAGCCTGAATATCAATGGACAAAACACATTAAAAAACCCCTCTTGACTTGATTAATTTGATGTAAGATACCAACACATAAAGAGTATTGGGGACTTTAGGATTTTTGCATATTCTGATCTGGGACTTCAGTTTAGGTTTAGAACAGAAAAGTTCTCATGAGTCCAAACTAGCAAACCATTTCTTCCCATAATAAAAGACTTTGGCACAAGAAGCATATATAATATATAGTTCTTAGCATCTCACTGGGTCAGGCAATGACATACACACACAATGCATGCAATACACAGAGATATAGCAAAACACAGTCTGCTAGTTCTAGTCAAACTCTGGAATTTACTGTAGTAAAATGCAGGTACAACACATTGCATATAATAAAACGTCAGTCCCAGGAACCTGTCTGTGCTTCATTCAGAGACAGTTCCACAAAAATGTCACCTCATTGCTCACTAGATGTCACAGAGCCAAGTGAATGGAGACAAGGAGATATTAGAAAAGAATAAATCTGTGGTTCCAAACACCTTGAGAGCTCTGCATTTGTGGTTCCCACATATCATTTGGAAAGGATGTTGAAATGCAAAAGACTCAGAGAACACAATTTATAGGCATGAAGTTATATCATTATGGGTAACATTTGAACAAATGAGGATTCTTTAGACTGTGTATCTGAACTGAAGGGGCAGTACAGGACTTGTTTTATACTGACAATAGGACATGATGGTCAGATAATGTGAAGAAGAACTAGAAGGCACCAAATAATGCTAGTAAGAACCAGGTCCATGTCAAACAAAAACAGGTTCTTCTTCACACAGGCAAGGCTGGTCTGTGAAACTACTGAGTAAAGGATGTGGTAGATGCTAGTAGTTTACTCTTTCAGAAGACAACTGGACAAATGGAAGAGAATTTCACCAATAGCTGCCAAATGGGAAAAAAATACTGGAAAAGAAAGTGAAACAACTCAAAACACAACAAAAACAAATAAATAACAATAAAACTCCAAAACAAAAACAAACAAACAAACAATCAAAACCACCACCCATTACACTTAGAATTCTCCAAATCATAAAATTGCTTAGGAAACAATTCTGGGAGAACACTACCATCTCAGAATTGTTAAATTCTTCCCCAGATATTTCCCCAGTTAAAGCCCGTTGCCAATGCAAGACAGGAACCTGGAAAGATCTTGAATTGTATGGCATCTATTCTTGCATAAATATATTTCTCTTTAGCTAATAAAAACCCTCTAAACATAAGCATCATTTTCAATGCAATTGCTCATACAATAATTTCATAATGCTTCACTCACTCCCTCTCTCCCTTGCCTCCCCTCTCTCTTTTCAGATTAAAGAAAATCCAGATGGGGTGCAGGTGCTGCAAAATGATTCAAAGGTACAAAAGAACAAGAGTTGCTTAGAGTGAACAAAAGAAAAGCATGAAACCATGTGACCGTGCTCCCCCCTACACCTGTTGCTTAAATTAGTCTATTTAAAAGGTTGGAGTTTTCTCAAAGTTTACAGTATTTCCAAGCATAGCCATACTGATTCCCTCCAAATGTCCTTTTTATTTACTGTAATTACAGTCCCTTCCTATCTCAAAGAATAAACTGTGTAACACTGAAAACTTTTCTTTAGAAAAGCTTTTTCTCATTTAGGTAGCGTGAGCTTCCCTCAGTTCAGCAGAACAAGGAGCACAGACTTTCTCAGATCTCCCTCTCTCCCCTAAGCAATGAAAATAAACTACAGTTCCTTGCTTCCATCATAGCTTTTAAATGTAGTTAGTTGTGGGAATTATTCCCATATTAAAAGTCACCCCAGAGAGTGAAGCCTCACTAGTTTAATAAAGAGAGGAAGCCTCACTAGTTTAATAAAGACCCCATCTCATCCCCACTTGGGGGTTTACTCCTTCCCTTGGTCACTTCTGTAGAACAGGCAAGGAAGTGGAGCAGGGAAATGGTGCTATGAGAGAAAGAAGGGAGATAAAGAAAAGAGAGAGGCCCTGAAAGAGTTAAATTAGGAAAATGTAGAGCAAGAGAATAAATTGGGGGGGGGGGGGGGAGGGGGAAGTGGTGGAGTTAAAAAAAAAACGACAGAAAAGGACTTGAAGGAAGAACACCAGCAAAAAAGGGAGATATTTTAGCTACTAATAGTAGGACATACTAATTAACAATCCATACGATGACTACTCATTGGCTACCCAGAGATAACAAAAAATAAAGCTGGAAACAAGCAACAGCCAGCATGCAGTTCTCCAACATCCTGCTTACGTTCCTGGTGAATCTCACTACAGGGGTTAGTTAGGCTCAGACCCGGGAGACAGCAGCTGACAGCAAAGTTCAGCATTTCCATTTACTCTAGCTCATTCTGAGGACCTGAGGTAAAGTTTAGTGACTCTAGTTCATCAAGACCTCCAAGTTAAAAATGAAGCTTAATCTTTCTAATTACATTAACATCATAAGTAATATTTCTTCTATAAATTTTCCTTACTCCAGCTATATTTTTGATCCAGAAGTACAATCACCTGGATGCATCCATGAAGTAGACAGCTACAAACACAATGAACAAGGTAGCAATAAATTCAAATTCAAAGAGAACAGTGAAAATGAAGAACACAAAAACGAACTCCAGAAGAATGAGCTCAATAGGACAGAAAATAAAAATCCATTAAACAGTACAAAAGAAACTCTCTGGAATCATGGAGGCAACAATTTTCAAGAGGATGGCCTTGTGAAGTGTGCTGCAAAGTTTGATGTTGCAGTCAATGGTGGCAACTCCTGTGCTGAAGGGCACTCCACACTCAATCCCAACACAAACCTGACAAAAGAAGCCAGTGAAAAGGGAATCTGCAGCCAGTCAGAGGATTCTTCAGCCAGCAATAGAGACTTTTACACCAAATCAAACAGGTCTGGACAAGAACTTGACCCAGAGACAGGCAGTCAGAGGAAGGCAGCCTGCGATGTGTCTAACAGTATTCCAGACTCCCAGTCTGCACAAGACAGCATCTTTCTCAAAGGAAACTCAATACTGGGGACACAAAACAATGCCATACTACTGCCAGATATTGATTACCCCCAAAATGGCAATCAAACTGGGAACTGTGTTGAAAAAGACAGCTTTTCAGTCCATTGTGCACATTCAGACCAAAACACTGCAATAGAGAACCAGGAGCTTTGTGTAACCCCACCTTTCCCTGGGAAGGAGAGCAGTACTGAACCTTTTGAAACTGACTCTGCAAATTTGAGTGAAGGCATTACCGGCGGTATCACGGCAGTGGCTGTTACCAAAGTCACACAGGCGCTCACACCCCCCAGCCACAGAGACATCAGTGGAGAAACTGAGGAGGAAGATGCAGAAGTTGCAGCAGCTCTGGCTGCACTAGAAGCTGCAACTGCAGGTGAAGACCTGGACGATGATGACGAGTACTAGATGAAGGTTTTATCCTAATACACTGGGTAAGATCCAGATTTTATTTCTGGATCTATATGGACACATGTACAGCACACATGGAGAGCTGTTATGAACAGCATATATAAAAGGATTTGGGACTAAACCTCTGTCCCTTCAGCTGTTTTATACAGCCTTTTAACTTCCACTGCCTGAGGTACAGAAATGCTCCCTCTGCTAATGGTAATATTCTCTATTGAGCCAACCAGGAGGGCAAAGCATCATTTCTTCCACCCAGAATATTCCACTATATACCCACCTCACCTGGACTCATGCAAATGTTTCCTTTGGTTTTGACCCTCATGAGGGTCTGCACACACTGTAGATTCCAGGTTCAGAAAACTTCCATTATTTAAAACAGAACTATTGAAGCCATGGAGTTAGAAACCACAGATTTTCATCATGAGCACAAATATATATATACACATAAATGAGCCAAAGTTCTATGATCTACTGAAGTGTGAAATCAAGAAGGCAGCTTTGCTTGGACTTCACTGTGGCTATGGTTCCATTATTAATTAGGTCTAAGCCTGTGCATGTGCAGCAGGCATTAGGATGATAACCTCATCTCTCCCCTTACCCCTCCTCTCAACTTCATGTTGCTGCTTCAGTTCCTTAAGACTGCAGAGGTCTAGCCAAATCCAAGAGAAGAGGTAACTTTCTGTTGGTTTAATGAGCTGAAACAGCTCATGTAAGAATTGTACACATGCTATCAGAGGTGCCGGAGAGAGATGAAAACTCAGTCCCTACCAGTTTGAATAGATTAAAACTGTAGTAGAACTGAAACCTCTCAACTCTACTAAATCTTCCAGGCACACATCAGTTGCCTTAGCAATACAGTTTTCAAACAGGTTATGTCTCAAACAGCAAGATGTGTTTTGTTTATGTACAAACAGCAAGAGCCAATGTGGAACCCTCCATGGCTCTGTTGTAGTCCTTAAACTTAGAGCAGATAAAAGGATCAAGCTTCCAAGTTGAATTAAGTATAAGACCTGAAAATAGCTGCATTCCTGGAGGAGCTGCATTTCTTGTAGGGAAAAAAAAGGAGGTAGAGATCAATTTGGTGCTGCAATTCAGCAAAAATGTGGTTGAAATAGAAAGTGCTTGACATTTTATACTGAAATTTTATGGTTATCAAGTTTCTGTTATAAACTCCAAATAAATTTTTTAATCATATAAAAAATAATCTGGTGGCTTTTGTACTTTATGCATTTTCTGAATGCAAAAATTACATTAAAGAAGTACTATAAGATGTAGCCCTCATTAGATACATGAAAAGCATCAACTATGTATTTGACTATCAACTATGCTGAATCTTAGTCTAACCATTAAGGATCATATATAAGGATCAGAGTATTAGGAAGTGGGTTTTCAGTAATGTGTAGATATTTAAATTATTTCATTTAAATGCAGATTCTGTTTTATTGTGCAAGATTAAGTCAGTATTTCAATTTCTCAAAACATTAACGATATCCCTAGGAGCAATTACAACAACCCAAAGTCTCAGCTTCAAGAGAACTATATTCAGCTACAAACAAGAGTCACAACATTGTATCTGTAAAATAAAAAAGCTTTATATGTTTTTAAAGTATTGTACTACTGTTGATTTCTCTACCACTTTCCTAATTTAATAGGTTCTTCTAAGCATTTTCATAAATGCATACAAGTTTTACATACACATTTGTCTTTCAAAGATTACTACAATACCGAATGTCAGTGAAAGACTACTGGCACATTGTGTGTTACTAGTTATGATTATGACAGAACATCACATATGTCTGTCTGCATTGTGAGAGCCCTGAGGGTATCCCCAGGCCTGTCCCTGCCCACCAATCCAGGGCTCTTCCTGCCCTGCCCAGGGTTCCATGTCAGCCCCCATGGGGGCCAGACCCTGCCCCAGCTCTCTGTAGCCCTGCCCAGCCTGGCCACGGGCCCTGCCAGAGAGGCCTGGGATGGGATTTCCCTGCTGCCTGCAGCTGCCCCACACCCTGGCTGGGGGGGCAGGACAGGCTCTGGCTGTGGTATCCGTGCCTGCTGTCCCTGGGGAGACTCCACTACCCCCCACATCCCAGCCCTAAGGAGCCACCAGCTGCAGCATGACACAAACCACAAGAAACAATTTACGTTAAAAAAAAGTTAAAGAAATGCAACAAACACCCATAAAACTTACCCAATCTTTCAATATCCACTCAATCAATTTTTTCTAACCTGAGCTCCAACCTAAACTTCAAATGCAAATCATAGCAAGTTTCTCATCTTGCTCCTCAGGATTAAAATATATTAGAGGAGAGCCTCTGGTCAGACCCAGCCCAGACAACCCAAACCAGGCAACCCTTCTACAGGTACCTGCCAGCAATCATGGGCCACCAGGCTGAAACCCTCTGCAAGAGAGCAGCTGAGCCACAGACATTGCAATCCTTGCAGCCCAAGTTTTCACCTTGGAAGCTCATGTTTTACTTGTTATTCTCCAGAGCTTGCAACGCAGCAAAAAGGGAATTTGTAACCTTTTGTACTTAAGCCAAGAGACATTGAGTAAGATTAAGTTTAGCACCTTCTCATTTAGCAGGAGGTCAACCCTGGATTATTAAAAAAAATTTCACATCACTACAGAGATGCCCCATATGACAACAGAAGTGGAAGACAGACCAAATCATCCAACTCAAGAAAGTTAATTATTTCCTAGAGGAAACATAACAAGAGAAGAACCCGAAATTTGACACTGCAGTGTTCTTCAGTTCAGCAAACAAAATTCTGACAAGAAAGCAGAAACCTGGAAATAGATACGTTCCATAAAGATTTTTTTTTCCTTCCTTTTTAGAGAACAAAGGCAATTGGCTGGGCAAGTGTTGCCATGGCAACTTCCCATTAAAAATTAAAATCCAGAAATAGAAAGTCTATTATTTTCTAAAATATACTTCAGATTTTATTAAGTAAAACACCATTTTCTTAATCATCGTTTGAAGGGTAAAACAAGAAACACTGACTTAAAACTAAAAAAAAGTTAATCGTGATCTTATACTGTATTTGTAGTTTCAATTCCTAAATGTCATTTAATTTTCCAAAAGATTAATTCTTGCCAATCTATCTCATTTTCTTAAATGAGAACAGAATATCTCAAGATTTATTAAGGTCTGTGTATACGGTGTTTCACATATTTATTCAAATGGCTATATTGTACATTTTAATTACAATGAAATAATTAATCTTAGTAGATTATTTCCCTTGAATTGCGGTATCTCTCCTTGCATATAGATGGAAATGGAATCCATCTAAACTGCACAAGCCCATCACTTCAAAATTAACTGTATTAAAACTTCTTTAATATGCTAAATACACAAGCAAGTAAATTTACCAAATTCATTCTACATGAAAAACTAATTTATTTTTAAACAATTCTGTTGATAAAACTTCCTTTCAGACATTATGTCCACTGAGGTTTTTGAACACAGGTATCACAAAATGTTTAAGAGTAATTATTAGAAACAGATTATTATTTTTTAAGATGAGATGCTCTTGGCAGAGACTTTTTTTTTTTCCTTACCATCATGAAATCAAAACAGAACCTCCTCAGCTTGTTTCCTGGCCAGGCTTTTAAATTTCATCCATTCACACACACTGCTAGAGACTTTAGTCTTAGGATCCCTTCTCCATTAACAGTTTTACTTTGCATCTCAGGGAGGTTTGTTTTTAAGTTTTCCTTCATTTTGAACCTTCACAATTATTTTCTGAATTTCAGATCAGACAATCCTTGAACTGAATTAGTTGAATTCAGAATAGAAAACAGGAAATACTACCTGCCCCTACAAATGATACCACTACTGACCACTCCTGCAAACTGGGTCCCTCCTGCTTTGGCTTTTTCCATTTCAAACAATGAGCTGTTGAAATTTTGGAAGAAACTCTTGGATTCTGCAATAAAAGTTGAAATAGATTATAGCAATTTTATGCCATAACATAAGCAGTGATGCCTTTTTAAGTGTTTTATTGTTAAATCCGATTTCACATTAGAACTTTATTGCATGCAGTTACTCCCCCACTCCCTACCTCTTCCTCCTTTAGTCAGAGAAAAAAAGTATTTCCTTGTACAACTCAATTTAGAGAACAGGATTCACTCTATGAACCAGGAAAAACATTGCTTGCCTTGATTTTGTTTTTAATCTAATTGCCGAAGTACAGATCCCAAGCATTCATCTCACAATCACTGTGATCAAAAATATGGAGGTCACATCATTCCCAGCTCTTCACCTTGACTGAAATTATTATAGATTAAACAGGATTTAATAAGTTTTTGCTTTAATTTATAATTCAATTACTGTACATTAACAACTGAAAAATCTTTTTTTTATTCTTCAGCAAAACAGATAAACATCAAGTCTTTCAGGAAATACAGCATCCCAATATTTTGTCAGGTTGCAGACAACTTAAGTACTCAACCAGCCCCACAAATAAAATTATGTCATATGAAAACAGCCAATCTAATTAATTTGCTCATTCCTTCTGTTTATTCTGAGCTAGAGATTAGTTTATTATGAGGGTGCAGCAGCAGAAAGGAACAAGGCAACACCCTCAGCTATATACCTTAACTGCAAGCACGGTCAGATTTTCAACAATCTGTGATCACAGGTCCTATCCCCCCTCTGCTCTTAACACTTGGAACTGTACCAAGTAATTTACCTATACTTAGACTAAATGAAAGGAAAGTAAGTGACAAAGGCAAGATGACTACAGAGCAATATATATATGAATATATGAATGAGATTAAAATTCTGTTTTAAGTATTTAAGGACAAACTGTAGGGATCTGGCCAAAATGAATAACCTAGGTTGTTTCCATCTCACATTCTGAAGGTTGGTATCTAAATAAAGCTTTACTTTTCTTTGGTTCTTACTTGAGATCCTCTTCCAGATGCAATAGATTAAATAATCTGGGAACATTCCTCAGATTAGTTTTTCCATAAAATCTGAAGAAAAAAAAAATCTATGTAAATCTCTTTTTTTCAATACAAGATGCGCTACATAGAGATTTTGCTGTGGCCAGAACTAGTACAAGTTTCTCCAGAATCAATTGCAGCACAGATGGAATATTACAGATTTTTAATTCCACAAATTTCAGTTTGTTAGGTAAAAGTGACACAGGGGTTACTCTAAAAAGTATGCAGCATACTTTGCCAGAATAATGCCAGTCTCATTTCGGTTACCTTTTACTCATTAATCTGCTGTTTATGCACACTTGCATACAAAACTCATTCAATTAGCATCTGCAAAAAAACAACCATACTAAAGATTCAGCATTAATCAAAATCAAGATAAATTACCAAAAGCCTTACAAAAGAATATGCATACTCCACCCTGACTGGGAATTACTTTTCCAGATTCATGCCTGAGTGTTAATTACCAGGCGATACACGCTGCTATTGTTTTGACATACGACACACAGATCCTGTTCTTCCTCATTGCTTTGATTAAAAATTTGGCTCAGGGAGAACTTTACATTGTTCCTTTTAATAACTGCAGCAGCTACTTCCAGGCCAATGCAGGGCAGGAGAGGGACCAAGCTGCTGGGTCCCGGCTAGCCACAGCTCTGCCCCTGCACCATGAGGCACCTCAAATCTCCTAAAAATTAGGGCTTTTTCAAGTTTTTGGTTATTTTTTTTTTTACACTGACACACTCCAACTTTTTTGAATTATCAATAAAAGCTTCATAGCTCCCTCTGCTGCCAGCAAGTATATAATTCAGTTGCTCTACACAAAATCTGCTTGCATCTGACAGAAAACAATGCACTCCTGTCTCACTTTCTATGCATATATGTGTATGTGTATACACACACAGGTATGTAGAATCCTTGGAAAATAAGATTTGGGAAATATTATGGGTATTTTAATTTAGGCTTCCCCTAAGACTGCTGCTTTTATACGATAATTATTTTGACTGTAAATCAAAATATTTAAGATCAGCAATTAAATACTATTTTCATATGATAATTCAAAATAGTATCTTATTCAGCATGAAAATCAAACCACATTGCCTGGGTATTTAGCTGTGTATCTAGTGACACCCATGGAGCAATGGTTAAATTTTTCAGAACAGGTCAGAGACAAGAGTTTTTCTCAAACTGCTTCTGCCCTTACTATCACTACTACTTTTTCAGTCCATCGTCCCAAATCTTTCGCACTCCTGGTTGCTGCCTCCTCTCCGAAGCTGCCCCTCTGTCATCAGTGCCAGCAGGTATCATCTAGGTTTGTTAGTTGTTTTGCTGTTGCTGTTCTGCTGCATGCTGACAGCTATGAAGAGTTTACTGAAGCCAACACTCTCTGTTCCCCATGACCACCATTTCAAGACCACCGACAAAACTGTGCCAACACCAACCCGAGTGCCTCCTGTCCACCACTGCTGCACACCTAACACCTGCAGCCCAGAAGAAACAGGACTGGAACAACTGACTGAAAACTGGCAAGTTTAAAAACAGGGCCATCAGAGAGTTTACACATATAAAACTGAGGGGTTACATTGGCAGAAAAATGCATTTGCCGATATATCCTCCCTTGTACAAGGCAGCTACGCTGCAGCTACACTTGATGCCATCACATCTCTACAGCACTAGAGGCTGCACAGATATAATTTAAGAGGTGTTTCAGTTGCAATACAACAAGGCCTACCCTGCTAAGACTTACACAGAGCCAAAGCCTGACTGCACATCCAGGAAAAGATGGCCAAGCACTACCTACCCAAATAACTCACTCAGGACTAAGGTCTGCCCATGTCACAGGGGACTTGGCATCTCTTACCTAAAGTTACTAGTAAGTATACCACCAACTCACTCTTTTTTCCCAGTCACAAATGATTTGGAGGCTGCTTACTGTAACAGCAGAGAGTTCTCAGACCTTGCCACTATTCAGAAGCTTTTGCCATCTTCTCGCTTCCAGCACTATGGGCCTGGCATCTCTCCTACCTCCTTTTCTCTGAAAGTTAGCAGAACAGACTCCTACTTTTCCAAACTGTTCAGCTTCCTTTTCCTTGTCTTGCTCCAGACCTACATATCCTTTAATTAGTTTTGCCTCACCAGATTGCTTTAACCTGCCAAGAAGGCAGCTCTGAGGCTGACAGGGTGCCTTGCAGCTCTCTGCAGTGGTAGCTCCAGAATCAGCCAGCCTTGCCTCAGGTGGTGCAGACCGGGGAGATAAGTATCCAGAACAAGAGATAGAATCAAATTATGGCTCAAACAAACTAACCAACAGCACCTCAGTGCATGTCCCCTACCACTGGAGAGGAAAAATAATATTTCAAAACTTAAAATTAAAAAAAAAAAAAATTCAACAAGGATACAGAAAATGAAAGAAGTGGAAATCATATCCAGCATTTGCCAGTATTTCAAGCCTAACTGCAAACTTCCCTCAAACAAAATCCCAAAATGAAAGAGTTCACAAAACACTGAGAAAAAAAAAAAAACTCTAAATCCATATTTATCTAAGCCTTACATATTGTTCATTAAAATTAGATAGCCCAGGCTTAACCACTCTGTTTTCTTGTTTATTCATTAGCAGCAGCATTACACACTTAGCAGAAAAAGGAAAGAAAAGGTCTAAAGTGCACAGATACCCTAAATTAATAGACACAAACTGATTCACACTTCAGGCTACATTTGGGGCACAGGTGGGAGTACTCAACAACCACTAAACATCCAGGAAACAATTCCTCAGAAAAGACAGTCTCAGATTCCAACTCTGTAGGCACTTTCAGCATTACCAAACCATATGTTCTCCTCTCATCCAGAAAGGAATAATCTCATAAAAAGGCACTTTTTAACCCACATGATTTTGTACAAGCTCAATTCATTTGTAGGGGAAAAAAAAACCCAAGCAAGCAGAAAAGAAATTTATCTGACTCTCTTTCTGTTGTTTCTTATCACGCTTTTAATGCCCATTTCCCTCTTGTGTGCCTTTCAGTTTGATTCTGCTATGCAGCCCTACAAGCAGCTTCATCTCTCCAGCAGGCTCAAAATGCTGCCCACTCTGAGTTGTACATACACACTCTACAGGAACACTGGAGCCTGAGTTCATTTCTGCAGACACTGCATAGCTGCAGAAACAATCTGCAGACTTGAAGTACACAGAAAAACACTTGTGCTTTAGCATTCCCCCAAAACGACACCAGCTGGCTGAAGTAACACTATCTTTCACCAAGCCACACACAACACACTTGTGAGTACAGGGACCATATATGGTACTGATTTTGTCAAAAAACCAAAGTGGGAAATAGTTCAGAAATAAAATGGCAAGGAGAAACCAGGTGCACACTCTGCTTTTCAACTAAAGTGGTTTTATAAAGATTCAGAAGCAAGAGAAATGCTTTAATCCTTACTATATTCCAAAAGCACATTGCACACGGGCTCTTCAAAGTAAAATCAGATTTTATTAAACACAGAAGTAGCTCCCCGGACTGTTTTCCTACAGCAGCACGAGGGAGGATCCTGAATTTTGGAATAATGTTTTACTAAAAATATAAATCGTCTGTACTGGGGGAAAAGTAACAGAAGTATTAAGCCATGTAAAAAAACCCAAAATCCATCTAGAAAAGATTCTTTGTGTTCTTTTGAGGACTTCTCTGTTTCAGTCCAGTTATAACAGAATTTCTCTAACTTTAATACCGCAATCCTTTTGTACTTCAGTATATGTACATGTCTAATAAAAAATGTGTACCACACAGAATTCTTATCTAGGAAAAAAAGGAACGGGAAAAAAAAATCCCTGAAAATGAAAATCAAAGTGTGTTGAATTTCCAGAGCTCAAAACAGACCCTATGTGATACAGCTAGGAACATTGAAAAAAAATTTAAAAAAACCCAAAACCTGCAAACAGGATGGTACACTGATAATTACATCTCAGCTAGCCATAACAACTTGCTTCAAGCCTCCTTCACTATTCATACAGCAAAACCCATTTTTAATGCCATTTACAGATCAGTCATCTGTGAGAACATCATGTAACAAATTAAGCACAGAAGGACACAGGCTGAAACAACCGCAAGAGCTTGCTGTCATTCGTGATTTTTCATTCCCTACCTTACAAAAAGAATTGAGAATAATGTTGCATATTTTTAAAAAACATAATGCCTAATAAAACAAAAAGTTAAAAGTCTTGATACTTTTAATCTGATCAGATACCAGCTTAAAGCACAGATTTCCTTCTTTTCCATATAAAATACAGAACTAAAGTAATACTTGTAATTGTCCTTTCTGAAGAAAATAAAACTGCTCCGAAGTACATCACAAAAACACCTAACCTTCTTACTACCTCCATTAACAAAAACTTGAGATGCGAAGAGATTGCTTTGTACATTAAGACTGTGTTAAATTCCACGCAATGGATGCAGGTTAAAGGAAGTCACAAGTAAGCTTAAGAATCAATATTTTTTATTTACTGCTTGGTAGTATAAAAGTTGTATATAAACTGTTTTGTTAAAATACATTTGATATACAAATTTAAGAAAGGCTACTATGGCAATATCCATACCCCTATAAAACAGCAGTGTAGTGTTAAAGGCAGTGAAACAGGCACAGTTTCTAAATTCTCTCTTACTCAAGAAGCAATGCATAAATTCAATTCTTGAACATATCAGGTCTGATAATATCTTATTTAACTATTTTATACAGGTAAACATTTTACATATCCAACATCTTTCCATTCCCTTTATTCTACATATTTTCAATGGAATCAAAATAGAAACTACTTTTATAAGTAAAAAAATACATATTTCTGTTTAAACTTTCTTCCATCCTTTTGACAAATTTATTTGCAGTACTAACCCATCATGTATCAAAATATGATATCAAAATAAATCGCTCTTTTTTTAAAAAAGCTTTTGGAACAGTCTTTAATTGTGTAATTCCTTTCTAAAAATTATTTGAAACTGCTTGGTTTTTCCCAATATTCCCTTTTCCCAGTAACATTTTATACTCATAGCTATCAATCTCTTGGAAACTGAAAACTAACTACTATAATCAATACTAATTACATCTTCTAAAAAGATTAGTTCTTCACACAAATAATCAAGTGAAGCTTAACATATATGCCTGTAATGTGAGCTTGGTGTTTATGTTGCACTTAAATACTGAAGAGATTTCATAAGCCAAGTTTAAATTAAGGGGAGCAGGGATGCTGAACACTCAGGTTCCAGTCCTAGCCAAACAGTTATTTTGGGTTCTCAAGGACAGACAATTATCTCTAAAAACATCATTTAAAACAAAACAAAACCAAAAAACACCACACTTATTATTTTCAGCTTTGGTGGGCAGTGATGTGGGTTTTTTGGCAAATATATCGTCGCTAAATAGGCCCAGTCAATATCTTGGGGATACAAGTAGAAGGAAGACCATCAGCAGCACATGCTTTCACCAAGAGTGAAAAACAAAATGTTTCCTGACAAGACACAGGAGTATCTAATACACAAGCAAGGTTAATTTTATACACTCTGACTGTTAACACTGCATAAATTGATGAAGAAACACAATTCTGATATGAAGGAGAAACAGTTTAGAGCATTTGGAGTAAAGAGATTGAAGGTACTAATTTAAAATAAATCAATTCCAAAAACATACACTGATTTTCATTTAGTTCATAAAGCAGATTAAGTTACAGTTCTCAGAATATAGTGCAATCTCTACTAAAATGCATTACATTAGAGCTTACATTCTTAGGCACTCAGAACAAATGTTATTTCTCAGTTTCTACAACACAGAAAAGTTTGCTAAGTATTACAGAGACTTCCCTCCCTGAAACAAGAAATAGGACAAAGCAGAGATCATAAGTAGACATCACAATACCATGGCATTTTTAGCAGTAAGTCACACTTAAAATATGAAGGTAGTGACACTGCCTTAAGTTTTTGGTGCCAATGAAAATAGCTACCCTCAGTCCAGTGAAGCCACTCTGAAGCACTTTAGTATATACTCCATAAATTTTTTAATGCCAAATAATCCATATCCTTATCTAAGGGTTGAAATATGCTGCCTTAGCTTAATAAGGAACCTGTGAGTAAAAACAAAAAAAGAAAAGCAAAACTATTAGGTATTCTTCAAATACGAGTGAGTAGTTACAAGAAGATGGGAGAACAAAAGACCTTTAGGAAAGTAACCTTCCCAAGAGCTCATCCAACTGCGTAGGAAAATATGATCTTCAGGCTATAATAAGTGGTAAGGGGTGGGGGGAAAAAAACAATTTAATTTAACATATGAACATATAGCTGAAGAACTCTGGTGTAAAGTACCCTTCACAGAGCTTGAGGGCTTATGTACTACAGGCACAGATGCAGAGGCTGACATAATTATTTCCTTGTATGTTTTACTTGGCTTCTAGCAGTTAGATTAAAAGAATATTTTCATCCTTCAAAGGTTGGCTTTTATCCTCAGAAAACACTTGTCAATTCTGGAGTGGGCAGAACAGAAAAAGAAAAATCCAGATGGATCACTGGGGTGAACGCAGTTTATCCACAGGGTCACTGTATTCCTTAATATTTAGCTCACTAGAAATGCTTGTCTAAGTACAAAAAAATTAAAGACTTCATAAGGTTTTTACCTTTCCTGTCCAAAAACTTGTGTGTATGCTTTCTTTCCACTTGGTATGACGTCCACATAGCTCAACAGTATTTAAGTGTCTAAGTCTTACTGATTTTACTGGTCAAAACCCACTAGTGTTCAACCTTGCATGAATACCATCACAGAACCTGTAATGCTCCAGTGCCATAAATACATTTCCTTAAATAGTATGCATCTCTTGGGAGTTTTCGGTTTTCTCCAAAGTGCTCACAGACAAGCTTCTTCTGAAAGTTCCACCTGTAAGAGAAGAAAACAATTCTAAAAATAACCCTAAATAGCAAAATTAATTTTAGGATGAATACACCAATTAAAAAGCTAGCAGATGCTCTGAAATGGAAAAAAAGAAGCCATAATCACATGAAGTGGTTGCAGTGCATTCCACGTTTAGCGTGTGAAATCCTAAAGATGAGCTAAAAACTCAGCTGGTGCTCTTGAAAAGAACAGACAAACACATGGACAAACTGACAAATCACACCACAGTGCAAAGCACTAGGAATGGAAAATGTTACATAGCTTCAGTGTACCTGTACACTGGTTTGTTTACCCAGTACTTAAAATGGATGTGCAAGAGGTCAACTCAAAAGTTTTGACTTCAGCTATCAGCTGTGTATCTACTACATCTTTTATGTGCCACTACACATATTTTAAATAAACTTTACTGATGAAATGGAGCCTGCTGAGAACAAGGACCTTGGAGACACGGAGAAGACATGCTACAACTTCAAATGATGCAGCCAGCAAAGCACTGGATAAGCTGAAACACTACAAAGCTCACTTTAGAACATGTCAGTTTAGGGGAAAAAAACCCTGAACTTGAGAGTAGCAGTGAACACAAGCAACTAACAGTACTACATCACTCAGGGACTGCCCAACTCAGGAATTCCATCTCATACAGGAACTCTCAGTAACAGCAGTTAAAGTCAGCCACAAAGCACAAATCTACTGCCTCCATATGAGAGAACAAACCTTCTCTGGCAGCAGTTAAACACACATCTGTGTTTGTCTTCTTCCTCTGCATCTGAAGATCTGAGCCAAATTTCCCAGAACTATAAGCTTTTAATCAGACATTTATTGACTGGAGGCACAAAAGTCTTAAATGCTGCTTATCTGTTCAGTTTCAGTAAATTAAGCTACAATAATTTATTAGAAGACTGAAATAAGTAAATGAAGTAAAGGTCTAACTAGTGCCTGTTTACAAATGAATAGCTTTTCATGACAGTGGACAAAAACTAATCTAGAACCATACTAGTAAACGGTATCAAAGCCTTTCAAGAAAGATGTTTATTTTTTGTAGTACACATCAAAAAGGCCTGGCTAATTTCCCAGATGATTTACAAAATAGCTCTGTTGGACTGGAGAGGCCATTAAAAGATTCTGCAGAGCCATTTCTCTGCTATTAGAACATTTGTTTTCAAAAGGGGCAAAACTTTAATCCTAAGGGAGGTTCTACAATAAAAAGCTGCCGTAGATGGAGAATTTTTTTATAGCTTTACTATCATATCTCTCTAGAGAACAGCTTATTTTTAGATTAAAACTGTAATGGTTTCAATTTCTAAAACTTTTAGGCAATTACAGGAAAAAGCTTTCTTATTTAGGAGAGGAAAGAACAAATTAGAAAGAAAACGGGAGTACAAAACATTTCAGAGTGATAAAAAATGTGGCTTTTTTCCCAATCAAAGTGCACTGAAATTTATTTTCTCATATGCTTTCTCTTTCTCATGTTTAAAGAGAAGAGAACCAGCCTGCCTTCAATTAAAAACATTGTATTATGAACAATCTGATGTTACCATTAGACATCTTGAAAAGAAATAAAACTAGTCATAGGAGTAACAAAACAACTAACTGGGCACAGAAATCCCAATGCCGCCAGTGAAGGAAGAGGTTACCTCTTACCGCATTTAGCTAATATTGATTTTTAAAAAGGGAAGAAGTAAAAAAAGAAACCACACCAATATTAAAAAAAACCCTGAGCACAAGGACATAATTCTGAATCAGAAAGTAAAAGCAAAGTTTGCCTTTCCCTGACATCTGTAGATTCTTCACGGATTACACAGCAACAATGAAACAGCAGCCACTAGGCAGCTATGACTTGCCAAAATTTGTTACAGAACAAAAATCAAAAGACTGGCATTTAAAAGCATTTGTCCAGTCTCATCTTACAAATGTCCAGCAATAAAGATGCAATATTTTATTCTAACTTCTTATGTTTTGAACCTTGAACTCCAACTCCTTGCAATTTGGCCTATTATTACCTTCTTAACCAATGAGCAAATAAAACAATTTATTTCCTTACCCTCCACAACTTTTAAATATTGGGAAGCATACCACATCTCCTCCTCTTGAAAAAAAATCTGGGTAGAACTTAGTGATATGACACAGCAGTCAGACAAATACACTCTGATTAGTCAGACCTGTGCTGCCAGCAAACATTGGAAGGAAGTATCCCCATTGCTTATCAGCTCTCTCCTTTAATCTCAAGATACTCAAAGGAGTTTGAGTCTTGTTGCATTTGCAAACAGCCCCAATATCCTCTTGTGCATTTCCATCTCCTATTTGAAGTTACCAAAAGTTTGAAACAGGACTGAGCTGACACAACATACTTTTATCATTTCTCTCATCATACAGAAATGTGTACTTTGTTCACTTTCTTCAAGTCCAATACTTTATTATGCCACCCCAGAACCTTTCTTCCTTAAGGGTCAACTCTGAAGTTTGAATGACATTTGTGTAAAATCACCTTTCCCCTTCATATTATCAATCAGTGTGTCCTCAATTGGAAGCAAAATATATTAACTTCCAGGGTTTTTTCCCCCCAACATTCTTAACAGGTAAAAAAACCAACACAGTCAGTGTTGCATTCCAAAACCATGCCAGACATGTTTTTGACATGCTTAATAGAGTACCTCAAGCAATTGACTGAAGTTTAATGACTCACAAGAAAACCCCAACCGCCCGGCTTAGTGAGATCCCTGTGATACAGGCAGTTTCATGTGTCTCCACTGTTATTAGTCAAAGCTCCACTGATCTATCAGAGAAGTATCCAGTAAGCAATCATCCCAAATAAGCACACAGCACAAAGCAGCAAGCATAAGGAAGAAGCACTGTACTTATTCCAGTGATACAACTGTCAGTAGCACTTATTTGAGTAATAAGCACATTGCTATGAAATCTGAGCCATTTTTTTTTGCCAAACATTAATATGCAAATGTTTTATTTTGTGCACTAGTGATGTCACCTCCACAAAAAAGTTTTTACTTCAACATCTACTCTAAATAAAAAATCTGAAAAGAAACAATTAGGTAAGAACTTGGTGGGTAAATAAGCTTTTACCAAGTTATCATTAACTGAGTTATCAAATATAAATTTCGCAGACTTGTGTAGAGAGTTTTGAAATTGAAAGATGAGTTTTCACATCGAACTGATACATTCTCAACTTTACTGACATCACATATTTCACAACAGAATGCTTTCAATACAGTTCCAAATGTTTGATACCTGCAGTTTACTCTGAGCTTCTCCTCTCCTGCATTTCCTGTTTCACAGGCGTGGCAGGTGCTTCGCTCACTTCTTGTTTCGCAGGCGTGGCAGGCATGTCACCATTGACACTCTCCACGCCAGTAACAGACATCAAGCTCTTCCGTTCTTTGGAATTTGATTTGTGCTCCACTTTTGTGACTCGGAATCTTAAGGAAACAAAAGAAAGATTGAGTTTTATTTCCCCAGGGATTAGTTCGATCATCCTCGAGACCGGGTGTATGGGAAGGAACAAATTTCCAGGTTTGAAGAACTAGACATCAGAGCAGACACCCACATAGACCCTGCTTCACTTCAGAGTAATCTTCCTTCCTATTACCTACATGTCTTCCTTGTACTCACTACTGCTGAATCACACTTTCTCAGGAAATTTTGTTTTAAAGCAGAATCCACAGACTGCATACTACTTCTTAGAACAGTAATTTTCAAAGAGAACTACAACATAAGTTAGAAATTAAAAACAACAAGGAGGATGAAGTGGCTTCTATAGTTCACACTCACTTGAGATATACCAAATTCAGAAACAGAGGAATTTATTATGTGTGCAATCCTTGTTTCTTTTTAGCCTGTATCAATTGAGCAATAGCACTGGATTTATACCCACAGTAAATCTCCATCTTTTTACATAGTTCTTAACAAAAAAATAACGTTTTTTTAATTAATTATTCCAGAAATAATTTCAGTCTAACACCTAACATGGGTATGGAAAAAAAAAATCACTGCTGCTATAAACAGAGTTGAATCAATGGATATCTGATCCAACACCGGCCACTGCAGCATTCCTAACAAAAGTATATAACAAAATGACCTAAGGCTTACCTTCCCACAGAAAGGACTGTAACTTCTCCAATACGACTTCTTCTGTTCTCTTTAGATTTGTGAGCTGGCTTTATAAGGTGCCATCGTTTGTGACTACAACGAGTACAAACATCCTTTTCCACCACTCCTCCGACAGTATGGAAGTGATGGGCTTTGCAGTTGTGCTTGAATGGAACAGCACCGGGTGACAAAGGAGTCCCTGGACTCACTGGACTCTCAGGAGAGGTAGGAGATAAAGGGCTGTAAGAAAATGTATAAAGGAAATATAATGTTATAATGTTTAGTATAAATCCTGTTTCTTACAAAATGAAAAAAAACACCTTCAATTATGTGTAGTGAATAGCTAGTTTTTTCAGGGATCATTTATTTGTGAGAATGTCTGGTTTAAGATTCCCCTTGGTACCATATTTTTGCAGTCAAAATCACTTACAGAAATGAATTCATCTGCGGTCTTGTAATTAAGGTAACTAACACACAAAGCAAGGAAATGAAGAGGAAAAAAAAAAAAATCAGGCTAAAATAGAAGAGAACAAGTTACATGAACTTATACTGATGAAGACATCCAATAAGCTCATTACATTCACTCCTGGAAAACTACAGAAAGTATTTCAGAACTGTATCTCAAAGAACTCCCAGAAGAAGAGCACAGTCCCATGATACTGAAAAGAGGCAAAACTAAAATGTCTATGACAAAAAGAAATGAATCATTTAGTTTCAGGGGAAAAAAATAAAATTTGAGTACCTAGAAAGAAAGAAAAAACAATAAAACCACCAAAAGGCATTTGAGAATATCTAATCAAATCAATATAATTTTCTTCTAAAACTGAAAAACAGCACAAATTGAAAACAGATGTACTTTTTTGAACTTCAGCATCAATTTTGACACTGCCTTGCAACACATTCTCCTAAAGCAAACCAGAGTTCATAAAAGTGAAGTAACTGCAGAGTAAGGCAGCCCACCTTGTAAAAAAAAAAAAAAAACAAACACAAAAGACATACAGTAAGGTATATATCAGTAGTTACTACGAAACTGCAAAGACATACAGAGTGGGGTTATTCTGGTCCTGATGATATTCAGTGTTTTAAATAGTTCACTGGGTAATAGAAAAGAAGAACAGCTAAAGTACCCACAGACTTTGGATCAGCCATAGTAACTGTAGAGGACAAGACAGGAAACTAGGATGGTCAGAGGAGAGTGTGAAAGACACTCACATGTACACACATCTTACTAAAAATACTGGATGTACTGCAGTAAGGACAACACAATTTTGTTTCAGCAGAAAACCTTCACAAACCCAGATAAAAAAGCAACTGGACAGATGATCACTCTTCATTAAAAGATAATCCTGAGCTGAAGATGAATCATGAAAATGTTCTTAAGAAGAACAAACTTCACAATGGAAATAACAGGAATATAACCTGTGAACCTAAAGTTATATTAGTCAGCATTAATCATGACACAGCTGATCCTACCATGCAGGTTTAGAAATGTTATTTCAAGAAAAATACTAACAAACTGAAGAGACTCCAAAGGAGAAAAGAACAAATTAAAGAAGTAAAACATGCTGTAGAAGACTGCAGTTACTTGGATGCTTATTTTCCAAATAAAAATATTGTCAGCAGACATTTACTGGTCTTCAAATAAATAAGAAAATGCTATTAAGAAAAATAAAATCTGTTCAGTATCTGAAGCAAAGACAGGAACTAATGGCTTCAAGTGGCAGAAGTGCAGATTTTACTCAGCCATTATTATTCTATAATTAGGAAGTATTTTAAAGTGCACTGAACTTAGATACACAGTGGATTTGCACTTGTTTACAAAAGCTTTAAGAGTATCTGTCAAATTCTCTAAGAGTAAAGAATTTTTCGCTCCCCCTTACTTTTCATATTTTAATTCACCACTGAAACTATAGTCTAAAACTCCCAAAAATAACATCAAACATGCCTATGAAAAAAAAAATCAAATATTTCTACAGCACAGAAGAAGCTTAAAAATAATTCCTATACTTTTTTATAAGTTCAATTTTTTTTCCTCAGTAACCAAGACACTCACTATTAGAACAGGTGATTAATGGTTGCGTGATCAACTTTGTTTTGTTAAAACTATATACTCCCATTTCTTTTACAGGTGACACAATACTACTTGAACTTCGATCTTCTCTGCCTTGAATATGAACACAGGATTACAAATAAAGAGCATTTAAAGTAGCAGTAGACATAGTTAAAAGGTACTTATGTATAGATACAAGTACTCTTGCACATAAGATGCATGTACAAATACTTTACACATACGATGCATCTGTAAGGCTGAACTACTTTCTCAACAATTATCTAAATAGGAGTCAGTGAAAAAATATAAGAGATAGGTCAGCCAATGCATATTCCCACAATTACAAAGGAAAAAGTAAACTAGAAGGAGACATAGAATGAGTTGTCTATTTTAAGTCAACATCCATACAAATTAAGTAAGTGCTGCCTCTGTTCTTTCAAGTCAGAGTAACTTTGGACTAAGCTACCTTCTAAGTAACTTGACTCTGAAGCAAACCAGTAACCCTTAGCTCAAAAAGAAGTAAAACCGTATCACACACCTAGAACAGATACCCAGAAGAGCCAGTCACCAATGCAGGGCATATACAAAAATTTAGCGAGTCAGACATCACAGAAAATCTAAGTATCCTCTTAGCTGGTAGCTCAAGCAAGCGACGTAGTCCTAAAAGCGTTTGCGAAACAAAATCCTTTGAAAGGGTATGATTTTAGTTGCCTCCGGAAACATGCATTAAAATGACAAGTAATTACCTTTCAGGTTCAAAGACACTGCTATCTGCTACCATGGCCTTTAACACATCAGCATTTGCTGTAATGAGAATAAACAGAACTCTTCAAAAGTGAACAGCTCTAACTTTAGAAAAAACATAAAGCAAGATTAAAGCTCTTTAAAGAAATTTCATCTGAAAGAAAGATGACTGCATTATGTACATCTCCAAAAAGGCATAAGAGACAATTACAGAAAAAAAATGTTAATTCTATGGGTATTTCTTAACATAAGCTACTAAAATTACAGTTCAAAGCTCCACCTCAACACAAGCCATATAACGTAGCCATCTGCACAGAACTCTCAAACAAGATCTCTGAATCACCTCACATGTTTAAAGCAACTTCAGATTAAGAACACCAGTTTAAGTAAGCATTACAAAATGCAAATTAATTATCAATCAAGCACTGTCGATTGCTCACATATTCTCAAACACACACAAATTATCTAAACCTAACCTCAAGGAAAAATACACAAGCTCAAAGCCCTAACAGTTAAAAAAAAAAAAATAAATAAAAAACAAACAAAAACACCACAAACAACAAAACCCCCAAACCCCAGACACAAACTCAAAAATACCACTATTCCAGAGGACTAGTCTTCATTCAGAACTAACTCAAAGCCAGTTCAATACTTAGAACTCTGATTTATACAAAATTAAAAGGCTAAAGGTTCTTGTACTATAAGAACATCCAGACTCCTAAAAGTTTCTTCTATTAGGCAAATACATTCTGAACGAATCAAGTATTAAATGGGGTGCTTCACTGTGATTTTATTTTTTCAGTCATATCTTCCTCTTTATCTTTACTTTGCACACACAACACATGAAGATACCATGTCCAAAATTCATCAGTAGTGCTGGTATACCCTACTGTCTCAGTTATGCACAAACATTTCATCAGACAAGAGCTGTAAAATCACTTCAAGACAAAAAGTTTAATGTAGTCAAAACACAGAAGTTTCCACAGGCTTTAAACACTGCCACTAAGAAAGCAACCTTGAGCTTTTACTTCACAAAGCAAAAGGTTGAAGCAAAAAAGAAAAAAAAAATCAATCCCTCAATAAAGTATGAGGTAATGCATGACTTTATCTTCCATCCAATATAATTTTCAGGTAAGTGAAAAACTTCCCTATTCTGCTTGAAGTTTTGCCTTGTGAAGGCAATTTCAAAGAGCTAAGCATGAACAAATCAGTTATTAAGTGAAAACATATACTTCAGATTATCTGAAAAACATGTATTTGTTACAGAACACTATCACAAAGGCTGATAACTTCAATGTCACAATACTATACCTTCATTTTTCATGATGTAGTTAACTATTTGTCCCACAGTGTCACTATTCTCATGTATAGTTTCATTCATTTCTGTGCAAAGAAATAAATACGTTGTCAGTATCTTGGCCTTCTGAATCAGAAACTGAATTATTTTAAAACAAAATTTCAAAGAAGCCACAACAAAACCAAACACACCAGAAGAAACTACATTAAAAAACAAAAAGACAAGACCTATTGTCACTATGGAGGAAAAGATTAATAAGACTTTTCAATCCTTATTCAGGAAAAAAATATGAACACAAGTTTATGATCTGTACCTCAGCTCTAACAAATTCAGCTAAGAATTAAATAAACAGTATTTTCACAAGCATATGTCAAAATTCCTTCTCTAGCTACAAAGCAGAAGACAAACAAGAGAGAAGTATTTCTAATCATAACATTAGGGAGAAAAACCAAAACAAAACAGATCATTTAACTGTCTCAAGTCACTATGCTAAAGTAGGTATTAATGGTTTCTAATATGACAAGGATTCAATTTAAGTTTTTCACCACATCTAAAAGGACATAATAATTGATTACTTGAATGAAAAAAATCTGAAAACTTTTGGAATAGAAAGTACCCACTAACAGTACTGAAAGCTTCCCCAAAATAACTTCCGAAGGCTGAAAAAGGTCAGTGTGACAACTAGAAGAGTCAAGAGGCACAACTCTGCCCTTCCCTAATAATTGTTATAAAGCTTTACTAAAAAAATAAATAGGATTGAGGCAAGTTTGACAGACAAGACCCTAAATTTTTTGCTGCATAGTAAATGAGTAGATCTCTGTACCCATGCTTCATCTTAACACCTGCAACTGTGCAATTTAACTTAGAAACAGCTACTTCCCGAAACTGAGATGTAGATGATGTCCCCCTTTCACTACCCTACTGATCCCCTTGCTGTTTAACACTCAGGTGAACTGACAGATCAGACAGTTCCACTCACTCCTCATATGCCCCAGGCAGTAAATGCTTAAGAACACACCAACACATCATTACTGCACCACATGGCTCTACCCTTACCACAGAGCCACAGTAATTTACATTCATTATGAGCCTACTGAAAGAAATTAATTTAGAGAAAGGAAGAGGTCCTGAGTATTTACAAGTGACTCGGCTCTTGTCTTTACTTAGCCAAATGCTATACTGGGTTACTCTATGCCTTCCCAAGTGATAATGCCCTTTTATTTTCCCCAAGTAAGAACAGATGGGAATAAGGAACCATAAAAATGAGGGTACAAACAGACATTAGGACAAAAATAAAGGTATCTTTAAGAACAATGAAAAGAAGCAGATAGTCCATAAAACAGAATGCAGGCATTCAGTCCAAAGGCTTGGTTTTATAAGGAGAAGGGGAGATGATCATGACGGCACAGCAGGTGCAAATTAAGATTGCTAAACACGAAAGTAAGATTTTAGGCTTTAAATGGCAGCCTTTTGCTACTTCTCACATAGAGCTATGTAAACTAATACTTTGTTGTAAACAGATGTAGAATGCAAAAAAAGTTATCTGGTGACTCCAACTGCACTGTGGAGGCGCAAACAAATATACTGACAATTTGAGAGGACTTGCATGGGAAACTGGAACACTGCTAGTTTTGATTGGCCAAAAACCCAAATGACATGCAGTAATATTTTTCTTAATATTGCTTTGATGTCAAAATAGACAGAGAAATGATAGAAGTCTCACAATAAATTATTTCATAGCAGTTGCAATGTACAGAAATAGGAACTTGTTTATTAGACTTGATTACCTATTTTTTCATCAAGTTTTTCTTCTTCTACTTCTTCAGCCTCCGTTGTACAGCGATAACCTTTTTTCTTAAGGACATGGCAGATAAGGATCCCCAAAAGACCCATGATGAAGAAAACAGGAACCAAAGCAAAGGCAATATACTCTAGGTGTTCAGTCTTGCCATCATTGCCATCAGTTTTAGTTGTCAAAGCAGTTGTCTGTAAGTCATGGATTGACAAAACCTGGGGAGCCTCTCCATCTATGTAAACAAATACACACAGTTATCGCTATAGACTGTAAACCACTTGAAAGCATCTAGAAAATTACAAGCACATCCAAATCCCCACAGTGTCAGTGTGATGTAACCTTCTGTGATGATGTGGACAACACACTCTACTGGCTGAGAACTTACGCCTGCAGCAGCAGATAGTCCCTCTTCAACAAACAGTTGCAAATGCCTAACATCCAAAAAACCCACGTGGTATTTCTTCAATGTAACAGTGAAGAACCAGCAATATTCTAGCCTGACAGGCTTGTCATCTCAAATAGAGGGCTTGCCTATTTCACAGAAGAATAACACCACCGTTGTTCCTTGCTCACATCATCAAGGAAAATGCCATACCATTCCTCCAGTCCTAAGTTCATAAAAAATAGGCGACAAAACGTGGATCCTTCCCTAACATGTGAGTAAATACAGGATTTAGTATTGACCTTTGCAAAGAAAAAGAATCAGGTGTGAGAGAAATAACCCTAATTTTTTTTCTTGACAATGGGATTTCCTAAGACAAGGAACATTTACCCTCTACTCAACAGCATAAAGTGAGCTAATTCTTTGCTTGTCTGAGATTTGGAAACCATTTTATATTTAAACTTGAAACAGGATGTGAAAGTGAATTAATTTTGTGTGCAAAGAACTTAAAGTTACAGCATAGTCACACACTAACTGTATATTCACAATTAAGCATTTTTGTTTCAATTAAGCTCTGAATTTCACAGATATATATTCCACATTATAAAATGGGATTTTTGAACTACTAAAAGTATAGAATATTTACATTAGAAGGGACCTCAGCAGTTCACCAGTCCAAATGCTGCTAAAAGCAGCACTAATTAGATCAGGTTGCTCAGGTAAGCTCCATCTGAATGACAAACAGTCCGTATTTCGGGGCAACCTGTTCCAGTATTTGCCCACTTTTATGGTCATTTTACACAAATAAATTTTAAAAATCATGGCAGGAGGGGTTGGGACTAGATGATCCTAAAGGTCCCTTCCAACCCTTAGCATTCTAGGATTCTACTAAAAAAATACTAAAGTATAATGTTCTACATAATTATTTTTAAATCAGCAACCTGAAACCCTATCAGCTTGACACAGCCACTGAACACACACATACAAATTAACACCATCACCACCCTCTGGAAGAGCAAACCCCCAGAAACCATTCAGTTAGAGATTCCCAGCCTACCTAATATATAACACATGCAAATGCTTGCATGTTAAGAACCATGGTTTGAGTTTCTTTGTTTTCTATTTCTTTTTCTTCCTACATAATCTGTTTTATGATTTAGTACTACTACTTGTAGACACAGGAAACACCAATAAGAAAACCACATCAGCTACAACCTCATCTGCAGTTAACAGGTGATGACAATCTAGACAAATCCTCAAAGAACAGGTGCATGATATGCAAGTTAAAAGGAGAACTGTGCCTATACTGGAACTTTTTTTCCTGACCGAAGAATGTTGGAAAACTCATAATTTATCAACCGAATACTCTGTAGCACAGTTTAGCCAGCTAACTGGGGTAAGATTTACAGAGTTTTTTAACTCATTTAAAACTACATTATATTAACATGGATATTTTAACATACCAGTTTATATACATAAGACTATATGCCTTTTCTTTGGTTGCCTTTAGATACCTTAAAACCCAACTCTCCCATTAAAAATCAACAAGAAACAAACAACTTTGCAAGGTATTTTGCTTGTTACTAGTAAAACATTAAATCAATAACAGTTCCATAAAAATGCATCATTTACACAAACTCCATAAACTGCTTGATGCCATTCATTTTTTTGTTCAGAGATGTAAAAATTCACCAAAGGCAAACCAAAATATCCTAGAAGAAATCAACCAGCTGGATCAAATATTTGGTGCACCAAGTATTTGGTGCTTATAAGGAGAGCAAGGCTTTCATTATCAAACACCATACACAGCCTGCCCTAAAAAAACCTCAGCAGTTATGACATAATGCAAAGCCAAGCCCTGCCTACCTAAATGAGCAATATATTTTATGTCCCAGGTCATAGCTACATCACTCATTTTATGATCTCTATTCTCCTCCCCCAGAGGCACATTATGCTTATTATCAGACTACCTCATACTCACAATTCACCGTTGCTCCTCAATGGTTTTAATGACAAGTTCAAACCATAGCAATCTTCCTTGGCTCAAGTCAATTCATAAAGGAATTAATTTACTTCAGTGTTTTGCTCTCCCCCGGCATTTTTATACACCAGTCATTGTATACCAGTCTACATATCAAAATTACATGAAGATGTGATCTAAATGAAAATATTTAGGAGCAATATTCAGCACATTTAAAGTGATGCTTAAAAATGTAAATCATGAATTGCACTCATGCTACTAATTCAGATGCCACGTGCTGTTGTGGCTTAAAAATTAATATATGCTAGGTACTGAAGTTGAATATTGCCTGTTCTTACTTTATATTTTACTTCCTAGATAAAGAATAAGACAGTCAACCTCAGACAAGACTTTTTACACTGGTTCTAGTCAGTGTTACTCTGACACAAAGGTAGCATTCTTCTACTTTAGCAACTGCTCAAGAAAATTTTATAGCACCTTTAGGAAACAGAACCTAGGAGGAAAAAGCATGTTAATGAAAATATATTTCATCCTTCATTACACTGTAATTTTTACATGGCCTAGACATATTATTAACATCCTAGTTAAATATCATATTCCCTCCTATTAGTAAAATATTGTTTGACCATAAAAATATGCCAAGACTACAATGTCTTCAAGGCTGGGAGAAGAATGAAGCTAGAGCAGACCACGTAAGCAAAAGTACTACTATGTAAAAAACCCTTCCCCCTCAAGATTTTATGAGCTCACAAAAAGAGAGCTGGAAGCACCTTAGAGAGGTCATTCCACTTCATCCTGCTGTCAAAAAGTGGGATTAACCTAGACAATTTACCTGCCAAGCATGGCTAAAGATCCTGCAAAGATAACAGCTCACCCTCCACACCTATTGTCTTTTTTTCAATGCAAATGGAAGATCAGAACAACTCCTCCTTTAGTATCTACTACCACAATCTCAGACTCCGCTTGCACTGAGTTGCAAAATCATTCTTCCCTTGGTTTTAAGTGCATGTACTTCAAAGGACTTCATACTTGGCACGATCACTTGGACCTCTCCAATATGAGCCAGTTATCTCAAAGCTTTGCATATTTATTAATACAGATAATTCTCAAACTTTTCAAAAAGCACATGGGAGATTTCTAGAAATATTTAATCTTAATCTTATCTTGCTTCAAGACCTACTCAGATTCTTGCAAAATAAATCGTTTTAATAACAAAGATCAAAACTGTTTAGATCTTATATAAGCAATATACAACGCATCATTAAAATAACGCACTATATTTTTCTAACTCTCCTGTACTAAACCTCAGCATAATCTACATCCAGCTGATTACTTCAAGCACATCCCACTTGTTTTCATATTGTTTAATTTACAGAAAGTGGCCCGTAAACAATGATGTAATCTTCTGTCTGCTCCACTGATAAAGAATCCTATTTGGTTACTCTGGATTTTGCTCATTATGTCCACGCCATTTATCTCTTATGGCACGCCTTTTAAAGAGCTTTATTTACATTTTATGAATTTGATTTTTCTAGCAATCTACCTGCTAAAAATAAGTACATATTTATTCGCTATTTTCCTCTCCATAAAGTTCAAGGACTTAAAGGATCATATTCCCTGATCTCAGGCATGAAAATGAAACACAGCTATCAAACTCACAGTGTACCGAAACAAACTATTGTTGGTCTTAATGTTAACTGACATTTAAAGAAATTGAATATGATAAAGTGCAACCTATTTAAGTACAAGACAAATTAAATATTCAGATATGGCACACGATCTGCTCAAATATCTCAGCTAAGCATAGCTGGAAAACATGCCTCGGTAGCAACATCAGTTTATGCATTTCTCTCCCTCCTCACCATTAACATGCCAGTCCTCACATCTGCAGGAAAAGAGCAATCACTTAAGGTTCAAAATAATTAGGCTGGAAATGGCTTCCATGGGTGAGTTTTGATTTTTTTTTTGCCCTTTTCTGATGATTTTTTTTTCTTTCTTCCATACTTGGATCACCTCTGGTTCAATTCACCACACAGACCTACACACTGTGAAAAGGGCATCATCACAGCACTGATGAAGCTGGCAATGCCATAGGGAGGAATGGTCAGGCAGCCTGTGAGCCCAGTTCCCCTGCAAGGAAAAGGCTCCTGATAATCATACCTTGTGCTTCATCCTCTCCTGGCTCTAAAGGAAATATATTCTAAACTCCATTAAACTCTAGAAGCATAGAATCATAGAATTAACTGGGTTGGAAGAGACCTCCAAAATCATCAAGTCCAAACCTTGATCCAACCCCACTGTGATTACTAGATCATGGCACTCGGTGCCACATTCAGCCTCATCTTAAAAACCTCCAGGGACGGTGAATCCACCACCACTCTGGGCAGGCCATTCCAATGCCTGATCACTCTCTCTGTAAAGAACTTCTTTCTAATATCCAACCTAAACCTCCCCTGGCAGAGCTTAAGCCTGTGCCCTGGTGAGACTTCCTACTCCCAGGCCAGACATCTAAGGTGGATGGATCATAGAATGATTTGGATTGGAAAGGACTTTAAGGACTATGTAGTCCCAGCTCCCCTGCCGTTAGCTGGGACAGCTTCACTAGACCAGGATGCTCAATCTGGATGTGTTCTTTGATTTACAGCATTCATTTTAAGCATCATTTAAAATAAAACTTTTTTTCATTTTAAGTTACACACTTTTAAGTTCAGGCACAAGAATAAAAATCCTGTGTTTATTTGCTCAATTTCCTAAATACACACTACATACCTCACTCTCAGGAATTTAAGAAAACTAACTTTATTTTTTAAAAACTTGAGTTTTAGTGAAATTAGTTAAATACCAGTTTATATCTCTTAGCATTTTAAGAGGGATGGATACTTTCTTAAAATAAGAAAGTTCTAAATGAGATAAAGACTTTCATTCAGTACATTCAACTTATTCAGAAATACAATAAACCAACCTACTAGAGCTGCAATAGAAGTTTCTACTATCAAAGTCAAATTTCATTTTTTAGATTCTTAATTCAAGTGCTTAGCAGTGAAATCATCTAGCCAATTCATTTACCTTGATGGTAATCATATACTTCTTTAATACAGGTTTTTAGTTATTTTACCATTAGTCAATTGAATAAGAACAGATTGATGCAACTTCAAATTAAATACACTTTTTACAAGTTATCTGACTTAAATAGTATTTATCTGTTGTGAATATTACGGTCAAATTGCTTTTGCAAAACTAAGCAGATGAAATAACAAGGAATTTCAATCACAAGTCAAAACATATCACTGTCCAAAACACACACACAAAAAAATATTTAGTAAACGTTTGGGCTTCTCTGCCTTACTAGTAAGGTAGTAGCTACAGAAGAGAGCAGATAAATTAGAAAAGTCAGTAAAGAACAGGTTAAAAACCGCTTATTTTCTAGAAGAAAAAACTCTTAAGTGAAGAAAACCTATTGCCTACCACTTGCTTTGTCTATTGTTCAAGGAAATTGTACTTCAGGGAATATGCATAAACTGAGTAACAAAGGAAAACCACCTATCATCGGAGAAGAACATTCAACAAGTTTGTCAATTCCGCTCAACTTCTGGCTTCCTTGTAGTAATTAGAACCTACAACCGTAAGTGAAATAAGCAGTAAACATGGTGACAAAAAGGAAGCCGCATGATGAAAGAACATACTGACAAATAGTAACAGCACTGCCAACTGCCTTAGAGGTTAAGCAAGGTTGATTAAGAATTGCTGTTAAGAACAGACTTCAAAACCCCCATTAGATATGTCAAAAGCAGTATCTCAAGAAAACGAGCAGAAGGATCAACTGCATTTCTTTAGAGCACATACCAACTGCACCTACTTTGTGAACACTGATAGTAAGGCACATGCAGCAAGCCTCAGGGAGGACACACCTTCCTACCCAGCACTGTGCTCACAACCACAAGCCAGCAAGTTTTTCATAGCACCTCAGGCTGGAGCTTGCTACGAGTCCTTACATTATAGACAAAGTCTTCAGCTCACTGAAGTCACTGCATTAATTTTGACTGAGGGCAAATTTTGCAGTGGGTCTGGAAAGAGAGCTTTCTACTCTGAAAGCTAAGTCTCCCCCTTGGCAAGTTCTTTACTAATCCCAATTTTTTCTGAATCACACGCTCATCAACACTTCCAGTAAGTTGTCTGCAAAAAGTTTTAGGCCGTCTTCTCTGAAACCCTGGAGGTGGGGGTTCAGAGAGGAGACACCTGCTATGAAAGGACAGCTGCTCCTATTCACAGCAAACAAACTAAAGCTAAAAGCATTACTGTATAATGCACATAACTGTCAACTATTTTAAAGCATTGCAATTTCCACACTGCCACACAGAGCTTGTTAGGAACCAAAAGGGAAGACCAAACCTAATAAATCATCTTGGCAGTCACCCAGCCAATCCAAACAGTCACACCATGAAGGCATCTGATATCATTTAGAATTCAATGAGGAAAAAAAATAAAGAGTACCTAGAGAAGTTCTGTCCTGTTCAGAAAAGGAAAAACTGAAATATTAAGGGAAGTACCAGAGATTCAGTCCATTCTTTGTGAGGCACAATATGAGGTTGATAACACTGCAGAAACATATACAGAGGCAAAAAGCTCACGTTTGCTATTTACCAGTGCTAAAATTGCAGCGCAAATGGTGTAATTGCTTTGGTCACTATTGAGCAGCACATAGCTCCTACTGCAAAAACACAGAGAATTGATGCTTTGCATTTCCATTTCTGCTGGAAAAATTTCAGTTTTCAAATAAAACACACTGTAAACAGCTACCATGTGCATTTAACAAAACACACTTCACCAGTTTGGCGTTAAAAAAATGAAATACAGCCCTTCCTGGACACATCAGATATCTAAAACTGTTGCTAGTTTTAGATAACTAAGCTAACAACCCTCACTAGTTTACAGGAGTCAAAAATCAATTTTAACCAAAACCAGTATATCTCTTATGTGAAGAGATATACTATGATACAGCAGACACATTGACAGCAAGCCACTTGTCAAGCTCAGAGGAAGAACAAAATTCTTTCACAGCCTTCATGTTTCTTGCTATTCTTGCCAACTTTTGGCCTGCAGAAGTTCGATCCTATTCATCTAGATATACCAGACTAAATTGCTGCTACCATTATTAAATCCTACAAAGGCACATCGCACACTAACACTCCTCCAGTATAACTGCCTTCAAGCTCAATACAGCAATCCTGAGTATAAACACTTGTAGGAAGTCAGTATAAGCCTATGAATACACATCCTTTGGTTTACTAAAACAGCTGTTTACACTCTCTTCAAAATTCCAGTAGTAGGCAAACTGTATAATCCCAACATGTAGAAACATGCAGTAATATGCTGAAGTAACAACCATCAAAGGACAAATTATTTTTTTATCTGCTTTAAAAAAAAAAAAAAAAAAAAAGATAGTAATGATCGAGAAGAGAAGAAAAATCCTCAGCTCCTCTCCTGCTCTTACCCCTGCACACAAAACCTGAAAACCAAAAAAGAATTAGGGCATCAGGTAGCACTAACTACCAGTCAACACATCTGAAATTCAAGATGCCTAGTGGTACTTATTTCTTCCCACTTTTCAAAGAGAAGGATGGACTGGATGACAAGCCCTCCATTCCTCTTGCCTTCAGAAAACAAACAGGAGATGGTAGTTACCTCAAACCTTTCTGTCCAACCGGGCCTGCACCAAGTAATGTATAGATGCACAAAAAGCACAGAAAAAAGTAGAAACTAGAAACAGTTATCTAATTTTTTGCTGCTAGGTATGGCCGTCTTAACTATTTCCACTAAGCTTAACGTTTACTCTCAAACAAGCTGATACACTCTTACCCACTACGTAAAAATGAGCATCAAATTTTAACATAAGTGTTTGAGAAGCACAGGCAATGCACAGAATAGCACTTCAGACTACACAAGCAACAAATTCAGTTTCACTTTTACATTATTAGTACAGTTATTAGTAACAGTTGGGGTTAGACATTAAAAAAAATGTAAATGTAATTTTGAGCTAATTTCTGGTGATCGTATGCGTGCAGCGGCTCTTCAGAGTTCTCAAGGGTGACAGTCAACTTAACTTCCAAAACCCAAACGCTAAGTCAAGTTTAACCTCACGAGAGGGGCTGAAGAAGAAACAATTCCTTGATGAACTTCTGTCTTAAGAGCCATCCAATTCTAGAATAAAATAAATCAACTACGGAGGAGTCGCCAGCCTCAAGTTTGTATAGCTCATTACAGTTTTTTCTATTTTTTCCCGCAACTCGTGGCCACGCTTACTCAATCCCCAGGCCGGGGCTGTCGCGACACTAAGAGCCCTGCGATCGCGGAGGGCACTCGCAGCCCGCCCGAGCGGGACCCGGGAGCGCCCGCCCCGAGAGCCCCACGGACAGGCGGGAGAAACCTGAGCCGCTGCCCCCGCAGGGGCTCAGCCCCGTCCCTGCCCGCCTGCCCGGGCTGCGCGGGGCCGGGGCGGAGGGCACCGCACCCCCCGTGCCGCTCTGCCGCGGGCTGCGCAGCACCCAGCGCCGGGGAACCCCGCCTAACCCGCTCCGGCCCCGGCCGTGGGAGCGGGGAGGTTCCCGGCAGAAGCAGCGGGGACAGCCGAGGTACCCGAGCGGCAGCAGAGGCTCAGGGGCTGCCGGCGGGGAGCGAGGGGGTCCCGGGTTGAAGCGTCCCCCCGCGGAGAAGGACCGAGGCCGAAGCGACCCACCGAGAGCGGAGCTCCCGCCCAGCCAGGCAGCCGTGGGGCCCAGCGATGGCGCAGTCGGCGGAACGCCAGTGGTCACTGCCGGAGCCATTGCCGGCGCCTCACCCGCGCTGCTCCGCGCTGGCAGCGCCGTCCCCGCCGCCACCCGCCCGGCCCGGCCCGGCCCGGCCCAGCGCCGCCGGCACGCCCTGCCCGCACTGCGCCTGCGCGGGGCCGCCGGCCCGGCCCGGCCCGGGCGGGGCTGCTGCCCTGCTCTCGGCCTGCGGGAGGGGCTGGAGGGGAGCGGGGCTTTCCCGGGGCGATGGATGAGTGCGGGTTAGCCTCGAGCCGGCCCTGGGGAACGGCTCGGGCCTCGTTCACATACACCAGCGGGGACTACGCCGAGGTCGCCCCCCGCCCTCAGGAGCAGCTTATTATTGCAGCTCCTAGACGTGATTTCCTGAGCCCGGCCCGTGCCCAGCCCCCTCGGCTCGGCAATATCAACGCTGGGGCGCAGCGAGGGGGCGAGGTGGGCGCGGAGCATCTTGTCCTAAAGGAGGCAACTCCTTGACGCCCCTGTTTTGCGTTTGTCATTTGCTGCAAAGCACCCGGGGTGCAGTGCCACCGTCAGCGGGGTGCCCGTGGGGGAGCCTCTCACCCTGGCAGGTTTGGGAGTGTCTCCCTTGACAACAGTGGGTTTCAGTTGTGGCCGGACAAGGCTTCTCTGTCACTGCCACCCCTGTGGCCATGCTCACCGTGCCGGGACCTTCCTCACTGCCAGGGCGTAGCAGGGCTCAGGGCTGAGGAGATACGGCAGAGGACAATCGCTGTGCACCGGAGCTCCCCGACACCCGCACGGGGCCGTTTTCTTATCAGAGAGCTGTGCTGGAGCTACTTACTGAAAGGGCAGGATAGTGCACCTGCCATGAGGGGCCACAGGCCCTGTGGAAGTTGCTGCCACCACGGCAACATTCACACCGGGACACACAAGTGTTCAGAAACACATCTGGTGATGCAAAATGTGACCCTGCATTCGCAGTCCCTTAGTGCATGGGGACGTTGCGCCCACTCACTGTGATACCTCTACCCACGCACTATGCCTCAAATTCATGCTTTGTTCCTTAAATCTTCACAGCTGAACTCCAGCTTAGATTTATACTCTGCTAAACTAGCTCCCATGCTTAGATCTTGGCCCACTTCTTATTTCAGCAACTGCAGCTGGACTTTTCTACTGACATAGCAGGAAACGAAAGTCATATCCTTCTATCAAGGCAGAGGGAATTATAGCTTAGAGTTTAAATGCTATAAGTTATTTTAATCCAAATAATTTATTTATTTACTTTTACTCATGTTAAATTCGCAAGGAAAAAAATGCCACTCATATAAGAAACAATATTGCAATGATTATAAATGCAGGTACATTCCTGAATGTTTTTTTATCTGGCACCAACATTATGTGCAGAAATACCCTTATCGTCCCCTGACTACACCTATCTAGGTAGATTCCCAATACCAGACTGCCACCTTCTTGTTTGGGACAATCACCCCATCTGACATATTATCCCCCCACTATCCCCCAGTCTTCCAGTGAAGAAAATATGCAGAAAATTAGGTTCTCAAAAATAGTATGTCAGTACCATTTGTACACTTGACAAAGTGCTGTGTAAATAACCTTCTCCTCTCTCTTGACTGTCAACTCTATTCATGGCACAAACTGTAGCCACTATCTTTTATACAATAATTTTTTCAGACATAAACATATTAAAATATTACGATCATTCAGTATCTGAGATAAACATGTGCACAAGCAAAAAGTAAAAATGCTTTTGGGCATTTGGTCTTTTATGGTTTTGGGCACAAAGGAAAAAGGCTTTTCCAGAGAATAAGCATTTTCTGAGTCTAGTGACAGAGCACTATTAATTGTTTGGATACTTGTTTGCATTTCCATTTGTAGGATCTATTAATACTATGATTTTACAGTTGTTTTCAAAATTCAAAGGTGAGTCCTAATGGGAGCAAATTCTGCAACACTTTAGCTGAGTGCTATTGGCTGATCAGCAGTGAATCAGTAGAACAGCCAGTACAGCAGTCCTGAGAATAGATGATGTAAGCCATTAGAAACAGTTATGAATAAGTAATGAACTGTTAAAGCCCAATTTAAAAAAACAAAACAAAACAAAACACAACATTAAACAACCTGAAGCTGCTGAATGGAGTGCATAAGCAGAATAAGTAGGGATTGCTGATTTTCTTTTTTTTTTTTTTTTTTTTTTTTTTTTTTCAGTTTCAACCTGTGTATCAAATCAAATGCTCAGCCTAAAGGAGTTCAGGAATTTAATGAATATAATGAGCATAATGTTTATATCTGGAAATACCTCTTCTCAGTCAAGTAGATTAGCAAGAACACGTAATCTCAGATGTCTTCTTACATGAAGACTTGGTGGGAGACTTACCTGTTTATTAACAAAACTAATGAGGAATGAGACGAACTGTCCTTTCAACAGAAGAGGAAGTCAAGCAGCAGGACACAGGGTTCTTTGTGTTTATAAAAATAATTCTTGCTTCCTCTTGGTGTTTTACAGAAAGCACTGCTGCTGCTCACCTGAGCTGTCTCTGCTCTGTCTCCTGAATTTTGATTTATTCTTTTTTTTGAGGATGCAGTTCTGTGTGCCAGCAGCATCATAAAGGAGACAGACTCAGGGAGACAGAGTCCCCCTTTTCTCTCAGGTTAAGTGTATCACTGCAGTTTCCAACTCACAGATAATGGAAAAATGCAGCAGGATTACTGAACCATATCTGCCTCCATGAAAAAAACTTTCCACAAGTAGGTTGTATCTCGGAGTCTCTCTCTGACTTCAGAAAGAAAGGTTGTACTTTCTTTTTTTTCTATTATTTTAGGATTAGAGAACTAATCTGGGTTTACAGCAGAGCTCACAAGCAGTGAACTAGCACAATTTCTGATGCAGTAAGTTTCTGCCATTCTTCATCCACTGGAACAAACACCCCTGGGCATGTGGGAACTATTAAATCAGCTTTGCCACTAGAAGATCTGTGAAACCACCTACCAGCTTTTACGGAAAATAATAAATCTCATTCAAAACACTACAGCACTTCCTTAACAGTCTCAAAACTAAGTTGCAATAAGGTTTAATTGGCCCACTCTATGTCAGTTATTTCCTCAAGATTTCTATGTTGCTATTACTAGAGAATGCAATGAGTTAGGAAACATGTAAGCAGTCTTTCTGTTGCAAACCAGTCAAGAAATTTTCTTGAAGTAGTCTTTGACTTTACCCACTACTGATTCTTGATTTTTCATCTCCAAACCAAATTTCACTGTTGACTTTCTTTATTGGAAGACTTATTCTGGAATTTCATTTTTATTGGTAAGAATGCCTGAACAGACCAGGCAACTATCTATCCCCATTTGTAAAAGTTACAGAAAGAATAAACATTGGGAGCATTAGTAGAAGACAGGAACCCATTGCTTTCACATCTTAAGTAACATGGTCTTAAATGTAAAAACAAAAAAGTGATACTGGAAATCTCACATCATCAAGCCCTTTTATATGACTTAGTGAGATACTTTATACTGAATTAACAGAGCACTAATTCCACAATTAATTATATATGTATATATAATTATGTATGCAAAAATATCTCAGTGTAAAACTGATCAAACTTGAATACATGAAATTCATTTTGAAAATCAAATGGTACATATTCCCATATAATTTAATTGCTCAGTTTTATCACTAGAATCACGGTTAAGACATGGACCTCTTTTTTTCTAAGGATTCTTTCTACAAGCATTCTTTGTATGTATCTATACTTCAAGAATTGAGATGATGAGGAAGAAGCAAAATAATTTGATGAGATAGTCTTAGGTAGTTATAAAACTCAAGTTTAACTATTGTTCGGCTTACAGACTTTATTTTTTCATAACCTCAATTCCTCATTAATAAAAAAGCTATTACAAATCTCTGTAGGACTGAAACCTTCCTAGTATTTGTATGTACAATCTGAAGACTAGAAAATCTTATGTGTTTGTTTATGGAAACTAATATATTAAAAAAATAAAAATTCATAGTATAACCTACCTTGGTGTACCATGTTTGCTCTGTAGTGCTTAGCTGCCTGATGGAGTCAAACCACAACACTTAGACAGGTACCTCTAACTCAAAGCAGCTATATTCGTCAAACCATTAGTCAAGAAAAAGGGGTAAGGAACATTCCCAGCAAACTATATAAAAAGTAAACTGCTAATTAATACTTTTCCCTTTGCCCAGCATGCATTGCTGAAAATATTCCTAATGGACAACATGACGAAAAGTAAATGCATTTCTAAAAGTATTGCCAATAGACAGCCTGGTCTAGTGGAAGGTATCCCTGCCCATGGTAGGAGGTTTGAAACTGTAAGATCTTTACAGTCCTTTCCAACCCAAATCATTCTATGATTCTTACACAGAGAAATATATCTCTAAATCCTAACAAAGCTGTAAAGAAGACACAGGTCTGCACTAAAGTTCTGAACTTTACACCCAAAAACTTGCCCATTGCTACAATGTTTCAGCCTATCCGGGGAGAAAATACCAGTAGAGAAACTTTATCTCTTTATCGCCCTGTAATGTTATCCCTCTGAAGCAATATTCAGTTAGGTTAAAGGACTTTCTTGTCAGCAGGAGTTCAGTTTCAGTTTTATTTGTGCATGTGAAGGTCAGGGTTGTGGCTGCCACCTTTCAGGGAATAGTTTAACCCCTAGATTTTTTGGTTTGGTCAGGACTGTCTTCCTTTTGTTTGTAATGGGTCCCACTGATGAGGCTAAAATTTGTTTCTCTGGTTCGGAGAGAATAAAAAAAACTTGGTTCTGGAGCCAAGTAGTTATGCTACTTGCCTGAGAAGAAGAGAGTAAGGTTATTAATGCTGTCCCAAGAACAGAACCAATACTTTACAATCATTTGCATGTGGATTGAAAAAAAAAAAACACAACTATTGGAAACAAGAATTGGAACCTAGCACATCCCTCCAGGATGCCAGCCCTTAACATTATAGCAACTATGGTAGGGAATAAAGAGGGAAGTGGTGCAACTAGCTTTAATTATTAAAACTGTTGTGGTTGCAACTACATCTCCTGAGATCATAGATCCTGTTGATACTCAGTAGGTGTTCCCCAGGAATGCCTGGTAGTGGGAGACTGAAGGAGAAGAATGTGGATATTCTGGATTCTGATCATGTTTAGGCACGATTTGGGATTAACTGGGTCCTAAGCATCAAATCAAATGTGCCTTCAATGTCTTGAGAGACTTTAAAGGTTATGCTGTGGCTCTTAGGAAGCTCAGGTTCTTCCTAAATTAATCAACAGCTTGGGGATTTGGTGGAATATAAGGAATTGCGTATTCCTGGATCAGTTTCTTGGAACATAAGGGGAAGAGAGGATCTTGGGCAGCATCTGAGCTTGACAAGGGGATCACAAGGAAACAAAGAGAACAAAGGCCATCCTAGGCTGAAAGGATTTGGGACAGAAGACTAGGTTTTTTGTGGAGAACCGTATTATGAATATACAGTGTATGGGGTGGCTTGCTTGGTGTGTGGTAGAGGCAGAAACTGAGGTAGCACAAAGTAGATCAAGTCCATAGAGAAGGCATGTTTGTCCTGGGTTTTATTCTGTCACAGTTGCTAAGGAATTTATCACACAACAGTCGGTAAGTAAAAATCAGTATGTAAATACTATATTACGATATTTTATATTGTAATGCTTAAATAAATTAAAAGTGAAAAAAAGGTCTACAGTAATGAAACTAAAATCCACTGGTTCCCATTCCCGATTCACGGATTATTATTAATTAATCTGATGGAGTTTGAATTTGTCACAGCTGGGCAAGTACTCATTGAGGAATTCAACGATAGTATTGGTGGGTGGAAAACTAAAGAAAGCCTGGTAGTATTGAGTGAAGTCACGAAGCATGAAGGGATTGCCTTCATTAGCAGCCTTATTACAAATAGTACATTCACAATTCCACATGGCTAAAGCTACATGTGTACAGAAGGAAATGTAGAAGTATTCTGTTAATATTTTGATTCAATTCTAATAATTTTGACAGCATCCATAAATGAGTGAGAAAGTAACTGGGGAAGGCCACTTTTGCATTTCAGCAACTAGGGAAGCAGGCAGCAGGCATGGAGACGTGTGTAAAACTGGAACAATTTCTTTGTTCTGCAGTGACTTTGCCTGGCTGTAAAGTGGGGCAGAAAGTACTTCTCACTGGAGACCCTCCCCACCTTCTGGCTGGGGCACACTTGCAGTGTGTGTTGCCTCAGATTTCCCAAAGCTAGTAAGGAGATCAGTACAAATTAAAAAGCTTGGATATTCCAATTAACTGAATCCTATTGATTTGTTTTATCTAGCCAGTTTGAAGATACTTGTTTTCCTCGTCTTCTCAATCCTTGTTCCCATTAAGGAAAACAGAATAACTGGAAGTTGGATTTACTTCCAGTTAAATTATTTTTAATGTTCAAAACTTCTGATAAAATTTGAAATGAGTCTCCTTATCTTCCAAGATTTGATCATCAATAACAAACTGCCTGTCCTGTAAGAAGGATAATTATATTTTAAAAGGAGAGTAACAAAGTATTTTGTAAAATATAAATATTAATCAAGTTTCCATGTAATAATTCTGAAGTGACTCTGCCCAAATGTAACAGAGACTTGCTCTTTGGTAGAAATGGACTGCTTGGCTCTTCCTATTTTCTGGCTTTTTTATAGACCAATGCTTCTTTAGAAGTCCTCTCTCTCCAGCTGTCTCCAGCACTATATGAGAGACAGCAGTTAAATCCCTATAAGAAATGATTAGTCATGGCAAATATGGCAAATATGGCAAATATGTTTACCATACAATCAAAAATTGGCTTTGTACAGCTTTTGCTCCCTTATGATTTCATATTTTTGTTTATTTGTTTGGGGTTTTTTTAGTGTATAAAGAACTAATGTTAAACCAATTGCATTTTGATTATTTTTCCATAGTGGCCTACATAAGGGTAAAAAAGGCAGCCAAATAGTAGCAACTTGTGCAGATTATGCCACATTCCATTTTATTGTGGAACACAACAACAAACAAAAGAAAACCTGCTGAAGATCTTATTTGTAACAAAAACCAGGATAGGAGAATATAACAACTGTAAACTAGTAAGGAGATATGGCATAAATACATCTGTTTGGCCTTTTCATATCAAGATTTATGGTCCTGGCCCATCAGCAACATTTATGCTTAGCTGTACACTGCCTAGCCACTTCTGAGTATTCTCAGTTCAGAAGCTGCTTTCTAGTTCTTCATCACTTGCAAGTAATATTTTCCAGAAAATTTTAGGAATTATGAACTGGGAATAAAAAGGATGTAGACCTCCAAGAAACCTCAAGCAGAGAACTTAAATGCTTCAGTTATTATCTTTGAGGCTCACTTAGTCATAACAAGCTGTGCTTTAGTTTAAGCATGCTGGCTGTGCAGGTGGATATCCCTTCAAAATAATACTGAGGCTGGAATTATTGAAATAAAATTTAAGTCACTACTGTGGTAACAGTTTCTCCTACATTTTCATAGGATGAAGATGAGGAAAGTGGTCTGTTAGATTGATAGACTTCTCATGGTGGTTGATCAAACTATTAGCTATCATGTTTAATCTCCTTAAGCATGAATATATGATGTGGATAAAAGCCCAGAGCAAAGTACATAATCACTAAATTACAATTTAAAGTTATAGTATCTAGGGAACAGCCTTTATTTCTTCTGAGATTTCAGAAGCACACTCTGCTTTATGCAAATATGAGTCACCAAGTTTGCCTGTAAGGAGTTCAGTTTAAAACTCAGCAAAGAACAGATCTATTGAGATAAACCTCAAATCTGGTTAGACCTGTTTATTTCCATTGCTTTTGATATTAACTCTGTACATAAGAAGACACAGACTGAAAAGCTGTAGGAAGAGGAAAATATTTGATTTGAATTCCAGTCTATTGTTTTCACAACAGTGTTTCTATTTATATGTATAATCCCTGGTAGGTCACCAATTGTTTGGAACCAGAGAATACGTAAAAGCAGCTGTGCATAAATAAATGTAGAAAAAATATAAAAGGTGGAATACAGTAAGATATAAAGTGGACATGGCTGTATGGATGATGATTAAATGTAACATGCTAAGTATTATTTGGGGATTTTCTAAAATAATATGAGTATTGGGAATTTCTGAAACTTCTTGTCTTGTCTGAGCCCAACTGTGCAGACCAAGGCAGACCAATCGTCAGACCAAGGCAGCATCTTGCATTAACTCTTTTTCCCTGAAAGATGCAGAAGAGTTTATTGACAAGAACTGAAATAAGAAGGGCTAGTGAAATCCTAGCTGATTTCTGAGGCACAAAGTTTTCATCACCCTGACAAGACCTTGTTGGATAAACTACCTAGGAATGTGGATCTGAAGCACAGTTGATTCAGGAGTCAACTCACTTTTGAAGCCTGAGAGGGAATCAATGGTAGATGGAGGCAGGAGGGTCAAGTGGCTGAGAGTCTAGGGAAAAGTCAAGGGAAGGAGCAGCTTCTTAGAGCTGGTCAAAAAATAGCATCCCCTGACTGTGAGGACTTACAAGGTTTGGACAGATTCTTCTTTTTCATGTAAGGATGAAGCTGTGATCTGAACTGTGATTAAGTCAGAATATTTTTTGTTTTAACAGCTCATGAACAGTCAGTGTTTGTGACTGCTTTAAAAAAGTAAAATAAGTCATTCTGATAAGTCCCATTTCTGCCCCCCCCCAAAAAAAAAAAAGAATGTATTAGTGTAGACTAATCTTCTATTTTGTCTGCTTTAAATTTATTAGAATTTTCAATGGGGATAGAAAAAAGTATAATTAGGAAAAAACTAGGGCCAAAGGCCAGCAGAAGTGTTTAGAGTCACTCTGGGGAAAAGGATAAGGCTCCACAAGCAGAATGGACTCTGGTGCTCTGTTTTTTGAGGAGGATCTTGTGGCACTAAGAAGGATCCTGGTGCCTTTCACTGAATGTCACAAACCTGGTCCTGCCATGGTTAAATTCAGACCATCAGGGAACTCACCTATCTTTAGTGCCATTCTTCCAAAACTGCAGTGTTCAACTTTGATAGAAGCTGAAAATTTAGAAGAGTTTTGTTACCAGAAAGCAGTGTGGGGTTTTTTTCAAGAAACAAGCAAGTTATGTTCTCAAAGAGTAGGAGATAACAGAGTTGCTCATATTCCACATTTTGTGTGAGCAGAGGACATGGTCTTTTTAACTGTCCTGGTTACTCTGCTGTATCACCTACTCTTGCCATAGGATTTGAGATAAATATATTTTACAGGATTTTAATAGGTGTTTGATAATTAATATTAAAGTCATCTTGTAGATTAATAGATTTTTTTTTTTTTAGGATATGTCCATACATATCAAGTCTTAGCAAGTTAGTTTCTTTTGGCTAAGGTAATGGTGGGGAGAGGGCAGAGATGGGTAGTAATTAATAGTAAATTAATTAAAATATATTATTTCAGGTATTTCCAAACTGTTTATTAAATGCAATCAAACTTGTGGTGGTGTGATAAAAGAAAAAATACACTGCAAAAGGTGGGAACAGGCTTACATTTTTGCAGAGGGAGGAGACACTTCTTAATCAAAAAACCTGGCGTGTTAGCCTTCTTTTCAGATGTTCACAAGTTGTTTGATTTCCTTCTGAAGCTAAAATGGCTTAAAATCATAGGCCTTTCTTTGTTAAACAGAATCTTAATCAAAGGGTCTTGGAGCTGAGGTTTCCTGCTCTGTTTCTCAACTGTGGATGCTGTTCTGCTTTATACAACCAGACAAATCTTCCGAGCAACAGAAACTATAGTTGCCAGTACCTCGTGTCCTAAACAAAAGTTATAGAATAATTGTCTTTTTTTGCTGCTACCTCAATGACTATTTGAATTTTTTTTTAATACTTCAAACAGTGTTTAAGTCTCAAAACATTGCGTAGTTTCAGCATTCTGGGAGAGTATAGCAAATACTGGACTACCGGGAAAGAAGATAAGAAACTCCTCTGTAGTTTATAATTCATTTTTCCTTAGTAATAATTTCAATGAATTTCAACTTTATGTTAAGTTAAATGTTTCTTATGGCGTCTTTTTGCTTTTTATTTTCAGGAAAAAAACCCATATCTATATATAGATGTAGATATAGATATAGATAGATATAGATAGGGTATACAAACCAGTTTGTTCCTACCTGAGTATTTTCTAAGGAAACTGGGGGCAGGAACAAAAATGTACAAACAGAATTACTTCATAAGCAGCCTAGTCCTGCAAAGCATTATCTGAGAATAGTGCAAATAATATTATTACATTAAGATGAGGACAAACTGATAAAGGATATTTTTCATATGAATTACTATGTACACCAAACCCTAACCTGCAATAATCATAACCTTAATAATCATTATTCCAGGAACAGTGTGTAGCACAGCCTTCCTTGGGAAAGCTAGTGCCTGGAGTTATATTAGAGCCTAGACAGATATATCTCTCTGTATTATCTGCATGATATATATAACAATCTTAGATTCTTCAGTCACTTAAGACGGAAAATATAAGCAGTATATGGTACATTTTTTTCTAAGTATTCATTTGACCTTTATTCAGCCTCCTAAAGTAAACACCTAAATTATTCCATAGCATCCCTCAAGAGTGTTAAGTCAACAAAAGGCCTTGTATCTCCAAATATTTGTTTCTGGTGATAGCACAGTACAAACAGTAGCCATAATCAGGATTTCCACCTGATGTTGATAAAATGTAACCTTGTCTCAGCTATTGAGGTCCTCTAGTAAAGGTAATAAGGTCTTGCTGAATATTTTCACATTCCTTCAGTCCAAAATATTTTGTCTGAAAAGATTGCAAAGGCATTTTTTTCCAATAGTGTTTGTCCCTACACCACCCTAACAACAGAGTACAAGCCAGATCAAAACAATGCTTCTGTGTAAGATCAGATCCTTCACTTAATTCCCTACTGCAGGGAACTCAGACAAGAGGATTTTTTTCCCCTTTAAAATATGAAATACCCTTTTAAAAACAAAAATCCAACTCAAGTAGTGGTGTAAGTTCTGTTGAGTAGAAAGTACTATCATGTAGTAACATTTAGTGGAGGTTCTTCATGCTGCTTCTCTCTCAGCTCTTACTTCTGCCTTTGCCACAGATTCACATTTGTGGTTAAATGCAACTCATCTTTTTACTCTACCTATCATGCAACTTATAACTGAAAAGCTGCAGTCTAGCAGAAGAATAAACAATAGTCTGAATGACATTTTGCCGTTGGGAGACAGATTATAACAATAAATTTTTCTGATTCATGTGGAACCACTGATAGTATCAGGGCTGGAAAAAAAAAAAAAACAGATATGTGAGCAGAACAACAGGAAAGGAAGGAAGAGCTGATTAATCGGCACACAGTCAGTGGTCACCATTGCTAAAGATGGCACGTAAACAACCCATGGGTGATAACAAAACTTGTGAGTGATTGGGTGAAATCAGAAGTTTTCTGAATCAGGATATTTTGCTTCAGCAAAGGAGGGAGATACTGACTGCATGCTTGTTGTTTCATAAAATCACTTACAGGTTTAGATTTGTGACTTTTGAACAAGACACAAAGACCACAGCTGCATCCAAAGGTAGGCAGCAAGTAAATAAGGGTTGGTATCTAGATCAGTTCAGCTGAGCATTGCAGAGCAAGGAGCTCTGCACCCTAAAATAGGAACACAGATCTATTTTAGTGGCTGAAAAGGTTACCAGCTCCAATATAGTCACACCAAGAGCTTGTGGTTTAATCAGCTGAGGAAACATTGGCTTGTGATCCTTACTTGTCACACAGACAGCTGGTTACAAGCTTTTCCAAGTATGGGTTAGAAGTGTTTTCTGGTTAATTCAGAGTGGTTAATATGATGGGGAGAGGAATTACTTTTGCTCTGTTGTACATTCTGGACTTACTCCTCCCCCCCATGTTGTACAGGCAAGTCAAGCTTATATTGCTAGTTGTTTCTGTCTTCCAAGGACTGTAACACTTGCAGTGGATTACTAAAAGAAAACCCATATACTGTAAATAATTCTGTGGAGAACTGCCCTATTGACTTCTGGAATTTTGTCTCAGTCCTTCTCTCTTTCTTCCAAACCCTTTTTCTGTTTTCTGACTTTTGTAGATCTGTATCAGTATGCCTGGTCATATGTCTATACCTGGAAATATTCCAAACAATGGTGGAGATGGGTTTTTTTGTTTACTATTTTGTGCTATGGTCAATACATCTTCTTTTCTTTGACAGGTGACACTTCTCCATGTGTTTAACAGTGATGCTGACATTGTATTTGGTGCCCCAGTGCTGGCTGACCTACTGGGAGCCTCTAAGCTACCACAGCAACACAGAAGGATCCTAAATAGCTTCTAAGTCTTACTGTAGATGTGAACTGCAAATCATGGCTCATTGATTCCCTGGGGAGCTTCTGTCAGATAAATGAGTCACTTCAATGGAATTTAGCTGGTAAACTTTAACTTCCTGTAAGTGTAGGCAACATCAAGCAAAATTTAATTTCAAGTCACTTCTGAGTCAGGGAGGAAAGAAGGCATTTTAGTTTGTAGGTCTCTCTTTTATCCACTGCCATCCTACAAGATTAATTTTCATCACAATTCTCACAGCACTTCAAATACACATACTTTGCTGTCTTCAATATTGGTATCAGCTTCACATCTGAATAAGCTTCTAAGCCAAGAGAGTCAGAAGTGCCACATCCAATTAGCTGATCTAAAGCTCTGATTAAAATTTTTGCTGTAATGAATAGGCAACAAAATGGAAGATATTTCAGGTGTCTTCAGAAGTATAATAGCTCTCAGTTAACATAAGATTGAACTTCGTCTTCAATGTAAATTGTTGCCTTAGTAGAACCAATCAAAAAAGTCTTCACTTTTATGCCAGAAAAAATGTTACCTGGTTCTTTTTCTCAGTACATAAGAGTACAGAGAATAAGAAATACAATATTTTGCAATGTTGTGCTAAAATTTAAAATTGCTTAGAAGTCCTGGAAGTCAAAACTCTTAATTATGGCCTGAAGTACTGTAGGTGAAAAATGTACATAGTGATAACTCTTTATAGTCTATTTAGATTATAACAAAATATTAACTGTGCTGCGAATTTACTGTGCTGCTTTATGCTCTTTGTCCTGTCCTGCAGCAGCTTATAAAAAATCACTACACCTTTGTACTCACCAGTGCATAATGTAATTACTTTTTACCTCTTCAGTCTTGTGTACAGCCTGATGGTGTGTTATCTTTATTGTCAGTAACAAGGTAGCATCTCCATATCATACTGTATCTCCCCTTCTTGAGAAAGTGGAGAGGCAGGGTGCAGTTTGCTGTTTAAAATAATATTAAAAATGGAAAAAAGTGAGGAAGTGATAATACTAGTAATTACAAGATGTTTTTGCTAAAACTGTGCCCTGAAGGATGCTTTGGTAGAAACCTCTGCTTCTGGCAGATGTTCTCACATCCTGAAACAAAGTAAACAGAAATATGTACATCAGATCTGCTAATATTTAGACTCCTGGATGAAAGTGAGCAATATGAGGGAGAGCATTACCTGAGAAACAGGATCTCCTTTGATGTGAGATATTTCATGCAGTAAAATCAGAAGATACAGATCTCTAAGGAAGGAAGAAGTGGTTGGCAAGAAAAGTGATGTGTTGGTCATGCTGTAGTTAGAACAGCTGCTGTTATCCAATGTCTAGCTATTTTACTTAATTTTGAGGGGGAAGCTTTGCTTCTGTATGAATAAGCAAGGTCTTCCCTTTAATACATTTCTGTCTATTAAATGATTGACAGCTGAGGCCCACAGCTGTTTATCCAGACCAAATAGACTATGTGACAAGGCACCTCCAGGTGACTATCTGCACAGTCTCAGACAATCTGCACCCTTGCTTACATGGTTAGAAGTGATGTGTACATATTCAATAGCCCTGGTTGAATTTCTGTTCCTTAGGCTTATAACTGGCTTGTGAGCCATGCAGATTTCCAACATCCTTAGCCAGGAATATTACAGATTTACATCTCACATGAAGAACCTTCATTGCCTATTTATGTTTAACACATTCTAGCTCTTGCACTGGAAAAGAGTGTGTTGGAGGACTGGAACTCTGTGTACAAGATCTTAGGGTAGAAGGTGACAGCTCCAGAAGCAGGGACAAGTTGCTTCTCCCTCTCAAGGTGTTCTTCTCTCACTCTCCCCAAGTGGTAAAGTCCATCTAAAAGTTGGATTTTATTTAATGAAAAGCCTCCTTCCTCATGACTTCTTTTGGTACTTTCTCAGCCTATCAAAGCACTAGATCAGCTCATAGGATGGGTGGCAACTTTCAGATCTGCACCTGGTGGCTGTGGGTTCTGCTGGCTTGCTGGGCAGTTTGCAGAGGGGATCCAACACCAGGCAGAGGTGGGAGAAAGAGGTGGGGGGACCCAAAAGCATGCCTGGGTTCAGAAGCACTCACTTGTCCAGACAGAGGACACATACTGGAAGTACAGAAAGAAAAATAATTTATTTCTTTGCAGCATTTATTTCCCATTTTTGTCACAAATATTTATCAAATTTCCTGTTGAGATACCAAAGTTGATTCCTTTTTGTTAATACTTAAATCAGATAAAAAACAGGGCTCCTAAAACTGTAATATTTAACAAGAAAGTTGAGAAAGTACTTTGAAGACAGATGTATCTCTTGTCTTGCAAACCTAATTGTAAAACAGAGTGAAACACCCACACTTTTTATTGTTAGTTTGCTGTGTATAAAACTTTTTAGAGCTGTATAAATTTGCTTCAATTTGCTGAAAACAAAACAGCAGCAGAAGTTCCTCACTTGATATAGGGAGGGGGAAAAAATAGGAACATTTGTCTTCAAAAAGAACTCCCCCCCACAAACACATTTGAAGATGAGCTAAGAAAGCTGCAGTCACTGAGTGACTTGTGTCTGTGAGTGTTTTTATCTGCTTTGGTTGTAGGCCAAATGCTGTGTTTAATCATTTAAACTAATAATTTAGTGTATTCAGTAAGTCTTCTTACTGACAGTTTATTTGGTATGTGGCTGAGCTCACATACTACTGCATCATGAAAAGAAAGATGTGAAAGATTGTCTGTGCCTGCACTGCATGCTTGCCCACACTAAGACTCAATATGTATTAGCTATATACTGGATTTATTCTTCCAGTTTACTTCTTGCTTATTAATCTTTTAATTTATAAAACAGATTATTGATTTAAAGCAAGTCTTAAAATAGAAAAGCATCATCTCATTGACACACAATTGCTTGAGAATTCCTAAGTGGTGTATTAAAGGTGTTTTAGCATAATTATGCTAATCAGAATGCTAATCTCAAAACAAAGGAGGATTTTGTTATAGCAAGTATTTACATCTGTAAAGGAAATTGTACAGCTTCCTCTACAATAATATCGTATTACAATACACAGGCAGTATTGTCTCAGTTTAAATGAGACAGAGGTGTTTTGTTGAGGATGAGTTATGAGGAAGATCCAAACTCCTCCCTCTAAGCAATTGCAAATCCGAAATTAAGAGGCTCCGACTGAGGCAAAAAGAATATGCAAAAGGGAAAAATTACAGCCCTTTATTAAAAAAATATATTTGTATTAGCAGAAACAAGGAAAGAAAACAAGTAAAACAACCAAACAATACTCGTATACCCACAAATAATCCCCTTCAAAACAAACCAATAAACAACGAAAGAAAAAAAAGGTAAACAGTTCAGTTTGCACCCTTTGGCACAACTCTAACCACAGTCACCCGGTGGCGCTGTTGGATCACTGGAGATGCAGAGCCTGCAGTGCTTTGTGCCTGTCGGCAGGGGGTGCTGTGGGATCACTGGTCATTGCCACATGGGGGAAAAAACCTTTGGGGTGTGTTGGAGAAACCGAAAATGGGTTTCCCTCCCCCCCACACACACTGGGAAAGGGGAGAGAGAGGAGGGAGAGAAACAACAAAAAAAGTCCTCCCCAATGGGACTCACTCTGTCCTGCTGGCTGAACAGTGTGGTACAGTTTTTCCCTCTCCCTTTGATGGGCACAAGAGCCACTGCTAAGACAGAAACAAACCTCCTAAAACAGCTCTCTCTAATGAAAATCCAAGCAGAATCCACAGCTGACAGCCAGGCTGAGTACAAAACCTGAGCTCTTACTCTGACCTTGTTCCAGCTTTTGCAGCCACTTGAACTCCTCTCCCCTCCCTCGACCCCCACCCCCCCCTACACCCCCTCCCCCCGTTTCCCAGGAGACGAGAGAGGAAAAAAAAGCAAAAAGGAACTCTGCACCCTTCCCCAAAGACAAGATTCTGAGGGCCATTAACTAGGAATATGGCCTTACCAGCAGCTTATTTTGTGTTTCTTAGCTGCCCATTCAACATCCCTTCCATGCAGTGGGTGGGGAAAGGGAAAAATTCCTGCTTAGTTTCTAAGAACCAGCAAAACCATGACAAGTATAAATTAGTAAAGTAAAGGTAGAATACTGTAATAACAGGATTCAGAATGTAATGTTATGGCTTTATCATTCAATATAGTCCTTTCATCAGCTGGCACCTACAGAAACTTTGTTCTCTCTTTTTGTCATGGGTGCACAATACCTACGGGTTATACATCAAAGAGGGTTTCGATGGCAGACGGAGTCTGTCCACATGTCATCAGATTGGGGCTCTTCCATGTTGCCTGAGTGAACAGGCTGTAGTGGCACCAAGCCATCCTGACCTTTTTGCTGACTACCAAGTGGCAGTAAAGGCCTCCTCAAGTAGAGATGTCTTGGATCATCTAATACTAATGAAAGCTTTAAATTTGTACCCACAACTATGAACTATATATAACTGTTCATTTTATGTTTTCTACTTTGGTGATTCTGTGTCTTCCCTACAACAGCCTTCTCACTTAAAAAAACCCACAACTTTCCTCTTTTTTTCAGAGTGATGCATCTTCTAAATAGAAATTTAATACTACTTCATACCCAGACAGATATTGTAAAGAAAAATGTGATTTTAACATAACAAGGAATGGAAAGATAGTCCTTCAGAACTGATAATATTGCTCCCTTTGCAGAGCTTGTACTGAAGAGTTTATGCAGTGCTGGTTTTGTACCATGTCATCTGTGTCATATTTTCCTAAGGATTTTCAAACAAACTTCAGGCTTCCCAAGAATTTTACTCAGGCTTCTTTTTCTGTTAACTATCTGCAAGAATCTTTTTGTATATGAAGTGTTTTCCTCCCTCAAGAGTAAAGCTTTTTTTAAGGTTTGGTTACCATATGATCCTAAGCACTACACTATGAACTATCAAGTCCTGATATAGATCTAATTACATGGTGGTCATACATCCCTAGACAAGGCAGAAAGGTCTCTTACTGGCATCAGGTGATTGTGCTGAGAGGGGCAAATAGTATGAATTGCTTATAGCTTATTTGCATTACTCTTGGTGGTGTTATGAAGCTGCTGTTAATATTATAAGGAAGAAACTGTGCTTTACATCAAAAATGTTCAAACCTTTACAGTGCATTTTGATTCTAGAAGATGGAGTAAAATTGCAAGGCATTACAATACTACTTCTTTTGATCATGTATCGTTGCAATTCTGTCATGAAAAGCAAGCATCCTATGATTAGCCTATCACCTACAAAGTATGAACAAGCAGGAAGTAACTTTGAGTCTGAGTATTTGGCAAGTAAATCGAGAATAAAAATAAGCCCAATTATGCTAATCAGAAAGCCAATCGCAAAGCAATTTCCAAAGGACTGAAGGCATCGAGCCAAATACCTAGTGAGATATTTTCATTTACTGAGCAAGCACGTGACACCAGAAAAATCTTAATACAGGAATGGTTACAGAAGCAAATTGTTCTCAGAGGTGGCAACATTAACTCCTTTCAACAATTTGGTCAGGAAACATAGAAGGCAAAGTAAACCCCCTAGGCCCATAGTGAAGTTTCACAGTCTTTGCTAAAGTGTATTACAATGATAATTTACTTATGTTTTCTATATATTGACAATAGGACTTTAGAAAGTAAAATTTGTTTGAATACAACTTAAAGTTTTATGCAAAATGATATATGGGAAAGATGGTAGTTTTCTAAATGCATGACTCTCCTTTTACGTTAGTATTTCTTTTTATTCCTTGATACGGGAACATTCCAGAAACAGAAATATTGTAGCAGTTTAAGGAAGAGTGCAGATATTTTTTTATTCAATAAAATTTGTTTTCTATTGCCCAATTCTAAAGACAAGAGGAGGGAACTCCTGCCTCAAAACAGGAAGACTGGCACTAAATTATTAAACAATTTCCATCTGGCAGAAACGTTGGGAATTTATTTTTATCAGACAAGACCGTGGGATGCAATTCTAGCTCAGCTGTTACAGCAACAGATGAGCGCTGTTATTCTTGCTATGACCGCGAGAGGGCAGCCTGCTCCTATCAAATCATAGCATGAAGCCTGAACGCATAAAAGCTTTTGAAGACCCTGGTTAATTGTTTTTAATTATTTGGCTATATTTTAATTAAGACTTTGGGAAGTTTAGAAATGCAGCTGTTTAAAAAGCGTACGACCTACTATGCAAATTTCTCAGTGTAGCCTTTCATTTAGTTCTTGTATTGTTTCAATAGGATGTGCTTTATCTTCTCTTCCAAGAGTAAATAATCTGCATTAGTAAGATTATACCTCTTTTAAATCAGTGCCTTAATTGCAGATTTTTTATTTATTTATCCATCAAAACCAAGGTAGGGCATTAAGTGTTGCCTTCTTAGAGCAGCATTCTAGCATAAATGTGCAGCTACTAACTTCCCATATTTTACATACTATTTCCTCCATCAATGGCACATCAAATATTCTTTTGCATGTGAGCTCAGTTTTGCTGGCTGTAAAACAAATATTTCAGCTTTAGTGGTGTAAACTGTGGAGTGTAGCTGTACATTATAAAAGCCTACTGTGCCAGTTTTTTTAAAGCAACTGCCTTTCCCCTTTGATATTGCCATCGTGCCTCTCAGCCATGCATTTACAAGCCTGAGCATTCAATGGGAACTGCTGCAGGTTCAGCACTTTTGAGAAGCAGCTTACTTAGAAGTCTAAAGTTGGATTTAGAAGCTTAACATTTTTGAGAAACTTGTCTATAATCCTCATAACTTACTGTTGTTAAGGCAAATATCTATCCAGTATATTTATGCTGTGACCAGTTTAGATTTTTTTTTTACTTCTACTTTGGATAACTGGTTAAGGAAAGATTTCCTTAACTTAAGGCAAGAGAATCATCAGAATCCCTCTCAACCCCATTTCTGTAACAGACAGCACTGTTATTCAAATCAAAGTTGTAGGCTTGATAACTCTACCTAGGTATCCAGGAAATTACCCAAGGACTAAAGAAATTATACTTACAACTGAACTGAAAGACATACATAAAAATAGTGTACCCCACTCACTTCTTTGATAAAGGAATCAGGCCAAAATGATCTGTGCATATTACTCTTTATTCTGTGAAACTGAAGCATCAAATGCTTCTTTTTTGTCACAGCATAATTTGAATCATTTGCATAAGGGGTGAGTTCAAGATAATGTATTTATTAGTCAGACTAATTTTATTTTTCACTTTGGCTGGCTTTCCTGCTCTTTAAATGTGACGCAACACCTAAGAGAAGGGCATCAATCCAAAATATACTTGAAAAGAACTGGCATTAGCTCTAACTTTGTCCTATCTGTTGAGCAAACATAAGTTAATTCATCCTTGAACCTAGGAACTGGCTGCTGTCTAGAACAAGACAGAAAAAGAACATTTTAGTAGTTCTGCTGCCACAGGGTCTGACATCTGCCTGCCTACCAGAGGTCAAGAGTTTATGCCAAACAGTGAAAATTAGAAAAGACTTTCAGCTGTGAACAAGAAGCTTACAAGAAACAATGGAGAAAAAATTTCCAAGAGGAAATGTAAAATATCCTGACACATCCTTTGGTTAGCTGGTAGACGACAGAAGTGGAGAACAAATACTAAAATTCAAGCCAGCAATACAATATCCACTACATCCTTCCTTTTCTTTCCCTGCTTGCCCTCCCCCCCCCGCCCCCCCGCATCAGATTACAAGAACAGTGCTTTGTTTAAGACAACATCCTCTTCTGAGGGCTACATGTGCCTTTTGAAATGTGCAATGTGCATCACAGTTTTCCATCCGATGTCTGCTGTAGAATCCAAGCTGTCCTCTCTCCTGCCCCCTACTAGTATTTCAAGCTACTGATGAAAGTGGAAACTAATAAAATACTTTAAATTTTCAGACTGCTCAAAGTAGTGGAGCTAAGAGAAGTATGCATTTTAAGCTCTGAGAACCTACTGTTATCAGTAATACCCTGTAATCCTTAGTCCTATTTTTTTAAATTTCTGTAGTACCACAAATAGTATTTGTTATGTCCCAGTTGGCTGCAGAGAACGGTCATGAACTAAAAGCGTGGGAGAACTGGGCAAAAGAGTTAAAATGTAATATCTGAATATATAACAGGAAAATATCACTGGTTGTGGTACTCACTTTCTGTTAGTATTTCACAAATTTTCTCTACAGCTTTATCACAGTAATGTGGAAGTCAGCAATGAAAAGGTTATGTTCCTTGCCAGAACATACAGTCTCACATATCACAGAATCACAAAATGGTTGAGGTTGGAGGAGACCTCTGGAGGTCATATAGTCCAACCTCCCTGCTCAAGAGCCACTTGTCCAGAACCATCCAGATGGCTTTTATGTATTTTCAAGGATGAAGAGTCCACAACCTCCCTAAGTAACCTGTGCCAGTGCTCAGTCACCCTTACACTGAAAGAGTATTTCCTAATGTTCACCTGGAACCTCCTGTGTTTCAGTTTATGCCTGTTTCTTCTTGTCCTGTCAGTGAGCACCAGTGAAAAGAGGCTGGCTCCTTTGCATCCCCCCTTCAGGTATTTATATACGTTAGTAAAATACCCCTGTACAACTCATAGTTGTATATAACAGGATTTTTAAAAAATCCTTATTGGTAACAGTTAACTGGAAATCTCTCCTGTTGTTTCCCCAAGTCCAAAATAATATGCTCTATCGAAAGGTTCCCCAGGAAATGTCTTTTTACAATGCAACATAGTTAAGGCCAAGTAGTCTATGACTTCAACAGCTTCAGAATTTTATTAGCTCTTTGGCAGATCACATCAGCTTACAACAGCTTCCTTAATAAATATGACTTTTGTTCTGTCACACAGCAAATTCATCTATTACCCGAAGATCCATAAGTAATATTTAATTACTTATGCTAACAATTAGCACTAAACTTATATGATGCATTGAAAATACAGTGCATTGCTCATATGTCTAACTATCTGTTGTTGTCTGTATTTCAGGTGTTAACTGAAACATGAATCTTACAAATTGGTATATGGGCACTAACAAAAAAAGAAAAATATATCTTCATTAAACCATTAACTGCTTGTGTCCTCTCTTAGGTTTGCAGTGCCCTCATTCCTATGGCAGGCTGGCTGCATGTGACAGCCAGTGCAAAGCCTTTTTCACACCTCCTTAATCACACACCAGAAGAAGAAAAAACATTGGCCAGTTTCCTTTTTCTTCCTTATATTTTCCTCCTTGGATTTCCTTCCAGTGATGACACTCTTCATTGTTAAAGCTGGGACAAAGATATGTTTTACCAAGTGCACCAAATAGCCTTCCTTGCACCTTACAGCCCAATGACAACCCAAAGATACATAACAGATATATTAGATAAACCTCTGTCATCAGCCAGAAAAGTAGCACCAAATATATAATTTTTCAAACTGCCATGTTTTTGACAATTACAGATACCACGTGCTGTTTTGGCTTGGGAATAGTCTTGTTTGTGACCTTAAACTGAGTTGAACTTTAAATTTATCTAAATTTCTTTCAGGATTTCCACTCTGTTGTAGTTATTTTGCTCTTAGAGAGCAATCTGTAATAGTGACATCTGCTGTATCAGCACAAGACCAGTGGGATTAAAAGTACCCAGAAGGTTGCAAACTGTAGTCTTCTGTCTGACAAATATGACTGTCTTAACAGTCTATTTTGCTAAAAGAGAAAACACTGTACCCAACATAGCAGTTGCTCCATGAAATACAATTTGAACAGTATGACATGGTCCAAAGATATCCCGTGTTGTGGCTGACTCACATTTTTGAGCTTTACAGTAATTTTGTTGTTACTGTTTTTTCTATTTCAGAGAGCAGGCCTGTTCATGCACTGCCATGCTTTGAGAAGAATTGGTACAATATTTAACCACCATGGACGGACACAAATCAATTCTCTCAAAGCTGAACCAAGCCCTTAAAAAAAACCCCATAATATAAAATTCAAAACTTGACTGAAGATACTGATGAGCACCATTGATGATGCACTCATTGCTCTTCCCATCTGCAAGTTAAATAAAGAAATTCAGTACTGTGGTGTTACAGCTAAAGCTAACACAGTTAACAACCAAACACCATTTAGTTCATACATGATGTGAAAAGCCCAAGCAGCTGCAGCCACACTGAATCTGAGTTAAAACATTCATTATTGATCTGAAACTCTTTGCAACAGTAAGTGTAGGTAGAGAGAGATGTTTTAGGTACCCCACAAAGTACCCCACTCCAAAATGCTAGCATTAATTTAAATTTGGTTGTGGTTCCACACATTTTGAAGAAGATTCATTTAAAATTAGACACAGTATTTGAAAATCCCAGAAAGAGTATAAAGTCAGGAAATTTACTTGGTTTATTTGTTGGTTTCTTTAATATTTATTTCGTCAACTTCAGCTGGGCTTGGTAACAGCTGGGGGAAAAAAAAAGAAAAAAAAGGAAAAAAAAAAAAGGAAAAACCCCTCCATCCTTTATGTCTCAGTTTTACCTGATTTTTGAGGCATAGTCAACCAAATACAACTTTTCTCCAACTCAGTATTTAGGGCTTCACATGAAATACTGTTGGTTTTCAAATTCTGAAAGAATCACTGGGAAGAATCTAATTGTTATATTATCTGGTTTTTTGAAGTGATTTTCACTGTATTGTTTTCAGGAAAAATTATGTTAATCACAGGAGCAATTGCAGGCAGCAGTTGACTATTCTTCCTTTTTCAGCCTCTTCTAGTGTCATCAGATCGTGAAGTTTTTAGGACTGTGGTACTTTGCAAGTTGCATGGTTCTGGCCACTCTGTTCGGAGCAGTCCCAGAAGGTATTACACAAACTTTGAAAGAATTTTTCAGTGACACAGCCGAGCCTACACTGTAATGTATCCTGATGACCATTTTCCTCCATCCTAAAGAAAATCTGCTTGATTTATAGTGAGCCTCAGGTGCTCAGGAGAAAGAGAATATGTTCCATGAACCTGTCACCGCTCCTTCAGTTGAGTCAATGGTAATACTTGTCACGGTGCTTTGCAAAGTCAGTGTCCTAGTGGCTGTATCATTCTTCGCATATGCAAATACAAGTTTCTTCCGATGGATGGTTTTTTCTCTCCGGCTTTTGAGAAGCATGGCACAAGTTCAGTGACATTTCCACAAAGACAGATTCAGGACTTGGCACTACTGGAAAGTTACTCTGCTCCTCCTGTGTGCCCCCTTCACAGTGACCTCGCATTACTCAGCAGCCTCAGTACACCTGAGACACACGTTCTGTGGCCACACCACACCCAAGGATCTTCCCCCACTTTGGCCTGTACTGCAGAGTTAAACAGGGAAATCCCATTCCCTACTTATAGCTCTCCCTGCAGTTATGCACCACCTGGTCTAGCTCAGCTTCAGACAGAGGCTGATAAAATGTAGGGAAAAGCTCCCAAATGCATTGTCCCCAAAGCTCCAGAGCAATCATACTGCAGTTTCCCTTAGTACTTTGGGAAGCTGATGACAGATATCGTTAGGCAAGAAAGAGATTTCAGTGTTCTCTGAACTACATGTCTGCCAAAAAAAAAATTGCAAGAAATCAACCTGGCAGAAAAGGCTTATCATGGTATCCTCAGGGGATTCCAGTTAAAACCCAAGCTAAGTTATAGGAACTGTTTAGACAGAGCAACAGTTTAGCAGCTCAGGCTTCTCTCAAGAGCACTATGCTATAAGCTATAATATTATTCAATCAAAGCCATATTAACTTGTTATCTCATTCTGGCAGAAGGGACAGTCAGTTTTCCTAAGTGAAATTCAGTTATGCTTTTTTTTTTTTTTTTCAATTTTGCAGCTGAGGGCAGATTTGTGTGCAGAGGCCAGAGGAGCTGGGCTGAATGACCATTACCAAAGAGAAAGGGAAGACAATTCCAAAAGCAGCCAAACAACATAATTCCTGTCTGATTTCCTTGCTCTTCAGTTCTACTGATGTTTCCTCTGAGTTTTTCCAGAATGGTGTCTTAACAGTTATTTTACTGATCAGTAATGAACATCAGAAGGATATGCATTAACATCCTTGCAAGCGATGTGTAGCATTTATCTTGTTCACACGCACACTGGCAGTGTCCTAATGAACTTTGAAAGGTTTCAAAGTGTCTGTACAAGTCGCCATATCTGTGAAGATTTATTATAGAATCCTAGAATGGTTGGAGTCATAAGGGACTTTAAAAATCATCTAGTTCCAACCCAATGCCATGGGCAGGGTCACCTGCCACTAAACCAGGTTGCTTAAAGCCCCATCCATCCTGGCCCTTCTCTGGGCAACCTGTTCCAGTGCCTCATCACTCTCACAGAAGAGAATTTCTTCCTAATATCTAATCTAAACCTACCCTCCTTAGTTTAAAGCCATCACTACTTGTCCTATCACTAAACACACTCGCGAAAAGTACTTCTCTGGCTTTCTTGTGAAGCCCCCTTTAGGTACTGGAAGGCTGCTTTAAAGTCTTCACAGAGCCTTCTCTTCTTCAGGCTGAACAACCCCAACTCTTTCAGCCTTTCCTCATAGAAAAAGTGCCTCCTTCTAGTCATCTTTGTGACCCTCCTCTGGACTCACTGCAGCAGGTCCATTTACTTCTTAAGTTGGGGACCCCAGAGCTGGATGCAGTACTCCAAGTCAGATCTCACCAGAGCGAAGTAGAGGGAGAAAGTCACTTCCTTCAAGGTGAAAATTTACCCAAGGTACTAATTTACCCAATTAGTATTCATTCTGATCAGTCATACGTGTCATGTGGTTTAGTGTTTAAATTATAACACTTAAAAATAAGACATTTCAACAGATAAAAATGAGCAGCTTCAACTTGAAAGAGTGTAGAGAAAATTTCTTCACAAGTAAACAAAAAGAATTCTACAACATGAATAACATATTCACAACACTGAACAAGCTCTTTTCAGGAATGGGGTTTTTAGCCCCCAAAAGTGAGAATAGAGTTTGCCAGCTTCTCACAGCACTGAATAGGACTCATCCAGGATTCATCTGGGTAAGCTCTATGAAGGCCCCGTAATGGGAGGCCAGGCTGCTGAGTGCTCACCCAGAATAAGCAGAAGTAGAGCATTGTAACCGTGACTTTCATAAAGAACTTCCTATGGTTGACTGGTTGGCAATGAAAAGAAAAACAGAAGTCATATCAAGTTATAAAGTTTGAGACAAACATTAAAGAAATGCATGTAAGAGCCCCCCTTGCAATGCTGCTTGGCTTGTGCAGAATTCCGGCTTGTTCTGGAGTGTATGGGACAGCACAGCAGAGGAGGAAAGCCGAAACCTGAACTCCAGGCAGTTTCCCTTTTTGCCTCCAAGTGAATATAATTTGTTCATAGATTTATTATGAGAAGGATGTTGTTAAGATGTCAAACCAGACATGGCTAAAAACTTGTTTTGGTTTCTTTTTTTTGTCCTTTCCATACTATCACATTGCAGACAGTAAAGATTAAATAAAGATATCACATACACATCTAATGCTTTAAGTAGATTACTCTATATTTGTATTTTGCTCATAATCTTTATCCCAAATTAGAGTTCTCCAGAGGTCATCCCTCATTTATACTGACTTTAAAAAGGAATTTTAGTAGCCTCAGTCCAATGCCCCTGAATAGTGACAGTTAACAACAGCAGTATTTTCTTTAGTCAGCCTCCGAGGAGGAGGAGGCGGCTGGGCTGTTCACCGCAGCGTTCCCGCTGTTATTTGGGATCTTTCCCGCTCCGCCCCGCGCGGTGCGGGGCCGGGGCGAGGGGCCGCTCCGCCGCCGCTCCGGGCTCCCCCTGGTGGCGGGGCGGCCCCTCGCCGCACCCCGGGCGCCCCGGAGAAAGGCAGAGACGCGGCTCACCAGATAAATCATTAAATCCCCCGCTCTAACCCGCGGCCCCGGAGGGCGGGGCGGGGGCGGGGCGGTCGGGGCCAGCCCCGGCGCTGCCCCTGACCCTGACCCTGCCGGGCCCGGGCAGGCGGGCGGGGCGGAGGTGGGGCGGCCCGGCACGGCCCCGGCGGGCGGAGCGGAGCGGGCGCTCCGGAAGAGGGAAGGAGGGGAGCGGCGTCGGATCGGGCGGTGTTGGGATCGGGATGGCAGCGCGAGGGTCTGCTGGGGATGCCGCGCTCCGCCGCGCGGCCGAGCAGTGGTTGCTGTGGGATAAGGTAAAGGGCGACGGGCGCTTCCCTCCCCCTCGGGGGCGGCGGTGGGGGCTCAGGCTGGAAAAGGGTCGGGAGGCACTCCGGGGTGACTCTCGGCTGTTGCAGTGTGCCAGTGCTGTGTGCGGTCAAGGCACTTGTTGGCTCCTTTCGCTCTGCCCTCAGAGCTCTCTGACCGAGGGGTGCTCTCCCTCCACAGCTCCCACCCCGCAGCGAGAGCCGCGGTGGGGCCGGCGCAGGTCGGGATGCGGGGCCGGCGCAGGTCGGGATGCGGGGCCGGCGCAGGTCGGGATGCGGGGCCGGCCCCGCGGCTCCGTCACCTGCGGCAGCAGCTCCGCTTCCATTTGGAAACCCTCTCAGCTGGTTTTTCAGTTTCGTCCCTCTGACTGGCTGTATTGAATGTCTTTTTCGAAAGGGCCTGTGTTGATCCGAACCGCTTGTATTGCAGGGGCAGCTGATAGACTTAAAATTATAAAAGGCCAACAGACATTGCAGTGTTGTCTATCTCTGTGTTAAAAACCTCCTGGTACGTCCAAATTTTTGTCAGTTAAAAAGGTTGTTCCCAAAAAACATGTGGGCTTGCTTCAGAAGCACTAGGAAATGCAGAATTTGTCCATCCTCTTTTTTTCAGGTGTTACCCAGCGCTTAGTGATTCTGACTGTTAATGAAATAACTCCTGAATCTTCAATATTGTCTGGTTTCATATTTTTTCTCCCTTTTTTCTACTATTGCTTGGGAATACTTTAGCATGTGTTATTTCCCTTTTGGTGAGACTTATCTTTGACTTCAGTTTTGGTCTTGACAGCACTATATGCAGAAGTAAAATAATTTCTCTTTTCCACATATCTAAAGGAATGTCTTGCCACAGTGGTGTTCTGGAAATGCTCATGTAGTTGCTTGCTGCTGCAGTTCCCACTCAGATGCAGGCCTCTATTGGCCTGTTCAGTTTGCATCTTTTATGGTCCTATTCATAAACTTTGTTATTTTGGCTGTATTGGATTCCACATTGTACAATGCTCCAGAGCTTTGTGCAGTTCACATACCTGTTTGGTAAGGCATCTTCTGATTATTTCAAGATTATCAGTGAAAACATATAATAATTCTTTATTTAGTATTCTTTATAGGTTCTAAAGGACATCATTAGAAGTACCTCAGGCTTGTTGTGATTCCTCATTAAAGATCACTCGACTGTTTAAGTGATCAGTTAGCCAGCTCCAGTTTTACTGATGATAGTGCTGTGCCAAACTAGTCCTCCTTTCAGAATGGCTAATGTATCATGTCAAATGACAATAAGTTTTTGTGTCTTTTTTCCTCCTAATTTAATTTGATTTTGAGAAAACAGTTGGTTTCAAAGGGCCTCCTATTTGCATAACTTCCCTGACTCACACTAGGTATATTTCTAACTTCTGTGTAATAATTTAATTTCCAACTGGTTATTCTGAGTATTTTGTTAAGCCCTCTGGAAATCTAATGCAGTGTCCATTATAGCATCTTTACTTTTGAAAGGTTAGCCCTTTGTTAACACTTCCATCTTTGACTCAGTAATAATTGACCCATGTACAATAGCCAATGCTGATTGCTCAAAAATGATGAGGTATTTTAATTTCTCAGGGACTTGTTACGTGTTTGTATTGAGCAACAGAAGAATCAGGCATAACCCTTGTCCATTTACTCTGATATAAAAAAAGATTCGTTTTTGACATGCAGAGATAGGTTAATATTTAATGATGATAAGCAACATGTTTCTTACAAAATAATAGTTTGCGAGAGTGTGCCCTTATGGCTGATGGCAGTCCTGCTGACCTAAGAGGAAGTTTCTACCTAGATGATAATTACTGTGCTTGTTTCCAGGCTGTTTTCATTACTGTATTCATTACATTTGTAGCATATTGTTCATTTTTTCTATTACCAATCATAAAATTATGAATAGAAGGTAGTTTCTGGTTTTAGTAAATATAAAATCTGTTTAGTCAGAAGTTTTCCCTCTACTCTAACACCTAATGGGGACTCCTGTACTGATGATACCTCTTTGGGCTTTCCTGTAGTGTAGATTAAAGTAAATAACTCGAGTGTTACCAGGTGATGTTCAAGCTAATTGCATTAGTGGATATTAACTCGGTATTAAATCACCTCCTACTGTATCACAGAAATTGGTATTCCTATACTCACATCTGGTGTAATCTCAGAGTAGAAAAAGTGTAATCAGAGAGAACCAGTAAGAAAGGAGAAACCCAGCACTTCAGATACAATTTGATCCTTCTTTAGTAGAGATGCTGTGAAGAGTTTGTTTAAGCAGAAGAAAAAGTCAAAACTAAGTTTATATTTTTACTTAGCTGTATATGATGGCATCATAACACTCTTCAAAAAAAATAGGCATATTCTTAGGAGAATATAGCCATAAACAATCATAACAGTAACTCTGGAAAAATCCTTCTGCTATATTGAATAGACTTGGGCTGGGTTTTTACCGTGACTTGGTGGAGGGTGAAGGCAGGGAGGGGGAAACAACCCAAACAACTAAATTAATGCAATCAAGTTTTCTCTAGCAAATGATATGGACTGAAACTCGTAAGACTCAGGCAGGCACCTGGACATGTACAATCATTTACCAGACTTAAAAAACTGGAGGACTCACTAGTTTCACTGTAGATACCAAACCTGTGAAATTCCTCTAATAACAACAAACAAACCCCTCCTTGGCTGTGAGGGCTGCAGGATATCCCTCTGTATTGGCATTGCAACTTTTAGTCTGTCAAACATCTATACAAATGTGTGCAGAGATGCTCATTTCAATGCGAAGAGATGACTTGTGTGCACAAACCTCATGCAGGGGAATAAAAAGGTGACTAGGCAGTGTACAAAGCCTGGTGCAAACTGTGTCATTCAGCCTTACCTATGAGACACAGGCCTGATGTTGCAGCAAAAAGTTGAGGTCAACTTGTAAACAGCCTACACTTAGAATGGTTATGCTGCCCTATATAATAACATAGAATTATATTTCCTCTTATAGAATATAATTACTCAGTAATAATAATTATGTTGAGTCTTCTACAAGGAGGTTGTCACTTAAAACATTCTTGGACTGGTAAACTGGTAATTCTTAAACTGGAAATCAGTAATTCTGGGCTACCTAATTGCTTATTACACTCAAGAAACTGGATTTTTTTTTTTATTATAATTCTTTAGCTTATTCTGCATTAAGTAGTTTGCTCATTAGCACCAAAGGCTCTTTAGCTTTTTAAGTATTTATTTAAACTATGTTGTTTGTCCTGTAGCAGGGGTGCGCAGGTCAGTGATTAGAACATCCTGACTCAGGTCTCAGTTTGATGTGAAGAATGCTTACACCTTTATATGCAAGCTCACTTACATGGCTACTACTGTGTGTGTTCCGCAGTATTTTCTGAAGCTGCAGAAAACAGAAGTTTCTGCATTTAGATTTTTTTTTCTTTATGCCTAGGATAATATGCCTTCCCTTGCTGTAAGTGTACCTAGGTCATCCAGGAAATTGTAAAGTCTGTGACTTTTATGAGACCGTTTGATTGCCTAGAAATCAAAGCTTGTGTTCCTTTGGAAATTATAATCTTTGTATTCCAGTGTTAAGTGTGTGTACTCATGCAGTGAGTGACCTGCCTCCTCTCCAGATAACCCTTTTGCCAGGAGTGTGCCACTGTCCCCTTGGCTCATCAGTTCTCAAGAAATCAAATACTGAACTTCACAAATCTCATGTTATTAAGATTGAGAAGTTGGAGCATACAGGACTTTACTAATTCCCTAAGTCTGGAAACAAAGAGAGTTGGTAGCAGTATAGATTATGTAGAAGCAATATACCAAGAAAAGCAGTGAAAGTTAGAAACTCCTCACTGTTCACAAGCTGTCTGACAAAGCCCTTTTGTTGCCACTGTGGAGTAATTTTGTTTATGAGCTTAGCTGTAGTTGCTAGGCTTTCATCCCAAGCATTACCTGCAAATATGTTGGAAATTTTCATCTTTATCTCCTGACCAGTCTGCATAGTTTTGCTGCTGCCCCTGGTGTTTGCCAGTCTTGGAACAAGATTATGATTTTATTTTTTTAAACTCTACATATAGTGCTATGGAAGTAACAAATATTTCGTAATAATCAGATTAACTTTCTTAAATGTTTAGAAGAGTTCTTGTGTTGTGACGACAAAAATTTTCAGAATTGTAAAAGTGCGCTTTTTTTGTTTGTTTTGTTTTTAAAAGCAGAAAACATTAAAACAGACATCTTGGAAATCTTTTAACATCCCAAAATGTTTTATATATATATATATATATGTATATACTGCTGTCAAGGCAGCATGTTCACTAAAGGAGATAAATCTATAATAAGTAATAGTTGAGGTTGTACTGATTTAAAATTAAGAAGACGTAGCAGGAGTTCTGGTATTCTTGAGGTGGTGTGCCATGTTTTGATACTGAAATAACCCCATACAGACACTGGGACAGAAAGGACAGAAAGCCAGTTCTGTTAAGACAGACAAACAAAACCTTTTTTAGAATATATGAATTTTGTATCTACAGAATCCAAAAACTTACGCAATCGTGAAGCAATTGCTTGCAGAAGGAAATGCTGAAGAACTGCAGAAATACTTCGGCTCACGAATGGAGTTTGGCACAGCAGGGCTCAGAGCTGCCATGGGAGCAGGGATTTCCCACATGAACGACTTGACTATTATCCAGACAACCCAGGTATTGTGTTCAGCACTTTATCTCACTTACCTGGTTGTATATATGAATGGAAGAGCTCTCATTAATAGCAAGCAAAACCAGTATTGTACTATTCTATTTTTAGAGTTTCTTACTCTAAATACAAGTATTTATTTGTACAAGTTTTTTACTGTTCTTCTAGTTTTCAGAAGTAATTTAATTGAAAATTATTAGGTGAATGCTGCTTCCTGAAAACGAGCAGAGAGATGCTATAAAATCATTAAAAGTTATTTTTCATATTTAATTTGCAATTTAATTTATACATGGCTGTAGTTAAGCTCAAGTGTAACAGTACTGATGTAACAACTACAAAAAAACCCAAAGGTAACCAAAATTTGGTGAAGCTTTCTGTGTGTTGGACATAAATTTACCTAAAGGCAGTGAAGCTGTATATATGTACATAGATCCTAAAGTAGATCTACTTGGGAAGAGCTTAAAAAACCCCAGAACCTGAAATTACTGCAGCCTGATGTGGTGGTATATCATGTCCTAAACAGGTGTCATTATTACGAGTGAGATTTGGTTAAAAAATGGAAACATTGGCCCACTGTTCTCTTCTTCATGTGAGACTTAAGACAGATAAATCACTTTTCAAAATTTGCAATTCAGACTAATCATGTTGTCTGTTCCTTTTTGGAGCTAGTTCTGATATTTTGAAAAGTACTTTAATGCTGTCTAGATTTGCAATATTGATTTGAAGGTTTCTGATATTTCTTGGTGTTTATTGGTCCTGGACAAGCTAAATCCCAGAGCAGTTCAGTGAGATGCTGTGTGCACTCACCTTTCTAAGACATCAGCATCTTAGCAATCATCTTAATGCAATGATAAATTAAATATTATGATTGGGTTAATGAGGTGGATTTGATGTTGTTTTCAGGGATTTTGCAGATACCTTGAGAAGAATTTCAGTGACCTGAAAAAGAGAGGAGTTGTGATTGGGTTTGATGCTCGTGCTCATCTTTCCAGCGGAGGTAGTAGCAAAAGGTACTTTTCAGGTTTTAAAGTATTTTGTAGATGCCTTATGTGATCCATTATGGTTTTATATCTACTCCACCTGTATTTTCTTTCTGTAGAGTGAGTGAAGGTATTTAGAGTATTCTGGTAATGCCAAAGCAGTCCTTAGAGTTAGTTGTGCTTTGTCTGTTGAGAACAGTGAGGGAACACATTTAAATATGGTCTGTATAATAATTGAGATATATTTGATGTGTAGTTTTGTTTGTTGTTGGGTTTTGGAATTTTTAATTGAGTGGGGGTGGGAGGAAAAGCTGTGAATTCTAGGTCACTAATTGGTGAGAAAATGAATATATTCCCTAGGCATCTTTTCTTCCTATTTAGGTTTGCAAGACTTGCTGCCAATACCTTCATCAGTCAAGGAGTTCCAGTTTATCTGTTCTCTGATATAATACCAACTCCCTTTGTGGTAGGTTTTTCTATTGTATCTTTTTATATACTGTATCCTTTTTATATACACACAAATTTTGTCAGATAGTTTGCATTACTTACATTAAGAATAACTAGATAAACCACTTTTTACTTTTTAAGCTCTTCCTGCAGTTAGTCTTGTGCTTATTTAGCTATGTTTAGTTTACAACATCCATAGCAAGAAAAGGGAGAATGTGGAATGTCAGTGACAGTGGGATGCATTTCTATTCATTCCTGCTTTCAGGCAGACTTGTCTTGTAGGAGGCATCTCATTGTTTCTAGATTGCTGTGGAGTCTGAAGTCTGAAACATACGCGCAAATTTAGTTTTGTGATAGTTGTAGATTTAGGGTTAAATTCTTCATAATGCAGTTTAAAGCAGTGTTGCAAGAACTGCAGTTGATTGCATTTCACTATTGAATAAAGAGCCAGGAGTAAACATACATTGAACCTGTGGTCACAAATAAGGCTTTATTTTTAATTCACTCCATCTGTTTTGGGCTAATTTGTACAAGCTCTCTCCAAAGATTCTCTTCTGAACAATGATGGAGTTAGTTGCTTCACAGACTGCTCTCAGAAGACAGTACAGATGAGACTGCTTGAGTTGTAGTTCTCTGCCCCCCATGGACTTTTGTCATTACCCCAACACATTTGGCACCCTGTAAGACTTTGGATACCTCAGGTCATTTTACAGTAGGCAACACATGCATTTGGCTTCCTTCTATAAATATGCTGCTCTAGAGATTCACAAAGCATCTGAAACAATACTAAGAACATACAAATGGAAAAATGCACAAGAAAAAGCATGGACTAAAGTTGTGCCACATGGGGTTGTACTACCCAGCTTCTGCTTTAGGAAGTCAGTGTGTAGGAATCACATCCTGGTTTTCTTTTCGTTCAGCAGTATGGAAGTATTGTGTATGCATGAGAATAAATAATATATAATATGTTGCACATTCCACTCCAGATATCTTTCTCTTTTTACAGCCATATACAGTAACTCATCTGAAGCTTTGTGCTGGAATTATGGTTACAGCTTCCCATAATCCAAAACAAGACAATGGTTACAAGGTATCCCTATGTGATCTGCTTTCTGGCTCTTTTCAAACCTTTTTTAACCACGTAGAGAGACTAATGCTATTGCATATAGTTCCTATCATGGTATAGACGAAATTAATTGCTATTCTGATTTCTTCTAAGTATAAGTATTTAAAGCATATTATACTAATACCATAATTAAAATCTTTGCTCTAGAAACCATTGCATACTTTGGAACACTTTAAAATATTGGCTTCTTTTCAAAAGCATTAATTACTTCTCTAGTTCATGAATTTAAAAGGTCTCCTTAGTTTTACAAATGCAGAAAATTCAAAATATATAAAGTCTAATGAGTTGCTTGTGCAAAACATTTTAAAGAAATTCCATTAATTTTTTGTAGCATATTTTTCTTTTGCTAAGTGATACAGTTATTGGTGTAAGTTTTTTCTATGAAAGAAATCTGCTTTCCACTGAAAAAAAAAATATTTGAATTAGCTGTCCACCAATCATTCCATGGCTGGGCTAGTCATAGACAAACTGGTTCCAAAACACAAACATGGCATTTTTTTCAATAAATGACTTGGTTTGGATTTCATTATGGATCTTGATATCTTTAGATAAAATAAACCAGCTATTTTTTATAGAACAAACATGGGATGGGAGAAGAAACACTGAGAATATGAACAGGAGAATACTCTGGGTATACCTAAGCCTAATTTAGTGTAAGACTCTACTGAATGCATTGCACCTTAACCAACAAAAAAAGTAACAAAACTATCTTATTAATGATCAAATACTCACTCTATTTTTTATTTAGGTTTACTGGGAAAATGGTGCTCAGATCATTTCCCCTCATGACAAGGGAATTTCTCAGGCTATTGAGGAGAACCAAGAGCCATGGCCTCAGGCTTGGGATGACAAACTGATTGACAGCAGCCCGCTACTTCATGATCCTTATGCCATGGTCAATAAGGAGTACTTCAAAGACATACAGAAACAGTGCTTTTACAGGTGACTGGTGTTAATTCCTTTAAATATACAGGGTATTCCATGTAGTTTTCCAGGGCAGTTTAAACTGGTGGAAATGAGGGTGGCCATGATCCTGCCATAACCCAGTTCTGCCTGTGCCTTCTCATAATGTTTTGTGGTAGCACTGGCAGCTGTGGTGCTGTAGCAAGCCAGTGCCATCTGCTGGCCTGGCAGAAGTCTAACCCAGCAAAGTGAGTGAAAAGAACCAAAGTCAGAATTACCAGAGTGCTGGGGCAGTGAGAGAAATTGCACCGCTTTTTCAGAATTGGAATTAAGTGTCTCCTGGGATATAGAATACTGAGTAGTATCTGTTCCTGAACACAGTCAGTTTTGTGCTGAACATTCTTCCATATCCAAGTTTACTGTTAACCTGTTTTATTTCAGGAATATAAACAAGGAAACAAACCTGAAATTTGTTCATACTTCTGTGCATGGTGTGGGTCATAAATTTGTGCAGTTGGCCTTCAAGGCATTTGACCTTAGCCCTCCTTTTGCTGTTCCGGAGCAGAAAGATCCGGATCCAGACTTTCCCACAGTGAAGTATCCAAATCCTGAAGAAGGCAAAGGTGTTCTGGTAAATAGATTTTTTTTCTTTTTTTGAAGTATTTGCAATGTCTTTTAATATCTTTCCTTTTTGCCTGAAGTCACAGCTATAGATATTGTTTGAAGGTTCTATTTTGTTTCTGTTTTCATAGCCTTACATTTAGGGAAGAGTTAGCTGGTATCCTTTCGCTGATACAACAATTTGAACCAGTCAGGTAGTAATTAGCTATAACTTTCAACTGCTTTGTTCTGTACTCTAACAGAATGGGCAGCATCTGCACATAGAACAAAGTGATAATTAATTTTTAAAAAAATGAAATAGTAGAAAAATCTTCTCAGTTGGTTTTGAAAGTTTGTACAATTTAAATCTGAAATACAAGGACTAATTTCTGACACAACACCAGGAGGGGGCAGAAGAAGTCCTGGCAGGTGGTTAGAATTCCTGCTACTATTTCTGCTGCACTTTGTTATTGAAGGATCCCATTGAATCTAAGTAGCTTTTAGTTGAAGCTACAGAATTGGAATCATAAAGGTAAAGTTAAATGTCTTGATTGTGTTCTACTCCTGCAAGGCTAGAATTTTTTAGGTTTTTTGAGAGACATATAATGATTTTGGATGTTTGAGATAAAATAAATTGGGAAAATTATTTAAAACCTATAACAAAAGTGAAAATATTCTTTGGGAATATTAATGCTCATCTGGTCTTGCTTGCCACTTTTCCAGACATTGTCTTTTGCTTTGGCTGAAAAAGATGGGGCAAGAATCATTTTAGCAAATGATCCTGATGCTGATCGACTTGCAGTGGCAGAGAAACAAGAGAGGTATGGTAATAAAGAAATGCAAGCCATTCACATTTTTTACTTAAAGGCTAGGCTCATTTGGAGAATTCTTGCTACCTGTATTGCAAAGGAAGAATAGTGACAGTAGTAATTTCTGGACTGAAAAAACCAGAAATGTGAGAAGACCATATGAAGCAGAGCACAATGGGGGCAGGACATGAAATAATGATTAATACTAGACACTGTGCAGAAGCCTGAATAAATACTTGACACTTGCTGTACTTAAGGCATGCACAGAAGTATGTGAATTGTTGTGATTGTGCTGTATCTTTTTAAAGGTAGGTTTTCAGTTAGAACTTTTTCACATAAGACTAATGAACGTTCTTTCATACTATGTTTATTAAATAATAATTTGGATATTCAGGAGAATCTTTATAGTTCCCTTATAATCTCTGTTCTTTAGTATGAGTTCCTTCTTTCTCAAATACTGTTAAACCAGACACTTCACTAATCATTAGATGATTTATGCCTCTATTGCTCAGCTCCCCACTTCTTTGCATAATATTACGTACCTGAATTTCACCTTAAGGTTTGTCACTGTTTAGTACTTCTCAGTGTAGTTATTTGTACTCTACTCTTCAAGAACCAACTGTACACGGATTATTTATCTGTGTATACCCTGTCAAGAATGGGTTCACAAAAGGCAAACTTGCTTAATCAGAGGCTTATAATGAATTTTTCATATTCATGGAATGTAATTTATAGTTCTGACTCAATATGGCCATCCCCTTATTTCATGCCCTCCTGATATCCTGTACTTTTACAATGGTTTGTAGTTCTGTATAGTGGTTATATTTGATGAATGAGAACAAGCTTAAGTTCTGGACTTGGTATAATTTCTACCAATAGTGGTGTTTCTCCTGTATCTACCTTGGTAAAGCAAAACTAATCTGAGCAGTTAGAAACCATAAATCTTTAATAAAAGTAAGCTTCAAGGCTTCCAGCTCAGAGAGGAGCAGAAAAAAAATCTTTTGCTAGGCCAGAAGCAGAAACAGTATATATAAATTCCCTGTGCATAAGAGCCAGATGAGAGATATAAAATTATGGCAACAGTCTTTGGTACCCAAGGGACGAGATGGGCACCTGCTAGATGTCCTCAGTGATTGTGGATGATGCAAGCAGTTGAATCTGTATCAGTTAGACAAATTCCAAAACCCATTAAAAGGAAGTAGTGCAAGTAGCTGTTTTGCTTACCAGATAATGTCTTTCTGTTTTGTAGCAGCTTCAAAGATGGCAGTGTTTTCTTTGGGGTTTTGAGGTACTTTTAAACTTCTTAACCTCTCACCATGAACTAAGGAGGCTTCTCTGTCTTTAGAAGAAGAATGATCTGGGTGGCACTTTCTGCAGTATCTTGGGCAGTGTTAGCTGGAATATCCTTATTTCAATTGTTGTGGTCTGTGCCAGCATCAGCTGGCAATTCAGCACTGAGGAAAAGGCATAAAATGCTTCAGTTTATGCTAGTTATGATGGGTTAAAGCAAGAATGCAAAATCTCTCCTGATTTTCATCTAAAAACTTAGAGCTATCAGAATATTGAAGAGAGGGGTGTTAGTTTATCATATTTATCCCCAGTGAGAGCATGGTGCTCTCATTCTCCTACCTATGTGCTCGTTGTTTAGTCTTAGTTGTCTCCTAACTTTCAGTCCTGCGTCCTCTCAGACTCCTGCTGTAGCTGTTCATACACTAATCAAATATTAATATAGGCTTCTACAGTATCTGTACTTCTTCTTTGACAGAAACTCCTGCTAGAGCACACTCTCTCAGCACTCTTACACTAAGTTGCCGCTGTGCATTGCTTTGTGCATGTTGGCATCAATAAATGCAGGAGACTGAGTCTACTTCTCTTTCACAACAGGTACTGTTTCTGTAGGTCTTGATTTTGTCTGTTTGGTAGTGTCTTTGTCCCCTTTTATGACTGAGAATTTTTGGACAATTTTTGCATTTGTCTTTCCCTTTTTTCTTGAGTTTTTTTTTATGTTCTAGCAACACATCCATATTAATCTTTTTTTACCCATTTGAATTTCTTTTTTTCCAATCTTCTCAATGACTAATTAACATATTTGGGATTAAGTAAAAAGTATTTGTCACGGGGTCAACTAAAATACTGACTTACTTGAGAATTGTATTTTTGTATCTTTGTGCTTGTCTTAGTCACTAATTTATAATTTTTCTGCTGAATATTTTTGTTTTACTTATAACATGCTGGAAATATCAGTGTTTCATCTTTGGGTAAGCTCAAAAGTTTGTACATATGATGAAGGAAGGTAACCATTTCAGAATGTTTGGGGGGGAGGGAGGAATTTTTTTGCTTGTTCACAATGAACATACAATATCTTATTATTGTTTCTTGGAATTCAGAGGCAGTGGGTTATTTGTTAATATTGATGTGTAGAAGAACCAATTTTTTTCCCCTCGGTGTTATCCTTTGAAATCATGTACTTTTTTTTTTTTTTTTTTCCTCTCTAGTGGTGAATGGAAAGTGTTTTCTGGAAATGAGCTGGGAGCTCTTTTAGGCTGGTGGATCTTCACGTGCTGGAAAAATAACAGTAGAGATACTCGTGCCATTAAAGATGTCTACATGTTATCCAGTACTGTTTCTTCCAAAATTCTGAGAGCAATTGCATTAAAGGAAGGTTTTCACTTTGAGGTAAGCAACATATTACATATTATTTCATGTTCTTTAATTTGCTTTCTTACATAGTGTCACATCTTTTTAAAGCATTGCTTTTCTTTTTAATGCCTTCTATTTCTCCTCACTGCTGCAGGAAACGCTGACAGGTTTCAAGTGGATGGGCAACCGTGCCAAACAGCTCATGGACCAGGGAAAAGCTGTTCTTTTTGCCTTTGAAGAGGCTATAGGTAAGAAACAGAATATTATGTTTTCATGTCCTGCAAAATGGTGAAAGTAGAACTACTACTGCTGGTTTTAATCTGTTATATCTCTACTTAGCACAAAGTTTCATGTGAGTTAGGTGTATGTATCTTCAGTAGCATGACTATGTAGACTTGGACTGCAAATTCTGCATAAGCTATTTAAAAAAAGAAACAAATGCATTTTTCAGACTGGAAGTTCTTTGTTTACCTGACAGTTTTAAGCTAAGTTTAAATGTGAATAAAGTAAAAATTCCCTTAAATTATATTTGTAAACTGGAAAGCCATGAATGAAAGCCATGAACAAAAGCTATGAATTTGTGAGCAGGAAATTGTAAAGCTATTTCTTAAGTATCTCAATACCTGAACACCAGAGAAAATGTGACTAATGTCACAGATAATTATCAGTGTTACCTTATGGTGCCATGTAAGGTAATCACATTTGAGACAAAGTACTTGCATTGTTCCTGCAGTGTAGCATTGCTCTTTCAGGAGAGCTCCACAAGTACTTGGGAGCATCTGGCACTGATATGATGCAAACATCTGTCTTGAAATTCCATTATATACCTTGCTTGTCAAAATTAACACTGAATAGAAGATAAAATTTTTCTATTTTTGGTTTAACTCTAAAATGTCTGTACTCTGGTAATGTGCATTTGTCCTTTAAAAAAATGTTGGTTTGATTAACCACACCACACCCCCCTCATTTTATCTTATTTTATTTTAAGTTTGTGTCAAAATATGTCAAAACATTATCTATAATGTTCATAATGTTCTTTGTTTATATTAGGGTATATGTGCTGTCCTGCTGTTCTGGACAAAGATGGTGTCAGTGCTGCCGTTATAACTGCGGAGATGGCTAGCTTTTTGGCAACCAGGAATTTGTCTTTGACTCAGCAGCTGAAAGCCGTCTATGATGAGTGAGTTCAATTATAATTGTTTAATCTTCAGATTTCTCCATTTCACATGCTGGAGTTCATAGGGACTCAGTAGCACCCTCTAGTATATGAAGAATTAAAATGTGGGTTATTGTATTATTAACACAATTCTGTGCTAATAGTAGTCTTCCAGAAAATACTCCTGCCTCATGGGCATGAATATGTTTATGGCTTTGTTTTGTGTCATTTTTAAGGTATGTTAAAAATAATAATACTCTCTAACTATTTCCTTATTAGTTAATGAGACTTTTGGCTTGTTTTTATTTGATTGTCTGAAAGGTTTTTCCATTTTGGGATATTCTGTGTCTTTTTACAGAAGATTGGGCAGGTTTTTGGCCAGCAGTATTGCTGTGTTGTAGAGATCACAGTACTTCTTGCTGCTTAAATGAGCCAGATGCACAAAAAAGTGGATGGCAGAGTGGGTCTAAGTAGCTCTGACATATTTATGCTACTCATAGAAGCCAGCTTGCTTTTGTCCTTACAGGGCTACTTGTGATTAAATTAATTCTAGTTGGCTCTAAAGTTAGGCTTTTTGTGATATTATTCTGTCTATTTTGATGAATAGCTTATGTTGTTGGGGTTTGCTTCTGATTACTGAGATCTGAGCTGATTATTTAGAAATGCTGTGATTTGCTATAACTCTTGGCTATTTACAGTTGGGTATCCTCTCTGAGAGCCTTTAATATGAGGCACTGCTTTTCTTTTTTTCTTGTTTAATGTGTTAAAAAAATCAATAGCAAAGATGGCTACTGGCTTTCGTAGGGCAGGGAGTGGATTTTGTGGAGATTTTGAGTTGTTTTTATAAAGAAGGGAGCAGCACAGACTATCTGATACTGTCCACCTCTTCATGTCTCTCAGACACTAACAAATGAGCAGTGGAACCTGTGAAGAGACTGGTGGAAAACTCCAGCTTTGCTGCTGCTCGTTCTACCAATCCTTAGAGTTCTCTTTTGAATGCAGCACCAGCCGTGCTTGTTTGATCCACTCTTTAAAAAGCAATCAAGTGGCAATGACTTGCTTACTCTGCATAAATAAATTGTGGGGTTTATCAGCTATTGTCCATAGCAAAAGTTTAGGTGGGTTTAAGAAACGGGAATATAAAAGCATGGAAGGGGAATTCATGCCTAGAGCTGCAAATATAGCATCTGACAGGAGATTTCCCTTTATTACTAGCAGATGGAAGCTCATGTTCAAAGAATTATCCTTCTCTGGCTTGGGCTTTTTTATTATTTTATTATTATTTTTATTATTTTTTTATATTTATATATATTATTTATATTATTATTTTATTATATTTTTTAATATACTAATTCAGTAAAAACCTGCTTCAGGTTGCCCTTGGAATATTTAACTGGGTGGAATTGAGCTGTGCCACAGTGGTGCTGTGTACATAGCCACTGAAGAGGACTTTAAAAGTCAGAACTTCTTTAGCACAGAAGCAGTCTGTAAGATGTCACTGCACGGTCACTCTTTGTGGAAGAGCTGCAGATACAGGGAAGGATACAAATCTGCACTGTTAAATCAATTCTTGATAACTAGAACTGGAAGGAAGATTCTTGTTCTGTTTGGGGGATCATTTTCTGTGTGATCTTTGTGGCTAGTATGGAGTTGGCAGTTTTCTACTTCTTACTACTTTATTCATTGTCAGATTTGCTTTGTCAGTTGCTGTTGAAGCAGAAGAAACTCTACTCTGCATTTTGAAAATATGGAATGGGGATCTGCTCTCAAAGAAGTAAATACAGATCAGGAAAAGGACACAGTCCTAGTAAGCTTATCACTTTTCAGTTACAGGATAGGTTTTGTTAGTTCCCTTGCTGAATTCTCAAGACTGGTTTAACTACTATTAACCTTCAAAATATCCATTTAGATATAAACATGACCCTATTAAAGGAGTCTTTCAGGTCTCTAGAGTGAATGTCTGAATACTAACGAACAATTCTGCCCTTCAGATTTTCACTGGCATCAAGGTTCTTTATCAAGTCTTGACCTGTAACAAGAGCTCACTTAAACAACTAGTCCAGGCTTGTATGTTTTTCAACAACACGCTGTTTCGAAAAGTCAGTTTTAGCAGGTCATTTGTCTGTGATGCAGATTCTGCATCACTTGACTTGGCATCAAACGGGTAAGGTAAAGAGGAGTGTTCAGAACAGTTTGGTTTAGTTAGAAACACTTTATTGAAGTGTGATTGGAAAAAACAACCTAAAATTTGTTTTACTCAGGAAAGGTCAGCTGAAATCCAGTCAGAGAAGCTATTTAGATATAATCTCTTCCTATGGTTGTTCGAGCTCTTCAAGGCACTAATGATTTTTTTTTTTCTTCTGATTTTGCAGTAAACTTTCTCGATTTTAATCATTAAAGGGAAAAGGCATCTGCACAGAAGTTTCTTTAAAGTATGTAAAATAGGAGAGTCAAGCTGTTGAGGCCTTAAAACTGTAAGGGGGTGAACTGATGCTACAGTTGGGTGACCATGAGTATAGAGTCTTGCTTTATGGAAAGTTGTATAATGAGTTTGGTGCACAAATGCCAGAACAACATTGCTTCTTTAATTCACAAATATTATGTCTTCACAGATATGGCTTCCATATTACCAAAGCTTCATATTTCATCTGCCATGATCCTAAAGTTATTCAACAGCTTTTTGACAACCTTAGAAACTTCGATGGAAAAAACACATACCCAAAATCTTGCGGTAGATTTAAAGTTTCTGGAATAAGGGATCTAACTACTGGGTATGACAGCAGCCAGCCAGATCAAAAGGCTGTAAGTATCTTTCTAAATTACTTATAAATCATATGTGTATGTATGTACACATACATAAAAAATTCTACGGAGAAACACTCTAAACATTATGTTACATACTGAGTCATAAAATAACTTAGATTGGGGATGATTGTTTTGCCTTGGTGAGAGGAAATGCAGTGGGGGTGGTGTTGGGGTTTTTTGTTTAGTTTTGTGGTGGTTTTTCTCTCCAAGATGACAGCCTGTAAAGGGTGGTAGGAGGATCTTGCTGTCTTGCTACAGCAATTTTGCATTATCATATTGTGAGTGTACATTAAACTGTCTACTGAGATGTGGCTTTGAATCGCTTAGTTTTCCACAACCTCTGTTTCTTTTCCTCCTGGAAAATGCCATCACAGAGCAATTTCTATTCACAGTAAAAATGTTGACTAGACTTGAAATGAGCTACCTAGCAGAGATGTACTGCTACCATATTCTAGGTTGAGGACAAGGCTGTTGTTATGGTCTCATGACTACAATGATGAAGGACACAGAACTACACTTAATTTGAGTGATCTTTCTGTTATATGATGTGACATTAAGTCATGGGTTTATAAATAGTCTTTTTCCAAGCTTCTAAAATAAATATTCGTAATATTTCTAGATACTTCCTACTAGTAAAAGTAGCCAAATGATAACATTCACTTTTGCTAATGGAGGAGTGGCCACAATGAGAACCAGTGGAACAGAACCAAAGATCAAATACTATTCTGAACTTTGTGCACCTCCTGGAAACAGGTAAGGTCACTTACAGCAGTAAATTTGGTGTAATAGAGGCTGTGTGGATTTTTGGTATTGTTTTAGTGAAACAAGGGCTCTCCACAATCAAATACTATTACTAAAGTAATTATTTTAGTGAATTTGTTTGCATAAAGCTTCAACACTGCAAAATTTTTTGATGCATTCATGTTGTCACTGAAATTCCTTTGAACTCACTTTCGCATTCAGTAAAAATAGTATCACCCTCTTTTCACACACATGGTTGCCTTAAAATTATATAACCATATATAAAGTGTTCTAATATATTTCAAACCCTTTTATGTTTAGTAATTACAGCCTTGACTGATAGTCTTGGAATCATGTAGTTCTTAAAGATAAGTAATTATTAACTTAGATAATGAAAATAACACTTTCTCATAGAAGAAAATTCATCTAAAAATACTGTTACAGGTCTAAAATTTACACTTCTAATCATATACATTTAGCAATAGAATATCTCCTGAACTCCAATTGGCTGTTCTACTTTAGACTCTATTGCAGGTTTGTTCTCCATGGTGTTCACACACATCAGTTGGAAGCGAACACCAGTGTATTACCATAAGAGATCAAGTCTGTATACTTTTAGCATTAACAGAAAATATTTGTCTAAAACAGTGCAACAGATACAAAAATTCCTCAGACTGAAAATGTGCTTTTTAGCTTCTCCACTTGTGACACTGTTTTCCATGTTTGTGTGTTTGTTTTTTTCCCAGTGATGTTGAGCAGCTGAAGAAAGAACTAGATGAACTGGTCAACGCTCTTGAAAAACACTTCTTTCAACCAGAAAAAAATAAACTTCAACGAAAGACTGAGTAAAATAGCCAAGTTTAGTACCTTAATTGGTTATCGCAGCATTAGAAGTGCATTATTTAAGACTTTAAGGATTTTTAGGACCAAACGGCTGAGAACTCAGACTAAAAAGAATTCTGCTTTTATTAAGAGTTATTTTGGGTACTTTTGGATCTAGTATCTTATTTTGGAAGGAAAGTACCTTTACCCTTAAAGGACCAAAAACACCCAATCAGTTGAACTAAAAGATTTATGAACTAGAAGTTGACTGAAAATGTATTTCAATCAAAACTTGTTTTAATTAAATATTATAAGTAATATTCTAATTTCTGAAACACAGCCTGTTTTGTGGGGACTTTAATTTCTTTTGTGTGTATATAATCTGATAACACACTGCACCTCTGTGCAGGTTTAGATTTGCAAAGCAAGTTCTTTTGTTAACAGGAAGTCCTGAAAGCCTGTGGTGAGACCTTGAAAAACTTGGGGCAGATGTTTCAGAAGCAGTAATCCTTCTTGGGGATTTTGGCGCAAATAAACAAGAAACTCACAACAAATTTGCTGAATAAATATTTGCTGTGGACTATATACCATATCCGGGGCTAGATATACTAAGTGTACTAAACTTCCTTTTAATACCATAAACGTATTAAGATTGTATATCTACATACAGCATCCTTCTGTTGCCTCTGAACTAAGCATAATGATTTCAATGCATACCCCAGTTTTGGAGCCTGGCATACTGTTTGCCACCATGACTTGGTGCATAATTCTGCACGTCTAGTTTAGAGCAGAAGTTTCCATTTTATTGCATGCTTTCATCTGCACTTGCAGAGCCTAAAAGGGTTATTTGGAGGTTACCAGTTGACTTTAATACAGGGAGTTTCTGCGTTTTCAGTACTTGTTTTGGGTATCAGTGTAACATTTACATACTTTTTATACATGGAAAACTTCTAAGCTTTGTTATCCTTCCAGAAGTCAAGTTCTCTATCCTTGTTATTTTCCATACAACTTGAGGATTCCAGCAGTTGTGCAGCTGGGTACAGTGAGGCAACCTTTTTGAAGAAATATCTCAGCTTCATGGTGGGAGGGATGCATGTGCCATTCATATTCAACAATCACCTGTTTTCACCCTGTGTGCAGATGCAATTGGTTCTTCAAGGAGTAAGCAATTTTTATCTGGTGGCCGTGGGCTTTTTGGCTTCTGGGTAGTCAGTTACTGCAACCTGGTACCCGTCTGTCACTACCTGCCTGACACCTATGCTACTGAATGTCCATGCCTGTCTCTTATCACAATATCAGGTTGGGAGGAGGAGGGGGAGACACAGGCACATGGTCCCCAGAACAGAGTAAGGGGCCTTATTTCAAGGTACAGGCTACATGAGAAGTGGAAGGGTGAATGTTGAGCCTATACCTGAATTTCACTCTTAGTAGAGTTGAAAATGGTATTTGTAATTTAACTCACAGGCCACCCTTGCAAAACATGGTTTCCTGCCCTGCACTGCAGCTTGAGATTCAAAGCAAATGGCTCTCCACAAGCTCCCAAACCAGACTGCTTGCTGCCTAGTTGGATTGTGTTGGTCAGTGCTTGTTAAGACTACCTTTTTTGTGGTATACAGCCTCTGTGGGATCACTGAGGATGAAAGGTCTTGCATTTCTTTTGTTACAAAACATGATGAAGGCTGCTTTACTGGATTCACAGGGAAGGTCTGAAGACAGAGGATTATGGCTCCTTAATTCTTTTATGCATTTGTCTTAACATCTCTACAGGCCAGAAAGACATATTTATTTTACATCTGCCTCTACATGCCAAACCTGGATTTGGATTTTGCTAATGTTTCCCCACCCTAGGGAAGCCATCTGTGTTCAGTCTTGGTTATTCTGTCGAGGTGCTTTCCTCTGAAGGGGTGCAAGGAGTACTGGATGGCCTGGTCTATCCCTCAGGTTCCTCTGACAGGCTAGGTTTCTGCTGAGCTGTTGCTGTTATTTGTAGATCAACTACATGCATTAATTCCTACTTCTGTCCTGCCTGGAGATCTGCTAGGGTTGTCATCTCTCTGAGGAGCAGGCAGTTCCTGATAGTTCTGGGATGAATGGGTGACTGTCTGGTTGGTTCTGGTAACATTTTCACAGCAGGGCCATGATGATGATGAAGCTTCTGTTGTCACTGTCTTCTCTATTCTCCTTGTTTAGACCTTTTAGAGGTAACCTCTTCATCTCTCTCTCATCTTCCACCTAAATGATCTCCTAAACTGGTTATCTCTACCAGATACTAGTACAGCAAAACTGTAATTTATTGTCTTCAGGCTGAGAACCCATTTTTTTTTAAGTTATGTGGAAGATCTTACGGAGCAGGTGAATATGGTATAAGGCAAGATAGAAAGACCTTCATAACCATCCCAGAACAATCTATGAGAGATTGTGTGCTGGACACTGAATGGATGCATTTGGAGAACTCTGTAGTGTCTTAGAAGTCTGTCAGTGGGACCTGCAAGGGGGTGATGTATGCTGAGACATCCTTAAGATGGCTGTAGAGCATCCTCAGAAACAATACAGATGTGGTCAGGATGACAATATAATCTTTATCATTCTGTCTTCAGAGGGTCAAGGAATTTACTCACTCCACTCCCTGCTCTGTTCCAAACAGAAGTTCACAACTTTCAGACCACGAGAGGAGGAGGGACAAAAAAAACCCAAACCCACAGTGCTTTATCAAACTGCTTGAACAATTACAACAACCTACAGAATTACCAAATGAAAGTTGTTGTTACTAGAGTCTTTACTAGCATTGTCTTGCATCAGAGAAAGAGGATCTAGGACTGAAATAAAGAATTGAAACAAAGGCAGTAAGAGCCTTGTAAAGAGAGAAGTCAGTATTGCAAGTCAGAATAAGTGGTCTAATTCCTCCACCAAGCTGTTGTGTAAGATAAAAAAGCCCATTTATAAATTTTTAGTCCTAGGACAAATATTAAAAAAAACAGACAAATTTAATCTATGAAGAAGCAGCCTTGAACTGGGAGCAGAGGCACTAGTATTTTATTCAGAAATGGGAATAGTCCTGACTGGAATAAAGATGCTCATATTGACTGAGCTCAAATATAAGGAAATACCCAGCAACTCCTAGAGAAAGATGCATGACTAAGTTACCAAAAGCACATTAAATGAATCTGTTTTTTAATAACAGATGAAGACATATAATTTTACTGACAGTTGTAAACATTTGATCCTATAGAGGATTGTGCCTATGGGGCTAGGGGGCAAGACTGAGAAGAATTAGCACAGTACTTAAAACTCTGCCAAAAAAACCCAAAAATATACTAATGCTTTAAGAGTAGACTGACAGACTTCACTTGAAGGTTATTGATTTGTCTACTAGTCCCAGTTTCATCCTTGAATTTTATTTTATTCAGTAAACTTTATTACACAGTTTGGCTGGAAGGAAATAAATATATTTCACCTTCCTTAGTCCACAGAATCTTATGAAATAGTATTGTATAATACTCAAGTATTGAGTTGCAGAAGGATTTATTTGAGAATTTTGCTTTATATACAACAAATCATACTGCAATTCACTATAAAAGACTTATTATATAAGCAATTATTTTCATACTGTACAAGTATGTACTTAAATTTGTTAATTCACCTACAAAGTTTCTGCAAATAAAGTTTCCTACTCACTATTGCATTTCAAAGTTCCAGTGGTTGTGGGTTTTATTTTGACACATGACCAACAAGCAAATTCTAAATCCTTGATTAACAGTCTCTGTGAATAGCAACATTAAAATGATATTAAATTGACATTTGGTAACCACCAGCTTGAGTCTTTACAATGTAGTTTGGGGACATTTAGGATTCTGTGGCCGAAGACATCTGGATGCCATACATAAATCTAAAAATTAATTGTAAATAAAAATAATCACCAATGAAACTGTTCTCTGCCCACAGCTATAAAACTAATCAAAGATAATTAAGCTGAATTGCTTTCTTTCCCAGTACTTATTTGCACTATATAAGACTAACATTCATCAAGGATATTATTTCTGCTCAACTTCCAAGTGGAAGCCAACATTACTCTTTCATATAGCAAATGCCTGGTAACTGAAATGAGGACACACACCACCAGAACACTGTGCACAATGAGATGAGCCTATTAAACTCTCCAATTATATCTTAACACCCACCTAAATAAACTGTAATATAGATGATGACATAGCAACACCAGTTTCCAAACAAAAGGAAAAGCTTAAAATACTCATACAATCATGAGTAAATCATTTTCAAATGTATTTATGGGAATGAAGGGGAGATGGGATTAATCATGAAATCTGAAATGCTCAAAAATACAGAGACAGCAGCAGGCAGGATCTGTAATAGTAGCTTAACTCTTTCTTGACTCTCTTCTTATTATCAGTGTTAATAGAAAGCCTCTTGTCTACAAAGATAGTCACTAATTAATGTCACTGGCATGCATTCCTACACCATACACAGTAGGCAAACATGCTATAATAACAGTTATGCAAATTTTGTTTATGAAATATCAGGGACTATATATAAATAGCATGTGGAGATGCAATGTCATTGCATAAGAATTCAGAACTTCCTCCAGAGCTCACTTAAGTCAAGGCACTGCAAAACAATTAGTAGCATGCCCATAATAAGGTACTAAACAGATTTACGTGAAAGAAGTCACAATAAAAAAGACTTAGACTCTTCTATATAACAGCAATAGAAATTAATCATTTTGGGTTATCCAGAGGGAAAAGCACAGAGGCTTATAATGCAACTGAAGCACAATGTAAGTGCCTGCATTCAAATTTACAATCCAAAAATGTTACTGCTCAGCTGCTGCCCAACTATGGAGCAACTTGAACTCTGAAAGCATCTTGGGTGGAAACTTAAAACTTCCTGTTTGCCTCGTGGTACTCCCAGCTATCAAAAAGGAGAAGAAAGAAAGGATTTGTAATTGTAATGCTCTAGTGTTGACTTCTGTTGTTGTTCAAGGATTTTCCTAGCAGCAAGAAACAGTCTTGTAGGATCCACATCTGTTTCATTACCATCTTCTGAAAAGCAACAGGGAAGCAGTAAAAAATTTCTTCCTAAGATCATTGGTTGGTACTTTGGCAATGCATGAGCCTCAGCTGAAGTGCTGGAGCTGTCTGGGTGGGAATTACAGTTCACCTTCTGCTAGAATATGGTTACCAGAGCATGCAATGCTCAGACAGCAGACTTAAAATGAGCAATTGGGTACACTTGTCTCAGGCACTGAGATTGGTAGGTGGTAAGATAAGCTGAGGTGTCCTCAGCTGTGATGGTTTAAAAACTAAGACAGAGATTGTTTGCAATGAGATGGCACTCCTCTTCCCAAGGAATGTAAAGGATGTCACTGAAAAACAGGAGGCACTCATACCTATTCCTATGTCTGAAGAAGCAGCAGCAGCAAACTGTGAAATGAGTACAGAGAGGGAACTGCTGCTTGCATGCTTCAATTAATGGATCAGCAATACTATGAAAGTACTCCTAGCAGCCAAAGGCTGTGGAGATACAACGTGTATCTACATTTTGCAAGTAGGGGGATTTGCTTACATACCAAAATCTGAATTGTTTTTCATAATCTGGGGCAACACTGCGCTTGCATTTAACAGCTTGACTGTTCCCATCACTGAGAAGATTTCCTTTAGAAAGCTCTGATTCTACAAATGTGTACAGGCTTAAAAGTAAATAAAGCAGTGGTCTTACTGCCAAGAAGACTTGAAATTAATTGAGTGCAAAAGTGGTTTGCAGAAGGGCAATATAGGGTGCCTTAATCATCTGCACTTGCAGAGGAGTATAATTGGGTCTCCGGATCCACTCATTCCTTATCTTCTCTGGCAACTGAAAGACCAACTCTTACAGCGATTTTATACATTTGTAAGTGTGGCTTCTTGTGCATGGAAGGTGTGAACGTGACTCAGCGAAGGTGAGTTCGCAGAAGGCTGCCCTGCCAGGGCTGGGCCCCCACCCGAGCTGGGACTTGGCCACTCCAGAGTCCAGGAGCCGGGCAAGTCCCAGTTTTGCGAGCAAACTTTACTCGCAACTTCAGCGGTCCGCTCGGGCTCACTGTGACACGGTTTCCGCAGGAGATCCAGAGGCTGTGCCAGACACACGGGGCAGCGTCGCCGAAATGCTCCTCGAGATGGACAACACGGACCGGGAGAGAGGGCCCCAGCTGCCCATGGTGGTGACATGGGCGCCCGACTGTCGCCGGCTGCCCGTCGGCTCTGGCGGACGCCTGTCCCTCTCCGCCCTCCAGCCCGGGCCGGGACCCGCCGCCTGTTGCTATTTTCGCCCATGCTGGCGGGGCGAGGACGGAGGCGGGGAGTGGCACGCTGGGTGTGCAGCCCGGGTCGTCCCCGCTCCGCCCGGGCCGCGGGCAGGTCGGGGCAGGGCGGGGCGGGCAGCGGGAGGGGCGGCTCGCCCGGCCCGTTACCGGCTCTGCCCGCCGCCCCTCGCGGGAGGTGCCCGGCAGGGGAGCCGCTTCTGCCGGCACACGGCACTTCCCTGCAGCCAGCACATCCTGCGGCGGTAAGCGGGTCCCGGTCAGTTCCAGCTCCCGCTCCAGCCCCAAGCTTGGCAGGGGCGGCAATGGGGGCCGGCACAGGGTAGCGGCGCTGGCGGGGCCGAGATGCGTTTTGGGAGGGTGGGAGGAAGGAGGAAGAGCGGCTCTTGGCGTTGAGGAAGTGAAAGAGTTGAGGCGAGAAGTAAGGCACTCGCTGGCGGGGCAGCCCGTGTTGCACCCGAGCCACGAGGTGGGAGAAGCCGCCGGGAGGGTCCGGCCGGGGCCCCGCTCTGTGCCTGCGGCGGGGAAGGACGGGCTGCAGCCCTCCCGGCTCCCGGGGCTCGGAAGGACGGGCTGCAGCCCTCCCGGCTCCCGGGGCTCGGAAGGACGGGCTGCAGCCCTCCCGGCTCCCGGGGCTCGGAAGGACGGGCTGCAGCCCTCCCGGCTCCCGGGGCTCGGAAGGACGGGCTGCAGCCCTCCCGGCTCCCGGGGCTCGGAAGGACGGGCTGCAGCCCTCCCGGCTCCCGGGGCTCGGAAGGACGGGCTGCAGCCCTCCCGGCTCCCGGGGCTCGGAAGGACGGGCTGCAGCCCTCCCGGCTCCCGGGGCTCGGAAGGACGGGCTGCAGCCCTCCCGGCTCCCGGGGCTCGGAAGGACGGGCTCCAGCCCTCCCGGCTCCCGGGGCTCGGAAGGACGGGCTCCAGCCCTCCCGGTTCCCGCGGTGGGGTCGCGCCGTCGGTCGAAGCCGCAGGACTTGCTCTGGGGACAGCATTGTTGCGGGACGGGGTGGGCCGGTGCCGCCCTTATCTCTTGTCAGGGGTCCCTGGAGAGCTGGCTCCTCGTCAGAATAACCAAAAGACCTGCTTGAATTTAATCCCCTGATGTGCCACGGTCTGCCTGTCAGTTCTATCTCTCTCTTGCCTGCTCCTTCCTCATCCATCAATGCAAATTCGGTGGGTGTAGCTCCTCCCAGACCCCTCTCCTTCTCAGGGCAGCAAAGCGGCTCTTCCCTGGGGTGAAACAGACCTTTCCTATCGCAGCACAGCCGAGTGTAACCTTCGATTCCTCCACAACGGCGCAGTGCTTTTATGGCCCTTTAAATTCGCGAAGTAAGTCAGCAAGGGAAAGATCGCTTGAAACCGCGTTCACGAGAGGTATGAAACGAATGTGGTTATTTATAGCGCAGTTTGAAAAGATTGAGACCTTTGTGTGCTGTGTTGTATTTGGCAGAGAGGCTAACATGGCAGATCTGCTGTAGGAACCTTCAGTAGTGCAGATGGTGGGATTTGTGCCTGTGGTAAGCCCAGAGATTGAATTGAACATCGTGGGTCAAAAATTAATAAAATATACATCTTCTGAATAGCAGATACCTCTGAGCTGATGACTATACTTTTAACACTTTTAAGTGCTGAAATAGAAATTCATCGCAGAATTTGTTGTTTTATAGGAATGCTAAAAATCGTAGGTGATACGCAAAAGTAGAAGTGCTTATAGGTGAGAAAAGCGATAGGCTGGAAGGAATGTGAAACATATTCAGTGATAGGTGGATGACTTGACACTTTTTTCCTTTTAATTTGGTTAACTGAAAAGTTGGACACAGGCATTTTGGCTGTGGATATGTAATTGATTAAAAAGGAATGGCATTCATAATGTAATTTACCTAGCAAGCATTCTTTTACAAAGATTTTGGTTTTTTCAGTTCATTATAGTAGTAGAACAGCCCAGTATTTTGTTCAGGTCTGTATGAGGCTGACTCAGAAGACCTCAATCATCAGCATATTAATTTCCCTCTATCAGGGAAATAGCAACAGGCATTAAGGGCAGGAACAGTCAGCTGTTTTCTTCATTTGATAGTTGATTATAAATGTTTATGTTTATAATCAAGATCATATTACCATTTTGTTGCAAGTTTTTTTATTAACAGTCTTTTTAACCTATCTGAGTAGTGATATAAGTGCTGGCTGTATTGCTAAATATTTTAGTTGTGGTTATTACTGGAAAACCAGTACCAGAGTATATGGTGGGTTATTCAGAGCCCCATCTAAAGTTGCTGACAGCATTTGAAAGAATCTTTTAGATGTCAGTCTTTAATGGAAAAAAAAATGAAATTAAAAGTAATTTCTGAGGCAGATTGACTTCTGGACTTGCACATGCTGATGGCCATAGCTCCAGAAGGAAACAGCAGATAATCAGTAGCTGTGAGATAAGAAGAACATCCTTGCAATAAGAGGGGTGCATCCTGCTTGTGTCAGTTTAATTAAAACTATTTGAAAACTGAGAGTAATCTGTGGTAAGATATCTAAACAATCTTATTTAACTGTAGAAAACAGGACAAAAATGTTGCAAGAACACACACACAAAGAAAAAAAAAAAAGGAAAGAAAAGCTTGCAATGAGCTGCCCCATACAGTGATCTAATGGATACTGTGTTGTGATAACAGAGAAGAAAATAATTTTATGCATATTGATGGAGACATAAAAGGACTTCTCAGCAGTGACTGTGTAATGATATACCTAATACATATTCTCATTTGTGTTTTTCTATATATCCTGCCAGGTCAATAGAGAAATCTGTCAGCATGAGCAAAGATAATGTAAATCTCAGTTAAGGATCAGACAGAGAGGGAAAGAAGTGGTATTTAGTCCTGGCTTGTGTTCCAGAACTCTGGCTGTAGGCTAGGGCTGCTCATAATCCTGAAGTAGTATGATATTTCTGCTAAAATAATCAGAGGTGAAATGCAGTCACTACCAGTGCCTCTGGTTCCAATTGTTGTCAGGGTTCAGTGCTGTGCAGACAAGAGCTGAACAAATTTGTGCTCTTTAAGACCAGCTGTTTTTCACAAGACCTTGCTGTGTGGTTGGGATTTTTGCTTGGCTTCTTGAAGGGGAGAAAACTTAGAGGAAAAAAAAACTGCTGTCCTGTCAGCAGCCTGATGTGCAGTAACTGCACAGTTGCCTCTCAGAAAAACTGCAAAGGATGAGTAAGCTGGCATCTTTCTGTTCAACAACTCTCAGCTCTCCTTGTTTAATTATTGCTGTATGAAAGCTCTGACTGCTTCCTTGCTTGACGCATCTTCTAAACTTGTCTCTTCTGCTGTGAGTCCCAGCACTCCAGCTGCTACCAAACCAGGGAAGGAGCTGGAGGAGAGTGAAGAGTTTCTTAAGTCTTTAGTTACTGACGTTTTGAACAAGAGTTTAAAACCCTTGGCTGCATGCCTGTATTGAAATTAGTCCAGTTAAGAAGAAAGAACAAAAGAAGGATAACTTTTTACCACTGTCATAGTTTCTGCTTTTTTACTTTTTTCTCTTTTTTTTTTTTTTTTTTTTTTTTTTTGCATGTGTTGTTTTGGTTTAGAACAGTCTCTCTCCCCGCTTTGCCTTTTTTACTGTATTAGTTTGAGTCTATCCTAAATCTGTCTGCTGTTCCCTCTGCTGCCCAAACCTGATGCTTAGTGCCCCACATTCCTAGGTTAATAACACAATAACCCCATAAGATTCTCCTCTGAACCTCAAAGCTTGCCTGGCCCGATCAAACTGACTGGCACCCAGAGCCTATACCTTGTCTTCATGTCCTTTGCTCTCTTGAGAGGAGTTTTGAGGAATGTTGTCCTGCTTAGACATGTACCTTCATGCAGGGAGAACCTAGGGTCGAGAATGACAGAAGTAATAATTTTTGTGACTGTCCCTTTCACGCTGTTCTGCCATCACCCTGACTTTTCTCTGAGGGCATGCCTTTTAGCTTCGGGTGACATAACACAGAGAAAAAGATCTTAGTATTTTTTGTTTAAAAAATACAGTATCAGATTTTGCTAGAACAGGACTATCAGCATAGTGTTGTGCGCTAAGCCTGCTTCCCACTTGTGAGAAGTGGATGGGTTGATTGAGTGAAAGAGAAGTTGAGGACAGGGCATAAGTATCTTCCACATTAGTGAGTCAGTCTGGTATCCCCTGTGGAAATATCATATGTGTTACAATTTGACTGGCTGTTCTTATGCTGATGGAGCAAATACAGCTAAATCAAAGCACGTCAAACAGTGGCATCATCAAGATCTAGTTTAAAGTCTATGAGCCTTTCTTAGCAGCAAAGCTGTCAGCTGAGGGGTGGCACTTGAGCTCTTCTCAGCTGTGAGTGCAAGGGCAACCAAGATCCTTCAAAAGATGCCAGTGGAGAGGAGAAAGAGGAACTGTCCCAGTTACGTCTGTGAGCACTGGGTGAATAACCAGAGATGCTCAGCCAGTGCGAAGCAAAACCTGGCAGTCCTCTCTCAGCCCAGGGTAATGAAGCTAAATGGTACCTAGAGCTGTCAGAGGAAGATCAAAGGTCAGGTGGAAGGAAACAAGTGGACAGCTTTATTTTTATACCTTTTCTGTTCCCTCTTGGGTTAAAGGTGTAATAAGCATTTGCTTTGAAGAAGCTGCTTGTAAGTTAATCAGACATTTGGGAGGAAAAGGAAGCCTGTTTGATCCTACTGTACTAACATGTATGGTAAACTCCTACGGCACCTGCAGAGCCAAATTTCAGAGGGGATGAGCTGAATGGTGGCAACCAGAGATAGGTAAAGGTGCCATAATTCCAAGTGGTGGAGTCAGGCCAGACATAGATGGGCTCGGAGCACAGTTACTCTTTGGCTGTAATGTGTGCTTAATTTATGGCTGAGAATAGGCCCGTTGAGTAGAACAAAACTAATTTTTAGGTCTGAAATAAGCATGTACAGAAATACTTCATGGTCTTGAAGTAAAACCTAGTCCTCAGTGTAAACTTGAAGGACATTACACCAGCAGCATGAAACTGGCATAATTTCTGGTGGGATTTGCTCAAAATAAGTGACAGGAGGAGGAAGCAAAGAAAGAACGGCTGAGAAAGGGAGATGAAAACATGCAGAACAGTAACATACAGAACGATACAGGTTAGATAAGGAGACCTTCTGATGCTGCTAAATTTGTGCCCTGAGAAACTGCACTTTCAACCCCTTCAAGCATTGGAAAAAAACCCAATAGCATTCTGACTTCTTCTTAACTGTTTTGATTTAGTATTAACCATTTTTCCTTAGAAATAACACATGCAGGCACCAGAGTATGTTGTTGAGTTAGCAAGGTGTTTATTTTTTTAAAAAGAGACGAATGCCAAGAAGCTTTGCATTTATACAAAATACATTTCAGCAGTACAGTGTTTGTTTAAGTATGACAGAGTATCAACACTGGTTTTTTATATACTGTTTAGTCCTTAGAGTTAGCATGCAAAACAATATATTATGTTGTGATGTTTATTTCTAATTGAGCCTACAGTGCCTTGTAGTCTGAGGTAAAAGAGCATGGTAGATGGTGATAATCAAATCATCTCTTCCTTGAAAAGTTGATTAAAATGAGTGTGACTGTTGTATTTTTACATGCCTTTTAATTGATTGCATTTTATAAAAAAGTTCTGAGAAAACACAAGTAAGAACTATGGCTACAATAAGTATGGGGCTAATAGGTCATTATCTGTGTGGTAGCTCAGTTCTCTTTTTGGCTAAGACTGGAGTTTTCTTAGGCTTTATCCTAAGAGAGAGAAAGCTAAGAACTTGATTTTTACTTGTTTTGAAATACCTGTCATTGTACTTGTGAATTAATCCAATCTTCCCTGCAGTTATTTTTTGTTGATACTGTTAAGGGGAAATATTTGTAACAGTTTGTCAAAGAAGAAGAGATCATTTTGATTCCTGGCAGACACAAACCTATAATGATAATTGCATTTAGCAGTCTGTTGATGAGGTGTCAAAATGCTTCCTGAAGATTCTATCTCATGTAGAATCATAGAATCATTGATGTTGGAAAAGACCTCCAAGATCATCCAGTCCAACATTTGATTTAACACCACCATGTTAACTAAACCATAACACTAAGTGCCATATCCAGTCGTTTCTTGAAGGCTTCCAGGGATGGTGACTCCACTACTTCTGTGGGCAGCCTATTCCAATCCTTGCCACCCTTTCAGTGAAGAAATTCTTTCTAATGTCCAACCTGGCATATACTGAGGCCGTTTCCTTTTGTGCTGTAATGCATTTATATTCATCTAAAAGATGTTTGCTTTCTTGCTTGTTTGTGAAACAAACAAACAAATTAAAACCAGTTGTAATATAACTGAAATTAGGCATACAAATTCTGGATTTTCATGGTCCTTTTTCCCACACCTCCCACATGCAGACACACAGAGCTTTATGAAAGGGCTTTTAAAAAATTATTCTACGCATCTAGAATGCTGCTTATGGATTTCATTGAATAGCGTCTTTAAAATATGCACTCATGCACTTTTAGTTTCTCTTGCTAAAATTTGGTATCATTGGAACTGGTATTGTTGCCACAGTGTTCATTTGTCAAAAGATGCAAAAATTTCAAAAGAGTAAATGTACCCAAAAATGGTTTCTGCAGTTCTCTAGTTTTTACAGTTTGCCAGTTACTGCAGAAACATTTTTCCCCCACTCAAACACTTACAAACTGGTTGCATTTTAATTTTTTTTTAGAAATTTTGGGGGTTTTTTAAATCCTCAAGTTTCACTTTCGACAAGATGAAAGACTGTTAGAAACTCAGTTTGAGAATATTATTACAAGGACAAATGAAAGACAAAGTTTAATGAAAACTTATGAAGAAAAATACTGCTATTTTTGATTGGTCATATTTGTAAATGAACAAAGATAAGAAATACTGCTGCCACAGTGAACAGATGCCTCTTATTAAATACTTGTTGAGATGTAATTAAAATGTTTTGTAAGGAGTTCTTGGTACTGTTCATGTTGGTTTTAATAGGTCTTCTCATGGGAAACTCTCATAAGACTGAGGGTAAACTAGTGTCCTGGTGTTTAAACACACACAATTACAAGCCTGTCAGGTTCTTGTCAGTCTTACACAGTATAATGTAATAGCTGAAACAGGCTCAGTTAATGAGTTAAAACAGGATAGTATAACAAATGCCAATCTATGTGTTTTGGTAGACTGTATTTTGCAAAGTGATATTTATAAATAAATGTAATTATTGGATTTTGTTACTAAAACTACTAATACATAATAACAGTAGTGGTGGTAGATGCTGGGTATAACAGGGTTACAAGAGGGATGTGCCTAACAGGGTTCCATTTGATATTTTAAGGAATGGAAATGATACAACGTCAGTGTGTCAAGCATTTAAGTATTCCTGTCTGGCTGCCCAGCATTAAAATGCAATCATGACCTGTGATCGTTGTCTGGTTTTTCATGGGATGCTGTATGGATTGTTGCTTATGACTGCTATCTCACAGGTTTATCAGTGATCAGTCAGTTGACTGCTGGGCGCTTTCTCAGATGATGACGATTTCTGGAGTGTTATTTATTGAAAAAGTGTGGTTGGTTACAACCAACCTTACTTGGCAAACTGTACCCAAGGAAACAACTCCATGTTAGTAGCCAAATTCAAAGACATCCACATATGAACAAGAAAGTTGTCAAGTTACCTCCTTTTTTTCTTTTTTTTTTCTTTTTTTTTTTTCAAATGTGAAGGTGTCTTAGCAAGCATTGACTTCAACTGTCATGAAGGTCAGAATAGCTCAGCTGAGTTCCTTCTGAGATAATAATAGGATTGAAATAGGCTGGTGTGATCCACGTATGCCTGCCCACGAAACAGACACAGGGTAGAAAGAATGTGCATTTTAAAGTTTAGTTAGTCATTGGATGTTTAGCCAGGGTCATAAAACAGCTTTTAAATCAGGACTAACTTTTTTCCAAGCAGTGTATTTATTGCAATCACGTTTGTTGGACATGAAATAGTAAGGCCACTGCAGAGAGGGGGAACTCACTAGGTAGGTGAAGATAGATGGTCAGTTTGTCTCTTCTGACCAGCATGTTACTTCTGATGTTAAGCTATTAATTATTTGTGTTACTGACAGTTTGTTTTTAATAGGGTTCCAGCACCTACATAACTATTTCTTTTCCTTTCAGAATTCTGTCCTTTAATCAAAGGAACCATCCAGATAATGTCATTCCATGGAACTGAGACGTTGGTGAATTAGTTCAGGTTTCCTAAGGAGTGGTAAAATGGAGCCAATAACATTCAAAGTTAAAAAGTGTCAAACACCTAGTGATTTCTCAGCCAGTTTCAGTCTCCAGCTCGTTGGTTCTCTCCCAGTGCATTCCCTAACCACCATGTCAATGCTGCCTTGGATTGTGGCAGAGATCCGGATGCTCAGTACAAAGTCTTCCAAAGAAGAACCTGGTGTCAGCCAAATCCGACTTCACGTTTCACCAGCGAGTTTGCGATGTGAACCAGACACAGGGGAAATCCAGCAGTGGGATCCTTTGATTTGTTCAGGTTTGTTTGAATACAAGCCACAGCTTGTCCACAAACTGATTCACAACAGCCACGATCCAAGCTACTTTGCTTGTCTGATAAAGGATGAAGCAGCAAAACAGCAAAGTATCTGCTATGTATTTAAAGCCGATGATCAGACAAAAGTAAGTAAAGAAAAAACCCAAACTGAAGCAAGCATTCCTGGAGTTGCTTTTGTGGTGTTTGAATCCTATCACTACACTGTAAGACCTTAAGGTTGTACTTACAATTAGAGTCTGGATCTCACTTACTGACAAGTGTCACCTTACTTAATGTTAATGGTTCAGTTGAATTTGAACTGCTCAATATGTGAAGTGAAAGATATGTACATTTCCTACAGGATCGGGGCATAAATTTCATCAGCTTAAAAGATACTTTAGTTTGGGATATGGACTGAAATCTTGGCACTTAAGTCAGTGAGAGTTTTTCTGTTGATGTCATTAGGGCTAGAATTTCACTCTTGAGTCACTGTGAACTTTATCTAATCCTGCACTCAGACCTCTCAAATTTCTGTTTTCCTGAGTTGAGACCTATGTGACTGGGAAACAGAGATACCTCCTTTCTCAGAAAGAGAAGGGTGTAGGGTGGAACCTCCGTGTGTAGCGTATTTCTAACCACAGGACACTGTGGAAACTTCTTCTGGTTCTGTAGTCCACAAAGCCTGGCAGATGGTGTTGGACAACAGGAGAAAGGCACAGTCTCTGTGACTTTGTGACATGCAGGCTTGCTGCTGCATGGTGTGAGACAGGAGGTGGGTGTGCATGTCTCGCACTGGGCGAGATTTGGCTGTCTGCATTTCATAAGAACCACTTGTGTCCTTGATGAAAAGGTGGAAGCATTAAAATTGTCAATCCCTTCTGCATGAGTAATGTGAGACAATAACACTTGTGAATGAATAAAATCACAAGGATTTGACACAAGGCTGTTGTGATACACTGGAGACAAAATGGTGATGTATTCTTCTCCTCTTCAGTGTTGACTCTAGTTGCAATGCTGGAAAACAGCATGTTTGCTTGAGTCATAGGAGATGTCCTACTAAAACATAATACCTACCCTGAAGGTATTATGCGAATATACACCACACATGGGATTTATGCCAACCTGCCCAACAGCAAAACACTATACAGTTCCAAATCCATGGTCTCAAGCTTAGAGCTCAAAACATATGGAAACAGCTTTAGTTAAATCCCCCCAGATAAAACAGCAGTTCCAGTAAATTAGAAGGCAAATACATTGTAAATCACAAACATTCAAGTGAGAAATCCTGTCAAGTTAAATGTAGAATACCAAGTTTATGTATGTAGGAACAGAAAAAAGGAATAGATGTTTCAAAACTTGGCAATGAATTGCAGTTGGTATTGAAGTAGCATTTTGCAGTTGTTTGTGCACTTATTTTCACCTCTGATTTTTCAGGATTATGATGAGTACACTGCATGATCATTTCCAGTACATTTTCTTCTGTGTTTTCTTTTGCAACAAAGGATTCGAGTACTTTTTCTTCATGTTTGATCAAATTCCTGGACATTTGAATTGAATGAGAACAAAATAAGTCTCTAGTTGAATTTGCAGCTGTGTCTACATGGTTTTGGAGGCAACACCCAGAATTTTTGGATGCCTGTTTTAGCTTCACACAGCTATCTGTCCTTTCAAAAACTACCCTCCACCTGGTCTCTTAACTTGCCTTGATTACAAGGGTTTGTTGTCTTGACTTTTTTGCAGCAGTAAGTAAGGAAGGATGAGATGACATTACTGGAAAACAAGCATGTGAAAATAGAGATCATTCAACTCAGTGCTAAAAGGGTGAGTTTACACTGCCTAGGGAGAGCTTTTCTATGGATTAGAATCTCCTTTCTAAGCAGATTTGTCAGACATGGGATCTGGAGCCCTTCCTTCTGGATCCAGCCCTTCCTTTTTCATGTGTAACCTCAGTAAGTTTCTATTAGGTACAGATTGTGGTACTTCTTATCCCTTCTCCCTCATTCTTTGAAGGCTCTGATGGGGCCTCATGATTGACTAATTTCTGCCTGAGGGTGGGGCTGAAGCATTAATGCATATTCTTTGTAGGTGCTTAGGAACGGAGCAGGGTTCAATTATATTGCCTGAGGGAGCTTCTGAAGGCTACTCATAGGTCATGGGGCTTATATATACCATGATGAGTAATGGTGGTGGAAGCTGAGGAAAAATTAACTCTACTGAATGTGCTTATGGGATAGTACCTTCACCATAGGAATGCAGCCTTGTGGAACACCTTGGCAAGAGTACTTGCGTACTGCAGGAGTGTGATGGCTTAAATGAAAACATACATGCTACCAGCCTCCATATCTCCCCAGTGCCCTCTGGTCTGACATTTGTGATGCTATTGACATTACTGTTGTTATTGACAACTATATACTTCAAAAATTACTGGCATTTTAGTCTTACTTGAGAAGTGGTAGTTCTAAACTGGATCTGTAGGTGAGGTGTGCCATTTCATTCCTGAGTTCATGCTCCCCAGACACAGCACTGCTTTCCTTCTGTAGGGTGCCTTGCTTTAGCACATTGTTCATTCCAAGAAATGAAAGAGATAAATAATGAGAAGCAAATGACATAGTGTCACATGGTATCCCCCTCCAGCAGATGAAAAGTAGCCAAGACATTACAGAGGAAGAGTAATTTCTGTTCTTATTTTTGGTTTGGCAGAGTAATTCCAGACGTCATTATGTTAGTCTTTCTTTGATGTATGGAATGATTTGTTTTACTTAGGTATGTTTTATTTTACTTGATGTATGTTTTGGCTGGTAAACAGAACACTGGTCACTAGTTTATCTGATTAATGCCCTGAGCTAGTTTAGATTTACGGCAAGCTAAGGTTGTGCTGTCCTTTATTATACTTTCATATTTATTGTAAATAAAGAATAACAGTCCTAAATTTAATGGTTTTACATAAGTCTGAGGCAAAGAGGACATTCAGTACCTCAGCCTTTTCCACGTCCTGTGCTCCATTCAGCAGCAGGCCCACATTTTCCCTAGTCTGTATTTTGTCACCTAGGTAGCTTTAAAAACCTTTTTTGTTGCCTTTGACATCCCTTACTAGATTCAATTCCAGGTAGACTTTGGCTTTCCTAACCCTGTCTTTGTGTGCTCAGACAGTGTCTTCATCTCAGGTGACCTGTCTCTACTTCCACCTTCTGCATTCTCCCTTTTTGAGTTTTGCTAAGAGCTGCCTGTTCATCCACGTGGGCATTTGTTTCTTGGTCATTTGGATGGAGCTTGAATGAGGTGATCTTTGAATAACAACCAATTTTCTTGGATCCTCTTGCCTCCAGGGCCTTATTTGATGATGCTGTTTCAAGTTGATCCCTGAAGAGGCCAAAATATGATCTTCTCAAGTCCAGGGTTGCGATCTTGCTTTTTGCCCTGCTTCTCAGGATCCTGAACTCTACCATCTCATGGTCACTGCAGCCAAGGCTGTGCTTGACCCCGACAAGCTCTTCCATGTTGATAGGTATGAGGCCCAGCAGAGCACCTCATTGATCACCTCCTCTGTAATTTGGGTCAGCTAGTTGTTACTGAGGCTCCCTGAGAACTTGCTGGATTGACTATGCCCTGCTGTGTTTTTCCTCCAGCAGATATTTTAGTGGTTGAATTCCCCCATCAGAATCAGGGTCTGCTAATGCGAGGCTACTTTGAGCTGTCTGTAGAGTGCCTCATCCACCTGTTCTTTGTGGTCATGGGGTAAAATAAACTTCTGTATGCATAGTAGAAGTCAGCAGACAGCACTGTCACTTTTTTTTTCTCAGAATGCTTAAAATTTTCCCTTTTCATTCTGTGATATGAATTGGAAGTTTAGGGGATTTGAGGGAAAGCCTAGAAACTTGAGCTGCTGTCTTGTAAAGGAAAAATATTTCTTTGACATTATCAATTACCAATGCAGAACTAGAATATGAAGAAATGTAAAAAGTTCAGCTCAGATTTTAAAGGGTTACATTTCATTGGTGTGGTTTTGTTTGTGTGGGCTTTGTTTTTTTTTTTACCCTCAAGAGACTGGACACAAGTTGTCATAACAGCCTGTAATGTATACTTGTGTTGACCAAAGCAGTTATTGCTATAATGGCAAAACACTGGGTAGAACTGTTGTTTTCTGCTCAGAGAAAAAAGGCATAAAAAAGGATCACAGCTGCACAAGACGTGCACGAGTCTGTGTGGTGCTTCTGAATCTTCTCTGTGTAGTCATCAATCAGGGACAGCGTTTGGCCCAGGCAGCTGCAGGAATGTGAGCGTGAGAACTGCAGTGCCCTGTGGTTGCAGCAGACTGGGACACCTGCTCGAGACCTGAGCCTGCTGATTGACTTTGCTTGTGCCAAATCTGCCCCATAGCAGACACAGATAAGCCCAATCTCTTTACACTGAGGCACTTTCTGAAATGTAGCACTTGCCCTGTTGTTGAGCTGTTTGGTTACAACAGTGATGGCTTTTTTGACAGAGGTCTTTGGGGTTTTTTTGCCCACCAATTGCTTTAACAGTTACTATGCTTTTAAACAACCTTCACCTACTTTCATGAGTTAAAATAGCTTATGCACTTAAGTAGATCATGCTGTATTACCTGGAATGCAGCACTCTGTTACATGTTGTTTATGATCTGATTATGTGCTGAAGAAGCTGGTTTCAGATAATCAACACTTAGCTCTCTGTGAGGCTGCACAGAGCTGATGTTGTGAGTGAACTTCACATTATTTATCTATAAAAGGAATGGCAGAGGCCCAGTGAACTCCAAAGCAGTTGTTATGAGGCTTAGCTTCCTGACTGACGATTCTTACACAACTAGTTTTTACTTTAGACTCTAAGATATGGCCTCACTAAGTATCTCCTTTTTAATACCACCATTTCCCTTTCTTAAAAGAAGTCAGGGAAGATAATTTTAAATATAGAGGTGACCTTTTTCTACTCTATTTTACTACTTGATGATTCTAGGGAGATTAAAACATAGTTCTTCTTTTGCAAAAGCATAAAACATTGAAACAAAATTAAGTAATTGGGCTAATGTCAGTGCAAGTGAGAGCTTAATTTGGTGTTTTCTGCCTCCTGTTCTTGTGCACCTTTGGTTTTTTTGATTGAATCTATGTAACTGTGAACTGCTAACACTGCTTTTTGTTTTAGGAACCTCTTGTCTCTCAAATGCTAACTGAAGAAATTAATGTAAAAATGGAAAGAAAAAAAATCCAACAGAACAAATGAAAAACCAAATACATATTTGTCCACATACACAGTCAGGTTTATAAAGTAGGTCAAAGTTTAGCTGTGTAAATATTAATAGACTGTCCCATATAATGCAAACAACCAGCTGTGCTTTGGATACTCTTGCAATTAATCAAACTTTATGGGCATCTTGAGCCTTGAGCATGTGTGATGACACCAGCTCTATCCTGGGATCTCTTCAAAGGATTGATGTATGTGAGATCTTTTCTCAGGGTACTGTAGTGACCCTATCCCTAGCAGCATTATTCCAAGGATTTATGGGGCTCTTGCCAGACCCTAGAGTGACTTTGTGACATCCTGCATCACCTAAGTGCTCCTATGTTCACCCTCCTTTTTTAAGAAATATTGTGTGATTTCCCTCAACTGCATGGGTGATTTCCACATGAAGTAATTTCTGTAATAGCAGTGCTGTTTCCTTACTTAAAGTCATAGATCATGTCTGATCAAGGAAGATAAAATTAATTATAGGGCTTGTAAAAAAAGTTACCTAATCCCACTTTAACAGCAGCAACATAAAAATTATATTTTCTTGTGATTTCTTTTCTTACTATGACTTCAACAGTATAATAATCTGTATCACATGATGTTATTTGTTTTCAGCTTAAATAATACTGAAAGTAGCTGTGTGTTACTTGTGATGTCACATGCCCTTTATTTTAGGGTCAGAGTTCGTGGCAAGGTTATTTATTGTTCCTTTTCTTTTTCTGCTGGGGACTGTAAGAGAATTACAAAACAACAGAACTTAGGCTAAAACATAATTAGTGGATTTGTGTTGACCTCTCATCTGACTACTAACCATTCCTTTTGTCTCACAAGGTCTGATGCTTGTGGCCTGTGATGTCCAGCACAGATAACTGGAGCTGCAAATATCTAAGTATCTTCCAAAGTTGTGGTAGAGTTTTCTTCAAAAACCTACTGATTACACAGAGAAGAGCTTCTTTACATATCTCCAAAGAGAAGCTCACTCTTAACATCTTAGCCTAGTCTGAGTCAGCTTTTGGTGGCCTTGTACTCTCTGGCTGCTGATTTGCACATTCCCGCCTTTTCCCCTATCCTTTACACTGGTATCATTCAGTGAGGCGTTTCAGATCACTTTAAACATTCCAAAGGAATTTATCAGAAAGTTGATAAAGTTTCAATGAAATCAGCATCCTAACACTATCTTGGTTTGGTGTGAACCTTTGTGAGAGTCAGGGGGAAGCAAGGCCGTGCCATCTAGAAGAGCAGGAAGGCTGAACCTTGGATCCCTGGTTCATTCAGTCTTAAACTACAGTGGAGTTTTAGTTCAAGTGTAATATCTGATGATATATGAGGAAATCTAGTAGCTGTCCTCTGTCAAAAGAGGCAGTTCTGTTATTCTTTTCTCTTGTGATCCATCCCTTAGTGTACATTCCTGTGTTTTCCCTTGTGCTGGCATTGATGTTTGTCTAGCTCTGTGTTGAACTGCTTTAGAGCCTAAGGTAAATTAATTTCATTCTGCTCCAAAACCAACTTGATGCACCTTGATAGATCACCTTAAATTTTTAAATGTTTTAAATATTTTGTCAAATTTCAAGCTGACATGAATTTTGAAACTAAAGTGAACATAAAGTACTTTGAGGCATATTTTTCCCGGTGTTTTCATAGATAGTGGAAGTAGAGTGCACCGGGAATATTCCAAAGGGATTGGGCTGTGCAGCAGGAAACCTGATGTTCTTTCTTTATATGATGACATAGATCTCAAAAGTAGGACTATGAGGACAGAGGAGCGCAGGGAGACTTTCAGGCTTCCTTGACTTCTGTACACAGAGCCACCTAGACAAAGAGTCATCAACTTTGAAATCTGTCCTGCTAGAATTGTGCCAGAAGAAATTAAGGGTGCAGTAACCTTGCTCTGAGAAGACATAAATAGAATGGAAACAATCTATGTGCTAGTAAATATCTTCTTATGGTCTTGTGTCTGCTGCTGTTATGATCATGGGAATGGAAGGCTTTTAGTGCATTTCTGTTATTTGCACCTAATTATCTTAAAATTACTAGTGAGCCTGCCCCTGAGGGGTTGAATGTGTTGTGAAATGCTGTCATGTGACAATTTCTCAATTTTTGTGGCTTCAACCTCACTATGGCACTAACTTTCTGGTACTCATCCTGTGCTTTATTTATTTCATTTTTGCAGCTGGAATAATTTCTTTCTGCTCTGCTGAGCAATACCCTCACCAAGAAATAAGGTAACCTTCTGTAACCAGCTTCTTAAACTCTGCAAGAGTTTGGAGGTGCTGTGTTCTTCAAATTTGATTGAAAAACTCAAAGGTAACTTAGTGTGAGAGATAGATGTGAAAATTTAAGAATTTGGTGAATCCACACAGTTCTCAAAGTACAGTGTGGGCATTCAGTTGAGAGAGTATGTTTGTCCATACATTACCCAAGCACTAATATTATATTCCTCAGCTTCACAAGTTGTAACAAATACAGAATAGGTAACAGAAAAGTTATTCAGCTCACCTTACTGTAGTGTAGTAAAGGGTGGATGTGGCACTGAGTGCCATGATCTAGTAATCACAGTGGGGCTGGATCAAGGGTTGGACTTGATGATCGAGGAGGTCTCTTCCAACCCAGTTAATTCTATGATTCTAAAGTCTGACCTCTGCAAACATGTTGGGTCCCCTCATCACCTTCCAGCCTGGTCAGTCCTACAGCTTCAAACAAAGGCATGGCCAGCAGAAAGTCCTGGGTAAATAAAACAAAAAACCAAAGCAAAACAAAAGAATTATGCCCGTGGAAAAGTTTTGAGCGAGAAACAAGATGAGTGCAGAAACCCAGTTGCATATACAGAATTAGGAGTTCAGAAAATACTATTTTATTTGTAGCAACATTAAATATAAGCTGAATGCACAATACTATAAAGAAAAATAATTAATGATAAAGGAATTCCAATGTATTTTCTGGAGTTACCCACTGCTGTGGTTTGCTGAAGTTAATTTAAGACTAGAGGACATTTGGAAATTTGAATGTGCCTTACTGATCTCCAAAGACAAGTTAGAAAGTCTAATCTAGATTCAATAGATTATTTAATTTTTGTTTAATTAATTAATGCTCCAAAGTAATATGAAATATGCACAGTTGTGATTTTTTAAAAATAATTTGTGGATACATGGTGCAATGATAGTTGTATGCAATTTAAAGCCTGAAAGCACAAATTAGAGAGGGGGGAAAAAACAAAACAAACAAACAAACAAAATGCAAACACAAAACCTTGCTTTGAAAAAGAAAAATTTTTATTAAAAAATCAGTCTTACCTAATAAAGTGCTAGCTTCTGTGGCTCACAGTACAATAGCATGTTGAGGACAGTGTAATTAAGTTAGTGAATGTGGAAAGATAGCTTTTGTCCAATACAATAATAAACAAAGGTTGTATGTATCACCTAGGTTAGTACAATCTCTGCAGACCGACTCAAGAACAGTTCTGGCACAAATCAGATTGTAGGACTGGGTCCTACATCAGCCATCTTTCCTCAAGACTCATAAAACCAAAACCTTTTTATTTTCTGTGCTTTGCAAGTTTATTTTGAAAGCTTGGGGTCACTTGGAACTACTTAAACATGGACATTCTTGTTCAGGCAGTTGTATTTTCTTCTTTTCAGATTCTAAAATGGCTTTAAAGGACAAACGCAAGCCATCCACGTTAAAATATGAAGATGCCAATTCAAAAATTATGATACTGAGAAAATCACCTTCCTGAAATAGCTCCTTATTTTTCCATGCAGTCAGCTTTTCATTTAGAACTTTGCTTGCCCTGGGCTGACATTTATGCTGTGCCCCCAAGGTCATCAGATGGGGGCTCTTTGACTGTAGTGGAGCAGAAAACCAAAGCAGAAGAGACATATATAACCGCTGTATTTACTTTAGCAGCACAATCTCCTATCCTGTTGTATGTCGAAGTGAATAATGGTAGAAAATCACTGTCGTAAAATCAGTGCTTTCCCTTGCCTGTAAAAAAACAGTTGTTCTGTATTTCTGTTTTTTTTACCCTCTCTGTGGACATCAAGTTATGGGAAGGGCTGTGGGAAATATTTTCCTAAAGAATGATTTGTGTGACTGGACAAATACAGGCTTAAATGGATATGTGTGTCTGCCCTAAAGGTTGATCATCGAGGATCTGATACAAGGATTGAGTGGATAATGCCAGTTTATACTTGATTTGTCCTTTGGTATGAAATTGCTAGTTGATGTGGACTTCTCCTTTCTTTCCCACCCTCCCCCCACTTTTCCCAGAGTGACAGTAATTGAGATCTATTGCTGGTCATAAAAACAGCCTCACTGCTGGTAATTCCTTATGTATTGGGTTAAGTTTGATCCTTCTGCATAAGTGATTGAGTGCTTTTCATTTGCAAGCTTCTTGTTTCAACCTTTAGAAGAACCTCACAACACTAACTTCACACATGCAAATTGTGCTTAAAAAATTGTATTCTTTGTAATCCTGATGTAATTGTGGCTTCTTGAGTTGCTTTGTTGCTTATATGCTGTGCTAATAATCATAACATAAAGAACTTGCACAGAAAGAGACTAAAAGTTAAATTTCATAACTCTTAATTTGGTATTTCTGGAGGCCACATTCAGAACGAAGGTGTAAAATAGAGCTTGCAGCTAATATCTGTTAGTATATTTTACATCTAAGTCTGTGGCTAACTGAAATGGAGGTGTTTCTTTGAGAGCCTAGAAAGCAAATTGTACATAAATCTTATTTCTGAGTCTTTGAAGCTGAAAATGTATATACCCTTTAAATTACAGAGTATGCTGAGTTGAAAGGGACCCACAAGGATCCCCTTCATCATCTAGGTGTGTTACCTTGTCATAAGAGGAAATCAGGTTGGATAAGCAGGACTTTCCTCTCATGAAGCTGTGCTGGCTGTAACCAATGACTGTGTTGTCTTTCAGATGTTTTTCAATACTTCCCAGAATAATCTTCTCTATAACTTTACCAGGTACTGAAGTGAGACTGACAGGCCTGTAGTTTCCAGGGTCCTCCTTCTTGTTCTTCTGGAAAATCAGAACAACATTTGCCAGCTTCCAGTCAGCTGGGACTTCTCCAGATTCCCAAGACCACTCAAAAATCATCAAGACAGGTTTTGCATTGGCATCAGCCAACTCTTTGAGGATTCTGGAATGAATCCCATCAGGCCCCATAGATTGCAGGGATCCAGCAGGAGCAGCAGATCCCACACAATTTCAGGGTTGACTGAGAGCTGATCATTCTGGCAGTCATGGTCCTCCAGCTCAGGGCACTGAGACCCCACTGGTCCATCATCTGTGCTGAAGACAGAGACAAAGAAAGTGTTCAGCACCTCTGCTTTGTCTCTGTCCCTGTTTGTGAGGTAACCATCCTCATCCTGTAGTGGGCCAATGATATTTCTATACTTGCCATTAATATATATGAAAAAACTTTTTATTGTCTCCGACATTTCTGGCCAACTTCAACTCCAGCTGAATTTTCTCCCTACAGCGGCAAGCGGAATCTCTGTATTCTTCCTGTGCTTGTAGAATCTTCTTGGTTAGCACCTAAAATACCTAATACATTATTCTGCTTGGGTTTATCATCAGATTTTTTTCAATAACACTTATGTTGTTCATATAGGGAAAATTAGTTTCCAATATCTGTAATGCATTCATTTAGAAAGATTTTTAATTAAACAAAACCACTTTTAAAACCAGACAACAAACAAAATTAGAATGCATTAACACTCAAGATTATTAACATAGTTGATTAAAAATGCAAATGGAAGTATGACATATGTCTGTGAATCAATAGTGTACTAAAGTCTGAAGAAGAACAAAGTGCCACTCATGACTTTTGATTCTCTACAAACTATGAAAACCACGTCCTAATGTGCATCTCCAAGTACTAATAGCTTTGGTCCTTGCAGAGTTCTCTAATTGAAGCTGAGTTCAGGCAAAATTTCTAGTTGTGTTATGGTATTCGGGCCACCTTAGTTTTACCTGCAGTCCAGCAGCAATGAGATACTGTAATTTTCCTGATATAAGTGCATATTTCAAAATGACACAATAATGGGCAGTGATAACGCTGGAATAAGGCACTCTGATTCCCCAAGCAGAACTTGGGATTTAGGAGAGGAAGCAGTTGCTTCTGCAGAGTTCTCTGCACAATAACGTTCCTGCCAATAACATTTTCTTACTTAGTCAGACCCTTAGGAAGTTTTTCTAATTTCAGGAGGCAAACTTCATTGTTCTTAAAAGGGATTAGTCCCCAGAGTGCCTAACTCCTTTTGTCCTCCTCTTCCCTTCACAAGTTTGCAGATTCACAGAGGTTTAAGATGAGGTGTTTAAGTGCCACTTAGTGGCTGTCCAGAGCAAATGTAAGGTACTGCGAACAGTTTCCACCTCTCTACAGCTCTCCCTCAGCAGGAGAATTCCTCACCGTATCATGGAGATACTGAAGGGTTAATCTAAAACTGGTTGAAATCAATTAAAAGATCCTGGTGGACTTTCCATAAGAATTTCAGTTCTGTCATTCCTATTTTACTTTTTTTTCCCAATTGTCCAATTGAAGTTCTGTTTGGGTTCTTCTAGTGGGAAGGGGGGGGGGGCAGAATTTGGATTTTTTTTCCAATGTTTTTGTAATAAGTGCCTGTAAAAGTATTTAACAAGTTGGTATTTTGCTATGCAGTACAAGAACCACCAGTAGGTATTTTGCTATGCAGTACAAGAACCACCAGTAAGTAAAGTCTGTAGAAGTATTTCTGGAGTTTATTCTTAGGTATTGAAATTTGCAAAACAAGACATGCTTAAGTGGGGTTAGTGTTTGACATCAGTCCGTGTTCTGGGATGTTTTGGTTCCCCTGAGTAGAGTATCTGACAGATGTGAAAACATGAGCTCTCAGTCATGTTGTGAGCTTGCTATATACGTATATGTGGGTAAGGACAAAAGTTTCTCTTTAGATATTGTTTACATGTATGTTACTAACTCCATGCTGAACTAGATACATCCAGAGGTAACAAACCTCAGAGTGTATGCATTGCATGGATGCAGGCTTCCTCTTTATTGGGAGGATGTTGTCAGTGGGTATTCTGCAGGGTGTTTGTGTACTGCAGAAGGCATGCTTCAAGTTTTCCTTCAAAATCAAATTGTCTTTTTTTATCTTCTATTTCAGTTTTTGTGTTTAATAGATTATCCGTGTGCCAGCTGGGATTGGAAGAGTCAGAAAAGTTCCCAGGAATCTCAAACAAACAAAACACAGATTTCTGATTACATTTCTTATCGAAGTTACAGAACACAGACTATCAAGGTCTTGGAATAAATCCCTTCACACAAGTTGAGACTATGCACTTCCAACAAGCCATAGAAAAACTACATATGTGACAAATTTTCCTTAGCCAGATGACCCTCAGTGACCTGACTTTTACACACATACACTTGCACAGGCATGTCAGCCTGTTCTGGAAGTCTTGATGCCAGCTTGAGACATCAGCTGAATTAGACTTCCACTGTCATTGTCTTAACTGGAGTTGTGAGAGAAGTCGAAGCACATGTATGAGGATGACTTTGTGAATCTACAATGAGAGAATGTAGTAGTTGATTGTTATTTTTCTAAGCTCTTGCTGATTGTCTGTATATTACAGCTTTTTGCATGTTAGAGAAAAAAAAGGGAAAATTAATTAAAGCTGGCCTACATTCTACTCATTAATTATAATTGAAACCAATGTGACACTTGAGAATTTAATACATCCTGGATTAAAAATCCTGTTTAAATTTAATATCTTTATCAATGGTCTGGATGAGGGGATAGAGTCTACCATTAGCAAATTTGCAGATAACACCAAGATGGGGGGGGAGTGTTGATCTGCTGGAAGGCAGGAGGGCTCTGCAGAGGGACCTGGACAGGCTGGACAGATGGGCTGATTCCAATGGGATGAGGTTCAACAAGGCCAAGTGCTGGGTCCTGCACTTTGGTCACAACAACCCCCTGCAGCGCTACAGGCTGGGCACAGAGTGGCTGGAGAGCAGCCAGGCAGAAAGGGACCTGGGAGTTTGGATTGACAGGAAGCTGAACATGAGCCAGCAGTGTGCCCAGGTGGCCAAGAAGGCCAATGGCATCCTGGCCTGGATCAGGAACAGTGTGGCCAGCAGGACCGGGGAAGTGATCATCTTCTGGCACTGGGGAGGCTGCACCTTGAGTATTGTGTTCCATTCTGGGCCCCCTCATTCGAGGAAGACACTGAGGTGCTGGAGCAGGTCCAGAGAAAGGCAACAGAGCTGGTGAATGGTCTGGAGCACAAGTCATGTGAGAGTAGCTGAGGGAGCTGAGGTTGTTTAGACTGGAAAAAAGGTGGTTCAGAGGAGACCTTGTCACTCTACAACTGTGAGGTTGTAGCAAAGTGGAGGTTGGTCTCTTCTCCTAAGTAACAAGTGACAGGATGAGAGGAAATGGCCGCAATTGCACCAGAGGAGGTTTAGATTGGATATTGGAAAAAAATTCTTCACTGAAAGAGTTGTCAGGCATTGGAAGAGGCTGTCTAGGGAACTAGTGGAATCACCATCCCTGGAAGTGTTCCAAAAATATGTGCATATGACACCTGAGGATGTGTTTGGTGGTGAATGTGGCAGTGCTGGGTTAGCAGTTGGATTTGATGATTGTAGAGGTCTTTTTCAACTAGCTGATTCTGTGATTCTAAAAGACCTACTCAGCTGACTTCTGAGGTTCACTTGTTCTTTTGGATCCTTGTGCTCATGAACTCATTTAAATATGTGAGCTTGGACTCACAAGTTGCAGCAGTATCTGAACTTACCAGATCAGTTCAGTAAGAGTTCACATGTCCAGCCTGTCCATCCAGCTGTGTGCAGGTTTCTCCTGGAATACCAGAGTTCCCTCTTGGTACTAAGAATACCCAGGAGGGAAGAAATGGCAGAAATGACCCCATGACTATTTTGTTGTAACTTTATTTTTGTATTTATGTATTTCACTAGCTTACCTCATGGCAAATAATATTTTGGGCTTTATTCCTGAACATATGCATGCATTTCCAAATTTTACCCAGTCCATGAGTCTTGCATGAAATGACACAGCTATCTAGCATTCTTTGTGATAAGACATGGTTAACAGAACCTGTGGTGAGGGACTGCATTTGTTCTGTGTGGATCTGTGTTTGTGGACAGCTGACTCAGCGTGTGAGGGCTTCCATTGTTCTGGCAGAGGAGCGGAAGCGCAGTCAGCACATGTGGCTGAAATGTGCACTGGTGACTTACAGGAGTATATCCTGAGCCCTTTGAAGCAATGCAGCTTTATCAAAACCACAAAAGAGCCATAAGGAGAAATCCTGCTGCTGTATTTTAAAAGCCTTGTATTGTGTGTTATATTTCACAGATGTTTTTCAGTGTGTTTTTAGGAGTCGAAACAGAATTGGCTTAAAACAACTAAATGTGGAATGTTGTTTGTAATGGAACCTGGAGCTGCAAACTTCTGAATGGAAAGCCAAGTGAATCATGGGGAAAGTGCTTTTTTCAGATTGGTAGAGGTAGTGTTTGAATCTTGGTTTTAAAGATGGTTTATTGCCATTTTGTGGCTTTTCATGTAATTGAAAGACTGTATGACTTAGCCAAAAATATAGAAAATCACAAAAGCAAAAGAGCCCTCATCATTGGCAAAGATGTGGTCAATGGGTTAATAAGCCCTGAGAAGAAATGGAAAGGGAGACATAAGAAACACTAAATTAAAAGTGTGTGCAAGGGAACATTGCTGATAAAGCTTTCCACTTTCAAGACAGTTGAGAAGTAATGTAATCAGCAGAACAACATAGATAAAAATCCCAGATAATGTAATAATAAGGCAGATTTATATGCACCATACAAAATTACTGTAGATGCAAATTATTATATTAGTAGGTTCTAGTGGTATTCTAAATTTCACTTTACAATACCTAGGGAAGGACTGTGCTGCAGCTTGTAATCAAATGGAAGGCTGGTGATGAGAAGTGATGGTCAAGGGCCAGGTGGGCAGCGCAGAGTGCACTTCTTAATCGACTGTGAGGGGCTGTTGTAGTTCTCAGCAGGCTGCTGCAGTTTTCCTGCTGGGGTTTTGTCTGAGAGCACCAGAGCAGGGAGTCTTATGATATGAGGGCAATGTTACATAAATTAAAATTTCTTCAGCTTGATTCTGGAAAAGAACAGGATAGTATGGTATTTGTTTCCTCTTTTTGTTATCTATGTTTAAAATGCATAAGGATATAGTACCAACTTGGCTGTGATTTTAGTGGGGGCAGGATTGGATCCTTCTCAAATGAATAGCTTTTACACACAGATGCTCCTCGTATGTGAATTGCAATGTAGTTCCATTGCCTGTAGGTAAGTTCTGGACCCTATACTTGCTGAGAGATAAACCTGGATAGTTTTTATTTTTAAGGTCTTTCCAGCAAAACCAAGAATATATTGGGTTGGGGATGGAATGGTTAACAAAGTTTTATTTCAGCTATTGTGTTTTTTTCAGTTTACTAAAATGAGTATTCCTTTAGAGAGTATGTGAACCACATAAAAGTCCATTAGAATCTGTGTACTGTCTATGGAGATAGTGGCTGAATTAAATTATGAGAAATCAATGCTGTTAGAAATAGATTTATTAAGTTATTAAATAAATTGTAGGGAACTGAGAAGACTGGCTACTCTTCATGGCTCTCTGTACTGTGGAACTCAATGTATTTTCCTAGTCTCCTACTGTTGCAACTGAAGTACACAAAATAATATGCTTAGGGCAGTGGGACTATTTTTGTGTTTATAGTTAAATATGTGAACAAAGAGCTAGGCTATAACTCTGTAACATTAAGCATACAAGATTGCTTATTTTATATTACTCATTACTAGAGTGTTCTAAAAGTCTGAAGTGAGTATGGACATCTTAACTAATGTGAAGTCCTGTTTAACGGAAAGAGGTAATCATAGTATACATGTGTCCCATGGCACATGGGGAATTGATAAATTTATAATCATGTTTTGATTTTAACCAATCAAATGTGAGTGTCATGTTCTGCTCATACTCTGGTTTCCCTCAATGTTTTCTAGACTTTTTTTACTACATAACTTTTCTATTACTGGAAGTAGAAGTGTATTTAATTTTTTCCCCATTGTGAGGTAGTGCTTCTCCACAAAGGAAATGAGATCTGTATTGAAATGAAGTGTCTTTCTTCCCATCTAACTTGAGTTAATCATATAAGCTTCAAGTATAACCTTTAATTAATTGCATTTTGAAAATGCTTCTCAAACTTTAGGAGGTTGGGGGTTTTTTCCTCCTGAGACCTGTCAATGCTTGCCTCAAGGAAACAGTGGGAGGCTGGGGGATAACAGTGCAGAGTCCTTCCAGGGCCAGGTATCTACTGGCAGGGGATATTAATGGCCATTTGATTCTCACATCTTTCGCATTCCAGTGTCAGGGGATTTTAAAAATAAGCAGTCTTGCATCATTAATATTTTATAGTTTATCCAGTTGTGTCAGGGTGTGTGTGCAGGTGTGTGTCATCCCAGCGTCTGCTGCTCTTTCCCCAGAGCTGCCTCAGCAGTCTGGAGAGCTCAGCTAAGTTATCCCTCAGGTTGGTGACACTGAGAAGACCAAAAACTACTGCCCTGCAGGGAGGAAAAACAGAAGGCTTCCAGCTGTTTCAGCTACAGTCAAGACCTAGCTGATGATCTCAAGGGTTTGAACTTTGTGTTTGTCACTGCACACTGGGAGCATCCCCATTTGTTCTGAGCTCTGTGATCTGCTTCTGCAGTCTTCTAGTTTGCTCTGCCTGTGCTCCACTCTTCCTGCTCTGGTTTCACAGCTGCCAGAAAACCCTCATCACAAAACAGAATAAATGCATGGAACCTCTGATGTCTCTGTGTGGCAATTCCCCACTATGCTCTGAGTTCCCCCCATTGCTCATTTGCCACGTTTTCCTTGTGGGTTTTTTGCATCCAGCTATTCAGATCAAAGTGATCTCTTCACAAGTCTGCCTGGACTTATCTGCAGATTCAGGCTGTGTTTTTTTGCTCATTTATAGAGATCTGATAATTTGATCACAATTAGACCACTCAGCAGTGCACATTTGATCTTAGTCAAATGCAAACATAGGATTATGCTTGAGTGGAATTAGTCAGAACCCATAGCAAAGTTTCTGACATCTTTAAGCTTTATTTTCCTGCCTACGGGAAGACAAAAAATACAGAATCCAGCATAAAGCTTTCCAATCCAAAATGTGCTCATCAATGTGTTTGGAATGCATCACGTTTGTTGGTCAGGTACCGTACATCTAGAAGTGTCTTCAGCTTCTCTTTCTGTAGCTGCCTTGAAGGTAGAGCTGCTTTCGTCTGGATCTAGATTCTCTGTAACGCTCAGCCTCACACAAAGAGAGGTCCTTTTCAGGATGATGCTGTGTTTAGTATGTTCTATGGTGCCTTTTTTAATTAAGGAATTCACCAAAACCTTTCTACTCAGAAGTTTCTGAAGCAGATGCTAAGAGATTATCCATTCAAGGTAAGTGACTGTTCATCCCAGCATGTGCTGTCACCCACAACTGCCTTATAATAGGGCATAAGAAAAGCACAATCCATTTTCTTTAGAAGGACTATTTCAAATTAAAAAGAAGAATGCAGGAATTCTTCTTTATCCAAAACAGACCCACAAGGAAGAATCTCAAGGTAATATTAGTCACCTATCACAGAATATTCTGATCTGGAAAGGACCCACAGGGATCATCAAGTCCGAATCTTAAGTGAATGGCCCATACAGGGATCAAACCCACAACCTTGGTATTAGTAGCACCATGTTCTAGCCAACTGAGCTAATCTTACAGTATACTAGGAAAGCTACTTCAATCTTATGAGGTGTTTTATTATCTAATACTCTCATGACTTCACAGTAGTTGATCTAACCCTGCCTCCAGGACAGCACTTGCCCAGGAAGGACCTTTCTCTACTGTCTGTTGAGAAACATGGCCTTTGGGTTCTTATGTTTCTCTTCTACATAGTGTAGGATCACCTTTCCCTTCACAGATCCCACTATCCCTCAGTCGTCTTGCGAAGGTGCAGGATCCCAAATAAGCCTCAGCGCCTGGCAACCGTGTTATGCTCTGACACTGAGAGAAGGGATGCTGCTGGTGGGGAAGAGGACAGATAGCCCATCACCAACACCAATTTTCATTCCTGAGCAGGAAATGCTAATATCACTTGGATCGAAGTATTTTAGTAATTACAAATTTTGTGGCCAAAAATGTCATTTTATGTAAGCTTAACCTACAGGAGATGTTTGGAAGGGCTCTGCCAGCAGTCTGGTGAGGAACTGTTCTCTTCCATTTGCCACATGGAGAATGAATTGCATGTCATCTCTGGGCACTGGCCCAATGTCAGCATTTTGCATACTTGCTACTGGTTAGCAGATAGCCCAAACACTTCACTCGCTAACAGAACTAAGGAGGTTATCCGAAACATTGTCATTTCTCTTCCCACTGAGTATCTGGAAGCCTCCAAGAAAATCATCCTATTTGCTTTGTTGAAAGCTGGATTTCATCTCTAGCATGGGCATTTGGCTCCTATGCACTTCTCATTAAGGGGACAGCCACTGCCAGTCTGTGGTATTAGGTCTTGCTGTTGTCTTTCATGAGGGGGCTGGGCAGATCTGGTTTGGTGTAGTAGTTCAGTTTTGTGATTAATATTTTATTTTGTATTGAGAAAAAGGTTTGCTTATAATCTAGCCAAAAGAAGTAACAAAGCTCACTCGTTTCTTCACCATATTGTCATTTCAGAAGCCATCTAGTGAGGCCTGATTGAGTCTTTAGATAGGACGAAATTGAGAGGATTTGTTAGTCTTTTCCTTTGGTGGATCCAGATGAATCACTTGTTGCATCTTGATCATGTGGAGGTGCCATAAAAGTCTGCTGTTTCCTTAGACACCTTTGTTTTGGTTTATTACAGCTGTATCTAAGAATCAAAACATAATTACACTTTGAATTCACATCACAAATAGTACTCTCACAGTAGTTACTTTCTATCTTTTGCTGTGATACAGAGTATCCATGAAATGAGAAAGGATGAGGCTACACTCAATGAAATTCTAATGAAGGGTAAAAACTAAGTAATAAAGGGTAAAAAGGTGTGTGCTTTTAAACAAAGGCCAAATAATGAAAAGTGATAATTACTGTCAGGTATGTTTTTTTCTTGCACTTTTTCCACCTGAATTTGTGAAGACCTTGTTGTGTACAGAGAGGAAAGAGATAAATGAAACTTTTTACTATGAAAGTGGACGGAGGGGATAATTCATGAGAAGAGTAACTGCCAAAATGTGTTTAAATATAATTCAGAGGGAAAAGCTTTAAATGGGAACGGGATTTGCTTTGAAACCATCACCAGAGTTAACACAAAAGCAACAGGAGAGGTCAGTTCTCAGGTAATGCAGTTGTGGCTATACCTTTAAGGCAAATTCTTTTGAGACACCATTCAGTGGTGACATACTATGAAGACTCACAAAAATACAGCCATTAAACATAAAGAAAGCTGAAATCAGAGGAGAGTGAGTCAGAAATATTCCTCTTTTGAGTTAAAACTGCACCCTCCTTTCTTCTTAATATTTCCATATGTCTCATATCTTTTCTTATCTCCAAATAGCTTCTTTTAATGGAGAGATCTTTGTTGGAGGAAAAATAATTGGGGTATTTGTGTATATGTAAATTTATTAGGACATCTGTAAAGCGGAAAGGTCAACTTTCTGATGATGTAAGCTTAAAGTTGTGGCTTTGAAGTATTTTACTTGCTACTATTTAAAAACAGCCACAAATATCTTGCTAATTCTTTCCATGATAACATGGAACAGTTCATAGGAATGAGGGGTTTGTTTTGATTTTTAAAAGATCATACACTTAGATAAGATGGTATCAAGTGCTACTTATTCTTTATGCAGTACAGATGTTATTCCCTGTCCTTGAATTTTTCCATTTACCCAGAATGGATATCTAGTATTTTTGGAGAGAGAGTTATCTACACAAGCCAAATTTAAAATACTTCCCCTCAGAGAAAGGGGAAGAAATAATTATTGAGAAATAATATTGTTCACACTCAGTGTTAGAAAAATGCGACTCTAATGCTGCCACTAAATAGTGGATATTCTGTATAACAATGAGCAGCACATAATGAGGAGCATTCTGTCTTGCTCTTGCCCTCAGTTGCTTTATGAAATAAAAGCAGACCCAGTTCTGTACTTCACATTTTAATAATTCCAGTGTTTTTGTAAGATTCTGAGTTTAAAGCCCTGAGAACAGATGTTATTTATTCATGTATATGCTCTGTACATCATGAACAGTAGCAGCGGTGATGATTTCTCCCTCTATCATGCCAATAAGCCTTTAGAGACCACTACCAGGATGGGTGCTGGTCATATTTATTTGGTTTATATATCTAAGAACATCTGTGCAATCAAAATGTCCACAGCCACTATCATGACAGAGAAAGCCATTGGCCATCCCTGTGAATTATCTCTACTTTTATCTGTAGAACTATAGAAAAATGAAAGTCTATTCTCCTTTTATGAAACTCTGAAATGTATTTATTACAGTGTTAATTTCAGAAACTGTAGCTTAGATACAACCTGAGAAGAACTTCTTTTTTGTTGCCCCCTCAGCTCTCTGCCACCCTTTACAGACACAGAGCCAGCACTAGGATGCTCACCAGTGCAGCATTAGGAGGTGATAGAGCCCTCTGGCAGCTCACTGTCTTGTTTGCTTTGTATGAACTAAACCCAGGATCATGCAGTCTGTGGCAGTGGCCAAATCTGCTCCTTTTTTGCCTCAGTGAGCTGCAAGATTGGTTCTCCTTCTCCCCATCCCATGTGCATGGAGTTGCTCTTTTCCTCCTGTTTTCCTTTAATAACATAGACTAGTGGAGCAGTGTCAGCTCTAAACCCAGAGATGATTCCCCTGGCTGTAAGTGTGCAAGTATATCCAGGGCAGTCTCCCAACAGAGTAGCTGTCTTGATGAATGTCTTTGGGCAAAGAAAAGAGCTGATTTTGGCACTTAAACATCTAACATTGAGTGGTCTAATTTTACTGGAAGAAGTGCAGAACCAGTTCTATGCTTTTCTGTAATGATTTTGCAAATCTAGTTCTCCATGTTGTTTCTATGAGGGGGTGGAAAATAAAGGGCTTTTTGTTTTGGGCCCAGTGGATTATTTCCTGTGAAATCCAAGCCTTTTTTTCTTTCCTAGTTCTGTGCCCTTGCTCCAAACTGAGGAAAATTAGTTGTTTCAGGCAGCCCTATAGCTATTGATTAGGGGAGTGTGTTCACAGGCAGCTCAGCCGGAGCAACGACAGAAACGAGTACCTTTCCTGGCTGGGTGGCAAGGAACATCTCTTGACCTGCCGGAAACATGCGTCTGCCAAATGGGTGTTTTAATTCTCCTCTACGGCAGTCTGATTTCTGGAAGTAGAGTTGCTAGTGTGTGATGTCAAATGCCATTAGCTAACACGAATGGCGAGCCTGACTGGAAGAGTAACATTTCACAGAGGTTTCAGATGATTTTTTTTTTTTTTTTTTACGCTATCCTTTAATGTTAGGCATGACTTGCACGCCAGGATGTTCCCAGAAAGTTTTAGTTACGAATCCTGTCGTCAGCGCCGAATTACGTGGACGGGCAGCGCGGCACGGCCGCGGGCGATTGTCTGCGTTCCCGGGCGCGCTGCCGGAGGGCGAGCCCTCTCTCTTCCCGATCCCTCCCGCTTCCCGAGCCCGCTCCCTTCCCGCCCGGCGGGAATGGGCTCCCGGGCGGGGGCGGAGCGCGGTGGGGGCGGGACGCGGCCCCGGCCCTTCCCTTCCCTTCCCTTCCTTTCCCTTCCCGCCCCGCGGCTCAGCCGGCGCCGCCACGGGCATCGTCCCCGGCGCGGCGAGCTCGCAGTGCCGCCGGCTGGGGCTCGGCCGTGGCCGCGGGGGAAGCTCTGGGAGGCCGGGCAGGCTGGCTCCCCTCCCGGCGCATGAGGAGCGGCCGGAGCCGGGGATCGCCGGAGCCCGTAGGATGTCACCATTGTTCAGCTGGGTGGCCAAGGTAGGCGGCGCGACGCCCGCAGCCCTCCGCTCTCGGGAAGTAAAGTCCAGCCTTAGAGTTTGCAGATGTGTAGTTTCAAGGCAAGTCAGCGATCTCTGGGAAGGGAGCAAAGCCCTGCTGTATTGCTCAGCCAGGGAAAAGGAGGAGCACTCAGAGTGAACAGCTAAGTCAGGCTGCTATCAGTCGTGGCTTGGGTTGAGGGGTTTAAAGCGAAGCTGCGGGTCTGATCGACTCGCTCTACCGTGCTGCGGATCTGCAAAAGGGGAGAGCTGAAATTAAAACTTCACAGAAGGCCTGTTGAAGTCTAACGCTACTTGTGTACTCTGGAGAATGTGCAACAGCACTCCCATTGTTTGTTTTGGATTTTTTTCCTGGTTTTTGTCATACTCTGAATTTATGAAGAAGACTAAGTAAGCTTTTAGTGGGAGACTTAATTATATGACCACGCATGTGTCGTGCTGGTTTCTGTGTATCTGGGGCTGCAGTAAGATTTTCCAGTGTAACTGTGAAACTGTGTATGGATGCAAAGCAGTAGAGATGGTTGAAGAAATCTAGAATATAGTTTTGAGCTGATGTTTAAAACAAATTTCCAGAGTAACAGTCATTCTAAATTTTAAATGAGTTGTAGATGATATTCTGTCTTGAGGAACAATTGAAAGCGTAGAAGAAGACAAGTGTGTGAAACAACTTGTTGACAGGCAAGAATTGGAGAAAAATACTTAATCACAACACTACTAGACAAACCACATAAGTCCTGGTTCTCCCTTCCATTTTGTCAGGTGTAAATGGTCCCTTGCTTAGTTATTTCTGCATCCCTGTTCCTGACTATTTAACAGGTGAAATACCTACCCGGGGAAGATAGTAAGAGGGAGTGCTTGATATGTGACTGTGTTGCCTTTCTTCAGATTCTCAAATAGAAAGACTTTTTCTATTCTGTCTTGAAAGGAGTCTGCTTAGACACACCCTGAAAAATTGAAATGTATCCTTTCCTCTTTCCACTTATCTTTTTTTTCCTCTGTAGAGCTGTCAGGTGGAACACTTGTTAAAGTAGTTGCTTCTCTTGTCGTCACTCTGGCTCTGTCTTGTGAATGACATAAGGCCTGATTTGACACATTATCTGAGGGAACGATACCAGCTGATTTCCCTGCTGACTCTTAAAAATGTGCCGGTCTCCTATACAGGTGGCTGCTGTCAAAAGATGAGTGATGCCACTGAGTACATACTTCAGGGATGCTACCAAGGGATGGCCCGTTTCCCCCCTTCATTGTTCTCTTGTCAAGTGGACAAAGCAGGTGGTCAGAGAGGAGTTAGTCTTGGAGGAGGTCAGAACTTGTAGCACATGGAATTGGCTGCATTTTTAGGGAAACAGAAGCTGCTGAAGAAACACACTTCTAACTGCTTTCAGGAATGCTTTCTAGTCTTTCAGATCTAATTATTTCAATGCTCGTTCCTCACAAGTGTTTAGTTTTATTCTTTTAATGGCTGTTAGTTGTCAGCACTAATTTGGGAGGGGAAGCAAAAGCAGTGTGCTTAGAAATATAAAATGAGGTTTGTTAACAGAGAAAGCTTTCCTGCCTGCCAAAATTTGATCAGTAAAAATGTTAGAACTACTGCTGTGGGCTTTCAACACAAATGTAAGCCTTTCCAGTTTTAATAAGATGGTGGCCCATTCTAAAATGGGGAATGACTGTGGGTTGTGGAGGGTGGGAGGGAATCTGGCACCCTAGAAACAAAGCTGCCCCCTTGCATCTATTACTTAAAAATGAGTAACCCCTTAAGTAACATGGGTGTTTAGTCTCACCATGCAAGTCCCCAGGCCTGCAAATAGTTACATGTGAAGTAGTTGACTCCCATATGCTATAAAATTGGTCCCTAGTGTTTGTATAAACATTACCTTTTAATATGTCTTTATTAGAGGTTTTTACATGCAGTTTTCCCCAGCTTGTCTCCTACTTACACAGAGGCTCCTTGGAGATGAGTTTTGCAGGGTCATGTTCTGGGCTGGAGGACAAAGCCCTGCTTATTACATGGGTTGGTGTTGCCCCCGTTGGCCATATGGATGCTGGCTAAACCACTGAATGGTGACTCTATAGATAGTGAATTCTAAAGTACTAACTTGTTTTAGTCTCCTAAAATTATTTAAATAAAAAAGAATAGTTATACCTGTTTTTCCTGCACAGTTTGATACAAAGTCAGACAACTGACTTAAAGGACACCTTTGGTTAAGCAGCTAAAAACATAGTTTCTTGAAAATGTAAACTAAGTTTACTCTGTTGTGAGTGGAAAATACAGTCACAGTGGTAGATACAGAAAGACTATTTATATTCAGTTTAGATCACTGAAGAAACTGTTACTAAAAGTAATCATTGTGCAGTTGAAATATATCAAAGCCTTCAGTCTCCAAAAAAAAAAAAAAAAAAAAAAGACATGTAGATTTTTAGATTTGTGGTGAACTTGCACATCATTAATTCATTAGTGGGAGATAATAATACAGTGATAAATGTTAAGAGTAATTTTATTTCTGTTTCTCTCATATTTAATACAGCTTTAGTTTAAAAAAAAGATTAGTATTAGTTGTTTACAAATAATTAATTTTATAATGCAAGTTACTATTCAGTAGCAACTTGACAGAAAAGAATTGATTGCTAAAAAAATAGAAACAGTTCTTAGTGTAATAAATTGTATAAAGAGAGAATTTGAGTAAATGTGTCCTCAGATTTTCAGCTAGTTATGCAACTTGTGCACAATGTGTCTTTCTAGTTACTGAAAAAGAGTACAATATATCATTTAATAGCTGTGTTTAGCTTCAGCTTATTTTGTCCAAAGGATTATAAACCAACAAGGAACCAGTAAAGAAAATAACTAAGGTAAAATGTAAAGCAAGGTTACATTATTTAAATCAAGGTTTCTTCTATAATGACCCTGGCCAGCTGCCTCCAACCCTCAGGACAACATGTGGGAAGGATATGCTCCCGGTTCCCTCCTGAGGGGAACTGAGAGCAACAGAGTTTGTCACTGCAGCCTGAGGAACCTTCAAGAATGTGCCATCAGCACTGGCAGAAAAGGGTGGGTTTGCAGTGTAGCTGTCCACAGCTGGCTTGGCTAATCTTGGACCTTGGGTTGAGAAGTTGATCATTTGGATTTCTTCTATAAAAATCAGATTTGTATTTACAAATAAATATAATTTATTTGTGTTGAATATACAAACAGTACATTTTGAATATACTATTGTATATTCACAGGATTTGCTCTGAAATTCACAATAGCAAAATAAGAAGTAAGTGTTTGTTTGGTTTGTTTTTTTTTTCTTGGATGGCTGAGTCAAAATGGCCTATGAGCTTTCCTCAGTTTGGGAAGCTCTCATGCCATCAACAAAGAAAGTTTCTATGCTATTCAGTGCAGCAAGGCTGGATTACTTGGCTTGTACCTTGAAACATCACTGAAGAAGCAATTATAATAATATCGGAAATATCACTTAAGTTTCTTTTAATTCAAATTTAGCTATATATGCTGTATTAAAATTGATCTTGCTGATGTTTTACTGTTATTCCTACTATCTTCTATATAATAGAGTGTCTAGTAGACCTCTGTAGAAGCATGAATGAGAGCAACTATGTACATCTTAGTTTAGGTCAGAAGCTACAAATGAAATTAATTTGCCTTCTGCAAGAGAATGAAAGGGAACAAGAAACTGAAAATCAAGAAGGTCAAGAAATCGCCTTCTGCTTTCCTTTTTAAGAGTGTTATGAATGGATGATCTTGCCTTTTTTGCTGGTCAGTTTTAGGGAATATCACATTCATTTATGAGACTGTTTTGCTCCAACTAAACTGATGTGCCCCTTTGCTTTGTTGCCCAGAGCTTCCAGCAAAGACCTTTGAACATATTTAGTCCCTCAGTGAATAACTTACATTTTAGCCAAATAAATCAAGGTTTGGTCTCTTAAGGAACCCTCATAACCAGGCATTTTAACACTGTCTAAAGCTAAAACACTTAGATGTTTGTTAAACCTCTTTTACTTTTAAGCCCATCTTACTTCTAAGATGATGAATTATTTGGGTGGGTGAATAAATGATGGTATCCTATGAGGTACGACCATAGTTTGTGTCTGTACATTTACCCCACTAACTCTTTTGTAAAGAGATTTGGATACTTGGATACTGTATCAAGAATCAAGGAGTTAACAGAGAACTAATGCCAGGGAAGAACTGGGGAATCACTGGGGAGGGAAGGCTCAAATGCCGCAGTTTCATCTGTGGAAGAATCTCCTTGAAGCCATTGGCGCTGTGGGTAGGGCTGGAGGGACAGACCCTTGCTTGTCTCCCAGGCTGGATGCCAGCAGAGCAGCCAAGACAAAGTGCAGATTTCTGCCAGAGCTGGGTTTTGGTGCCCAAGTTTGCACAATGCCCCATCAGAAAACACTGTGTTGCTGCTCAGTGTGATTCTCCAGGTCAGTTTATGTTGGGGTAAAATGTTGTTACCAATTGACAGCTTTCAGATAAATGCAGGTTATCACAAAATGCTGAGCATTTTAAATGCACTGTTTTCTGTATGCCAGTCACTCACCGCCTTACCCTGCAGGGGCCTGGCGATGACTGAGGAATATGCGCTCAGCATCTGAAATGAAGTCAGTCCTGTGGTGAAACCCCCTGTTACTCAGCAGTTAAGTTCCCTTTGGAGCTGTTTGCTTTTATTCTTCATCCTTCCATTTCTTTTTCTGTGTGCCAGGCCTGAAATGCACCTGCTCTGCTTACATGTTCCCAGTTTGGTGGGAGAGGGCCAGAATACAGTCTAGCTCACACAGCTTCTTTGTGGCTGGGCAGGTGTAGTAGGGCAGTGTCCTCTGCATTTGTAAGGTACATTAGGGATGCTTTAAAGCTCTACTCTGAGGAGTAGAGCTTTCCACAGTGAAATTCCGGGCCATATAGATTGCAATTTACCAAGGTTATACTCTTGAATCATTTATGCCTTTCTGAATTAATTTCTCATGAGTATCTTCTTTCAGGTTTATGTCGACCTTCAGAGTTAACAAGCCAAGCCCGATAAGGTAGCTGAGCTTGCTCTTTTGTACAGGTTCTGCCCTCTGCAATTCAAAACAGAACTTTTAGCCTCTAGTCAAAAACTGTTTGCTTTCCTTTGCTGAAAAGGTGTCTGGTAATTGGTGCTCGCTGTCATCATGTGGTTAACATGTTTTGGCCCAACCAGTAGGAAAAATATTAGTAAATCCTGCAGGTCCAGGTCCTCTCAGAGATGCACAGTACAACTAAGGGTTTGTTTGGATTTTTTGCCATTATATACATATGTCTGCAGCACCAGAGTTTAACTTTGTTTGCTATACATTTGATGATCTAAAATACTGTTTCACATCATAGCCTGCTTTTTTGAAAGGCTGCTGTAATAAAACGTCTTTTACGTGCACTAGAGGTGTTTCTCAGTACACAAAGGCAGCAGTTTGGCTCTGGGTTCCCTAAGTAGAAATATGTGTAGGGAAAAGTCAAGCAAAGCACCTCTTTCTTCAGAGATCAGCTTACAGAAGTGCAAGAAAATTTGTAATTTCCGTTGTCCTGAATATAGAAGCTGCAGCATTTCTGAGAAACCTCTGCTTTAAGGGGATGTTTAAACTTTTTTACTGTGCAAACTAATAAATGATTTAAATACTTTAAAATAAAATGGTTCATAAGACTTCTCAAAGTTGAAGGAACTCAGGTTGTGTGTGGTGTATAAAGGTTGACTAATGATTTAACAAGTAAATCCTCAAGAGAAACACTGTTAATTGAGTTATAACTTGTCTATATTTATTTATTTTTTTTTTTACATATGAAGCCTTTACAGCTCAACTGTTCAAGCTGAAATACTTATGGATGGCAATGACTGAGATTAAAAAAATCTCAGCCTCCAGTTTGTTAGTATTTTACTTATCAGTAAAGATATACAAACTGTCAAGAGATACTTACTAATTTGTGTGGGGAGGTAAGGTAGTACAGCTGAGAAGAGCAGCTGGAATTCAGAGCAGAAGCTCAGGCAGGGAATGACATTAGCTAATATGAATTGGTTTTAATACTGTGTTAACTGTACTGAGTTGTATCTGAGTTGTCAGTTATTCTTTTTAACCAAGTTACAATAACAAATGCTGATGTGAATTAATGCATAAATATTAAATTTTAATAGGAGAGTTTTAATGTAAAACCTTTCTGAAAAGCACTGTTTGCTTACTGAGAAGCAAAAGTGAGGTTTGGGCACCTTTACCCTGTTTCAGTGGACTAGAGCATAACAGCAGGGTATAAACACCTCTTTTCTCCTGTGCCTCAAAGTTCTCAAAAGGCCAGGCCAGTATTCCCAGATCAGTTGGCCAGGTGTCTGGAAGCTGTAGTTATTAGCCTAGATAAAATCCACTGTAGAAATCCACATTACTAAGTGGCATACAGCAACAGGTTGTTCAAGGGAAACTGCTGTTGCTGAGAGCAGGTTGTGTACCTCACTCCGGGAATCAATTTTTACTTTGAACTGGCTTTTTTTTTTTTTTTTTTTTTTACAGTTTTTACTTTGAACTACTAAAATTAGGATTTGCTGCCATGAACCAAATGCCTGTTTGCAGTGACATGCATCACAAAATGAAGGTTTAGTTCTGCTTAAATGGATGACAGTTGTGGTGCTTTGAGACAGCTCCACAATGCAGTCCGTCGCACGTGAAGTGGATTGGGAGTATCCACTCTCAAACACGTTTCTGGTCCAAAATAAAATAATGAAGTAGTCACACCTATATTGTACTTGAGAATCCAGCAGGAAAAACTGGACAAACAGCATATACACAGCTTTAGAGGGGATGGCCCTGAAGCAAGAAATGGTGGCCAATCAGAGAATTTTTATTTATTGGCCTGTTAACCTTTTGGCTACTGCTTGGTGAGAATTTCAGGCCTGAGGAGGTTATCTGGCATTTCTGTGACCTAGACTGCTGTCTGTCACTAACTGAAGCTTTATGAAGAGAGAGTAAAAGCGTTGAGCAGTGTGCATGTAAGCACATATGTTGATGGTCACATTTTAAAAAACAAAAAAATTATTCGTGGCTGAAGTATTCTTCCCAATTTGAAAGTTGCTGACTTTGGACATGTGAATGTTTATACCTTTACATCACCATCATTATTTTTTTCCGAGGGAGAACCTTGAATATGCAGCAACCAAACAGGATTTTCAGGTACAGATATTCTGTGACATTGCAGGTTTGAGGAGAAGAGAATCCTTGTGCATAGTTCACATAGGCACACTCCAAGCTACTGAAAATGGCAAAGCTGAGCAAAACTGAACAGCTGCTTTGTTTTTTCAGTCAAACATTTTGGGGGGGTTGTATGTTTATTTCAAGGAGCACTGTAGCCCAATATCTTACTTAACAGTTGCCTCTCTGCATTTACTGGACCATTGGTCTGCTGCTGTAGTACCAATGAGGTGAGCCCACTGAAGCGGTTGCCATGGAAATTTGGATGGTTAGCACTAAATGTTTTGTGTCTTTGGAACTTTTTATAGCTTCCAATCTCCTCAAATGCAAGTCATGGAAAAGGAGATTTGTGGAAGTGCTTTGGAGTTTTAGACCATTATGTACAAGAGGCTTGTCTTTAAAACTGGTGCTACTTACCTAGAAGCTACTGAACCAAAAATATGTGCTGTAATTTCAAATTTTGGCTAAGTCCCAGTAGAATATTACCTGTAGAATTTATCATTCAATGGAAGCAACATTTCTGCTTGACATACAGTCATCAAAGGACTTCTGTAGACTTGAGAAGTGTGGGTTTTTAGGTGTGAACACAATTCATGCTGCTGATGCTATTTTGTTTGTGAAGTGTGGAATCATACAAAAAATATTTATTGTATATAATTCAGTCAGCATTTTTTCCCCTGGTATTTCTAGGGATTCAGTAGTGCTTCCACAAATGTTTATAAAAACAGCCAAAAAGGCCCAGTCCCCCTGTATATTAGGTGTGGCTGGAATAACGGCAGTCCATACTGCTGACATAATTTGGGGGGGAAGAAGTTGGCATTAAAAGGAATCTTTCCTAGAAGTATTTTTTCTTCCCTTCTTACTGCTTTCCTTCAGCTACTCTGTTACGGTTCCACATAGAGCATCATTCTGGTATGCCCCTCCAGCTTCTCATGGAGATCCTGTAGGCCTGTTCATCTGTGTTTTAGAAACATTAAATAATCACCACTCACATTTGGGTTTCGTCAGTGAGTAAGGGTTTAAATATAGAATATTTTAGAAATATTGTGAAGGTCAGAATTCAGTCACTCTGAAAGTGGTGTGACAATGTGAACTGTCCAGCTTGGCTGCAATTCAGCCTTTGGTAGCTGTCAGACTGATTTATTCCTTTCTAAAGAAACACGGCCTTAATTTGTGGAGAAGAGCAGAAGAACAAAAACTAATAATGAAAAATTTAGTCTTGGAGGAGACTGGGTAGGCTTAAAATAGCAATTTCATAACCCAGAAAAGAGAACAGATTCAGAATTTATGTGTTTGTATTATTATAAGTAGCAGCAGAATAAAGTACGGTGTTATTGCCTTTCAGTTATAAAAGACAACGAAACCACAACAAATTTCCCCACCACCACCAAAAAAAACACAAAACAAAACAAAACAAAAAACAAACAAACAAACAAACAAAACCACACACACACACACACACACAAAAAAAAAAAAAGGAACTCTTGTCCTGAAAGCTTTCAACCACTATTGCTGTCTTTTTCCATTTGTAACTATCTAAGAAGAGCTTTCCTTCTGTTTCCCACCCCATAGCCTCCAGCACAGTCCCAAGCCTGTCTCAATCCTCTGAATGGTCCATCCTGTACCCCTCCCCGAAAAAAGGATTAGTCTCTGTTGATAATGAATGAGCACAGGTATTTGTAGCTATTACTTTCCAATAGTCACCTTTTCAGTAGTCACCTTGTAAAATGTGAGCCAGGAACCCTGTAGGTATGACCACCAACTACTTTTATGTCTTGAAGTGTCTTTAAAACAAAATATGGAGAAGATAACACTATAAAGATGTTAATACATTATTTGAAATATCTTTTGACTTATTCCACAGTTGTTGATTACTAGTTAGTTGTACTGAACGAAGGAGCTGATAAAGCAGTACAAGATGAAATGGTTTTTATTGTAAGGACAGAAAGGGGCTGGAGAAATACAAATTAGTGAACACCATGTAATAAGCCCACCAGGTATAGGGCAGAGTATACTAACATTCTTCTCAGAAGCAGATTTTGTAGGAATACCCCTTCAGAGCCAGTCAAGTGCTCTTTTATTTGGAGGTGTACTTCCTGTCAACTGCGGTCTGGTTTTGGATTGTGCATTTTTGTGGGGAGGGGTCCAAAAGTAAGTAGCAATTTTTTATTTTTGGAGAGTAGCCAGGTTTTGTTGTATTTCAGGCTTTAAGTAAGGATGTCTTGAGAGCATGTGGAAGAAACCCTCCAAGTGTATCTGCAATGTGTTGCATCTCTCCTGGGGAGGAAGCACCACCACATAATAGAGCAGTCCAACTTCACTGGAACACCAAGTACAATTATGTTCTATTTTGGAGCTTGTTTACAATACTCTATAAACAGATTTTGCAAATATTGGTTTGTTGGTTGTTTTTTTTTCTCCAAAGGGAAGAAAACCTTTTTGTGCCTCTTTAAATTGCATGGAGTGCTCTCCAATTCACATGACTTTGCAAAGGGTGTACCCTTTTCCATCAGCCTGAGGAGTCACGAGGAGGGTTCTCAAGATGAGATTTGACTGTAATATTAAAAGGAATGTGATGCTATGAAAGTGGCATATAGTACTCATGACATCAGTCTCTGCAGTACTTAGCAATCTTCTGGAGTCAGCACTTGATGTGTGTGGGAAGTCTAGTCCCCTTTACAGCTTTTTACAGTAATGTGTAAGCTATAAGAGTATGTGTTGGCTACATGGAGCTCTAATCTTGGTGGTTACTGTGTCAGTCATCACAGAGGACACTAGTGGCACTCACCAATCGTACTCCCAAGTCAAAAAAAGCTACATTTAAACAGATGACTCTCTTCTGCCTCACAGAGAATATCCTTTCAATTTTAGCGCACTCAGATTCGTACTGTTACCAGCTTCTTCATGCATCCCTGCAAAATTCGAGTCTTAGCCTCACTTATCCCTTTCTCTGTATAATGCCCATTCACACCTTACTGAGCAAACCACACCCACAAGTAGACACATATGTGATTGTTTTTCCTTTCATAGGCCTGTGGCGATATTCAGTCATCGAGCTCTCCCTTATCAGGGCTGAAACAACACCTCTGTCTTGCTTTTTGTGGATCTGGTATCACAGTCCTTTCTAAGCAGAACACCTGCACTGTGGTTGGTCCTGCTGGCTGCTACCGTGGCTACCCCTCCCAGCCCCCTGGTTTGAGCTCTGACTTGCTCTTCTTTTCAAAAGACATTCATGAGATCAGTTAAATGAGACACCCAATGCATTTTATGTACTATAGAGAGAAATGAGCTAGACCATCTGGAAGATGAAGCTGCCAAGAGTGGCAAAGTACATAATTGTTTTATGAGCAGTGAGGATACAGCAGCAAAAATTCGGATTATGTATGTTGAGCAGGGAAGTCATGAAAGGTGAACTGTCTCTCCGTGTACCTGCCAATCCTGAGTACTTGGGGAGCTGTTGTTAAGAATGTCATTTTGGTTCTACCCGTGGTGCATTTGTTATGCACAGAAGAACTGACAGGAGCTTGAAAAGATGGTCAACAGCCAGGGACTGGAAAAGCTATAAATTTCCTTTTTCTCTGAATTAAATCTGGGTTTGAAAGTGGCTTTGTGGGAGGAATAAAAGCCAACAAATTGCAAAGGAAGAAAGCTAATAAAGTATTCCATAGAACTGTTGATTAAGGGTGTATTCCAGAGAAATGTTGATTAAGAGTCAAGGGGTGAAAATTTTTAAAGCGAGAATTGAAGTTAATGACTGGGGAAAGTGCTCAAGGTGTAGGAGGGTGTAGAGCAGTGTCAAAGCAAGATAATAGAAGAAAAACACTTCTGAAGACACTTGAGATAAGACCTGAATATAAAAGTTCTTTCATTGAAATAAGATTACCTGCAAAGTTCATAACTCTTTTTTACTTTGAATTTCTGCTAATGCCAGGGAATAAGGAAATTCTGTCTTGGAATTCCTACTTAGAACTTTCCTGGATGTGACCTCCAGTGCCTCATCTAAGTTTGAAGGTGGATCTAACTTGAAAGTTTGCCTTGCTTTATGTGGGAGACTGCACCATCAGAGGACAATTCAAAATTAAATTATTCTGTGATTATGAAAGGAGAAATTGTGCATTATCTCAATTTAAAAGAAGAATAATCCCAGTAAAATATATTAGTTAAAATGCCTTAGATTTAAAAATTCTAAACTTTAGATTTTTTGAGTGGAGATAATTGTCCAAGAAATCAGTTGACCACTAGTGTGTGTTTAAGGATTGATAAGGACAGGAAGTGCTGATTTGTGCTGATTACTGCACAGCTATTTTGTTAAAAGTGTGCTAAAAACAGACCAACTGCTTTCTATTACATATCTACTACATTATCTACTGAAATCAAAGATTTTATGCAGGTTTTTTAAAAATGCAAATAAATACTTTGCTGTGTCATCTTTTACATATGGTGTGTATGTTTAAAAAAATATTTTTCTTTCTTCTGTTCTACTACTTTTACAAAGTATCTCATGACTGTAAATACCTTATAGGTGAAAAAATATTTCTATCTGTCCTGTTACAATTAGATAGCTTCTCGCAAGATTATGTTGCTGTGTACCCTATTTTTTCTGTAGCAGTACTCTTTAGTAAAATAGAGAATGAAAGGTACTAACAGCAAAAATTGTGTTAGACTTCTTGACATACTTTATTGAACTTGCTATGGTCAGAAAACAGGCAAGTAAAAACACTTAAAAATCATTCAGATGTCCTCTCACAATTGAATACCCTGGCAAAATTCAATCAAAACATTACTTGTTTCAAGAGCTTTGTGAAAAAAATTTAAGGCTTTGTTTTAGCCACCATGGTGTGAGACCTTCTGAGGTTCAGCCCAAGATCTGACCCTAATGTTTTTCAGTCTCCAACAGTGTATGGAGTCTGTTGTGTAAGACCAGTTCCTGACAGCACAGGTCTGTCTTATATTAAACAAAACCACCTACGCCCTTGAAATAGTTAAGCCTGTGCTTGAGCCTTTCACTGACCTGAAGCCTTATGAAGAGACTGATAGGTATAAACTGGTAGATTTATACTGTAGTTATAAACACAGCATAATGTCTAAAATAATAAATTATCCCACTTTTTTCTTTTTTTCTCTTTGTCCTGCCAGCTGATGTGTTAACAGTTCTTTTCCTGTGGCACGCTTTGCTTTCTTACCTACTGTGTATAAAAGAAACGGGGAATCTTTTTTGAGCGTAGTCTTATTTACCAAAAGGCAGCTGTTGCATTCAACTGTTACTGGGCTTTTTTCATTAAAATAGTTTCTAACTCTTTCTCAAATCTACTGACAGGCTAAAGGCATTGACCTCTTACATGCTTGTATGTAAACTAACAGGGTGACTTGTTGCATGCAACTGCAGTTTCTGCTCCTTGTTCTGCAGATGCAGCAAACCTCTGCATGCTTAAAAACTAATTGCCTTCTGTCATGAGTTGGTGCATGGCATAGAAGCTGTTGCCATGTGTCTCTCATAACTGAGTAATGTGCACTAGGAAGTTCTAGGTGTTCGTTTGTATTTTGCTTGAATGCCCAAGAGTGAACTCACCAGAGTACTCAGCATTTCAATTCCCTGCTTTGTCTCGGAAAAATAAACATTCTCATTATAGCAGAAATACCATGTGTATACTTTAAAAAAAAACCACAACAGTGCAGTGTTAGTTTTAGTGGTTACAGATACATGATCTTTTACTGTATTTAATTCAGACACTATAAGTGCAAAAACTTTGCCTAGTTACAGTTCAGTTATGTCTTCTGTTAAGCAAACCTGTTTGGCCTGGAGTGAGTGAGAAGAAGGTAACATTCTGTGTTTGGTAAAGTTTCATCGGTGCTTACGCTGTTGTTCTATACTTAGTTTTGTGGGTTTAGGGAAATAATTTTAGGTCAGCAGCAGTGGTTTTTCTGATTACAGAAATAATCTTTATCCACTAATTACATATTTATACTGAGAAACAAGTCAGAAAACACTTAAGAATAGAACTATGCTAGAAGAAAAGAGTTTTTACATCAGGAAGAAATCATACGTGTGTGCGAGTCTTCCCTCACTGTCTTAGCAAGTCTAGATTAGTGGGCACAATTACCTGTAGGTGTGTATAGGAGCGGTTGGTATCTAAAGGTGACCTTGGGAGGTCATCTATTTCAGCCCCCTGCTCAGGCCTATATCCAGCCAGAGTTTGCATATCTACAAGGATGAAAACTCTGCAACCTCTCTGAGCAACCTGTGCAAGCTTGTGGCCACCCTTACGATAAAAAAAAAAGATCTTTTTCTTATGTTTGGAAAGAACCCACAACTTTTAAAAGACTCCAGGCAACATTAACTTAATTCAGGAGCAACTTCATCCCTGCTGATTTTTGGTACAAATTGGAGAGCTATAAAACCTGATTCTGTTTACATCTTAATTAATTCCTGGAGGTTTGCAAGAGATGTGGTTACTAATCACCCAGTGGCATGCAGCTTAATCTGGAGACATTCCATCTGTGGTTAGTAAACATTTGCCAGGATATAGCCTACATCTTTATTTTAATAATTGGAAATAATCATATTTATTTTTAACTACTGTTTACTTTGTGTTTATATACTCAGCATCCAGGTCTGATTGCTGAGGCAGCCAGTGTCAGAGGGCACATAGGGGCAAGTAGATTGTTCATTTCTCAGTACTTGCTCAAAAGGCTTGGAATAGCATGGGTGGATAAAAAGAGCACAAATCTTGATCAGAACAAGAACAGTTCCAGGGAAATATATATTCTGGCTTTCTTCTCATTCATCGGGGATCTTGTCTTTACTAACGAAAATAAATAAATGCTTAACTTAAGTAAGGGTCACAGGAAAGTGAGGTAGTGATTTGCTGCTTCTGGTGCTGCTGCATCAATTGTCTAATCAGAAGTATATAAAACTATATTAGCAGGCTGTGAAATTTTTTTAGGTTTATAAGTGGGAACAGAAGAGTCAGTGTTTTTCAGTAAATCTAGCACGGAAGCCAGCTGTTACTTATCAATGACATGATTCAAGCCTTAGCATGTGTGAAAATAAATAAATAAATACTCCCCTTGATTTTCCATCAACAGGCCTGCTGAGTCTCCTTAGACATAAAGTTCATTAACTACTGCAAAGTACTTCTAAGTGATGTGGTGTCTTTTCCTAACCACTGTCTGTATGTAAAGTACAGCCACTGCTGAATAGCAATTTTGTCAGTGTCTAATGTGTTTGATAACAAAAAACATTGAAAAAATCAAAATCAGTAACCCCACATCTCTGATGGATCCCTAATGCCTTGTCAGGGCTTTAGCTCAGCTGTAACACTTTCATTGCCTGCACTGCTGGAAACTCTGCTTGCAGTCATCAGCAGGTGTGATGTGGGGGGAGCTTAACCCTGGTAGAGTTAGTGGCACTCTTTGTCTGAGTGAGAGCTGATGTTCCTGGCCTCAACAAAGTAAACATGGTCCAAAAAATACCTCAGTCCTTTTCTGTCACCTCTGCAGCCTCACCAAAAGCGGAGGTGGGGTTGCAGGTTTCTGGGGGTATCCTGGGCAACTCAAAAGTAAAATTCCCTATAGCTAGTGAGTCCAGACACTCCCACAAGAGTAAAACGTGTTTATTAAAAGTGCTAAAGCAGTTGCAGCTTGAAATATTGGTATAATAAAATTGTATTTTATTTATAAATATGTATTTATAAATATGTTTTACTGTCATCCTAAAAACCAGTAAAAATTGATTCTTTGAAGGAGTATTAGGAAAATAAAACTGAGGTAAGCCTTGAGCTCACTGTAGAGCAAATTCATATTGTTTGAGGTACTAAAGATTTGTTATACCCTTATGTTCTCCTTGTATATGATTAAGAAGTTAAGCACAAAGCTGCCTGAACCCAAGGCTTTCTGACTGGTTTGTGACATATCAGAGAACGGACTTATGAATTGCTGACCCTGTTTTTCTTACCCTTCTCCCCCACTGTCTTTGCTGAATGATTAGCTGATGACTCATGCCTTGCGCTCAAGGGTGAAGTAATGCTTCCTGAGTCCTCTTATTTATTTTGTAATCTGTTCCTTATTTCTGTATTGTTTTAAACCCACTAACTGTATGTGTGTATGTCTGTCTGTCTGTCTATCTATCTACCTATCCATCCATTTCTATCTGTGTTTCCTTGTCTATAAAAAGAATCTTATTGAGGTCTTTATGAGCGAACATCCAGAATATAACCATTCGATTTTCACTGTTCAAATTTTTTTTCTCTAAGTCCTTTTCTGTTTCCTGAGTTGGTTTATGTACATTATGATTAAGCAATAGATAACCATAAAAATATCTGAAAAAAACAGAGGTCATGCCTCTGAAATATTCTTTAGGTTTAGAGATGCCTTTTCTCATAGGGGAGATGATTCTTCTGGGCTGCTATTTTAGTCTGCTGCTCCCAGACTTCTTTCTGTACTATCTGCAACCAAATACTTGTAAGTAAAGCAAGTTTCAGTTGATACTTGGCAGATGAGATGTGTTTTGTCAGGAAATTAGCACACTTCACACAGATTTTTCTCGAAGTGATTTTGGTAAATAAAAAAGCTGGCAGAATTATCAGTTGTAATCATAGATGGTGGCCCCACACTTCTGTTGCAGAGGCTGCAAGAGAACCTTAATCTCCTAGGTCAGTCAAAGCAGTGTGATGTAAGCAAGCATGAGCCCCGCAGCAGCTTAGCAGATAGCATATGCATATCACTGCCTTTAACCATGTCAGCAACTGTGACCGTTTAGTGTCACTAAAAATGTGTCAGATGGCAGTTTGGGTTCTAATTACAACATCTGTTGGTCTGTAGCAGACTGCCTCTCCTACATATGCCCTGTAGGTCATACTGTTTGTGGAAGTAATATTATTTTGAAGTGTCATCTAGGATAGTAGGATAAAAATTAGCATCTGAAATAAAGAATAGGTTTCTTTAAAAAAAAATACAGCTATCTGCAGTTTAAAAAAAATCAATCCAAACACCAAACTGCTATAACAATGCAATATGCTGTAATGAAAGGGAAAACAAATTTGCAGGAGACTCATTAATCTGGATGACATGAGTGTTTGAGTAAAACAAATATAACTGACATTAACTGTCTTTACCAATTAATTAATCCATGGTTTCTGGTATGCTTTCTGAAGTGTTCTTATGTTTCATTTTGAGTTGGAATTTGTCATGTTACACTGGTTGCTTCAGGGGCAGAAGTTTTACTGGAAATACAGAGGATTACAGGAGATGAAGCTCTTTTGACAAAGTGTTGATGTTGGTGAACTCCTGGCAGAGAGACAAATGAGCAATTCCTCTTGTCACTGTTTAACTGCTATAATGTGTCTGTTGAACAAATACAAGATCACTTCAACTGTTTTTTTCTTTTTGAAAACAAAATCAAATCACAAATTACAAAATTACAAATTACAAAAGAAAAATCACAACAGGGAGCACCTCTTAATTTTGCAACATTTTTGTCATAGAGCACCAGATGCTAATGTTGTGCATTTTTTCTCCTCCTGTAGGTGCCTGAGATTATAAGCTCTATTCGACAAGCTGGGAAAATTGCTCGCCAAGAAGAGTTTCAGAATAATCTCTCAGATATTGAAGACCCTTTTGCCAAAAAGTTTGAAGTGCTGTTCTGTGGACGGGTGACAGTAGCACATAAAAATGCTCCTCCAGCACTCATAGATGAATGCATTGAGAAATTTAATCGTGCAAGCTCTACAAAAAATTCAGATTTCAACTCATCATCCCAGCAACATGAAACTGCCAATAACTTCGGAGGCTTCTCTTTCAGTAGCAAATTTCGGTCTGTCTTTCAGCCCTTGGTCAGTGAAGAGGAGGAGAAGAGGCCAATTAGGAAATCTTTTTCTCAGCCTGGGCTTCGTTCCCTTGCTTTTAAGAAGGATTTCCAAGAGGGAAGCCATAGAAGTAACAGCTTTGTCAGATCTTTTGAAGAAGATGCAATTTCACTGAACCTAAAAAGTCAACTTATCTATGGACACAGTGTTGTGCAGCCAACTGACATTGCAGAAAACCGGACAATGTTGTTTACGGTAAAGCAAGATTTGCGGCTCCCGGTGGCATTTTCACAGTTTGGAGTGGCAAACACCAAAGCAGATGTTCTGACAGATGGCAGTTACTTCTTTGATAATTTAATTGCAATTACCAAAGCTTAACTTAAACTATTTCTCTGGAGAGCATTACCTGTTAGTGCAAATTGGTTTACATATTCAAAATAAGTTTATATTAAATAGTTTAAAACTGCACTACCTGAAACATTGGGCTTCTAAAGTTAGCTTTTAGAAAGCTATGGCAAGTTAACAGGTAGTTTTGCAATTGCAGAATGGTACATAGTTACACCAACTAGTAACAGTAGAAATAAACTTCCAGATGAATTAGTTATATGTAACTAGAGCAGAAGGACCAAACCATGACTGAGAGCTAGTAAACCTTATGTCCCATATAAGCAGTGTAATTTATGAAAGTGCTCCTGCTCCCAGTGTCTCTGTAATGATAGAATAGTGTAATAACTTCCTATGCTACTGCACACATGCCTCCACTCCTGCCCTGTTTTGGTGTGACTAGCAATGCCCTTGCTTAGATAGATGAGCAGCAAAACTATTTTCCAAGATCTGAGAAGCAAGTAAGGAATGTGTTATTTGCTTGTCTCCTAATCCTCTTGATGGGTAAGCTATAATATAATATATATATATGCATATATATCTTGTGTCTTATAAGCATAATGCAAACCTGGAGCTAATACTGCAATGGCTGACTATTCTGAGGTCATCTTGGATCTCTCAGCTACTGTTGAGGCTGGACGTTTTTAAGGACAGTAACAGAGTGGAGTGTGTGCAATTAAAACAAGTTTTTTGCATGGGGCTTTTATGTCTCTAAAAAATAACACAAAGAAAGTGTTGCAGTTAGTTATACCTGATTTGAAGCTTCTGTTTGGTTGTGGCAGGCTGGCATCAGACAGAGAAATGGAAGAAGATGGAGAGAAATTTTCTTCCCCAATAAAAAGAAATCCATGTTTACCTTCTTCCCCTGACATGTATTTCACACAGAAAATAGAGATGCCATTTGTAATAATGCCTAATTTTAAAACAAATCATGACTCCATTATTAGTTCATGGCACATATTTTAGAGAGATTATAGATGAACTGCCTAGATCCAGATCCCCTTAATCCAGTGAGTGCATTTTCAGTTTATATTAAATAAATGCCACAGTTCTGAAAGACACGTGCACCTTCAGCCTGAACATGAAATGTGCTGACAGGCACATTTACCACCTGTGGGGTTCTGCTGATCTGACTTTGTGTCTTGGGTTGCTTTTTGCCTGAGAAAATATTGTTTAGTATGCACAGCTGTATTCTTTTGCTATTCAACCAGTCTAAATTCAGCTCAGTATCAGGAAGTGAAGTAACTATAGTTTGTGCCTTCAGCATCCACAAGAGAGGAGCTCATGACAGGGCTGAGTTTGTTGTTTAGCTGTCCCCTGTGTTCAGCAGGTTCTGAGTAGGGGCAACATGCACAGGTTTTCAGCTTTGCTCATCCCTTTTTGTGTGGCTACATATGAAACATTTACAAGTAACTTTATATCCAGAAGAATAAGAATTGTTGGTATGTTCTTAGTTAAGATTCTTGGATTTTCCCCAGGATTGCAGCAAGAGTTGGTTGGTGGATGAGGTGTGAAAAATACTCTTCCCTAAAATCTAATATTACACTTGTCTTTAACTTGTCTCTGATGTGCTAGAAAATATGAGGATTTGATTTTTTTCTGTTACAGTCATACAAAGATGTTGCCATAAGTTGAAAAATTGAAAACAGTAGTTTCGTTCTAAAAATGCTCTTTGCCCATTCAAAGTTAGCATCAGCTTTTTGGGTCGTTTGCTGTAAAAATGGCCTACAGATCAAATTAGCTTTGAAAATATACTTCAATAAAATCATATATATATAGTTTGAGTTTAAGGCTTTAAATTAAATGTTATGTGTGTCTTAAATAAATAAATAAATAAACCCCTAAAAATAATTAGCTTGAGTATAGGGAGAGGCACACGCTTGGATTTAAACTTTAGGACAATTTCATGAAGTAGCTTTTGTGAATGTGGTACATGCCAAGACTGCAGAAAATAAGAAAAAGGGAATGTGAGTGTATTTCTCTCAATGCAAAGTAGTTACTTGTGGTATTACATTGTTCTCATCTGTTTAAACACTATCGTCTCTCTTGTCTTAACTGTGAAACTAAACCTCAGTGCAGTAGTGTGCAGAGCTCTCAATGCCAAATCAATGTTGATTCAGTATTATCTCTGTTAATAATACAGTAATAGGCCTAAATATACAGGTAGGAAAAAAAACTGAGATTTTTTGTTCAGGAAAGATTTTTATAGCGAGACAAAAGGAATTGTAATGTTACTTGTTATCACCTTGCTATTCATTTTGCTCTTTTTAGATTGGCCAGTCTGAAGTTTACCTTATCAGTCCTGACACAAAAAAAGTAGCAATTGAAAAAAGCTTTAAAGAAATATCCTTTTGTTCTCAGGTAAGGTTGCAGTATATTCTTTCTCTCTCTTTTTTTTTTTTTTTTCTTTTTGTTTTTGTTTAAATATTCTCTACTTGTGAATGCTCCTGTACTCCTCTCTCCTAGCATTCCAAATGGATTCTTTCAACAGCAGTTTCAGTAATTGCTATTGAAAAGTTTCTAGTTAATCAGTAATATTTTAAAACTATCATTCTTCTTTCATGCTTTGCACATTGTGATTTTTGAGATAAAGACTCACTTCTTGGTAAAGTGGATGAATAATATGAACTAGAAGGAACACACAGGTCACATCTGATTTAAGATTGCAGTGGGAGTGATTCACAGTTGTGCAAATCTACAGTTCTCTGAGCCATGTTTTTCAAGAAGTGAGAATGAAAGGAGAAAAGCTATATGTAAGAGTTATCTGAAAAATACTTCAAAAAGACATCTTTTTCAAGAGTATAAGTTGCATATATATAAAACAGGGCAATCCTCTGCCATGCAGAGGTAGTATGTGTGATGCACTGAGGGTAAGCAGGTTTCAGAACCTCTTCATTCACTATCAGTCTCTGTTCCTTGTGCCACAGAGTTTGCTTCCCTGTCCTTTTGCCTCTGGCTTTTTTGGATTTTTTTTCTTAGTCTTTTTTCCATAAATTATGTTGTTTTTTAATTTGATGGTGATAGTTTTCATCACTAAAGATTCAGGTACCTATTCTGAAAATTTCAGAGTAAACATAAGCTGTTTGCTTGCTGTCAGATCAAAAACTTTTAAGGTAAGTCCTTGATCACAGAAAAATCTTCATCACTATCTTTCTTTAGGCCATCTCCTTAGGCAGGAGCTAGTTAGGTAGACTTGGTGGCTCGCCCTGAAGGGCTGCAGATGGTTGTGCTACTCAGAGTAGCAGGAGTGAGATTCTGATTGAATTCTCCCCTCTTGTCTGAAGAACGTGCTACTGGTCAAATGATACGTCAGTTGGGCAAATATTGATATTGGGGTACAGAGCGTTTCTTCCCCAACTATGGGCATTCCAGAACACTTGAGGGAACAATCTTATCTTGATCATACAAGAACTTTAATAATCTTTTCTTGAAGGCACTGGAGTTAAATGATAAGCAAGATAAGAATCAGTACTTAATTTCCAGAATGCCCAATCGATCACTGAGATACTGCAATGGCAAAAGGAAGTATGCGGTCCTGGGGCAGCATCTGAAACAGCACAGACGATTTGCCAGCAGTGTTGCAGACAGGGCCATGATCTCTGCTGGGCTCCTTACACCACAGCAGTTGGGTTTTCAGGAGAAGAAAATGGGCTACAGAAGAAGAAACATAGGCTGGAAGGTTAGGGTGAGAACTCGGTGCATTCTGTCCTTCGTTCAGCTGGCATAATCTGAACATTTGATGTTACCATTTTGAATGATAAGACAACATTGTCCAGATTGTGTAAGGGTATCTGATGCTACAATGTGTTCTTTTTTTTTGGAACACATGGCCATTCTGTTTTATAGAAATACTCACTTTTTACACTTTTTAATGCTTTTTAAAATGTTTTCTTCATGGTAACAAGGCAAAGAGAATATTCAGTGATTCTTGCTGTATTAACAAGGAAAAGAAAAAAAAAAAAAACAAAACAAAAAGAAGTCCTGCTTGGCATCTTCAGATTGCTTAATTCACTGAAATTCCTGATTTACTGAAATTCATCATAATGATTTTTGATACAATACTTTATTGCCTCTCTTTACCCTACTTTAATATTGTACCATGACAGCTAGAAGGTATTAAAATAGTGCTGAGTGTAACTGACTTTCTGTAAATAGGCTCTAGTGCTGTGCACGTGTGCATTCATCATCATAAGCTGGCTTGTCATTTGTTCTTTTTTAACTAAGAATGATGAGCTGAGGAGACATGTGGTGAGATCAGCCAGTTCTACTCACCTGAAACTCTTTTCATAATAGAAAGACAAGAATCCCGGGAATTAAAACAACTTTCTGATTTTACTAGGATGTGCCGTTTATCTCCTGTTGCAAGCTTGATTTTGCATGTATTTTAAGAGAAATAAATGCTTCTATGAGTGATCTTTAAGCAATATATTTAAACATTTTATTTAGCCAAGCTTTTCTTTAGATAAAAAATAATAAATGTGTTTATTCTTTTTTTCACTATTTCTTTGATTTGCTTTTAAAAACGTAAAGACCAATTGTTGACCAATTAAACAAAACAGAAGAAAAACAAAGCAAGCTTTTTTCCTGGCTATTTCCAATATTGAGTAAAATACATTTTGAGTAGATTTTACTCATCTCTGGGTCTATTATACTTCATTCATTAAAAAAAAGAAATCAAAAAAGAAAAAAAAAAGCCAACCCAAATCAAACAATGTCTAACTTAATTGAATTGAAAAGATTCATGAAGTAATAGGTTCTATAACAGGGGAGATTTTTAATGGCTAGATGACTTTAAAGTAGTTGTAATAGAGATAATTGACCTATATGTAATGATATTGGGCCTCTCATTCTTTTCTTACTGAAAGAAATACAGGTACAAAACATTGCAAGTAAGTAGACTGCTTCATTGCTGTTATTTCTTGCTAGGGAATTAGACATGTGGATCATTTTGGATTCATCTGCAGAGAGTCTTCAGAAAATGAGGCTTCCACTTTGTTTGCTATGTGTTTCAGTGTACAGATGAAGCACTGGTAAGTGAAAAAAGAGCAAATAGAATACTGGGCCCTGAAAGTCTTTTGTTGCTCCATGCTCTGTATTTTGGTGAGTGTCTTCAAATCCTATTCTACTCAGAAATGTAATATTTCCATAATGTATCCAGCATAGCAGTCTGTAAAGAACTTTTTATTTGTTTTGAGGGCAGAAGTTAAAATCCCTTTAAAATGCTATAATTCTTCCATTTATTACACAAGCAAAGTTTGACCATTTACCACTTTTTTTGAAGGATGTTTTTTCACAGTGCACCTGTTCTGAAAATCAGAACTGCACAACTGTGCTCTTAAGCCAGGCCAGTGCATTACAACTGCAGTAAGCTTTTCTGTCATGGACAAGAAAAGGTTTTGAGATAAAGGCGGTATCTTCTATTAGACTGCAGTAATAAAGTTGAGTGGGCTGGAAGAGATAGGACTTCATGATGAGTTTTGTCTCACTTGTGTGTTTGTAGCCAGAAACTATGTGGAAACAGCTTGTCTTCTTAATTGTAAGCACATTCCCAAACAAGAGGCAGTATCGTTCTCAAAGACTGTTTGTGTTAAGTAAAACAGAAGCTCAGTGGAAGAGTGAAATTTTGTTCTTTTGCATGTCATTCTTTTCAGGTTGATGAAATCATGATGACACTGAAACAGGCTTTCACTGTGGCAGCTGTGCAGCAAACTTCCAAGGCACAGCCCCAGCTCTGTGAAGGCTGTCCTATGCAAAGCTTGCATAAACTCTGTGAAAAGATAGAAGGTGAGGTTTAAGAGCTTTCTGTTTGAAATACCTTTTCTGACTATTTCATTGGGGGACAGTCTTACATGTGAAACTCTAAGGAAATTAATATTAAAAAGAGCTTGGGACTTGGGATGGAGAGTTGAAAGGTAGAAATTTTATTTAGAGGAGTGAAGTGTCAGGTTTTCTGTAAGGTAATAAGAATTTTCTAAAAAAAGTTAAACTCCTTTCTAGTGTTTTAGTTCAAGTTGTTGAACACTAATGAAGAGTCTAAATATTAGTTACTTGCAGCTCGTTAGGCTCTATTAGCCCTATAAATGCAGAAGATTGTAGATAAGGAACCTCTGAAGGATAGATGCTGCAATAGCTATGACCTGCTTAGATACTGGCATTATGTTACCACTAAACGTGAACTGAACAATATGCTTTTAATACATGTGTTTGTGGTGTTGATCTATGCACCTTCATGAAAATGCAGCAATTAGAATTGTAGTTGCTGCCCAGAACACAGGTTCATGCCATAAAAAAACCTCTTTGCATTTCAGCAGATTTCGCAGTTAGATTTTGTTCATTTAAGCAATGTCTGGGGTAAGTAAAGGGCAACAGCAGCTTGTCAGATCACATGACAGTAGCTTGTTGAACTAAAACCTATGTAGTATTAATTTGATGAAACTGGAGAACTTCCAAAACTACTTTCACTCTGTTTTGGTTTTCAGCTAGCTATGATTTTTTGGAAGTTTCTCAAAGGTAAAGATTCTTAATATCTACAATCATGCCATCTGGTTAATCATATGGTCTGATTCTGGGGGAGGTATGCCACGATCAGAAACTGAAGTACACAGTACTGTTGGTGGTTTGCTGGTTTTTTCACAGAAAATAGAGGAAAGGAATTTAATCCAGGATGAGAGCAGAAAATGTAATCTGAATGAAAGTGTAGTCTGCTTTAGACTTTACTTGTCAGTAAATATTTTCAGCAAGAGGCAAAGCAAGAACTTCACTGACATGCAATTAATTTACTCTTTTTCAGTAGAGACCAAGGCATACAAATCGGAGAAAATAGAAGGGAATTATATTCATACCATAAACAAAATCCAAGCAGCACTGCATAAAACACCAACAAAGCAGTCTGCTAAAATGCAGTATATTATGGGTTTATTTTATCTTGTGTGATAATGGAATCTTCAGCTAAGAGTATAATCCTGGTCTGTGCTCAGTAAATCTCCTCATTGCAGAGTTCATGTCCCTCATTTTAAAGGCATGACTTCAGTAGTAGCTTTAAATGAACCCAGAGTTCCTTCTAATGCCCTGTTATGAAATCATTCCATGGGTCAGCTCAAATAACTGACAAGTTTTGAATTAAATTGTGGGCATATTTATGTGATTGATTAATTCTGACAAAATTGACCCTGTAATTTGTTCTTTTTTTTCCTCTTGGTAGGGTTGCACCCTTCTAAGACTAAACTAGAACTACAAAAGCATCTAACAACACTAAATAACCAGGAACAGGCCTCTGTTTTTGAAGAGGTTCAGGTAAGCTCTTTGTTTCCTAGAAGATTTTAAAGCAATTGATGTTTTTGCTAACATCAGTGTGAAACACAAAAGCTATTTTCATTTTTTGTGAATTATTTATTATTTAATAGTGTTAATCACCTTGAGCTTTAATTTCAATATCACTGTTTTTGTAGAGCTGTTAAAACCTTGTTTTTTTGATGAAAATTACTTTTTTACTCATTTTTCTTCCACTAATACTGCTTGCTTTCCATGAAGATGTTGCCCTCTCACTGGTAAACTGCACACATTTTTTTGTGGATGAAGGCTTGTACTGTGAGGACATTCATACTATTAGTTTAACAAAAATAAATTATAGTAATGTTCAAAGATCAGAAAATTTCTTGCCTAAAATTTATCCTAGATCTTAATACTTGTCAAACTAACTAAAAAATTAAACTTTCTATCTTCTTAATTAAATCTATTTTAGGGCAGAAGAAAGCATAGCTGGATTTAAGACAGATGATGTGTATTGTAGGAAACATCACTGGGATTGCCGCTCTACTGAATATTAGGAAATTTCAGACTATTTACAATAATGTTTCCTTCCTCTCCTGAATCATTTCAGCCTCTTTGTGTGTTTCCATGTGGCAGTTTATCACTCAGTACCAAATTTGGAAGTTACTCTGTGGGGCTGATTCCATGAGCTTAGTAATTTCTTAGTACCCAGCAGCTGGCAGCACTGTTGCCGTTTAGTGTTCTGCACACAATCTAAAGCCTCTGGTAGTACCAGGAAACTGTTAATTGCTTCTGGTATGCAAACGATTAACTTGGTAAAACCAAAGGGTAAAGTACATCTCTCCTGCCCATCTCTTTCAGCTAACTTTTTCAGACTGACTGAAACTGTAGTTGTTGTATTCCTACAGATCCATGTATTGTAACAACGATTTGCATTTTTAGATAACTGGTGTTTTTATCAATCTAATGTGGTAATGTGCTTGGCGTTAGCTAATTCATACTGTATTCTCTGCATTACATCAATAGGCTTAAAACAGCATATGCATTTCAAAAGTTAGGTTTCTGGGACTAAATTCTTTAATAAATTGTTTTTAAAAGACTTTCACAATAACTCGGATCTAAATAGAATGCAGTAGAGACAAATATGTTCACCTTGTGCACTAATTTTGAAAATACCTATGTTATTTTCCTTAAATTAAATGTCTCATGAGAAGGATTCCTAGGAGAAGGGTTGTGCATCGTAGCTCTAGACACTACTTCACTTGTGCCACAAACTCAGAACTACAGGGTTTTGGTTTTCTTCATATCAAAAGCAAATTGGCAAACATATTTTTTTAAGCCTTTATTTGCTTGTGGCAATTTGATACCTTTACAGTTGTCCTTTGTTTTTCGTGTTAATTCTGTCATGTATGAAGTGAGGTGAGGTGTTTCTCTGGCTGTATTGGTGCTTTGCCTGGGACACTGGTGTCCTCTGGTGGACTGGAGTAGTAGCATTAACCAGACTAAATGCATTACACTGACAATAGATGGACAGTGACAAAATGAAAAGAATAAATATTTGCTAACTATTATATAAATGTGTAATTACTGTGCTTGTGGTGTTTTCAATTAAAGAAATTAAGACCAAGAAATGATCAAAAAGAGAATGAGTTGGTTATCTCTATTTTGAGAAACATGTATGAAGAAAAACAGAAGGACCATGTTCATGTTGGAGAAGCAAAACAGGTAAGTAAACATTTGGGTTTAGTTCATATAAGGAGGAGCCAGAAAAAAAAATTTCCATATAAAGATAAAAAAGATAAATTTCCATCACTGGCGTTTTGAAACTTGAAAGTGTTAAGCAGTGGTGAACACTGAATTTTCCTTGTGATTCATAGGCTATTGTCATGCACAAAAAAAAAAAATCTCAGACTCTGAAGTCCCTGGTACAGTTTGATTTCAAGCCTAGGAAACAGAGATGCAGTCAAGGTAGTTTACTAATTTGTTTTTCTTCTCACTGCAATGAAAAGTCAGTGTATGTTAGAGAATATATAAGGAATTTGATTGCTCTCAGCTGATCTGTGGCATTTGCCATCCCATTGACAGTGTAAGTCAGTAACTGACAACACATTGGATATGATCCTTGGTAAATGCCTATGACATTTACTCAAGAGCTGGAAGCTATTTCTTGTGCGCAAATGACCCTTTGAAGTGGCCTCAAGGAGGAGGAGCTGAGGAGGATCACTGCAGAAACTCCAGCACAGGCTCTCGTCCATTTCCAAAAAGCTGAGCTACCTTCTAAACAGCATCAGTTCCCCTCAGCACTGCTTAAGGCAATTTACAGAGCACAGTTAAGATTTTCCAAAAGAGATTAGTAATTTTGGATGCCTTGGTTTGTGACTAATTAACTTGAAACACCTCAAGGTGGTCTGTATTTAAAAAAGGATAGACCCCCATTCTCTGGAAACTTTCAGTTCCAATTATTTGATCCTTTTAAAAATCTTGGCTGCCCCTTTGTTCCTGGCTGGTAATTCCATTGTGATGGCCACTATTGGCCATTGGTGATACAAAATAGCAAATTAATGTGTGGAGAGTAATTAGACCTGTGAAGAAATTAGGGAAGTAGCAGCAAATCTGCATTTGCTATTTGTTAACTTAGGTAATCTCTTCTCCTTTTATGGCTCAGTGACTAATTATTGACCTCCCTGAGTAAACAGGAAGAAAGCTTTACATGTTTTGTTCTCTCATTTACTGTCTCTATTGTATCTCACCAGAAACAGACTTTTAAGAAAAAAGTATTGCAGTTATGGCATAAGAGAAAGAAGCATTGTCTGAAGCCCTCTATCATCATACCTGAAATATTTTTATGTAGTCTAATGCCAAATATTATCAAATAGTTGTCAGTCACAAACAGCTTGGAAATAGGGATACACAAAGCAAGATAGATTCATGTGTCTTCAGTGTGATCTGAAAATTCTTAAGGCCGGCCTCAGTCTGTTCGCTTAGTTCCTGGAACCAAAATTAGTTAATCTGACACTTGCAAAGATGCCAGTGCTTTAAGAACAGAGTTGACTTGCCATCAGTCCATCATTTGTCTCAGTATAACATTTTATATTTACTCTGATAAATAATCTCCAGAGATAGGTATCCATGTATCCAGCAGATACCTTTGAATGCCTGCTCTGGCAGTGTTATTTGTCTCAGCAATCATCAACCCATGACACCCTGGTATTCTTCTTCTTTTCTGCATAGGTGTTCACTTCCATTCTTTTCATAATCACCCTTTTTTTTTTCTTTTTTTGTTAAATATCTAAATCAGGGGAGGGAAAAAATTAAATATGATACTCATACATGGATCTTATTTAACAAAAACGTTTCACCATAAATGTCTTTTCATAAGAACATAATTGTAAGTGGCATCTAATTTGCCCTTTGAGGATAAGATGAGGGAAGGTAAAAAGAAAATGCAGAAGCCTGTACCTTTGTCATACTGGAAATAGCATAGTTTATCATTATATGTAGGCAGGGCTATTTGGTGATGGTGATAATATGCTATTCAGCTGCTCAAGTAGTAGTAATTGCATAGATCAAACTTTCAGATCTCTGAAATTAGGGATACAGACGCAGCCTGAAGGTGAACCCCAAAAAATATAATTGAAAACCAAGCTCTGATTTTTTTTACTGCAGGTGTTGGGTTTGGATGGTAATATTTGCATCATAGTATCGTTTTTCTATTTCCTACATTTGTCTTCAGCAGCACTAAAAATTGACTGAAATATCTATTTAAGAAGTAAAACTCTCGATTGTTAGCTTTAAGGTGGAAAAGTTTCTACTGGTGAAGTCTATAGAAGAGCTTGATTTTTACATGTCTTCCTGACCCTTAAAAAGCCCCATTTTAATATAATGGAGATGATTGAGAGTTCCAGTTAATTATGAGCTTCATCAATTTTGATTAATTTATTAGTTGAAGAAAAGGGAATCCATCAGAAATTAGAAATCTCTAATCTGTTACACTTAAACATTCAGAATTTGTCCAATTGTACATTGGCATTAAAGAAAAACTGTCAACAGAGCCATAAATTCCTGTCAAAATGCCAATTCTTCTGAGGCATGCTAGTACACTCAACACATTTTCCTTTAAGAGATTTCCTGGTCTAATGTTAAGATAGTTTGTTAAACTTCAGTATACGTATCAGTAGAGAAAAAGGCATGAAAAGCCAAGGACACCAGGAGAAAGTATTGATTCAGAAGTCTTCAGCTTGTTCACTAAGATTCTGCTCCATGATGTTGAGCATTTTGCATTTCTGTTTGCAGACTTCACAACCTCCTACTGAGAATGCTGTAAATGAGGTGTCCAGCAGTGCTCCAAGATTCAGATTAGATATGTTAAAGAACAAAGCAAAAAGGTCTCTGACAGAATCATTTGAAAGTATTTTATCACGTGTAAGTATCTTCATGTTTATTGTCTTTGAACATAAAGTCATTGCTTTATTTATTTGAATGATAGAAAAGTTATATTTGTTATTCTTCCAGGCTGTAGCCCAGAAGTTATTAAAGGCACAGTGACAAAGATATTTGAGTGTACATTTTGGAAGAAGACAGAACAAAGCAGGGCTTTGATAGAGAGAATACCAAGTAGTGGATGAAGTGAACTGATTCCTAGATAAGAAATAGTGTATATATGTATTTCAAAAAATTAATATAAAGTTGAGCATGAGGACTTTTTAAAAAAAGAGATGATTGTTTTATTTCTCTTCTGGATGTAGGAAATTTAAAAAATAATTATAATTGGAAGCATTCCTAACAAGATAGTATTTATTAGTGACACAGGACTGATGAATAATGCGGCATCTAACTTTTAAATGCCATAGATTATTTGAAGGCAAGGAATGTAAAGAACTTCAGATGGCACTAAGAATATAAAGGCATTTATGCAATATTACCTCAGCTAAAATTCTCTGTAAACAGTGTATGGAAATACTGATCTGTGGGAAAAGCTTAAGCACCTGTATGCTAGTGGTTCCCAAGAAATCTTTTTGGGAAAATAATAGGTAAATGAAAATCTGTTTATCATAAACAGATAGCTGAAATTATCTGCTGAAAGTATACAGCAGCAGTTATGAAATTAAATCAGATGTCAAGTTTAAGCACTATTTAATATTCTTTGTTTTGCATCTGATGGGAAAAGTCTGAGGAAATAGACTTGGAAAGACTTGTGCTTGACAAAGGATTTAAGAAATCAATCCTTCTCCCTTAAAAAGAAAAGAGTTGTAACAGAATGCCAAACAACAAATATTCAGGAACAGAAATTGGATATTCTCATTTGTAATCAGCAAAAAGTTATATGGAAGCAATATCTAGTCTAATTTATTGACTCACAGACATGCAACTTGTAGTGACAAAATGAGGTTTTCAAAGCTAGTTTCAGACATTACATCTAACCTGTTCCCGTAAAACAAGTAATGGCAAAAGCACGGTGTCCCTGTCATAATTATGCATATAGAAAGGATTTTTAGTTTAATATCTCTCCTCATTAATTTCCAGACAGCATTTTTAGAATTCACCCCCATAAAATCCTGCTGCGTGTGTGTTTGGGATATGAGACATAATGTTGGTGTTGTTACATTAACTGTTCTAATTTTTGCCAATTTGTCTTGACTGGCATAAGCTTGTCTTCACATAAGCACAGATGTATATTGGTTGCATTTTCACTGTCATTGCTGTTTTTGATGGAAATTCTTGATTTTGATCAGATCTGCAGCCAGAAGTTGTGACTGAACTTCAAAGAGAGAATAGTCACTGTTGTGAATAATGATAATACTTTATGTTTTACCTGGAATAACAGTTCAAAGAGAACATAAGCCATAATGTCAGAAGATTAAAAAGTGATACCATTGAAGATGAGGAAGACAGAAGTTCCGTAGTTGTGTTAGCATATAAGAATCCATCAGTAGGTTTCGTGATATTTTTCTTGGTTCCATAAAAACATTAGTCAAATTATGCAAATATATTGTTGAACAGATTATACAGAAATATTTATGCTTTCTGACTTACAGGCACTGAAATGATAACACCAGGCATTGTTTTGCTGTGTATTAAATTTGTATGTGTTTAGTCCTTTGTAATAGACGGCCTTTTCATTTCTCTGTATCTTTGTAAGAAGTACCTAATACAGAAGCAAAAGCACATAATTGCCAATGAGAATTCCTTAATTCTACAGGATCCTTTAAGTTGTCAGAGGCTGTCCTAAATGAAGCCTCTGTTTCCCATAAGGACAGAGGATATTCTTAGGCATTTTTGGAAATTAAATTTGATACTGTCTTTGAAAATTACGGATTCTGACTATGCTACACAAATCTCCTTTTCATATGCCCCATATGTCATAATCTTAACTGCTGGTGTGCTTTATCTCTACAGGGCAGTAAAGCCAGAGGTCCATTGGACAGTTCTGGTTCTGTGGATTTGGACAGCTCCACGTCCAATACCTTAAGCAGCACAAATAAAGTGAGTAAAGCCTGGAATAATTGTACATATTTAGAAACTTCGTATAATAGTCTAAATAACAGACTATAATATTAGTTGTTCTGAAACAATTGATCAGATGTGAAATGCTCATATAACTGTTCTGTTCTAATATCTTGCATTTTTTTTGATTGGTTTTTGGCAGTAGACAAGTTACCTGATTGTGTGTGAAAAGAAAGAAACCCCAGAACAGCTAAACAGTATGATAAAACAATATCACAGAGTAGGGAGGATAGGTATGTCCTTTTCTTCCTTTCTGTAAGAATTCTGCTGCTGCTTACTGATCCAAAGAATGTGTCTTTATTCCTGTGCTGAGTCCCTCTGAGAGTGACAGGGCTGCATTCACTGCAGGCAGCTTCTTGGATCAGCCACTGCCTTTCCATTCTTTTTTTTTTTTTTTTTTAACCCCCAGCCTGAAGCAATATTCAAGTTTTTTAGAATTTGCAAGTTGATTATTCAAATAATTTTTCATGTATGTAATGTTAGAATGTGTGCAAATCCTCTGAGGGACAACTTGAACAAATTATCAGTTTACTCTGGTAATAAAGATTCAGGCTAAGAATAGTAGTCACATGGCAATACAATGGTGATGTGTAAGATGCTGTTATCTGTAGAGTTTCACTAGAGATTTCCATACTTTTTGGCAAGATGGGACTCATAGTAAATCTGTTTCTGTTCTCCAAAAGTTTCAAGTTGCCTTCAGGCTTTTCATTCTGTCCCCCATGCTATAAACAAGAGAGGTACAGTTGAGTTTCCATTTGAATTAGAAATGCCTTGTAGTGTGTATAATGTACATTTTGTTTGAATAAGTGAGTATTTGTGAAATAAAATATTATATTCATCATCTGGATACTGCAACAATGTGCAGCAAAACAAATACTGTAATTACCATGCTGGCCATACTAATCTGGCTGGTTTTAGCCCTGAAACTACATATGATGAATGCAGGATTGCATTCATAAGACACATAAATAAGAATTGGAGTAATTTCCCCCTTTGTGTGGTTAGAAAGCTTTTAGTCTGTATAAAACAATACAAACAAACAGCACAGAAGAAGCCAGTCTTCTTATCTGGAGGCAGCATAGAACTCTGCAGACCTGATATACAGCTATTGGTTCTCCTGTAATGCTTGACCACCTGCAGACTCCTGACTTCATGTAATCAAGAGTATGTTCTTTCTGCTTACATTTTTGAAAGAATGGCTGACTGCCAGAAACACACAAGGTGGGGAATGAAGAAAATGCATGGTTTGGGACTGAAACAGGCATCTAGTCCTAGGATTAAGTTCTTAGTGTGAATCTTCAGCTAGACAAGAGGAACTCTTAGATGGCGTACTAAATATCCAGTACTCTGCAATGCCACCCTTTTTATTGTTAGGCAAACCCTGATCCTTTTGTTTTGAGGATAGATCCATTTCTTCTGAGCTGTAATGAACATACTATAAAATACAATTACTCTCAAAATTACTTTTTCTCTGGAAAATAAAGACTCTTCTTTGTTGACATAAATGGTGAATAACAAAGACATAAAACATCAAACATCTTTCTCTGAGCTATCTTGATAAAAATGTGCATGTTTGAAGCAGGTCTCTGTGGGATGTGAATAATGACATGCTAATGCAACGTCAAAGCTGGATTCTAAACCCACATATTGATAACCTTATTTCTTGCGCTGCTAGGAACCACCGTTGTGTGAAAAGGAGAAAGACAAACTTCCTACACTTCCTACAGGAAGCACTGTCAAGACCAGTGGATCAGTGGGTGATCTCTTCAGCGTCACGGAAGATTCTCCTGTTGATCAGTCTGTTATGTTACCTCAGCAAAGCTTTCGGAGGCGAGCAAACACACTAAGCCATTTGCCAACAGAAAGCCAGGAATCTCTGGTACCTGTTGAAACGTCACCGTCCGTTCCTCAGAGGAAACTTATGAGGTATCACTCAGTGAGCACAGAGACTCCTCACAAAAGAAAGTAAGACTTACTAAAAGCAGGCTATGATTTCATTTGTTGAGGGCATACTTGGGGATGGTGATTGCATACCAGGTATGTCCTCTTAATGGATAAGAAATGTATTGCAGTGGTGTGCCACTCCTTGGAGGTTTGTAGGTATTCTGTTTAAAAAGACTTTAAGCCCTGTTTTCTCCACAGAGAAGAGAAGACATGGCATGTGTAGTTCCACAGTATATGTCACAAAACTACTTGAAAGCACAATAGGAGTGCTCCTAAGGGGTTCGGTTATATTTGTGCAAGCATTAATTTTTGGCTTTTTGATCTGTGAGCAGTATAAATAAATGCTACTTCTTGTGGTCTATTTAGAGAGAAAAATCCGGTAGCCTTTGTGATCCTGAAAACTGTACTTGTTGGTGAATTCATGAGTGACTTTGAAATAGAGCACACAAAACTGACGTAAATTGCCTAGTTATTGGTAGAACTGAGGCTCCTGTCTAGCTTTTCAATGAGCATATCTAGATTTAACTCACAAAAACAAGCTATTGCTTGCCTTAAGGCTAACATTCTTCAGGCTATCCTCCTTCAGTGGGTGCCTCTGCATCTCTAGTCCACTCCTAACTTCATGTCGGTTTTCTCCCACCCTTCTATGTAGCTTTTTCCAATTACTATGGAAACATTTCTGTCTGTAGGCTTCTGTTTTACTGCCCACACTACTCATTTACACAAGTAAGTAGGATATCTGTATGTGCTCCACCTCATTTTTTCCTGCAGGAGGCAGGGAAGTAAGCGAACATGCCTGAAATGGGTGATGACAGTGAAAAAAAGAGAATTATAGTCTTTGAAAGAAAACATAAACTGCCTTGCCTCTTTGTCCCTTTTTTGAACCTTTCTAATTTTAAAGTACTAGAATGTTTTTCTAGTGCAGTTTAGGACTTGCTGTTTGTCTGTTACCTTCGCAAGAGCTGCCCTGATGCTTGTAGCTGCTTGTTCAATGAGTAATTACCTTATTAGAGGAATGCAGCTAGAAATTAAGTATATTTTTCATTTCTTGGTTATTTCTATTTGGGTTTGGTCATGTGATTTTTAGTACAAGCTGAGTGTGCCTGCTCCCTCACATAACTCAAACCCAAAAGAAGTCGCTGTTTCTTCCATTTCATAGCAAATGTACAGAAACAGAGGAAATGGAAAACTTACAAGTGTGCCTAAAGTTCTTAAAAATCACTAGAATTACAGATTTTGAAAAATCTTGACTGTTTTATGAGTGGTTTTGAACATCTTACCTCAATTAATAAATTATTTTCACAGCAGAAATGAATTCAGTTCTTCCTGTAGCACTTCACTTCTTATCCATTGGAACTCTTGATCATATGCCTGACTTCATCATAGAAATCAAGGGGAAGCACATATAAGGAAAAATAAATGGGGCCATTAGTACCAGGGGTTTTTTTCATTTTAATTTAGTGATATGATAAAATGAAGCCTGTAAATGTGTATTTGGTATTTTGCTTGTCTATGTTCTTAAGTTACTGCATTAACTGTGGAAAACATAGGAAATGTCTCATTTATATACGCCAGGTATTTTTCAAAGATTAGAGAAGGAATTTCACTTCTTTTTTCTCCTTTCTTTCCTTTCTTACTCTTTTATTCTTTGTGCTACCTCAACTCCATCACTCTGGTCGGAATACTGCTATATGGTTTGAACGAATTTGTCGACGAATCTAAAAGTTCTTCTGGTCAACTTGCACGTTCTCCTCCTCTAGCTCGTCTTAATCCCTCAGCCTCTTCACCCAACTTTTTTAAATATCTAAGGCATAATTCAAGTGGAGAACAAAGTGGGCATTTTGCACAAAAAAGGTGAGCTAGCACCTACAAATAGTTTGGGGTAGGGTTTCTTTTACCATGTCATAAGTATGAAATTCTATAGCATAAATAATTAGGATAATTTATTATAGACTAAAGATTGGTAGATTTTTATGGGAGAGGGAACCCTTTAAGTGCTCCACTACTGAATATAGTAGCTAATTACATAATTTGTTGTTTTAATCAATAAAATTCTTTCAGACGCTGGCTCGCTCTCTAGAGCCAGTTGCTCCAAATCAATTTGTTGTTATGCAGCAGACAGCAGCACTCCTTAAATTGTGTGAGGGATACGTTGCCAAGAGCCTGAGCTCACTCTGTCCTTCCTGAATCATTCGGTTCTATTCTGCTTTGTTCATGGTAACACATTTTAATATTATTTTGTGCCTGACACTAAAGGCAAATTGACCAATTTAACTGAATGGGGCAAGAAGTAGCAGGACTATGGAGAGCCAATACAAAAAAAAACCCCCATGAACAATCCCCACCACCACCCCCACTCCTCATAAAGCAAAAACCCAAGACCAAAAAAAAACCTCAACCCATCAGCTTAGATATTTGTCTTGGTTACTTTCAGCACTGTCAAATTATACTTTTCTGTGCCTCCTTTTGTAGAATTAAAATACATATAAAGAATGTTGAGAAAAGGACATTTAACTCTTCGTTTCCCTGAGAATCTGAAATTATGTAGCTCCCTAAAAATCTTGAACTGTGAAACCCCTTCTTAACCCCTTAAGCTAAAACTGCTTATTATACCTCAAAAGGCTAATGAAACCAGATGTCCTTGGAAGTCCTGCCAACAGTCACTGGCCATTGGCAAGCAATTTTTATTGCTGTTGTGTTTATTGTTCATTTTTGTTCTCTTGGGTGAAAGTTTCTTATTTCTCCAAGGTGCTGATTTTTCTGAACCTGGGAAAATAGTCAACTGAGAACCCTGTTTCACCAGTTTCTTCAGTTGTATTTGCTGAGTACTAACTAGCATCCTTTAAGTTTAACTCAAAAGTATGATATAGCTCAGGGCAGAATATGGCCCTGATACACTCTTCAATTTAGTAAGACTTACTTTAATTCTGAAGGTTAACTTCTCAAAAGTAAAATTTTCCAAGTAGATTTGTTAATGATTCTGTACACACAGATGCAACTTCTCCTTCCCCTTCCCTGTCATTTAAGGATATACCATATTGAATATCTAAGCAACAAGACTGGAAATGGAAATTGATAGGGATATCAAATGGGTTAATGAGTTTAAATCAATACAGTCAAGCTTCCCAAGTTGATTGTATTCTGGAAGTGGAATTACTGTGTAATTGTGATGGATTTATACTGGGATTGTAAGTGAACCCTGTGTGCAGGGCACACCATGCTACAGCCTTATCTTTATCTCTGTACCAGCTACTGAAGAACCTGCTTCACTTCATACTAGTGATTATTCTAGAGTATCCCCCCCATTCCATTCACATCTTCAGGAAACAGAGCTGAAGGCCATCCGGATATATCATTATGCTTTATTAGAAGCAATTCTTTCTTAAAATTACTTTTTCAGGAGTAAATTCTCCTGTTTTGTGCACTCTTCTGAGGAAAGGTCTTCTAGTATCATCAGCCAAGTAGTTTTCTGTGTTTTCTCTCCATGCAAAAACTTTTCATTGTCTGAGTTGTTCTTATTTCCTTCTATTAATCTTCACATGAGTATGTTTGGGACTGGTTATGTTAAAAGACCAGAAGACTGTTGAAATTTGATTAGTACTCCTGTCTGTTGCATAAATAGAGCCACAAGCCTGACTGATTAGTCAGAAGGCTCAGCTTTTAAATAAAAAGTTCCAAGCTTGTCTGAATAAAACCCTGTTAATGCTTTACAAAGTGGTTTTTGCCAAAGTCTTATTTTTCATTTGCCAGTACAAAGATTGTCACTGTCAGCTTTTCCTAACCTTTTCCCCCAAACTTAGTCAGTCGTGGAAACTGATATTTAAGTAAATGTCCAATGATAAAGTTGGCATTGCTTCTTAATAGATTAAAGAAATTTATTTGAAGCATGCACTAAAATCTTGAGATATAGCAAATAATAATAACTTTACTGGAAGTACATTTATATATATTGGAACACTTTAGTTTTCCCAAACAAATATGTATTTCAAAGCAGCACTTTGTTAGCAGTTTCAGTTTTGACTTTGGCTGGTATTCAGGCCTTCAGGATTTAGCTGGTTTTCGTTTGAAACTTAGAAATGTATATTATTTTTATTCTGTGGATTTATACTTCTTTGTTCTAAACTATACTTTTCCCAACTGCACTCTCAGCATCTCCTACCGTACTGCCTTAAGGAAAAAGCTTCATTCTTCCTCTTCTGTGCCAAATTTCTTAAAATTTCTGGCTCCTGTAGATGAAAATAACACCTCTGACTTTAGGAGCACAACAAGGTAGGGTTCTTTCTTAAAGCCTGGAGGTAAAACTGTATTTTCGAAGGTTTCTTTGCCTGAAATATTTCAAATGCTTCTTGCACTTGCAAAACATGATTTGTGCAACAGTTCATGAATGTGTATTCTGCATGTAATTGCTGTCAAAAGGATGAAGCTATCCCAGACTGCTCTCCCAGTAAGATAGCAGAACTTAGGCATTTTTGATGTTGCAGTGGTCACACAACTTCCATCTGTGTACTCCTGTGATTAGTCCTGACAAATGACAGTTTTCAGTTAAGGGAATGTACATGATTCATCCTGAGCAGTGTTAGTGTCCTCAAATTGAGACAAGAAGATGACCTGTAAAATGCTCCTGCCTGGGTACTTGCTGCCAGAGGTACTTGAATTTCACTTTACCCCTTTCAGCTTCAACAAAGACATGCAACCATTTAGCCAATGGCTGGAATAAATCAGTAGATAGTTTTGAGTTGTAACAGGTGAAAATTGTTAGGAGGATAGAAAAACAATGTTGCTCTTCACTATTTCATTTAATATTCTGAATAAAAACCTCTGTATAGAGTGTGTGGATTACATCAAAGGAGTAATACCTAAGGTTCCAGGACACTGTTACTAAGTTTGTTGCTTATTTCAGAGGTAGACTTGTGAACACAAAGGTTAAAAGTTTTGTTCCAAATCCGTGTTGGGAAGGAATATATTGCATACCTGGTTCACAGAAGGTTGGAAGTTTAATTGGTATTTATAAAGCCCCTTGATGTGTGCTGATAAAAGGCATCAGCAAGTCTGTGTGTCTCTCTGAAACTGGCTAGATTTTGTGGATGGCATGTAAATAGCATAATAGTAAAGGTACATTATTGTATATGTGTCTTTAATGTGTTGTGATTAATACACTGCTGCAAAGAAAACTGAAAATGAATTAAAACTGGGGAAAGCAGATTGCACAGAGCTGCCAGCCCCTACTTGTGAACCTCAGTGATGTTTGCAGTACAAGCCCACTGCCACAAAGCAAGCTTCACCTACCTAACACTAAGAGCTTGCCACAGCATGTGCACAGCACACTGAACTGCTTTTTTGGGGGTTCATGTTACTGTATTCACTGCAGACTGTGTCACTGCTACTAGCAGATTCAGGTAACCTATTCAACAGCTCTCCTGTGTTCTGCAATTTTAGCGACTACGAATCCAAGCACAGCCAGCAGGCTGCTGATGCGGACAGCCCTGTCAGGACTCGACGGCATTCGTGGAGGCAGCAGATATTCCTGCGAGTGGCAACCCCTCAGAAGGCATGTGATTCTCCCAGCCGATATGATGGTAAAGTCTGGGTTTATTTGCTTCCATGAACTGATTACTGTATGTAATCTGTGAAATGTGAATCATTTTGTCTACTGAGTGGGCATATTTGTCTGGTGTTGTGTTGGAACCATCACAGTTTCCCACCTGCCTTTTGGTCGTGCCAAGCTCATCAGCTGTTCAAATTTTACTTCTCAGCTTTGTATGTAACATTGTTCCTATTGTGTCATATTAATTAGCCAGAGAAAAAAATGGTTTTATGTGTACTATTTTAATGAGTTCTGGGGAAAAAAATTGTATCACCAAGTATTGCTGTGAAGAAAAGATGATGCTTCTATTTCATCTTTCCGTGTTGCAGTATAGAAGTACGTAATAGATAAATCCAGGCCTAGCAGAAGGAATTAGATTTCTTTTATGACCTCAGTTGAATTCTGTATACCAGACTGATTTGTCCTCATGTGTGCTGCTCCAGTCTGTGACATTTGCCACTTGAGCTATAGTTATCCACTGTTCTCATATTTATTTCCTGAAATTCTTTAGAGATGAAGAACCACAGACCAGAGGAAAATCACTGCACATGAGCATGCAGGGGCATCATTTTATGCATCCTACTTTATGTAAGACAAATAGTACAGCACATGTGAGGCCAAGAATGCCTGACAAAAACTTGTAGGTAATGGTCTCTGGCTCAGTAAAGTTTGAATTTCATAGCATGATCTCTGCAAGCTCTAACTTCTGACTGATCTCTAAAGCCTTTGTATAAGAAATAAGAAAAAGTGTTAGTAAACAGGAAGGAACAGTACTCAATAGTAAATGCAGTAAAAAGTATCTTAATGTCACTAAAATGTTTTTCTTGCGTCTTTAAGTGAGACCTTTATTAGCTGGACACGGCACATAACAGAATTGTTTCTGCCATTAATACGCTGCTTGCAACATAATTTGACTGACAGTGAGGTAAGCTTTATATGGACACAGGTGCCTCTCAAATTTAGTGTACTTCAAAGTGAAGTGGTCTCAAGAGCATGTTGTGTAAACTCATATGTGAAATGCTCTCATATACGTAAAGGCATGTGAAGGGCCTGTTCAACCTCAGCTGTTCTGTAAAACTCCTGTTTTTACAGGTTTGATGCATCTCTTTGTGACTGGAAATAGTCTTACTTGTTTTTGAAAGCCACAAAACCTTCCCATATTAAATGGGGGGGAAAAAAAACACCTAAATTGCCTATCCAAGCATTTCCTCTGAGACATAATAGCTGCAAGATAAAATCTTAACAACCTACAGCTGGGTAAGCAGAATAGTTGGAGAAACAAGTGTGACCAAAATGGAAAACAGGATGTGCTATTATTAGGAGGAGCAATTTAAAATATTTGATTTTCACTCATTTTCTTTTTCTGCATTTGTTTCAGTGCACATAATCGGTTTATGAACAGGAGGAGAAAACTAAGTGTTAGGGTTTGGGGCTTTTAAAAATTATTTATACTGAATACTGGGGTTTTCCATTCGGAGGTTTCTGCATCTCCTGGAACATTTCTGGTAGTAATGGATACTCACTCATTATCCAATCTTTGCGGCCTTTAAGAGAGCTAGTCTTACACTGGACTCAACAGCACAGTTAACTAAGTAACATCTCTAGTTCCAAAGTAAATGTAACTACCTATCATTCATCATCTCGCTTTTCTTTCTTATTGCCTTTTTAAAGTCCTTCTTGCTCTTTTTATACTGATTTCCTTTAATTTGTATGAACAGCTGATGTATCACCAAAAGATCAAGTTCAGCCCAATTGGACAGAGGGCAAAGAAGGTTTTAAAGATACAATAGTTTGTCATGTTCTGCAGAAGTAAGCATGAAGAGAGGGAAATAAGAACATCTATGATCATCATCCCTTTATAGACTCTGACTCCACCAACCAGATTTCCGTTCAAGTGCAGTAGCCAACACCCCACTCGGGAGTACTGTGCAGGAGAGCAGTAAGGAAAAAAACTAAAGAGTGGTTTAAAAGCTAGTAAGTCAGCCAAAAGACCCAGATCTCTGTGAGTCAGAGATGATAGTTTTTCAGGTTTAGCCTAGGCTGCTTTACTAAACTTTGTACTAAATGTAAAATGCACCAGTATGCCTGAACTATGCATTGCTTTGACCACGTGTGGGCAGGCACTGTCAACAAAATGAAACTGCTCTGTAGTTGTAACTTCTTTGGTTTGTAGTGAGTAAATATACATGTGTAAGCTGTCACAAGAAATAGAGACAACTTTAGGCTTAATACTCACAGGAAAACTTAGACTCTGACATTTGTGATTCTATTTGTATAGGCAAGCGAAGTGAGCTGAATTTCAAGATCGTGTTCATTGCTGCTCTCTGTGTAGTTAACACAGCAGGATATGGAGGTGTGTTTACTAAAAGTTTAAAGAAAAAAGGAAAAGAGGACACACCTCTGGTACATAGCTTTTGCAGAAATTTTGAGCTTACTCTTTCCAGGTTCCGAACTTGGGAAATTTCTAATGTCCTGAATTTCCACATGAAGCTCGAACAGCCTAAACAGCACTTGGAGTCCCACTGTCTTGCACTTCTGGATCCTTTACTCCTTTAGGAAGTGCTCATAAATAGTTCAAATTACACTTCATTTCCTGTAGCTCAGCTGGAGAAAAATGGTTGCTGGCTGTGTTTTGGGGGTTGCATCATGTATTACCAGGTGGAGAACACGCTGTTTGTTTTGTAGACACCATTACTTAAAATGAAGGAGAGTGTTACTATACATGAAGGAGGGTGTTAATTTTTTACTAGTTCAGGAGTAAATAAAAAACAGTCCTAAATCAGTAGAATTAAAGAAAAATATTGCAAATAGATACATACATTGGAAAATAATTTTTTCTTGCCAGTTGAGATTCTCGCCTTGCCTGATGACTGTACTAATGCAGGCATGCTCAACAAGGTGAGCACTCTGAGGCAACAGAAAGCCTCGTACAGAGACAGTTACTTTAGGTTGTTATAGGAACAGTGTCCCACATACAGGCCCATCTCTGGCCACCTCCTGCTTGTTAGTGCTGCCACTTTCCCCTTCCCTGCTGTTTTTCCCTGCTTCTGTACATAACTTCACAATAAAGCACATCAGAGAACTATTATGCAATTTGCTGCCTGGCAGGACAGCCAGGAGATTTCTGGTGAGGCTGATCTCCAGTTTGAAGATCTAAAAAGGACTGTCCACATAGGTGAAATGATCTGTAGAGACTTTTAATGCTTTACAGCTGATAGCTGGGGGATGGAGTGCTAAATTATGCTAGTTCTAATGTGGCAAGCTACAGTTCAAATTATCCAACCTCATCTGCTGTTAGCCACTTCCCATGGAATGGCAGTGATGCTGCAAGTGGTGTGGAGCACCAGGGGGCAGCGTTTCTCTCATTGCCACCTTGAGACAGTGTCTTGTCCTCGGATATTTTTTTTTTTTATGTATTTGTGGGAGTGTAATGAGTGTTGAGTCCTGCAAAGTGGAAAGATGGAAAAAGGGGAGCAGAGGTCACTCACAGAATGAATCACATTTTGATCTGTTCCAATACTGTATTTCTTTTGAAATAAGGTTTTCATTATTCTTTTTGGGGGATTTTTTTTTGGTGTTTTGTTTTATTTTGTTTTGTGTTTTTTTTTTTAAAAAAGCTCTGTCACTCCTCTTACTCTCTGCAGTTATTTGATTTTTACCTTTATACCTCTCTACCTTCCTTTCAGGCAGATGTTCCCACTTCTGTAGCATCATTCTAAGAAGAGCCACATGCTTTGGCTATGCAAATGGTCTAGGACTCTTTAGTTCTCTGATCACTGATAAAAAGGTGAATCTAACAACTCAGTAATCATTTTAAATCAGCTGAAGTATGGACACACTCAAATCCCACAATTTTCAATTGTATCAGTTTTCTAGCCCCACTCAGAGTATTACACGAGCACTAGGGCAGGAAGGGACAGGTGTCCAAAAGGTGAGGGTGGGTGCTCTTATCCTGCTTAGGAGCAGGACACATTTAAATCAGTGTAGACTGATTATGAAACTTCACCTTGCATTGCAGGACAGCAAGATAGTCATGTACATTTATTCAGCATCTACAAATCTCTGTGCAATGGATGATTTTCACTACAATTTTCACATACTGACTGTTCAAAATTTGTCATAATAAGAGAACTGGTTTGCAGATTGTCAGAAACTCCCAGCAGAGTCAAGTGCTAAATTTAAAGGGGGTGTGAATAGTTTTTGAAGTGCATGGTGGGAAAGTGATGGTGTTTGTCAGAGCTTTCTTGCTGAGGGAGATGTGTTGGAAGTAGACAGCAAAATTTTGGTAGCAGCTATGTCAATTTTAGATTAGAGAATGGGTGATTTGTTTTGAAGTGGGCAGTGAGCGATGGATTTACGTGTTGAACAGTGAAAGAAACTGCAATTCAGAGGAATGAGATGCCTGGTATTACTTAACAGTAGTTGGAAAATAGATTCAGGTGGAAAAAAAAAAAAAACTTTAGCCAAAAGAACTACATAGCATTTTACAGCTTTACTTGCAGGAAAAAGAATTCTTTTAGAAAGTGAAATTATCTCTGTACAGAAAAATGAACTTGATTCAATAATTAAAATTAATTTGGTTTCGGTCTCTGACAGAGGTATCCAATTTCAGCATTCCTAAGTGCTGGAGAAAAGTCTGAAGAACTGTTATTTATTTAAACCAGCTGTAGTTAGCACCTACCTATCTGTTTATGTGCTTTGTGGTGAAGGTTATATCCCTTGATTATTTAAGCAAAAAATTTTTTAATCATTTTGTAGTAGTATTGCAATTACTGTAAATCATTACTTTAGCAATCTCTGCTAATTTATGGGGTGTACATTATTCGTAATGTATTTACCAATACTGTTTTAATGGTGCTCTTAGTAACAAAATTATTATTAACTAATTACTAGATTTTTTTTTAATCCTGTAATAAATCCAGTTGGTTAGAATTGATTACTCAGTTCTCTTCCTTTCAGAGCAAATGTATGCTCGTAATCTTGATTTGCAGAATAGGAGCTTGGCTCTAACCAGTAACTACATGTTTAATGTTTGACGGCTTTGTGCCCATAGAGATATCAGGGCATTCATTTCTCAGGGCTTGATAATGTTAGTAAATGGGATTAATTTGGGGGTAGTGCTTATTTTTTTAAGAAGTTCTTGGATTTAAAAAAAAATCTTTCAGATCTGATTTTAATCAATAGTATTGAAATACACAGTTTTTCAAGAATTCCACATTCAACCATTGCTTTAAGTTGTATGTCAGACTAGGAGAGCTTGTTGCTTCTTGTGATTCTGTATTTGAAGCTTTATGGTAACAGAAGGCTTCTGGTAATGCTATCACATTTGGTTATGAAGTTAAATACTCCAGATATCTGTGTAAAATAATAGGACTATTATATCCTTGGTTTTAGAAGTTTGCAGTTTCTCTTTAATTCTGTACTACATATGAAAGAAGGTATTGCTCTACTTGAATGGAAGATCTGCAGAGAACTAAGGATGTTGTTGATGTGTTTTCTTTTGGCAATTGAATCTTACATGACTGGGAGGGTTCTCTTGTTTGATGGCCAAGCTGAATTTTGTAAGTTTTGAAATGGAACAAAGAAAAATAATGTAATGCAGTAAATAAAATGCTTAATGGATTCTTCTGTCCACATTCCTACCGAATCTTGCCTGGCTTTTTGACTGTGGAGAGCAGGTGTGACTGAGGGCCATGTGCAAAAGCAACTCCATAGTGAGGATGGGAGTAATGCATTACTGTTGAGCCTCCGCCCTATTAGCCCTTCCTTTCTACTTGAAGTGTTGCAGTTTCTAGTCAAAGATGAATCTTATCACCTAGTTTTTGGTAGTTGAGGGTGGTTAGGCTAAGTGCTTCTGAAAGAATGTTTTTAAAATATAGGCTTTTAGGTGGGTTTGTCACTTCTTTTGTTTTTTTACTCTGTGTGGTTTCTCTTAGTGGGTTTCCTTTTTTCTTTCTTGTTTTTGGAAAGCCTCGTTTAATATTGAGGTTGACTGAATAAGAATAAAAAAAATTTGATAAATTATTTTTCCCTAGTCATTTACAAATGAAATTTCCCTGTTCATATCCCTACCAGTCAGATATTATCTGTTTTAATTACTACTGCAGTCATTCATCAACTTTTCATGTACAAACTCTTTAGTGTGGTCCCTGGTAGTAATATATCATGACACTTTGTTCATAATCTTTTGTACTTTGCTTTGTATGCATCTTTGCTCACAAGAGTTTTGTGTAATGCATCTGTTGATCCTTTTGGAGTGTTGGGATACTCTGCACCTTAGGATTGAAGCACTGCCATGTGAAGCCAGCAGCTTTGCAAATAAATGGATGGATCTAAACAAATTCCTCCTCAGTCCATTGTTCCTGTTGTCCTTGTTGTTTTCATGGGTATTATAAGTGGTGAAAGCATAAGAGGAGTGCTTTTGAGTGTGCTCTGAGGCATCATGAGGTACCTATGGATGCTCTGGTACATTTCCACCAGGTTCATAAGCAGTGTCATCTGCAGTTCATTACCTTGCAGAAGTTCTCACAAGCCCAGGAAAGCTCCTGGCTTTCCCAAATGAAGTGTACTGTTTCCCAAGGAATACTTCATTTGGACCCATAGACTTGTCGGATTGCATTGTGCTGAAGAGTAGGTCTGAAGGGTAGTCCAAATATGAACCTCAAATGGAAAATAACCTGCATATGTATAAAATATATTAATAGTTATTGAGACAACGTGCTAAATCCTGAACCTTAAAGAATAGAAGTGCAGTTGCCTTGTAGGAGTACGTGTACAAGGGTAGAATTTTATAGGGAAGCTGCAGGAAAGGAAGGGAAGGGGTACAGGTCAAACGTGGAATAGGAGTCAACAAAAGGTTGGCAAGTGAACAGGGAAGCAGTCTTTCAGTGTGTGCTGAAGTGTTCAGATCCTGTTAAAGTGCACTTATTAATCTCATAAAAACTCTGAAGGCTGCACATTGCTTGGGTTTTAACTCATGGCTGTTTGGTTCAGTGGAATGTGAGCTCCTAGTTACCTTTAGTTGAACTGCTCTTCTCTTTATCCTTGCTTTCTCTGCTATCCTCCAGATTGGGTTGTGCATAACAATGCAATACTCCGTTTCTTGTTGCAGTATTTCTACTCTTGTCTGTTCTGGATCTGGAAGCTGGGTGCATTCATGGACATGGGTTAGTGTTGACTTGCCGAATGTCTGGGTTTTTTACTTTGCTTTGAGGGATTCACATTCCACCGTCCCCACTTCTTGACCAGCCAAACATCTGATGCAACTCTCCAGACTTCCGACAGGCCACCTGAGCAGTTAAACAGGTTCATTCTGCATTCTGTAAATCCTGCCTCATGCCAGCACGCAGATGGGAGGGAAGGCAGGTTTCGAATGTGTTGCATTTTATCAGAGCAGACTTTAGACTTTCTGATAAATGTCCACAAGTGATAAGAAGAAAAAGAAAAGATAGAAAAGGAACTGCCATCTGGAAGGCAAAATCAAGCATAGTATTCTTCACAGAGGAAGTAGAGGTAGCGTTGATAATGATAATTGTTAAGCTTATAGAATTTTAATATTTCTGTTTTCTTTTATAGCCTTAATTATTATTTCTTTTAATGAATACTGATCTTATCAGGTTAGTCAGTAATAGACGAGAAATTTTCAGCCTAAATGGAAGCAGGACCATTCTGAAGCAGGACCTGCTTCAATAATTAATGCTTTACAGCAGTTCAGGTGTTTCCACAGATTGATCAATGGAGGACTATAAGTGAGTAACATCTCTAATAAACTTGTTAATTTGGTATTTTAAAACCATTCCATAAAATTTGTACTGAGGAGGTGGGACATGTACCTTGAAGGCTGGAAGATTCTAGGTGTATTTAATCCATTCGTTTTGCAGCCTGTTTGTTGGGTTTTTTTTTTAATTTTGGGGGTTGTTTTGCAAGTAGGTAGTCATAAACTGTATCAGTACATAGTCTTGTTATTTTCTAACCTATGTGCATATATACATCCAAAAAACCAGAAGACACATCTGAATCTAAAAGAGATCCATAAACCATTGAGAGAATATGCAGGATGAGAAGAGATTTGTTTTCCCCAAGATACACATGCATTCTATATTGCATGCTATGAGAAGTAACATGAATTTAAGACATAAGTAGACCACAGATAGATACAGTAGATAATGGTTTTCCTATCTGGATCACTTTTACCTTTTGCATTGATGTTTGGGGACCATTTTTGTTGATTCCTCTTTCTTATGGTGTCATTATTTTGTGCAGCCTTAGAGGAAATGAAAACTTCCCTTGAAGATTGTCTTTTTATTTCTTTAAGTTTACTATTTTATTCAAGGAAATAAGGGATTTCTACCAGCATTATCCTTTAGAACATTTTCTTTAAATCTTACTTAATATGCACTAAGGAAAATTGGGATCAAAGCTACTATATGTAGAAATTCTACATAAAAATGTACAGAACACTGCTGATGGTATAGTATGTGCATAAAAAATAACATCAAAACCAGAAGTCAAATAAAAATAATTTTCCTTTCACTGTCCATACAGGTTGAGAATTATTGAGTGTGTGTACCTTCTCTACTTGCTGACATATACCTAAATCTCTGTTATAATTGGAGGTTCTTACCCCAGAGTAGTCTTTCCACTCACTGTAAATAAAAAAAACTTAATGTTTTGGAGTTTCTCTTAAGGAATATAATACAGTTGCCTTTTTACATTATATTTTCCATAACCAGCTGTATTTCTGAGTGCACCTGTCAGTTTTTCGTACTTTCTTTGCAACAAATGGTGATGGCAATTAACGTGTCAAATGTTTGACCTTTGCCTAATTCTCATTCCCATGATGTTTGTTGTTCTTTGAAGTGCTATAGATACAAGAAGTATGAGTATCCACATTATATCCAGAGTGCAAGTTTGTAAAGGTTTAAACGGTTCTGCTAACTGAAAATGTTGCATTTATTTTTATATGTTTATTTTAGCCTGTGACTTTAACTCTGGTGATAAGCAAATAAATGTTGTATTAGGAAACAGCTGGTATGTGGACCCACCCTACTTCTCTCTGACTCTTTGAGAGGAAAAGATTGACAGTGGCAAAACTTAAAAATGCAGAAGCCAACAGCTGTGAACATTTCCATTCTTAGTCATCTGAACTAATTTGTGGGCGTGCCTTCAAATAAACAAGAAAAGAATAGCTGCATATGAACAGTGTGAGACAATATATAGTGGCATTCTGAGCAGAACTTGAAGAGGTGAAAACCTTCCTATTTTGTTAGTTTTGAAGGGATGAGATGATGTGTGTGTGTTTAATTCAAAATCTTTATCACTGTGCTAGGCAGTGATAAAGAAATGGACCACTGAGCTACAAGCAGAATAATTGCTTCAGGAATTCCCCTGTTTGAAATAGCATGCACAGATGTACTTGTCCTTGGCTGGAGAGTCTGGAGAATGTTTTTTGTTGTACTAACTTTAAAGCATTTTCTTGCATGTATAGCTCAGGGTGCCATTTCACAGCTGTTCTGTTTGAGTGAAGAAGTGCTGTTGTGATGGCCTTCCATTTGCCATTTGGTAGGAAGAGATTGGTTGTTTTGACCATTCATTATAAAGTTGGTAAATTGAGTAATTTTTCTTCTAGATAGAGGTTATATCAAAGACTATTGCTGAGCCTTCAGAAAAGCTGTATAAAACAACAAAATTAAGTGATACTAAAGAAGATATTAAAAAAAAGCATAACAACTTATGCTTCTTACATTCATTACTTGACTTAAAACAATATTGTGTACCCTTTCCCTAAAAATAAATGATTTTTCAATTTGCCTGAGATTTATTTAATGTTCACTTTCTTTTGTAGTGTTTTCAGTCTTTTTAGAATTACCTAGCATGCTTGACAAAAAGATACATTTTGGGGTAGACCAGCTGAAGGCAAAGGAAAAAGTGCAGAAGGTTATGATATGGTTAAAAACACAAAGTTTTAAGACAAACATGTCTTGTATGTCTGTGTCCCTTTCCGCCTATTTGCTTTAAGAGCTGGTAATCATCCCATTGTATGGCCTTAGGGGGTGGTGTGTTTGTGCAGCTAAGGGTGTGTGTTTTCTTTGTTAAACACAATTTAGAGATTATTCTTCAAAGTCTGTGGGTGCTAAATTTGATTTTATCTGCTATTTGAGTCATGCCAGGTTTCAGCTATAGGTTATAAGTTACTTCTTCTCTTGAATTTTGAAGATGGCAAAAAATACCTGCAGGACAAAGAAATATAGCAAGAGATGTTTATTGCAGTGCTGGTTACCCATTTCCAGCACTGGGTGCTCTTCTGAATCATACAAAGAGCACACCCGTTGTTTGAAAACCGCGCTTTTTTGTACCCTTCGATATCAGCTGTTGAATATTCATTTCATAATTTCCCTGCTTTGGAGGTGGGTGTTACCTTTTGGCTGGTTGTAACATATCTCCCCTGGGCTCGTACAGGGGGGTCTTGCATCATCCCCACGTTTCAAGGCATGCGGGGTCTCTCTGTGTATCCACATGGCACAGAGGAATACATTTTTATTTATAATTTGTTCCCTGTTCCTGGCCGAGAAAGATTCCCTGGTGTTAGGTCCAGGCAGGACCCTTCACCTTACAGCTTCCACGGTACGCCTATAAGTTAGTAAATATACAGAAATAGTTCTTTTGTTAGTACCCTCTGTTTATTTTAATTTGCTTGGAATAAAACCGGTTCCTCTACTTATCACAGGTTATGTTTTTGTAATATCTCAAACTTTCATTTTTTTTAGTTCTCTGTGTGTAAAGCTGTAATTAGGAAGCTGTGGTCTTGGTGTGCAGTACAATGTTTTTATCAGATTTTAGAAAAAATTGTTCTAGGCTTTGGCCAATATGATTCTTATTCAAAAGCAGCTTGTAAACCTGCTTGAAACTTGTCATTTGGGAAACCTTGCTTGGTACTGCTACCTCTTATATATGTGTGTGTATATGAGTTTGTGTATATATGTGGGTGTTTGTGTGTGTGTGTATGTATATATATGCAGTCTTTCAAATTATGTCCCTTCATTCACCTGTTCATGACATCTAAGTAGTTCACAACAGCTTCTCTTTTTTTAAGATTACTGTGAACTGGGAGAACTTCCACCCAGATCTCCATTGGAACCAGTGTGTGAGGATGGCCGCTTTGGGCCAGTGAAAGAAGAAAGGAAACGGACACCCCATGAGCTACGTGAGCTGTGGAAGAAAGCAATTATCCAGCAGATACTGCTCCTCAGAATGGAGAAGGAAAACCAGAAGTTACAAGGTTGGTGAAGTTATTTATTACACCCTACTGCAATAGAAGTTCACCTTTTGGTTTGCTCTGTGGTCTTGAGAGTGGACTGCACCAAGCCTTAATGAAACATTTTAAGAACATGCAGGGTAATCAGATCAGCAACATCTCCCTCGGCACTCGTTAATGTAGATGAAAATTGGCACTTATTTTTTTATCACTTCACCATATTATTTGTTTACTTGATCTTAAGTGATACTCTTTTATTTTTACCACAGCTGAGCCTTTTTAGGCTGGTGTCTAGAAGCTTTCACAAGGAATTCAGCATGATCTCTATCATGAACTGCATTATTTTCTACATTCACATTCGTAGGTCCTTGTCTGAGTATTGGTCATTGCAGTGTTGAGTTTAGCCAGTCTTGAGGCTGAATGGAAGTTCTTAAGGAGCTGGTTGTGGATTTGAAACTATGGGTGACTACAGTAGTACCCACATTGTGCAGGCAAGGTTTGTATAGCGTAGTAATGACTTAGATCTGTCCAAAGGGTGATGAGAAGGCACTTGGGAAACTGTGATTTGCAGTTGTTCTTAACCACCATTTTTCTGTGGATGAATTAACTGCAACAAATCTGTTTTAGTGGCAGTTTTTACACATAAAGAGCATCTGCATGCAGAATCACAAGTGATTGCCCTTGAGAGCTTCTCCTTTGAAGATGTGCATCATGAGGACAGATATGTTTATCTGGCTGATTTTAGATGTCAGGAAGGGAGAAGTATCTGGACCCTCAAAAGGGGAAGTACCTGACATGAAAATGGCAATTCTTCTGTGATTTTGTGTAAACTTGTGGAAGGGTTGTCTTCCAAGAAGAACTGTGTAGAGAGAGGGCCCAGCTGTGTGAAAAGGTCAATACACCAAACGTGAAATTCTTCTTTAAACTTGGGCTGAGACTCCTGACTGGAAGGAGAAGGCACGTCTTGGACATTGGATATGGCCTGCCAAATCACTTAGCCCATCTGTAGACCATTTGCTCCCAGCAGTATAACTGTCGTAGTTCAACCCTGGTATATGAAGAACACCTGAGTTTCCTAAGAACCCCACATGTGTTCCCTGCAAGTGTACTGGTTAATCTGGTAAAATAAAATATGGCAATCAATACCAAAGGTACAGTGTTCTTGTTTCAGAGGCCAAGACCATCCATAGAAGGGGTACCGAGAGCAGTGATTTATACAATCCCTTCAGCTTAGAATAGTTCTATTGTAAATGAGCTTCTGTAACTTTTTTATGGCATTTAGAAATAAATTTGCTATGTTTTGTGTATCTATACTCCTGATTTTTTAAAATTTCTCTTGTATTCCAATTATCTGAATCTAGAGCCTGCAATCAAGTTTTTGGCAACTTCAGGCCATTTACATCCGTACACATTTTAACAAGTTTAACTAGATGCTCCAGTTTTGTCTGCCCAAAAGAAAAAATTGCAAAACCATCATGGATACATAAAGACGAATATGTCTAAAAAGCTAGTTAATGAATGACTGAGGCAGGTGTTGGCAGGGGTGAAGACCCAGGCTGTGCTGTATGCACTATGGAGCGAGGAAGTTGCCCTAAGTAGCTGCTGCATGAAGATCTCAGATGGTGAGAAATACTAGAAAACAACAGATGACTGTGCTGCAGCGAGCACAGCATCTTTGCCGATAGGGCTGATGTGTGATATTGGGAATTGAGTAGTGTCATAATCTAAATAAGGTTTTTGATTAAGGCATATTCTCACCAAAATCCTCGCATGTTGCTCCCACTGTAACATTTTTGCATATAGCATAAGACTGATTAAAGCAGAAAAGTCTGAAAAGACTGAAAAGTTGCCAAGTACCAGAAAACACTTGTTTGCAAAAAAATGAAACATTCAAAGATTTCTTTGTTTTTATATAAGCTGAAATTTAAATACCATTTTTAATTATCTTCATACAATACCACCTGTGTTTTAAGTTTTTTTAATATTCTCATTTATAAATGTGTTGTGTTTGACCTGACAAAAATTTGAAGATGTTGGCAAATAGCTTAGATAGACAGAATTGCTTTCAGTGTGGACACACAGTGATGACAAAACTGTGAGTGCTTTTATCTACATGGACTATGAGGTCCAGATCTTCCAAACGCTTAGGTAACCTCATAACTCACATGAATGACCTCACTAAATGAAGTTATTTGCATGCAAAAGCAACTACAGGATGAGGACATACACTTCTCAAATATAAACAGGTTTTTTTCATCTTTTAAAATCTAGAAGCTTGTTTAGCCAGTGGAAGTACAGGACAAGATAACCCTTTGTGACTCTCAAGATTCAATAGTCTAAAAAACCTCAATTGCAAATACAGATCTTAGAACAAGTAGAGTTTAGTATGTTGATTGTGTCACTATGGGCATTGTAAATTTCAGGTGATCTTTAACTATTCAGTAAATTTATATAAAGGAATTGAATACACAAACAGTAGAGAGTTAAATTAACAAAAGATAATATTTTGTATATCATTTTGATATACATTCTCTCAAGATTGAAATGCATAGGAGCGTGATTTTGTGAGTTCATACTGTGAAATCATCAGAAGTAGCAGCAGGCTTATGATGTGTGGCAGAATGTCCTCAAAATAAAAGCACCTTGTCAGCATTACGGTAATGCATCATCACAACAAAGAAGTAAATTATTCAAAAAACCATGGTCACTTCATGATACGCTATTTCATAAACATAGTTTGAAATCAGGTTATTTGTAGGAGAAATGCTTCTTAATTTTTGTTTAATACTGTAGAACCTTTTCAGACTTTTATGTCTTTTGAACTTTTGTTCTACCCATTTTTGCAAGTAGAGAGCTGCTCTTGTCTTGAAATTACGTGCATTGGGTCCTCAGCCTAGTTAAAAAATTGAAATACCTACTTCGTTAAATTCTTCATTAATTTCCCACAGTTTATGTTACTCCTTAGTGCTCTCTTTGTAGCTTCATCTTGGTTTCCTTATAAAATTTTCTTTCAGCATTTTATCCTTTTAGGAATAGATGACTGACATATTTCTATCTCATATGACCTACGCTTTTTTTTCTCCTGTTTTTTCAGTCTTATGACCTGCACAAATTCATCCACTGTCACAAAAGATGCTTTGTTATTTAGTTTATATGAGTACCGTTAATAAACCATTTTTTCCAGATACATTATAGTACTAAAATGCCCCCACAGAAACAGAACTTAAAAGCTTTACCATATTCATAGGAAGCTGTAAGTTAAATTAATCCATTTTACAAATAGTAAATAATAGTGACTCCTACATTCATGATATCATTTCCTAGCGTCAGAAAACAATTTGCAGAACAGACGTCTGAAACTTGACTACGAAGAAATCACACCGTGCTTAAAAGAAGTAACTTTGATTTGGGAAAAAATGTTGAGTACACCTGGAAGGTCAAAGATTAAATTTGATGTGGAAAAAATACACTCTGCTGTTGGGCAAGGTAAGCACAGTTTGTTATTCTGAGTTGTTGAAATGCATGTAAATTGTATTAGAAAAGAAATTGGGTGACCGCTTGACCACTCCTTACAACCAGGTTCTCACTAGAGCTGCTCCCTGGGCTGCTGCCTAAACAAGTCACAATGTTCGGGACCATCATGGTTGTTCAAATGCAAATACCAGTCCCTTTCAGGAGCAGCTGCAGTTGTATTACTGGAGCAAATTCATATTTTAATAACATTTGTCCTTACAGGGGAGCTGTACAGTACCTCAGTGTATTACAATTGTTGCAATCTGATTTAATAAATAAAAGTTACAATTAAAGAAAAAAAAGCCTGGATAATGCCAAAGAAATTACTGTGTAAATAACTGAGGAAGCCCTCTGCACTGTTATCTGGGAATTCTCTGTTCCAGCCTGGGTACCATGTCTGCATACAAACAGTATACATGGGTATCTCTGCAGAACTGCCTTTTCTCTGAGTTTAACAACACATTTTACCTGGAAATACCACTTACAGTCTTCCTCACAACTGCAGGGCTGAGCAACCAGCCCCTCTCTCCACTGCATCAAAAGTAATATAACTTAAGGATATTTTTTAAATGTTCTAAGAAGTTGGGTTATTGCTCTATGTTATTTGTGCCATGATTAGTCCCAAAGGACCATGTTGAGTGCTGTATGTAGCTGACGGTGAAGATGGCTACTCTAAGGAGCTTGTTGTAGTGTTGTAGGCTCTAGATCACATCTCATTTGTACCTGTTTGTACTTCTGGTATGTGTTCATCGTATCTTCCTAAAACTTACTCCTAACAACAGAGTCAGTGCTACATTAGTGAAAAGGGAGAGTTAGTTCTATTGCAGTGCTTTATTGTGTACTTTACATGGAAAAATGGGAGATAAACTATAACTTTTCAGATACAAGTATTGCAATTCTTGATGCCTCTTCTAGTACTTCTCAGACTTAGGCAGCTCACCGTGTTTCTGCCTTAAATCTCTCCTATTAAGGTGCTGGTGTCTTTTAGTGGTTGACGAAGTGCAAGCGCTGTAGTTTGATCTGGTTCTATGGCTCACTGGAGGTAGCAGATAGGGATCTGCTTGCCTGTCTAGCAGATACAGATCTTCAGTTCCTCGATCCTGTTAGCTCAACTGTAGCTGAACCCTCGGTAGGAGTACAATTTACTGTTTAATTACTTTCTTCCCACAGGAGTACCACGTCACCATCGTGGGGAGATATGGAAGTTTCTAGCAGAGCAATACCATCTTAAACATCAGTTTCCGAGTAAACAACAACCAAAGGACACACCATATAAAGAACTCCTAAAACAACTAACTTCCCAACAGCATGCAATACTTATTGACCTAGGTAAGTACAGTATGGTCTGAAATTAAAACAAGGGGTTAATGGTATCCGGAAGATACTTAAATAAAATAAGGTTACACAAAAAAACACCTTTCACCATTTAATAACAGACTGTTGGTAAGAACTGCTTTTCATCTGGTGTAAGTGAGAAACCAGGAGATGATGTTTGTCCAAGAGGATCCCACCTCTTGTGTGTGGGATAATCCCACGCTGAAATCAGTGTTCATTATGCTCTTCCCTAATAAAGGCAAAAAATAAAGAATGTCTTCCAGAGCATGTTAGAACTGTTTGCGGTTTGGGTCTAAGAAGTTTTAAAAAGTCCATAATGACTAAGTTTGGTTAAATGAACTTGACATGAAAAACTCCATCAAGGGAAGTCCTGCAATGCAAGTAGTCAAATGTCGTGTGATAGAATGATAAAAATTTATGGGAAAAGCTGTATTTGGCCTAATCTGAATGATTAATATGTATTGCATTATTTTCTTTTACATTTTTTCTGTAAAGCAGTAGTGCAGAATCATGAGGGGACACCTCATGATTCTGCCTTCTATAACTACTCAAAAAGTATTTGAGCATTTTTCATTGCAAATGACTCTACCTCCTTTCTTGCCTGTTGAAGGATTACCTATACCCAGAGCTGTCTGGGAGTACTCATTTGTTAAAAGCTCCGTGTGCAGACTGTTTTCAGTGGGTACTGAAGTGTTAGAAGATTTGTCAGGTTTAGATGGTAACCTAAGATTTATGCAGTAAAGAGAGTATTTTCTCCTTTTTTGCAACACTTGGTAAAGTGAGTCAAAATATCAAGGCAATGCGTAGAAGACAGGAATGTGATGGAACAGGTGTGTGTCTGCAGAGACTGACATGCGCTGATGTGGAAGGGGTGGAGGTCAATGCCACCTTCACTCTCCCCAGCTTTACAGGCTTGCCAGGTTTCGACTTGGCCCTGGGAAAGTAACACTCCAAAAGGTCCCTTCATACCAGCTGGGAATAGGCAGTTGTACATAAGTAAACTGTTCCCTTCAGACTTTTCATACCAGTTGTAGGAAATCCCCTGGATTGAACAGTGCCAGGTACAGTCTTTTGTTTTTGAGAGAGGCTTTTACATGCAACCAGAGATCATTTGCTAGCAAGTACCTATTGGTCCAGCATACCAGGTGTTGATAGCCCTGCCAGTGAAGGTTGTGATTCTGTTGCACTGACATGGTTCAGTATGAGAGGTGAACAGTTCTGTGCTGGTCTTGAACACGTTGAGCAGAGGGGAGGGGGTGGGTGTCTCCTGGACAGTAGGAAGCACAGTCAGTCTGAGCTCGGTTGTCTCACACAGCAAACTGTGGCTTACTGGCTCAGCAAACTGTTCATATTTTCTGCCTGGTTCTGCACACAGATATGTTCCTATCTTAGCCATGTGCTCTTCTTGTAGAAACAAATGGCTGCTTGTGTTGGCATATTGGTAACTTCATGGTGGTTTTCATGCAAGGTGTTTTTGCCAAGGTGCTGTTTGCCAGCTGGTTTATTAAGGGAGGGATTGGGCCTTATCATTACAGCAAGATGAAGTTAAGCTGAAGACTTCCTAGTGATTCACATTGAAATAGAGATGTTCTGCGTGGTAACAGACAGCATAACTACATAGGCAGCTAGAAGGAATTTTCATGTTCTGACTTGTGTTCTTTCAGGCTATCTCTTAAACCTTTAAGAATCCTTCTGAAAGCATGCACTTCTACCTTGAAATAAAAACCTATATTCTTGCAACATATGGTTGTAATGTTTGAAAACCTTTCCCAAATAGGCTAAAGAGGTCTTGCTAACACAGTAGAAGCCAAAGCTGTAATAGTAGCACTCACACTTAGTTGAACTGATATATCTTCAGCTATAAATAGTGCTTCCTGAGAATGAGGCCAGCACTGTGGACCTGGATGCAGAGGTAAGGTACAGCAGCTGCTTTCCTGGCCCAGTTTACATGTCATGGTACTATTTCATTACATGAAGTAGGAGAAAAGCCACAATTCTCTGAAGACTTCTATATGTATTTATTTTGTGAGTCCACCTGCACAACCACTGCAGTCACTGGGAATTTCAGGTCCTGAAGTCATGTTCAGTAAATGATTTCGGCTCTCAGTGAGGTAGGGTAAACTGACTTCTAGATACTATCAGTATAAGAAACCATCCATCACTGGGTATTTGCTGAACACAGTAGAAAATTGTATTTTGTTTTATTACATTTTGAAAAATAAAGTAGTAGGTAGAGTCTCTTTCCATCAAAGATAGAGGTCTTTGCTCCAAAATAAAAGCTAAAATCCTTAGTGAAGTTAGCACCAGGGCACTCAGAAACAAATCAGTTCTTCTTCTCCATTTACTGGTTTTTAGAACTTCTTTGCATTTTTATTTTTGCTCAGCATTTCACTTTTCTTCATGACTTACATGAAAGGAGCCTTGCTGTGTGAGTGAGGCAGTGCAGGTCTGCCTTTTGACTGTCTTGTCAAAATAATAAGCTACTTCTCATTTGAAAGCCAGAAATATTCTGGAACATTCAACTCTGACACCCTGGTCAGGGAGACCTACTGAGAACTGAATGCCATGTGACAGGTCAGAGCAGCTACCGGATGGCAGAAGGACTCTGCCCTGGGCTTTGTCTTCTTGAAACAGGAGCTCTGATATTATCTGGCAGCTCAGCAACATTCCAGGAGCTAAGGGGTGGGGTGATATTTAACAAGTGGGCAAACAAAAAACAAGCTCCAGTTAGTGCTAGAACAAAAGAGGTATTCAAATTTCTTTTCTGTTGAGCTATTTCACAGAGGAAGTCTGATAGGTGGAGAGTTTTTTTCCTAAAAGTGAAAAATTCCCATTTGGAAAAGTGTTTGGAAAAAAAAAAAAAAAGTCTTTCAATGTGAAGTCTTTAATGTCTTTGTTTCACAGAATCATGGAGTTGTTGAGATTGGAAGGGAGCTCTTGCTCAAAGCAAGGTTTGCTCAGGCTGCCCAGGTTCAAGTCTGCTCAGACTTTGAATATGTGCATAGATGGAGATTCCACAACCTCTTTGGGTAGCCTGTGCCACTGTCTGGCCACTCTTACAATAAGAAAAAAGGTTTTTTAAATGATAGGTAGAATTTCCTGTATTTCAATTTGTGCCCATTGCATCTTGTTCTGTCAGTAAGCACTACTGGGAAGAGCTGGTTCCTTCTTCATTTCCTCCCACCCACTGGGTATTTGTGCACACTGGTAACATCCCCCTGAGCCTTTTCTTCTTCAGGCTGAACAGTCCCGGCTCCTTAACCTTTCTTCTTGAGAGAGATGCTCCAGTTCCTTCATCTTCTTTGTGGCCTTTTGCTGGACTCTCTCCAGTATAGCCATATCCCTCTTGTCCTAAGAAGCCCAGAAGTGGGCACAGCATTCCAGATGTGGTCTCACCACATGCTGAGTAGAGGGGAAGGATCACCTGCCTCCAACTGCAGGCAACACTCCTAATGTACCCCAGGATACCATTAGCCTTTGCTGCAGCAGCAGATTGCTGACTCACCTTCAGCTTGGCGACCAGCAGGGCCCTCAGGCCTTTTCTACAAAGCTGCTTTCCAGATGTGCAGCCTCCAGGAAATACTGGTGCATCGAGTTGTTCCTCCCCAGGGGCAGGATTTTTGCACTTACCTTTGATGAACTTTCTAAAGTTCCTGTCAGCTCATTTCTCCAGCCTGCTGCCCTCTGAATGGCAGCAGTGTATCTGTCACTCCTCCCAGTTTTGTATGATCTGCAAACTTGGTGAAGGTGTGCTCTGCCCCATTGTCCAGGTGTCTGCTCTGTCCCCAGAGATAGCTCAGATATTCTAAGCCTGTGCCTGGATTCTAAAAGTTTTTTAAAAGCCAACACTGTTTAATCAAGAAAGTAGAACTGGGTGACTCATCAAGCCACTGAATTGAGTCTCCCACTCTTACAGGCAACCAGCCTTTAAGAAAGGCTGGTATTAAGCCCTTTAACAAACTGATCGGGGCCAGTCTTAAGAACCAGGTATTCAGCTGTTCCAAACAACAGGTTGTCACCATCCCCCTGACAGTTTCAAAATTAATTTTGCAATGACTGTAACAAAACAGTGGTAGAGCATGAGAGTCAATTGTTTCATATTGTTGACATTCTTACAGCCTTCCTGGGGGTTGGCTCAGAATCTGCTTTTCAAAAGAATCTATATTTTTGAAGGACTGTTTAATTAGATAACATGGCAAGGTTTTTGGGGGGAGTGTTGTTTATTTTTTAGTTTAAATCACTAACTTCAGCTATTTCCACAGGGCGCACGTTTCCAACACATCCGTACTTCTCAGCACAGCTGGGAGCTGGGCAGCTGTCACTCTACAATATTTTGAAGGCCTATTCACTTCTGGACCAGGAAGTAGGATATTGCCAGGGTCTTAGTTTTGTAGCAGGAGTTCTACTACTTCATATGAGTGAGGAAGATGCTTTTAAAATGCTGAAGTTTCTCATGTTCGACATGGGCCTGAGAAAACAATATCGTCCTGACATGACAATTTTACAGGTATGATTTCAGGTTTTTTTGAGTAGAGGATGCAAATATTAACTCATAATAATGCAGTATAGATAGCATTGTCAAAACCTGAACTCCAACTTAAATTGACTTCTCAAAAATAGGGAAGGATAATCTGGGAAAACAATACATCATTTTAAATGCGCTAGTTTCAGATCAAAAGATTTCATGCGAAACTATGGAAACTATAAATAGAAAGAATTCTGTTGTGTTGTAGGAGCTTCAAATGATTCTGCAAATGACCCATCCTGTGTCTTTTAGGTAGCTTCTGAGTATTTCTTGTCTTCACACAATTCTGTCCAAACATCAATTGTCAAATATCTTTCTCTGTTTTTAATAAGTATGAAACATGGACTTTGCTACTACGAGCATTAAAACATGCTTATGTTGTCTTTTGTTCTTATTCCATGCAGATCCAGATGTACCAACTGTCTCGTCTTCTTCATGACTACCACCGAGACCTCTATAGCCACCTAGAGGAACATGAGATTGGCCCCAGCCTCTATGCTGCTCCCTGGTTCCTCACCATGTTTGCCTCCCAGTTTCCCCTTGGATTTGTATCCAGAGTGTTTGGTAATTCTTCATAAAACTTCTCTCTGTTCTTTTTGAAGTCTTATATTTGTAATCTTGTTATTAGGAATAGCGTTATTATCCCATGTGTTTCAGACACCCAGGAGACAAAATTTGCTCACTGTGAACAGAAGAAAAGCAGCAGAGGTCATCCTGTGGAGTGTGCAGTATTTCAGTGAAAGTGGAAGAGAGAGAAGGAAAGCAAAGAACAGTCCCTGTCTTTTTTCATTCTCATCGTTAACTTTTCCCACCCTGTAACCACTTGTAGAGAGGATGGAAAATTTGATACTATGAAGGCAGAAATTTTGTTATGACAATGGCACTTCAACACCACCAATTAGTTACTTTCAAGCTAAAAGGAGATGTGACAAAGGCATCATCTGAGAAATGAATCTGTTTACTCTGTTATCATTGTGTTCAACAGTGTCAGCAGAGAATTTTTATTAGGGTTATGTTGTAAAACACACATAGAGAAATCACTTGCAGTTTAATGGATTTACTCTGCAGAAATATAAGACTTTTAAACTAGTATTTCTTGACCTTTTTAGTCTGTCTCACTTTCCAAAAATGTTTAGAAGTGTATGGGGTTTAGACTCTAAAGTCACTTCTGTTACTATTTTTAGAATCTACAGAAGTTCTCTTTTTTAATTAAATTCCAATCAGGAATTTACCTTAATGCTACCTTATGGGTGTGTATTTCATAGATGGTTTGGTGTTAGAGAAGATGCTTTATTTCCTTTTCAATTGTTTGGTTTTCAGCTTCAGTATGTGGTACTGGATTGTCCATGATGAGCAGGGTAGGTTAGAGCTTTCTTTCCAATTCCTCTTGTCTGATGAGAAACTGTTTTCATTTTCCTTAGCCTCATTTTAGAGATGCAATGAAGAAATTATTTATTAGGGTATTAATATTGAAACTTTCCTGACTTAAAAAGCACATAGTCTTATCTATCACAAATGATTTATATAGAGCCCAAGAAGAACCAACAAGAATCCTGTCTTGTTTCTGTTTAAGGGCATGTTAAAAGTAGTGCTAGAAAAATTCACATTGAAAAGGATGGTATATATATCTAAGCAGAACTGTATGTCCTATGATTAGCATCTGAACTCCAGGGAAAACTGCAGTTGTTTTTTTTTTTTTCTGGAAGAGTTCAAAGCAGGCTAATGTAAATCAACAATATCTAGCTGACAGTAATAATCTGTAGGAATTAAATGAAGTGCTGTACGTGAGTGTCATACACTGAGTTTATAATCAGTTTATCTCTCAATTATTCTTACTTGTTCATAGTATTGTACATGGTAAGAAGAGTCTTTGAATTGGACAATTGACTGCAGTGAGATTATAAATGTGCCTTGTGTATCCAGTATATTTGGATTTCTGCCTTAATACATGGATTAGTACTTTATCTGTCATTGGAGGATTGTAGGGCTTTAGAAAACAAAAAGTTTGCATTAGAACAGGAGAACAGATACATGATCTTCACACATCTGATTTTAGATCAAGGAGAGTAAAGCATGTGTAACAGAAACTGTTGCCTCTTAAAAACCTCAGATGTTTTTTAGAGAGAAATTTCAGCATGACCAACACTTGCAATTTTTAGTGTTTCAAAGTGTTTAGTAATTTCCTTAAGACAGTGATTACTAGAGCTATGTAGGTTGAGGACACTGGATACTCTCTTACATTAGAAAATAAAATTTCATCTTCACCCATATTAAAGACTCTGAAACATAACTTTAAACCTAAAAAAGACTAAAGCTGTCACTTTGCTAGTGACTGTCATTAGCAGTATGGCAAGTTAGGAGCCAGTCATTTCTGACCTATGTGTTTCTACACTTCTGCAGAAACATACGTTTTCTCTCCTCACTTCTTAGACCCTTGGGATGAAAGAATATGGATGCTGAAGTAACTGATATATCGGTTACTAAGACTGTGAGATTGCACTGCCACTTTCTAGCATGGTACCTCTGAACCCTTGGTATCTGAAGCTAGCCCACTGCTATTTAATAATACAGTTGTTACTGACCACTTCCTTTAGATTTCCATAGAATGTGCTTTTTGCAGGCATCGTACAGGCAATACGTAAAAGTGGGTTAGATTGTTTTATGAGTGAAATAGCAAAACTCCTTTTAACTTTTTAATTATCTGTCCAAACTTTCAACATTTCTCCTGAGCAGGATTTGATGAAAATACAGTGTTAAGAAATGTGTTCTTTAGTACCCTTGCTTACTTATTAATAAAGGAGACTTTATAGAATAGTGTTTATTTTTTTTTGAGTTTGTAGATAAAACTTAAAGGTTTTTTTTTAATCCTGTAGGCTGCCAGTCATGCTGACATTAATTTGGGTACCTTCACTATATTGTTGTTGGCAGGGAGCCCACTTAACAGGAAGGGGGGGGAGTGGATAACAAACAGGTCTTTGTTAAGTACTTGCTGTTTTAAATGAGAGAGGGATTTCAGCCCTATATTACTAGCTCAGCTCATACAGACATTAATTAACAACTTTTAGGTCACCTTGAGTTAATCTGCATATCATTATGGGGCAGGTACTGAATCATAAATACACATTATTTTCAGCTCTGCGTTTTTTCATTTTGTGTTTCCTAGCTGTCCTTCAGCTTTTCCTGTCCTAATATAGAGCTTTCCCTATGAATCATTTTCCCATCGTTTTGAGTTTCAGTAGAGAATTGAGGCAGATGCCTGCTCTGTTTCCATTTTTTAATCATTCCGGCCTTTGGACTTCACATTCAAGTCAGCACAGAGTTGAAAAATGTTACACTATTTTTAGGACAAACAGCAGCAAAGTGCAAGATTTATGTTTAGTTATTACTTGTGCTTTTCTTTCTTGGAGAGAGAGAGTGAAATGAGTTATGGCTTCAACATTACAAGCAAAAGAGTGCAAGGGGGGAATTTCATTGTGATACAAATTTGGAAAGAGTTTGCATTTACTAAAAAAAGGCAGCGTTAGCCAGTGTTTTCATAGGTTCTTCACTACATCAGAGATACCTGTAGTTTTGCTAGTAGTTGTTTCCCTTACTGTGTGGTGGGTTTTTTATTGTTTCATATGTTAGATGCTTCTGCCTATAGCAAGTCCCTCAATAAAAACAGTAGCAGATTCTGAGTTACAGTAGCAGGAAAGTCAAACGCAGAGAAATACTGTTTATACAGACTGGCTTTGTGAAGATCGGTTTCTTGTCTGATGCTTTCATTGCAGACTTCTGTTTCTTTACTCTCTAAATACATAGGCACTTTGTAAAGGACAAGGAAAGAAAGTACCACTATGTACTGTGGTTTCAGTGTGCTTGAATGGATGCCAGGTGCTGTCACTGCAGGGCCACCTGCAATATTTACACTTGAGCTGTATTACTAAGATTTCAGGGTACTTATTAGTATAGTCATTAGAATATTAACAGAAGTGGTTGAGACACATACTAAAAATAAACACATGCATATGAAACTTGATGCTGCTGGAAAGTGTGTATTTAGCCTCATGTGATCAGTGTTGTATTAGCTGAGGTTTTCCAACTCTCTCCACCAGATGAGAAAAGAACAGATTTTCAGGTCTTCAGTTGTGTCTTCAGGTTTAGGTTTTGCCTGTTGTATTAGGATTTTTAAAGGGCACTGAGATTAGTTTTCTATTCAAACTTGTATTCCCGTGAAATCAAAAAAGCCCTCTAAACTATTACGTGCACAAAATAGGGCAACACTGACAAACTCGACTACCTGGTTTATTGTGTACTTAGCTTAAATTTGAACTGGATTTTTTTTTTTTTTGGTGAAAACTAAGTCAACAAATTAGTAAGTGATTGTGATAGGCAAGTGTGCTATTCAGAGCAATAATCTTGATCTTATAAAACTTCTAAAGCCATAGCCAAAAGCACGTGTCTGGCACGGTATATCTAACCTCCAGGTTGCTCCTATGAGAAGTAGTTGTCCTTGGACATTTTATTGTTTTAATATTCTTGTCAAAAGATGTGATTGTTTGATAGAACCTTTTTTCTTTGTTTTCACAGATATGCTCTTTCTTCAAGGATCAGAGGCTATATTTAAAGTGGCTCTAAGCCTTTTGGGAAGTCACAAGCCCTTAATTCTGCAGCACGAGAACCTAGAAACTATTGTTGATTTTATTAAAAGCACTCTCCCCAACTTGGGTTTGGTACAGATGGAGAAGACCATTAGTCAGGTATGAAATATTCTGAACATACGAGAGGTGTGCAAAGGAATGCTCTTTTCCTTGACAGAAAACTCCAACAGTGTTCTTACTTCTAGCTGAGAATTCTGTTACTGTAGTTCCGAAGATGTTGAAAACTTCTGGTAGCAGATGACTTGTATAGTAGCTTAGTATTCATATATCTACGTGTTGGTTATGGTCACTTTATGAAGCCTTTAATGAAAATTTGTTTAATTTTTTTTTCACCAAAGAATCTTACCCTCCGAGTCTCATTTCAGAAGCAAAAATTGACTTCAAGAGCCTCTTAAGTGTTGACCTTATTTAATGAAAGTAGGAACCTCCTTCCATTGACTCTGTCTATAGTGGCTTTTATGCTGCTGGTTCAGCATGTAAAAACAGCACCTTTGTAATTCTGCCAGGAGCACAGGGGGCAGTGCAGGCTCTTGCAATGAGCAGTGACTCTAGATAGAAAAAACTGGGAATCCTTGATAATTTCTTTTTCAACAGCAAACTAGGAAAATGATGCAATATTGCTAAGCTAGCGGGATACTCCAAATGATATCTGTGGAATTTGAAAAAATCACAAATTATTGCAATTAAGGCTTGCTTTTTTAAAAATCTTAAGTGTTGTCACACTTGACATCTAAACCGCAGCAGGCAAATTGAAGATGGGCATTAGCCTGTTTTTCTGAAGGCCACCTGTGGTCCAAAGCAGAGGGGCTGTACTGTGTAGAACTGTGTTGTGCCCACAACTCAGTGAGGGCTGCAGGAGAACAAAGCCTGTGGCTTTACAAAGAAAGCAGGCAGCATCACAGCACGTTTCTGCAGGCTTGGGAAGGGCTCCCTTCTGAGCCTGGGCAGAAAAGCTTGTAGGGGACACATGCTCACAGTAGGATCAGAAAAACTGGTTCTGGTCCTTACTATCAAAGGAAGGAGGGGAGAAGTAGAAAGCCTGTGCAAGGGAAGGAAAGCAGGCAATTTCCTGTGGCCTCAGGGGATTGCTTGTATGTTACCTGCCAGGCTTGAAAGACTTGCGGTGCTTGGGTGACCTGCAGAAAACTGTGTGCTTCGAGCAGCAAGGAGAGATGTTCTGTTTAGGCAGCTCTGACTGCTCTGAATTTGAAGTGGATAGGTAGAAGTGAGTTGAAGGGAGAGCAGTTCCCTTACTTTGATCAGGGCTGACTTTGAAGAGAGCAGCTGTTTGACCAGGCCTGCTGGCAGCTCATACGCAGCTCCTGGACTAATCCCTATGCTCCTCACACCTTCTGTAGCATGGCCTTTGGTTTACATGCCTCAACATGCCTTCAGTTAGCTAGTTTTCAAGTCAAACTTTTGATTTGCCTCATGTTTCCCCCCTTTCAGATTTGATACTCTGGTTTTGACAGCAGGGATTTCCCTCCTTCCTCAGGAGCACAGAGGCTAGAAGTGGCAGAGGTCATGACAGGAGCTAGCATTCTGCCCTGCTGAATTGCATTGCTTGTTTTATTGAAATTTCAACAGGGTGTCTTCTCCAGAGATGCTCAGATCTACAGAAAATGAAAGTTCCAGATGTGTAATCAAACTGAAGATTTGAGTTCATTCTGCAGCTATTCATCTATTCTACAGAAGGCTGTAGAATCTATACTGTAGACATCTAGGCTGTAGACATCTATACTTAAAAACTCAGTATATATGTTTCTGCTGTAATACAACTGTGAGACAGGATTTTTTTTAGCACATGTACCCTCTGACTGAAACATTTCATAAACTGATATTTACTTTAACCACCAGTTGAAGTTTTGTAGACAGTGCAGATAAATAAAATAGGAAATTGTTCTTGTTATTTCAGCAGGTATTTAAGATAGGATTTTAAATTTGACTCATTTCCAAAAGGAATAAAGTACAAGAAATTTAAAAATAAAGAATAACCCATGAACTTCTCTTCTTTGGCTATTTTTCAGGTGCATCTTTAAATCAACCTTTATTTCTTCTATGTTCTGTGATTGGCACACTTTTCCATTTAATGTACTATCTTCTTCACTGCTTTGTAAATACTTCAGGGACATTGGGGTCATATGATTTGCCATGAATTATTTCAAGGCAAATTCTTGCCAAAACCTAGAAAAAGGAAAATACAATAGTAGGTTTTTTCTCCTTGGGTCACTCTGTGCACCTCAATTTATTTATCTGCTTTTAAAATAAAAGGTTTTCTTAATGCCCATGTATAAGACTGAGCATTAATTTCAGTGATTCACAGTTAACAATAGAAATCTGCTTGGACATTACGTAATCTTTCCGTTAAGTGTATTAGTGTAAGGACAGATTATTTAATTTTCTTTCAGTCTGTAAAGGCACTGTAGAATTATAAATAAAGCCAGCAAAATTTACTGTTTTTCATTTAAAGCTGTTATTCTGCTTAGCCTTACACTTTTACATGGTTTTGGGCCACACGTTTTCCAAAGTAAAAACTAATTTCAAGTAGGAGGGTTTATGCCAACCTGAGATGCATTAAATTTGAAAAGGGGAATAGCCTACTAAGTCTACACTTCTTGAAAGCTTTAGTGTAAGTAGTGTCACTGAAGTCAGGCAGCAAACCAGTAGCAAAGTTTTTAAGTAGATATAAGGCCAATGTATTGCACCCCACTGCCACAGTCTTGCCATTTCCAGAGCAGGAAAGGTGAATGACAAAAAGTAAGTCCTTTATTTGTATGTAGTCTTTATATATTTAAGTCTAGATCTAGACCCATAGATTTTAAAGCATTGGAAGAGCTATGGTTTTGATCTGCACAGCACCTAATACTATTTTTATATACAACAGGTGTTTGAAATGGATATTGCCAAACAGTTGCAAGCTTATGAAGTTGAATATCACGTGCTTCAGGATGAGCTTATAGATTCATCTTTAAATGACAATCAGAGACTGGATAAATTAGAAAAGGCAAACAGTAGCTTGCGCAAACAAAACTTTGATCTTCTGGAAGAATTGCAGGTACAATTTTTATTTCATATTTAATTAATATTATAATTTATACAGCTTTTCAGAAGAGACTGTTGTACACCACAGTGTTTGGTCTAGTGAGTTCAAAGTGTACTTACTTTCAAGTTTAATTTATTTTAGCTCTTAAAGTTTATATGCAGAAGAAATTCTGAGAGGGGGGTGGATAGTGCTTATGCTTATAGTTAGTGAAAACTTGATTCATCACATTGTCTCCTCTCTTGTAGTTAAAATCATAGCTGTAGAAGATAACTAAAAAGACACCAAGTGCTTTTTCAACTTCATTTTTATATTTTCCGTCACTGCTTTATTTTACAGCAGGGATAGTAGTCTATCAAAAATGGGAAAATTCCAGTGTCACAATTTAGAGATACATTAGAGATGGGATACATTGTCTGTAAAGACATACTTTTCATTACAATTACAATGCATTGCCAGATAATGGTGGGTCATGGTTTGTCAATGTTTTTCCTGCAAAGGCTGAACTTTTTAACCCACCATAATTACATAAAGGGCAGTGAGCTCATCAGAAAGGCAAATACTTCCCTGAAAGCCAAGCCCATCCAGTACTCGTCTCTGTTATCCACTGCTGAAACTTCCAAACAGATATTTGATGTTGTCAAAGTACTTCAGCTACAGATCTCACATGATGAGTTTGAACAATCTAATACTTTGTATCCCCATGAAATAGAATGCCAATATGTGCAGCCTTTTGGAGGAGAATTTTTTTAATTTTTCAATATGAATTTTCCATGTGCATATTGCTCTAAATCCCCTCCTTCCCCTTTGCCTCCAAATCTGTCATTCATTGGACTCAATACTGAGATGAAATAAGGATGCAACTAACAGGCTGAGTTGTCTTTGCTTTGCACAACAAATGTGACTGGCCTAAAATGTCTCCCAATTTACCCACACAGAAGCTTATCTTAACCTGTGGTTCTTTGGTATAAAATTTGCAGACTTGGTGGCTTTCTAATTTCATTACTTTACATTATATTCTGAGTTTAATTGTGAATGAACCAAAGCAATCAAGTTGAGACAGGGAAGTTTCTTGTTATAGACAAAATCATAGTTGTACTCTGAAGTGTATAATAACATTCATACTTGCATTTAACTTTGCAATGTTTTGTAATTTCCTAAGTATTTTATATGTATTCATGTATCTTAAAAAAATTCAAAGATGATTTCAGTGATTATTGAATTTACTTTTTTTTTTCCCCCTTCCTGTCCTTCCTCCCTCTCCTTCTATCTTTTTACTTTCAAAGGTTGCTAATGGGAAAATCCAAAACCTTGAAGCTACAGTAGAGGTCTTATTGACCAATGAAGGCAAACTGAAGCAGTCCATTCTCACTCTTGAGCAGGAGCGAGCAGCTTTGCTGAAAGCAGTGGAAGAGATGCAGAAAAAGATTGGTGATACAGACGGGAAACCTCTACTTACTAGACAAAAACATATGGATGCTGACTGACATGCACAGTTGGAACGGAGCAGAGAAGCTGAGCAAGAAACAAAGGGAAGAACAGAGTCTTTTTGTCATGATCCAAGGGGACATTGTCATGTTCATTGTACATGACTTACTGTAGCAAAGCAGGATACAGGCATGGTGGCTTCCCGTATCAGAGAGGCTTGTTTCTTGGGGAGAAGACTTTTCTTCTTAGTATGCAGAAATACTATGAAGAGTAAGATGCCACATAATAAATAATAAGCAGGAGAAACTTCATAGTTTACAGTCATACACAATACACTGTAAATAGGCTATGGATTCTTCAGTAAGTGCTTCTAAACCTAAGTGCTTTGGGTTTGTCACTTTTTTTTTGGTTTTGTCTGGATCACCATTGTGTTAAATAGCACATCCTTTAGAAGGTCCTTTGAAGAAATGTAAAGGGAGTGTAATGGATGACTGAAGCTATGCAGTGGAAACATTTACAGAGAGTTTTGTGACTGGACTTGAGATTTTTGGCAGTGTAATTCCCCTACATCTTGACTGGGTTCTGTTAATTATGTTTATGCTTCAGAAAACTGCTCCCTTACACTTGAAGGTGTCAATTCATTGGACTCCAAGGAGCTGGACTTTTATCATATGTAACTATTCATAATTGGGGGGTTGCCATCTGTTTTTATAAGTATGTTGGTTTAGTATATTTTTTGTTTAACAGCCATTAATTTAGTGTATTATCGGTTGGCATTATCTGGTAAACCTACTGTATATAATAACTGCATTATTCTTAACAAAATATATTGCCATTGATTTGGTGAAGCCTGTGACTCTTGTAGCATCATCTGAGAATTTATATTCATACTCTTCAAGTTTCATCTTATTTATTTCTGATCTGCTGTGTGATGTAAGACATATTTTTGCTGGGAAACTAATGCCCATTGTCATTTTCCCTTTATTTGGTACTCTGTGCCCACCCATCCTCAGAGAAATGCTCTTTAAGACTTTTTTCTGAAGAAGTGGAGGCATTTCAAGAGCTTCGTGCTGTGCCAGATAGGCTTAAAATGTTTTATAAAGGGTATTGCAGTTCTGATTGGGACTCCATTCTTTTTTGCAATGCATCTTTCGAGTAAGATTACATACATAAGAAAACAATTCTCACTTTCCTTAATACAATGAAAGTAGTTTGCAAGCCAGTTAAAGAACCACTGTACAGTAATATCTATGAATACCGACTTGTTTAGGTTTGCTTCAGAATTAAGAATAGTGCCAAGTTTTCTTCAGTCCCCAAGCACAGTTTAATAGGCATCGGTGTTTTGTTATGGTGAAGATTGACCCAGGACATGATTTTTATATGTTTGGTTTCTTGCAAATCCACTTTGTATTCACTTAGTATTGAAATTCCACATAAATCAGTTATTATTAATCCACTTAACCCTTGAGCTTGTTTTATTATTTGGAAATCCATAGTGAAGCTCATGCTTCATGTTTAAAATCTTGTCATAATAGACCTCATACTGTTAGAGCACTCAGTAATGTTGCATTTTTACAGCATAGTGTCATAATTCATACACTGACTTCTTAACAAGAGCAATAAAAAAAATAATAATCCATGCCTACATCTATGTTTGTACATTTTTTGACATTTAAAAACAAAAGCACAGTTGGTGGGGTGACAGTTCAGAATTGTGTAAGATGAAACTTTCCCTGAAAGAAAGTCATCTACAGTGATTGTTAATTTTATATGTACTGATGGAAAATTCATTTGTACCCATTAGAAAATTCAACACCCTGGTACAGTGAAACAGTTGCTTCTATATAGTCATAAAAGCATAAAGTTGTTTGTTATCTATTTACCACATTTGTGCATTCTGAGAACAGAGACTTTAGTTTGCATCTAAGTGCACTTCCTTCTGGTATTCCACAAATTCTCAATAAAAGGCTTTGGAATAGATTTTGGAGGAAACTAATATCACTTACCTAGTTCCCAACTTTAGAAAAGCTTGGGGCTTTTTCCTCCAGAAGTATGAATAGGGCCTGGAGCTAGTCCCAGATACTTGATACTCCAACTATACTATAGCTAAGCATCCTTAAGAATGTGTAAAATTTGATCTCCTGTTGTCTGAGTACCAGGAATTGTCATCACATACCATCTTGTAATTGAGCAGTAATTTTGGATTCAAAAAATATTTTAAAAAAAAAGAAAAAAAAAATTCATCCATTGTATCCCTCAGCAGAAATCACAAATGAACCGCTCCTGGAAGACTGAAATTGAAATAATCAACATTTCCTCCATATCACTTCTCCAGATAAAAATCCCCAGCAGTGATGCTTTGAAGAAAAGTGAGTCTTTGAAGAAAAGAAACAACAGTGAAGGAAGGAAGGAGTTCACTGGTATGTGCAACCTAGGCTTCCAAAGGTGCATGGCAAAGGCAGCAAGGGGTGCAATGTGAGTGTGCTAGTGAATGACCTGGATGCAAGTAGTCCAGAGAAAGGTGTTAGCATGAAAAGTGGAAAGAACTAATGTTGGCACGTGTAGCAAGAAGGCAGCTCCTCTGAAACCATAGCAGTGAACAGCATTACATAGCTGGAGGACCTAATGTGGTGTGCTGTGGTCACCTGCTTCTGGTTTGGTTTCCTTTGAACTAGTTAGTGCAAATGGTAGCTTGTGATAGGCACTTGGGACTCCCTGTGCTCTTGGATATACTACTGTATTTTGCCCTGTTGTCTATTTCCAGAGACAGTTACTTAATACAGAATCTGAGAATGATGATACAGTGCCTATTGTGGGAAGGTCAAAGCACTTTCATAAAAGCACAAATTCCCTTGTTTAGAGTGAGAACTGAGTCACAAAGATATGTAATGACTTGCACCAAATATTTCAGTTTCTCACTGGTTGCTGAAGTCCAGATCTTCTAAGTCATGTCAGACTGTCTTACTGGTTGCCGAATAGATTGCTCCAGAAGGCCTGTAACGTGTTACTTAGTATGTCAGACAATGCTCTGCTGATACAATATGAAAGGGGAAATGCAGCCACTGGAACCTTGTCCTTTACTCATAGCTATTCCTCCCAACCAAAATGCTCTCAATCCTAGTAAAACATGTTGTGTCCTTACCAGGTACCTCCTCTGCAGGTACCTTGTACCCACCACTTCTTGCTTGATTTGCTGGAGTAGAAGCACTGCCTGCACTGAGTATCACAGACTGCAGTATAGCATCACCGGTCAACCAATATTCTTGGGATTTTTTTTTTTTTTCCAAAACGTAATAATCTGGTAAGAGTTGTTATTACTTAGGGCTAAGTCACAAAACTGCAGCTAGTAGGACTCTGAACAAAGGACAGTAATCTATGCACAGCAAAGAAGACAACATAGCTGGTGCCTTTTCTCCTTTAGGATCTTAGTCTACCATTCAGCAGAGCAAGGAGCTAAATCCAATTTTTTTTACTTCAAGTTGACCACAGTAGGTGCTGCAATTCCTCTGTAATAAAACAGCTTGGTATGTCAACAGGGCCGAGTTATACTGCTTCTTACCCAAGTCAGGCGGGATAGTGTCAGTGCCCTAAATGCATTCCCCTCTCTCCTGGAGATTTGGCCGCTTAATTAGATAATGCAGACAACTAGTTTTGAGGCACTTCAGGCCTCCAGTAGCTTTGGGCCTCAGTTTCTGCTGGCCTTGCAGCCACTCACTAAAAAGCTGGAAGAAGCCAGGTGCTTCTCAAGCTGCCACCATCTTTTCAGAGATGCATTTAACCTGAGTCTGTTGTGCCTGGTCCTGGCCTGAGCCATGTTGCAGCCACACTTGCATCTGGTGACATACCCTTGTTGATCTTGACCTGTGGGCACAGCTTCTGGCTGGAGCTCAGCTTTGACTGGTGACCTGAACTGTTGACCTGCCTTGCTTGTCTTTTTTGGGTATTGTGGGACATGCCCCGTGTCAGTAAGTTGGCCCCTTGCCTGCCTGTGTGTCACCTTCAGCTTCTGGCTCACTGGCCTCTTTCAGAGCAATGCTGGCCCTTGCTGCTCCCCGACACCCAGCCCCATAGCACAGCTCAGGTTACGTGTCTACACTGCTGCTGATTGTGGTGCTGGGCTGGTCAGAGCTTGTTCAGGTGTCTCTGCATGCCACTGCTCTTCCCTGAACAAGCAACCGGTTCTCTTAGCGCCTGCTTAGGGACCTCCAAAACAATGGTTGCTCTGTGGAACCCAGCCCTTAACTAGTCTCCCGTCTATTTAAAAATACTGTGTTGATATTTTTTCCACTTCAAACAGTGCACCACATTTGCAAACAAAATGTTAGTGTTGATGACACCAAAAAAAGTGCTTGAAATTAAAAGAATACATTTGGACTACAGCTGGATTACTGCCGTGATTGCTTGAGGCCCCTTAGATTGTTGCACAGTATTTATATGGTGTGACACCCTGGGATGTGAAGTAATTTTTCTTCAACAGAGCTTTACAAGAACAGGTGTGTGGGAGGAAGAAGAAGGCTGGCAGCCAGGCCAACCATCAGGAGCGCAACCCAGGCATTGCCTTTGGAAGGCACATGTGTGGCTTACACCCACTGAGTTTTACATAACCTAAATTAGGGTGGATCACTGGGTACTCATTTGCTCATGCAGCTGCAAGAGAATGTTCCTTTCATCTAGACAAACCTGAGGCTGCAAGAATTCAGTACCTCAAAGTAGGCCTTTTCAGCATAACCTAAAGCAATTCACTAAGTGCTTCATTATGTATAAGACTTTAGTATAAATGGATTTTTCCTTCTGTCTAATTGTATCATATATTTCCATGGTCTTAGAAAAGCATTTGGGCTATAGATGCTGAGAGATAATGAAACTCTTCTTGGAGGAAGAACAGAGATGATTCAAATGGGGCTTCTTCAGAAGCTTATATAGCTCCCTGTCCCTGATTTTTCCTATGTACCATTTCAGAACCAAAGAGATTTTAGGAAAATTTCATGACATTTCTCTTTTCGTTAGGAATAAAATGACTGACAAAGATGTTCTGACAACAGACATTGGTCCGAGACTCAACCAGATGCCTACTTCTTTCTGTCACTGTCTAGCACTCTTCCGTAATACCTTTCCTTTTGTTAACATTTCACACTAGACTGCTTGTCTACAAAGGAGATAGAAAGACATTTTTCATTTTCTAGCTAAAAGCAGAATGTGCTAATTACCTTTTGTATCTGTCTGTTCCTCTGTTACTAGTGAGACAGTGAGTTTCCATTATTTGCAAGTCAGTCAAACTAGGATGGTCCGCAGGAAAAAAAGTCTTGCTACAATTTGGTTCTCTACTTCTCTTGAAGTAGTGGGGGGTGGAGGGGAAAGGCGGTGGCCAGAGGTTGACTCTTTAACTAACATTAAGAAATTTTAAGTTCTGTTTTCTCACATTTTTCATAAGCTGTTACAAGATGAGGGAATACTAATAACACTACTGTATACAGTCCTCCTTTTTCCTCCTGTATACAGTCTTTTTTTCATGTTTCTAATATCTGATGCTTTGGATGTTGTGGGGTCTGTAGATAGTGAAATATCTTGCAATGTAAAAATTTGGAATTGCCAAGGCAACAGTTGACTTAAAGAGCATTTCTTCCATGTGCTAGTTAAGATGAGCTGAGTAACTTGAAGAGTCAACCACTGACGGGGACTTTGAGCTCATGAAGTTCATGAAGCTTGATGGGATTAGTGGCATATGTGCATCTTCCCAGCTCATTTCTTGCAGTTTTCTCTTAGGGCATATTACAAAAAATCTCACTGCAAAACAAACAAAACCTGAAATATGGTCTTTGTTTAGTATTTAATGTCCTGATACACCAATTGTGTCTAGTATTTTTTTGGTAAGAAATCTCAAATAGTGGTTTCAGTGGTTAGAAACTGAGCTGACAGATACAGAGGAGCCGAGAACCTTGCAATTGGCCAAATATCAATATAATTAGTACGTAAGTAAGGAATAATTCTAGATTCTTTGAAATGCATTCTACACAGTAAGCTTGTCAAGCAAGTTGTTAATAGACATTATGCTCATTTTGAGAGAAGGAAAAACCAAGATGCTTATTAAAAATGGGAAGAGATGGACTGTTAAGAAGATAATATGTAGGGTCAGATAGGATAAAGCCATGACATTTTCAAGGTCTGCAGTAGGATGTCTGACATACCATAAAGAGCTGTGAGTGCAAACATCTATCAAACTGAGAGGCAACACAAATCTGAGCACAGTGAAATAATCTGGATAACCCTCAGAAAACCTTCATGGTTTTTTGTGGTTCCTGATGGTTGTTCATAAAGGCAGGGTTTAGTGCAAGCAAGGTTTCTCAGAAGAAAAAAATATGCTGTTTTTTTCAAACAGTGGAGAAAGTTAAATAAGACCTGATTACGTAACATAGTCATCTGGTCAGAAAAGGTTGCTTCTGGCTAGGATGGAAAATAAATCAAGACTTTTTTAATACAAAAATATCCCCCAAGAGCTTCTGGCATATCTCTGGGACGCACTGGCATCTTCATCATGCTAATGTTCCAACAGTACCTAAAAACCTCAATCAAATTACAATTTAAATAGCCAGTCACAGATACTTGCAATATGTAACCTGGCTGGAACTGAAATGAAGGCAGTCCTTGATGCTGGTCTATTATCAAAAGGCCCCTGCTGGGAACATTTTTTGGTGATACCTGCCACCTTATCTTACCTTTAACAAGAGAAAGTTATTTGTTCACAAAATCTGGATTTCATTGTTTGACTGTCAAGTTTGTGACCTTAACTTTGGCCTTAAAACTGCTAAACTACATCAACAGAGTAGAATGCATGGCAAGACAGAACATATGTAGGTGGTTTACCCTGCTTGTACAGAAATTATAGCTGCAGAAACTGCACGTGGCTCACTCAGCTCCTGTGGGATTTAATGGGATAGTGTGATGGAGTTATATATAACTACTGACTTTAATGTTACTGCAGGCTAGTTTAGTTGCTGGCTGGTGTGAAAGGTGCCATAGCAAACCATTATCCATACTCTCATATCTGCCAAGTTCCATATGGGTTAGGAAGAATTAAGTCAGTGTTAGCCTAAATCAGGCAAGCATAAAGAGTTTCTTCTATCCTCAGAACATCTTAAGGCATCCAAAATGATTAACATTTTTTTAAAACAAACAAACAAACAAAGGCAAACAAACATTTCAGATTGTCTCATAATTAGTTCCAGCATCTCAGTTCCAGAAAGGAGTACCATTTTAACTGGGCCGGATGTTTACAAGACATTACTAAATAGGTACAGATTGAGGCAACAGTTGCTTAAAATTGTGGACAAATGAAGGAATATATATTTGGATATTTGAGGGGATCTGTGCTAATTATTATTTGCTGAGTGTGTGTCGCAAGTACAGTAAATTCTTGTTTCCCTTTTTTAAAAACTTCATGCCTCAACAAAAGATAAAAACTTCCATTGTCAGCTTTTGCTTAAAAAAGAAGCAGGAAGTTCCATGATTAAAGGAACATGAGTGTATGTGAGAGAAGGAGGAAATGAGAGTTTCAGAAGCAAAGAGCTGACAGCAGGGATTTACGCAAACCTTTTGTGTGACCTCCAGAGAGATCCCAGTGAAAAACATGCAACAGCTCACTGCTGTGGCCTGCAAACTTCAGGAATTTTTAGTCCCTGTAGTGACTAAAAATTCTCTCAGAGAGAAGGTTATAGTATAGTTTCCCTTGGAAGCCTCCTCCCACCAGCTGCTCTATCTTGCAATATAAAGATGGGACATGCATACAACACAGACAGAAGCCAAAACATCTGCAAGCTCTGTTGTCTGTTATTTAACCACTATTCCTGATGAGCCAACCAGTCAAGAGGAAAAACTTACATCACTGGGGACTAAGGTACTTTCTTCAGCTGTGAGGTCCACAAGAGTGACATGCTCTGTACTGACTCCAGTCCTGCGCATTTTGGTGCAGTGTATCTTCTGGAAAACAAGCAGCATGTGATCCAGCAGGTGTCAAGAGATGATGACTCTTCCACTTTCCATGACAGTGTTATCTGGTAGAGGTCAAACAAGAAAGAAACAGTGAAGACCTGAGTGAGCCAACAGATTTCTGGGCTTTTTGTTGTTCAGGTAGATCAACCTTGGGAACGGAGTTCTTAATGGATTTTATGCTTTCTTCCACAAATTATCAAGTATGGTTTCTGTCCAGAAGTTGCTGGTACTGCCAGCCCTCTCACCTATACTAAGGGAACCAAGGGCATGGGCAGTCCGGAAGCTTTTATGTCCGTATGTTGCTTTTTCAGTCACTGACTGAAGGATGTATGTTGGGCCAGGTACCACTCCCGATGCGTGGTTTCAAATTCAGGTCCTCCCTTCAGTTCCTGATCTTTGGCTATTTCTTGAGGCATGTATCCACAGTTCCCTAGAGGCAGATTTAAAAAAGATGTCTATGATCTGAGACATACTGAACTTTCCAAATGGGGTAGTTCATTTTACCCGGAACCCACACCTTATCCCTCTGCTTCTTAGCCAAGTTTATTAGTTTGGGCTCAGAGTGGTCCCAAACTCAGGCAGTTGTGTGATTCCCAGTTTGGAGTTAGCTTGTGCCCAGCAAGCTTGCACTATAGAAAAAGCTCGCTCATGTCAGCCTACACCATTCCATGCTGATATACTTTTGAGTGTTTTCAGGTCAACTTCAAGACTTCTCTTCACTAAAGAGCAATGAGTATTCAGGCAGTGTGAAGCATTTTTCCAGCCTCTGACTTATGTTGTATGCTTCTGTACCACTTTCCATTTTTTCATAATTGCTGGAAGACAAAAAAAAAACCCCTTCTATAACTGCATTTCTTTTCTCCCTATGGAAGTTTGCAAAATTCACTGACGTTTCCAGTCTGGAATTATGTACATCGTGATCACCCAGCTCTCCCTGTTTCCAGTCCCTACAGCTACATAGGTGGGCAAGGCACTGGACTGAGACTGGATTGTGGTTGAATTTTTTAAAGGTAGGAGCAATATTTAAAAGCAGGCAACTCAGGAGCTGTCAAGTCTGATAATTTACCAAGGCCCTGGACATTCAGATACTAACATTCTTGCTGAATACCAAACTGGCCTAATTTGGAAACAAAAAAAGCAGTTATGAGTCTCACTGGAGGTTAGATGGAATTCTGAAAAGATGTACTGCATATCCCACAAAGAAAAGGCCAATCTCATTCCCTTGCCTTAATTCATTTGGCAATTTTCCCTATTTTCTGCCTGTAATAAAAGAGGTTTTTCCTGCTCTTTCCAGCCATCGTTTGAAAAGGATTGTAAAACTTCAGACAACTAGCCTGGCTATGTAGCCATGGCTGTTACTAGAGGAGATTTAAAAAGTAAACAGTTGTCATACACAGACCCATCACAAAAATCAGGCTGATTGTCATATAGGCTTACTCTGGGCAAATGGTAACAATCTTCTAATTACAGATTTTAACGACTTTCTGTCTCTCAAATCTAGCATATTCTGTCTATGTAAGAGAAGAAACACCAACATTGTGAAGTATTGCCCTGCTGCATCTTACTAGGAAGGGAAGAAATTTGATTCTAAAAGAGAAAACTTTTGGCAAATATTTTTTACTTTCTTTTTAATGGCTGGTATTAAAGGACCCAAATTTATCCCTGAGGGGAATTTAATCATCGATTTCAACTGGAACAGGATGGATCCTACCTCAGAGAACAAACTGCCTTTAGAGGGAGGGGCTCCTTTGTTGTTGCTGGCTTATTTTTTAATGTGTTTATTACCCTTGGAGTTTAAGACCCGAGCCTGTAATTTCCAAAGCAAAGCAGCCACTGTGACCCAAGTGAAGGAGGTGCTGGAACACTGTTACCCAGTATTGTGCAACTGCTGTGCTGTGCTGCCCAGAACACTTCCGTCTCCTCCAGACATCAACTTCCACGAGATGTAGTCTTTCTAAATGAAACCAGCAGTTGTACAGAAAAACCAGGAGAGTAGAGGAGCTGAACCAAGTTCTCAGTATGGCTTTTCTCATGTGTGCAGGTTGCTCTAGGCAGACACCTTGTACAAGTGCAAACGTGGCCCTCGTCATGGGTAGGTTTAAAAGCACTGATTTACCTTGATTTTTCTATCAAACTTTCTACTTTGACATTTGAGCACTGTATAAAGTTAGTGTCCCTGGAGGATGGTGTGTTTTCCTAACAGTTAACTTTTGCCTAAATCAGAGGGGTTTAGGCCACAGGGGATTGACAAGCTAGCCAAGTCCAGAACTGCAAACTAGTTTAAGCAACAATGCTGAAGTAAATGTGGCTATCAGGAAAAAAGTATGGTAGGTCAGGACAACACAGATGAGGCCACATAGATGTAAGAGGTTTACTATCTGTCCTACACACTCCTAGTCCTTTGCTTCACTGTGGAGACCCCACTGAATGCTGGATGTTGTACCAAAGGCTGTGCGGGGGAAACAATGGTGGGACATGGTAGAGGAACCTGACAAACTGAGCATCAGAGAGAAAATATAGAAAGGGAAGGGTGGAGGTGCAGAAAGCAAAACCCTGTAACCAGCAGTCCTGTCCACTGCTGCTGGCTAACTGATTGTCAGCTTCTGTCCTGCATACGTCAAAGTGCTGCACAATGTTTGGCACCAGAGACATTAAACCACCTACAGGCAAGGGGGTGGACAGGAAAGACAGCTGGTGGGGCCTAATGAAGTTTTTAGGAAAAGCCACGTGGCTGAGTCTGCCTCAAGATTTCCATTTACACCAACCTGAAAGATAAGCATTTGGGTTTGGTTTGTATTGATTAAATTCAGGCTCTAATTTTACATAACTTATAGAGAGAGTAATTGCATTTTGTTGCATTTTCCAGATAGAGATTTACCTGCTTTGTTGGAGTGAATATTGAAGATTCCTTCAGAAAATCTTAGGGAATTAAAATTAATCTAGAGATTCTTGTACTGATTTCCTGCATTTACCGTGGATTTAATATTACTGATCTACATTACAGTTCAAAGACTCTTTTACTCCTTTGGTAAGGAATTCAGCTAACTTCAACATTTTCAAAATGAACATTTAATTGGCTTCCTAATTCTGCATTTGGGCAACAGAGTCACACAGTGTGTATTTCTGCATTAAGGAATTCACATCAGTGCTGGATCATGTTCTCCACTAGATGGTAATGTTGTTCCAGATGGTTTGTGTTGAAAGGAGCTTCTCTGCCAACAACTCCAAAAGAAAGTGAAAGCCATGAGATTTGTCCAAGAAATTTCCTTTGGATTATTTGGAGAGGAAAATACTTTTCATTTATTAGAAGCTCATTTTTGGTTTGAAAAGGCTTTGATGAAAACTTTGTATGTACTGTAATTACTAGGATCATGGAAGACTTAGTTGATAAAACAAGTTTGAAAAAGTCTGGAAACAACAAATTAATTAACAGAGAATGCAGAAGACAAGCAGAGTGATCTCTGCTTTATGCTATCTGATACCCATCGTTGTTGCTGAGTGACTCAAAATCCTTCAGTTGTTTTTAGCCACAGTTTTGCTGGGAAGTAAAAAAGTACTCTTCTCCTCCTCCTTTTATGGCAAAGGAGACAGAGAAGCAAAAAACCGTTTGTGCAATGGTACAAGAAAACCTCGCTAGCCCCATGGGGACATGGGGCAAACCAGCGGCTCCTCTTCACCTGCTTCCCATGGCTCAGTTGGGCCAGGCTGGCATATTCAGCTAAAGCCCAGACCATGATGTACATGCAGTGGAGGCTGGGGGCAGGCCCTGCAGCCTGTCACAGCCAGGCTCACAGGTCCCCACGGCTCTCTGCAGTGCTGGTGGTGCTGCTATAGGAGAGAGAGAGGGTGGCACTGCCCGGTAGCTTCTAGTAAAGTGAGTCCACTGCAGTAAAAAACAGATCAGGAAACAGGTACATTACTATTCACAGTGAATGTGGGCTGCAGCTGAGACCAAAGGGCAGCCCTTGTCACACTAACACAATTTAATTTATTTGCGTTCAGCAAAACACAACCACTGGGAAACAAAAAGGCACCAGCTTGTCCCACAAGGAGAAACACAGTTCCTGTGTGTCCTGCAATCAAACAGCTGCAAGCTTGCTCCCAGGCAGTATCTCAGGCCAGTGCAGCCCTGGAAAATGTTTTAATAAGTCTTTAAATAGCACGTAGCATTAAAGCCAAATACAGTTTCCACCTTAGAAAGCTAAGATTTCTAGCTTGTGTGTTAGGTTTTGTCATGAAATTCAGTGGAATCCTTAACAATGAATTTTACCACAGCATGCCAACAGATCTAAACGGATATATTAGAAATACTAACTTAAAATTAGCTCAGTCTGTTTCTTATAGGTGATCCAGCAATGTTACAAATGAAAAGCAAATTTATGCTGTTTGCAAACAATAACATGCTTTTCACTAACGCTGGCAGAGAACATCATCATTTAACTTAGGCCAAGTAAGAGAGTCCTTGTCAACATTGGATCCTCTGATCACATGAGACTCAATTACTTATACTTCAAAGTTCATCCGTGCTAGTTTTATTTTTAGTAATAAAGTGAAGTTTAAAAAAAGACACTTCACCTTTCACTTGGAACAAGAGAGTAAGAAAGATACCACTGGGGAAAATTCAAGAGAGGTTCATTTTTAAGTAAAAATTCCTAATTTTGATAGTTCTGCAATATGATCCCATTATTTGTTGTTAAAGGATTATTCTGGCCTTGATTACAGAGATGTTTATGGCTGTATTATTTCCAGGTATGAAAAAGGCACCATTTGGATTGAGAGAGGGAAAGGTAATGTTTCCGTTTCAAGTTTGGCTTAGTACTCCTTATTTTTTGCCATGGAAATATGGATAACTGCTGTTTTTGCTTATAATCAGAGAAACAGGTTTATCCCACTCTCAAAAGACATGAGATGAATCTCACACTCAGAGAAGTCTTTGCAGGCACTTCTAAGGGCACTGTCCCATTGCCAGTTACTGTGCCCCTGCCTTATCTAGAGAGGCAAAATGTACAATGAGAGGTAATAGTTTTAATCAGAACTAGTGCATGTGATGTCCTTTGGGCTCAGATTGTATTCATCTGTCCAGACATTCTGGTTACCCTGAATGCCTTTTTTTTTTTTTTTTTTGGCCCACCCACCAAAGCCATCTTCTCATGGCTGTATTTATTGCAGTCCCCAACTGAGTAGCAACCACACAAGTCAGATGGACCTTAATTTAACAAGGTAAAGGTGTTGTTAATCTAAAGATGCTAAACAGTGCTGTCTCCACCAAAACTGCCACTGGTTTCCACTGCAATATTGTTTCAGGAGTAAGTGCAGAACTGAAGGCTAAGAACAGCTTTGCCTGAGAAGGATGAGTACATCCTGGTTATCCAGTCAGCGCCACATCCCAGCATATATTTTGATTTTGTCATAGTCTTCTGTCACAAAAGAGCTACTCTGAAATTTTACAAGATAATTTAAAATTCATATTATATTGTTATGACCTTTACAACACTCTTGAGCCTCTAGCTACATGGAGAGGTAGTTACTTAATGTTGCAGATCATCTGGACACAGAGAGAGAGAGCAGCTTGTCTTTGCAGAATAAGCCCTTAGAAAAGCCTCTGGGCAACCCATCTTCTACACACAATACAAATTTCTGTCCATACTTGGTGACAGCTCAGTAACCCACAAGGCTTATTCAGCATTACACAATGCATGTGCCTGACTGTTGGCAGAGCAACCTAAACGTGCTTTTTCCAGAGAAAACGTACAATAGATCTGGAAAGTCTCTTTTTTCCTTCCTTTTTTTCCTAATTTGCACCTGCTGTTGTACCTTGTTCTGAGGCATCAGAACATCTTGGGAGTCAGACTCCCATAAATGAGGATAACACTTGAAACTCACATTTTTCTTCTGAGCCAGGTTTGAGGGGCAGAACCTCTTTCACATCGCTGACACACGGCACGGCTGCTGGGTCATTGCTCAGTTTCTAGATACATGCAGAGAAAAAAACCTGAAAATGCAGATTATTTTTTTTTTAGGTTGAAATGTATGGGATGTTTGTGTCATATTACACTCTTACTATGCTCATAACATTTCAATATTCCAAAGTTAATTTAATACTGGCTGTTGTAATTTTACAATCAAAAAAATATTATCTAGAAAAAAATTCTAATTTTCCACTTATCTCAAATTAAAATCCAGCAATTTTGCATATCTCTGTTAGCAAAGAGCTAGTTAGAAAGCATTATTCCATTTCTCTGGTCTTCTATAGAGCTTTTCATCTGCAGATTTTTCAAGGGCCTTAAATAAGAGTCCCATTTTTCTGTCTCTTTATAAGCACAGTAGTGGAAACATAATGAGTTTAAGTGTTTTTGTTTGGGCTCTTCCTGCTCCACAAAACTAGAGGCAGAAGGAAGATGGATGCTAGAGAGCCCTTAGCCCCACTCAGACACTCTAACCCTGAAATAGCCCTGCCTTTCCTGTGTGTAAACTCCTAGTCCAAGTGCAGAGCACGGTGGCACTGAGCCAGGACAAAGAAGCTGAATTGCAGTAGCAGAAAACATTGAAAGTTATTGCTGGGCTGGGGAGCTGTGGGTAGTGCTGGGACATATGGATAAGCAGCAGTCTGATTGCTACCCAAGCCCTTAAGAAATACTTTTCACTTTTAGCTATGTATTAGGTGTCTAAACTATATGCTCTAAAGAAGCACGATAAAACATGTATCCTAACCTTTAGAAAGCTGTTCTTCCAAGAGTGAGCACTAAAATTAAATTGCCACAGATCTATATTGTTGCTAGTTCTACACTGCAGTCATTCTTATTTTTAGCAAAAAGTGATTAACTTCCTCTGTTCAAATTAATGTATTTCTATAAAAAAATACCCTGGGACACTGAGACTAATGCTTTTTCCCATGTAACAAGAGAAATATACAAAGCACTGGTGAAAAGTGAGAGGCAGGGCACTCCTGGACAGCAAACCCCCTTTGCCTGGTGTGGAGCTGCCGTGACTGGCCAGGGATGTGTGAGCAGGGCAGGGCCAGGGTGAGGGGCCACAGAAGCCCAGCTTTGTCATGCAGTGCCTGTCAAAAATCCCTGGCTTTGTCTTTGGTGTGAGCAGGGCTAGCAGACACGGAGGAGAGTAACTCTTAAGGCCAGAGAGGGCCTTGGGAAAAGCATCCACATGTGAGAGCCACTGGGCACAACTGGGACCTGACTGAAATTGATTTAAACAGTCTGGTCTCCTGGATTATTCTCCTGTGTCACTGCCTGTTCATCCTCGAGGGACACTACCCCAGAGCACAGCACACACAGACTGAATGGGTGACAGGATACACCCTGTCCATAAGCTTCGGTGCAGAGCTCTAGAAAAAACAAATGGCTAGAGCTGAGATGACTTGCTGAGAACAAGTGTGGTGAAATCCTGTGCTGCCTCTCTATGAGTGATCGTGCAGAGCCCAGGGAGAGGATGACAGAAACAAAATTTCTTGGGCCATTCATGGAACTGGAAAAGGAACCATGACCTAATATAACCTCATGGCTTGGCTTTCCACAGGCTAACCACCTGTTTCTGGAGGACTCCACAGCTGAAGCAGATCTCTCTGCTCCTGCTCTGCATTTCTACCCATACACAAACCAGCACAGAGGTGTCTGCTTGCACTCCCATCACTGGTGTCTGGGACAGTTCGATAGATACTACCCAAGTCTCCCTGGGTCACTGGAGCAGCATGGCTGGCCAGCTGCAACACATTTCTACAACAGATGCTAAAAAACTGCTCCCTCAGTTCCTACCCCCAGTGCCTCCTTGCTTCACCTGTTTCGAGCCTCTTCAGCAAGGTGACCCCTGCAGCAGGTAAAAGAGATGAAGCTGAGCTGAATACCTCACCTGTAGCACCTGTGTGCTTTCGAAATGCAAGCAGAACTGAGGGAAGAAAGCTTGGCAAAAGGAGGGCTAACAAAGCAGGACAGCACTACTGGAATTGGTATAGGCTGTTGTGGCAAACAACAGATCTGGAAGGGGCTAAACTACGTGTGTGACTTTTTGATGTCATTAGATGACAGTCAGTAGGGCTATGAGCAAATACTAATGCTGATTAGGAAAATAAATCCGTAAATTTGATGTCCAGAGATTTTTAAGGAAAAATGTGCTGATGATTGAACAGGTACTCTTTCTATGATCTTTTTGAACCTCATATCCAAATAGACAGGAAGTATTAGAGCAAAACCAGGATTTCCTCCTAGTAAATTCAGTTTCCTTCTTTTAGTCTAATTACATTGTACTAAGTGATGTCATCCTTTTTTTTTTTTTTTTTTTTTAAGTTATTGAGAATTTAAAGAAAGGAACGGAAGAAAATCAAAAAGAAATGAGGAAAAGCAAGAGCATGTGTAATTGCATTGCTTTTGTGGTATGAAAAAGTGCCTCCAGAAGTGGCTCACGGATAGAGTTGTACCAGTGCCTGGGCTGTCCTTCTGTGCTCCCTCAGAGCAGCTGGTGCACAGTGAGTTTGGATTATTTTCCATGCATACTTGTTTGTACCTAATAATGAAAATCAAGCCTAAAATATTGCATTTCTTCAGCTATGTCTTCTTAATTTAGACACTGCCAACCACCTGATCCCACTGTGGATTTCACCTTGCCCTAATTTTCACTTTTTTTTTTGTAGAGCTTCCTGTTCATCCAAAGTCTCATTTGTTGATGGTCTGTCCCTAATATTTTAGTTGTAGACTAGTAAAGTTTTTTATTATCAAGATTCTGAAAATTAGGTAGAATATTTTTTTCCCCGTCTGCTGTTCCCTTTACATTTAGAGCAGTGAGTAACACAGATTTTAAAATTACGCTTCTGGAGGGTTTTTCCGTGGATATACTGGCTTGTGCAATGTGCCACTGGGAGAAGGGCTAAGGGAACAGGGACTTATCCTTCAGGGAGAGGTCACCGCACAGGACACCTCAAGCCAGATCCAGAAGGTGAGGTAGGACAGGCTAAAATTTTGGAAGGTTTGCGCTGTGAATTGGACCACTGTGACCCACCAGCAGGTGTGGCTGGAGTTTATGGGAGCAGTGTCTTTTCTATTGGGAGCACCAGCAGAATACAAACGAGGGAAAATTGGCAGGAAGGGTATGCTGGGGGCAAAGCCAAGAAATCACATCCGCCCGGAGCTGCACGTTGCGGGCCAAGTGTCAGAAACTGTCCCGGAGGGTCAGGCAGCCCCAGCAGCTCCGCATTGCTTCATGAGATTGGCAGTCACTTGGCAACAGCCCGCACCCTTCCGCGTCCTCTCCTGCGGCCGGGGCTGCGGCTGCGGGAGAGAGGCGGGCTCTGAAGGCAGGGAGACTGCGGGTCATCCCGGGCTGCGGCTGGAGCTGAAATCCGACTGGAAAGGTCACCGTGTAGCTTCCTGAACACGTCACAGAAGCTGGGCTGGCAAAGGACGCATGCACAGCAGCAGCAGACCTTGAACCCTTGTGCAAATTTACCAGGGGATATGGAAAAGCAAACACAGAGGAGCCCAGAGCCAGCCGCGGTGATTAAAGCTAACTCTGAATAGCAGTTTTTAAATAGAGCTGGTCATGAATTTTGCAGCCAAATGCCTTTCATCAGATATTGCCTGCTCTGATCAGGCTTGAGACTTTTTCACTGGTATGTGTATGTATTGAACAAATCTTTTTCCTTTTTTCTTTTCTTGAAAAGTCATGAATGAAGTCACTAGCAAATAAAAATGAGTGAATATTAGGATAACTAGGTTGAGATGACATGGAGGAATTTGTGTTCTTATCAATGTATGGTAAGAACTTTGTGAAGAATTTTGATTACCCTGGAGATACCATCTTTTTTGGTGGTGTTTTGATAGTTCCAGTCTTCGTAAACCCAGAGGTGCAAAGTTAAGCAAAAATTATCTTTAAGATTTTTTACTTCTCTGCTTTCAATATCCAGAATAATTTTCCCTTCCTTTTAGCCTAAATTAACAGTTACTTTTACTTACATGAGTTTACACTTTTTGAAAGGCTAGGCAGTAAAATTTTCTTTATGATGCCATTAATTAATAAATGTGTGTATTATTTATTTTACACATTACAATAGTCTATTTGGCTGATGCCAATAACCATTTGTTGGCTGATGCCCGTCTCTGAAAATGAGTTGCTCAATGTCAATAATTCTAAATCTGTCCGGTTCCAGTAGCCTGCCTGATGAAAGATTGTACATTGGTTAGATGGATAGTTTATTCCTGGACTGATAAGTGCTAGGCATGGTGCAATTACTCTGCAAAGTTCTTGACATGAAAGCTATGTGTGTGCTCTATGTAGTTTCTTTTGATGGTTTGCTTAGCTCACCCCAACATTACTAAAGAACTTTGTGCCAATATGGAATAAAAAATATTTCTCCCTCTTCTCTTCTGAGAGAAATTAATTCTGTAAATTGCTAGGAGGGAAGCTTGGTCACTCCACAAAGGACATTGACTTCTATTTTCCACATCTCTTTCACAAATCATGTGTGAAGACACAGATCCTTGAGTCTGGTCCCCTTTTGTGTCTATTTCTCTCCTCCATGTAACTTCAAGTCCACCTTGTGGTTCCTGCTTTTTTCTCACAGTAAAATTTATGTAAAGGCAGTGGGGAAGCCAGTGGAAAGGTAAAGGGGGAACAAGTGACTGAGAACAAAAGTTTTGGCTGGTGTGGGACAAAGTGAGAAACAGTGATCTGCAGTCAGTGAGAGGAGAGAAGGGAGGAGAGCCGAGCAAGGTCGCTACTGTGACAGGGTAAGAAAAAGTTGAAATATGTCTTTGTTGCAAAAATTGCTTTGGACATCAGCAGCCATCAGCAGAGTACTAGTACAGAAAAAAATAAAAATGCTCTTTCTTACTGTTTTTTAATGGCATAAATTACAGTTGCCATATATTCCAACCAGATAATGGTTAAGTAGCCAGTGTATCATCAATGCACAGTCAAGTGTCACCCTCGTGAGAACACATGTAAACCTCCTGTTTATTAGAGCTCCATTTCCCGGTGCAATTCACAGAGACTTATCTAAAGGTATACTGGCCAAGTCTCCTGTTAATATTACTTATCTGAGAGACACTTAGGGCCTCTGAAATTATCTGTAACTCAGAGTGCTGTTTGATGTCTTTCCAAGCCAGAAGAATCTTCTTTAGCATTACCTTTATGTTCTCCCTTTTTTCTCTGTTCTCTGTAGACTCCATTCTATGGCTTGTCTGCTAGCTCTGATTTTTGATTTCCTCAGACAGTGGCTAATCCATTTCCACTTTCTTTAATAGTAGCTTTGATGTGTCTCCCTCGTACTATACTGTGCTCTCATTTATCGTCCATCCAACCATCCATTACTGTCTAAAATATGGAGAGATAGCAATGTTTAGAAGTATTCTCACCAGTTCCTTTGTGATCCCCAGTGTCTCTGACCTGTCCAATAAAATTTCCTTTACATTGGTGTTTAAAATTGAAGTTTATTTCTCCATTAATCTTAATTTCCACACCACTTTGAAACAGTAAAAGCTACTGAATCCCCTCCAGTCTCAGTACTGTTATCTCCTTTTATGTCATAGGACCAAACTCATGAAAGTTTTCAGCCTGAATGACTACTTCTGAAGTCTGTGTGTTTTGCTACATTATTCAATATCCTTTTTATCTCCACTGCCTTTATCAGCTTCCTGCTTTGTAAGTTTGTGTGTTTTAGTTTCCTCCTCTTGTCAGTCTTTGCAGTCACACACCATCACGTCTGGTCAATGATTCATATATCACTTGTGAAATCTAGGTCTTCCAGGATTTTGACTGATGTTCACCATATCCCTGCCAATGGTATTCCTCAGTCAATGAATGGAAGAAGTAGCAAGAGTGTTCAAAAACCTGCTTATCTCACAGTAGTCTCTGCTTTGAATTACTGGAAAAGGTGTTTTCTGAATTGCAGCATAGGAAACATTCTGGGCTATTAACAAACCTTTAAACTGTCCAACTCTGCACAGAACAAATGTGTTCTCAGGGATTATAAAATGTATGTGTTTATTTGAATGCATGTGTTTATTTGAATGCCACAGGATGCTCTGTACATTAGATGATGACCCTAACACAACTTTACTATCCTATTACTATTTCTGTATTCTGAGTCGGACGTAATTTCAAAATTAGGAATCCATTGATTCTCTCAGAACCTCCAGAATGTTCTTGACAAGAACATTCATGATATAAAGATAAGCTTTCTCCTTCAGGGATTTAATCAAGATATCTCCTTCTACTCATGTGCAACATCTCTGTTTTCTCCAAATTTTGCCAAAAAGTTCGTTTGTGGCAGCAGTTGGATGTCCTGTATTTAAAAGCTCAGCTATGACTCGTCCGTTCCATTTTCATTATGCAGGGCTGGAATGGCTTCCTACAATTCATCATGTTTTTAAAACCTACATCAGGAGAAAGGGAAGAAAATAAGGAGATTTAGATATTGGTAGACAGAGCTGATAATTTTTATTTTAATTCCAGATTAATTTTTTTAACATGTAAATGTTTAATGTGATCTTATAAGAAAATTTTGGCCCTCAAAGCCCCTTATCCTGCCAAAGCTTCTTGTCATGCAGATATGACTGTTCTTGTGTTCAGCTGAAAGGGACGGAAGATGGGCATGCTCAGCAGCCGGTAGGAACAAGCACTCAATTATTAGAGTAACTGAATGTCTCACAGCACTCCTTGCCAGGCAGCCACTACCAGCTGCTGTAATGACAGCTTCTGGGACAATGCTGGTTGGCACAGATCATATACCTTGCTGAAATTTCTTTGTAATACTGCATAAAAGGATGCCTCCTCATGTTCCAATGTCATACACTTATGCTAACTTTCTTACCTCCCATCCATCTGCCAATGCACCTCCCCACTGTCCTTTTTTTTTTGCCCCTTAGTCTTATCGCAATTTCAGGTGAAACTGCATTGAGTATTTTCCACTGACAAGATGGACATGCAGGTGCTTCCAGGGACCATCAATAGAGTTAATTTATGCCAGTAACTTAAGTGACTGCTCTTGTTTAATCAGAATGGTTTTTAAGTGAATGGTTTTGCCCCATTAAGTGCTCCTCTCAAGACTGTGTTTCACACCTAGTCACAGTCTGACTCCACATGAGAAAGCCTGGCTGGGAGAGCCACCTCGTTCACTTCCCTGAGCTATTTCTCTGTGTGGGTAAGATCAGCCAGATCTTCTTTGCACAAATATCTGGGCAAGCATTCCTCAGAAAAACAGGGCTAGCTTTACAGAGATGACCACAAGGGACCATTGCATATGAAAATCAGATTTCACATGAGACATTGCTACAGTGTTCATCTCAAACTAAGTTTGCTTTACAGAGAGACTTCCAGCCTGGGATGTCTGCAGCCAGACCACAGCTCCTCCCTCTCGGTTGTGTAAGGAGAAGGGAGGACATATGCACTGCCTGTAGGATATGGCATCACACCAAGGAAGGGGTGAGGATTCAGGTCAGGTGTGGGAGCAGAGGAGGCAGCCAGAGAGGCTTCCCCAGGGCATGAGAAAGGGGATGGGAGGGGAGGAGGGACAGGAGAGAATGGCCTGCCTGGAGATAAATGCAGGGTAGAGCTGGAGTATATCCTTATCCCAACAACCATTTCCATCCTAAACAGCCCAAGCTAGCTCTAGTGAAGAGATAAGACTTGGGGGTTTATCTGTGCACTGTGAGAAAACACATGTAAATGCACTGCCGGATGCAACTCTCAATATTTTTATTTAAAGGAATGGATTGGCTAGCTGTAGAGAAAATGGGGATGCTCACAGGAAAAGGGTTCTGGTCACTGTGTATGTTTAGTTAGGAAATACATAAAAATGGATAACAATTATTGGTAAAAATGGACTTCCCTCATATGAAGTAAGACAAATGAATCTTCACCTAATTTTTTTAAGTGGTGAGGTCTTGAGCTTCTCCTGAGGCATTTCTCCCTTGGGAATTTCCCAGGAAGAGTCTCCTCCCATCAAGGCAGTGTGGCCAGGCTGTTAGCACCTTGTAGGAGGTCACCTTCCTCCAGTACCAAGCTGGGCAGATTCCTGACTGGTTTGTTCCACAGCTTCGTGTTTGTATTGGGGGCAAAGCAAGACCTGCTAAAGCTGAGGGCTGGTGCTGATCTCTGTGTTGCCATCTTACACCAGTGTCAGCACCTGATGGATGTGTACATGACGAGGTGTCCTGTTTTTCCACCTACAAGGACGGGTGAGTGAGTCTAAAACACCAAGCAGCGACCTAAGGCTGTGTCTGCTGACGTCAGTGGGGATTTTCGTGTTGACCTAGGGAGCAGATTTACTGAAAATGTCACGTTTGTGTGTACTTTGCTGCCTTGCGTGAAATGGAGAGCGTGCCTGTCATAGAGCTGCCCAGCAGCCTTCTGCCAGCTTACCTCAGCTCCATGCCACCAGGAGGCCAGAGGAATGGTAAGCCTTGCTTATGGATGAACCCGGTGGGACACAGGGTGCGGAGGGAAGCTGGGATCATTTTGACCTGATGAACCAGATCATCTGAATGCATTTCAACAGGACACATCCATGCAAGTTTGCTGCTCAATCCTGAGATGAGTGCCTGGAGCCATGCTCCAGTTTATCATTCAGTTTCTGACCTGGGTCAGATGCCTTCAGTGAACTAATCCCGCCCAAGCACACCCCTGCCTGATTTATTTGAATGTTGGACTGGGTGAGCTCGGTGAAGGAAGGTAGTGTTACAGCGTCATCATGTTTTCATTTGGTGGATCTGATTTGCTTTATTCACATGCCTTTTTCTGCCATTGTAATTACGTTGTTTGTTTTGGAGGGGGTTGCTTTCCCAATCTTTCTCATTGCCCAGAAAATGGCACAGCTTTTATTTCTGTTACGATTGTTTCAGAACTGAACTTAAAGCACAGGATCAGATTCTTACTTGTTTTATCCAGGAAACCTTTCTACTGAACTGCAGTCACAGTCCTGGTCTTAAGGAGTGGCAAAGAAAACAGGATCAAGCTCAAGTTTCCATTTCTCCACGTATTTGAAGAGTCAAATCCCATTTCTGCAGAAATGAATGGCTAAACTTCCCATAGCCTTCAATATGGCATAGAATGAAAGTATCAGTCAAATATATATATTATTTGATAGTAAAAGTCAGCAGCCAGTCAGTGTTCTCAGTAAGTGTCCCTACACCTTTGAGAAACTCAACCCAGCCTGCCTTTTGTGCCAGCCTGGAGATTGAAGGCTTCAGGAACATCCTCTGCAGCTGTACATCAGCAGAAATCCCAAGGAGCATGTTTTCCTTTGTTCAAACTTTTAGTTTTCTATCAGAGTACATACCTTCTTAGAGACTGGCTTTCTTCTGTGCTAGATGCTGTATAAACTGCTTGATCTTGTGTGATCCAGCAACAGATTGACAGCAATGCTAAAACGGTCTGATATTTCCTGTTGTAAGTAAAGTGATATGTTTCTTCTTGGGTTGTTTATCATGTTTCTTCTTTCATACTCTCTGACCTGTCATGGAATGCCTTCTCATTATAGAGCAGGAAAATGGCTCATTTTTTTTCACAGGTGGTAAGGTCGAAAGGGACCATGTTGACACCTTCTGCAAAATACAGAACACTGAACTTCTCCCAGTGATTTCTATATGAAGGCCAGTAATCTCAAGAGGAAATGGTTTTAGAGAGACATTCAGTCTTTAAATAAAGATTTCAGGTGGTGGAGAATCCATCAGAGTCTGCAGTAAGGTCCTTCAGTTTTTAATCAACTTCACAATTAAAATTTTGTACCTCATTTCCAATAGCAATTTTTGTAGCTTTGGTCTTACATCACTAGATTTTACTTCTAGATTCAGTAGTTACTACTGTGCAAAACATTCTCTCCCATAGAGATGGGATTGTCCATATTATCTTTGAAAATTTCATATAACTTATCTTTTCACGCTTAATATACTTCAAAAGGATGTCATGATTCATGTTGGAGTCCTTTCCAACATCCCTTAAATAGCAAACTACTGGCTTTTGCCACTTGTCAAACATAAATAAGATTATTTGAGGCTTCTCCAGTTATCCTCTTTAGAGATTTTTCATACCAGATCTTTCTTAAGGCAGCTAATTCCTATATGTGGAAGCTTAAATAAATAGTTCTGGCTATTTATAGATATGTTAAGTTCTCCATTTATTTTCATTTTGGTCTTGTGTGTAAGCCTGCCATTTCTAAGCAATGAGCACCCTGGGAATTCCTGTGACTGTGCACTGAGAGAGGAATGCTAGTACCTCTTCCACTACCTTCCAGATTTTGTATGGGCACAAAGAAAGAGTTAACGACACCACTAAGAATAAAGAAGAGGAGAAAAGTAAAAAACAAACAATCAAACAAAACAAAAACAACAACAACCCAAAAACCAAAACAAAGGCAAAAACAAAACAAAACAAAAGCCCCAAAGAAACAAAAAAATCATTCAGTTGAACAACAATGTTTATTTTTAAATTCTGATCCTGACTTAACTGATTTATGTAATAAACCATTGGGATGCAAGCCATGAGCTGACACATGTCAACTCAGAAAAAAACTTGGTAAAGTGCTTTCTTATAGACATAGATGTCAGTTCAGCTGCTTCTGTACAGTTGCCTAGTATTACCTGAGAATATTTTAGGGTACCAGCCTCATCTCCAGGTATAGATTTCTCATATATACATATCTCATGGGAGGTTTCCTGTGTGTCATATTTGTCAGCTGCACGTGGGTGTCTCGTGTGCTCTGGGACCTCTTAAATGGACCTGTCAATCTCACATGCCCAGATGTGGACAAGGAGGCAAGCCATGCATTTGTTCGCTATTGAATGAAAATGATGCACAGGTTGCAAGTTACTGCCTTGTTGGGTATAACACTGACAGCACATATGAAAAAAAGCTGCAAAAGGTGATGAATTAATTGTTAAATGTTAATTTATAAAATCATATGCCTGAAATAACTTATGTGGCACTGGACAGGGCATGAAGTGAGAAGCTCTTTCACATGGAGAGTGGATTCAAATGGCTCTGTGAGTATTGTCTAATCCATGAGCATTTTGTGAGGGGAAAAAAAGAGAGAAAAATGAGAGCTTCTTGGCCACTAATCATATGTCCACTCTTGGCATTTCAATTACAGTGACATTTTCACAGAATGGATAAGGTTGGAAGGGACCAAAGCAGGTTATCTGGTCCAAACACCCTGTTCAAACAGGGTCATCCTAGAACACACTGCACAAGATTGTGTCCAGACAGTTTTTTAATATCTCCACTGGGGGAGACTTTACAACCTCTCAGAACCGTGCACTTGGTCTTGTTGAACTTCATGAGGTTTACATGGGCCCACCTCTCAAGCCTGTCCAGGTGCCTCTTGATGGCATCCCTTCCCTCCAGCACGTCAACCACACCACAGAGCTTGGTGTCATTAGCAAACTGAGGGTGCACTCAACCTGTGTCACCAACAAAGATGTTAAACATCTGTGGGGTGCATTAAGCAGGTCTCTCAGTCTCAAACCATGTTTTTCCAGTGGTTTTGGATCAACCACCAGAATTTATATCTGCCTGCAGACCTCTATCCAAAGGCACTAGCAAAGTTGCTACTAATGTCTTAGTAATGTTAATTATTTGAAAAGAAGGAGATTTCCTTGGACAGTTGTTGTGGTGTCATTCTTTCCAAAGCTGTAGGGAGATAACCAGTTTTAGGGAAAACAGGAAAGAAAATGGCTTGCTGACACTTGCTGAGCAAGTGGTAGGCTGGCAAGTCTGCTGCTGAGGCCATCTCAGCAGCAATGAGCCTGAGACTCTGCATTTACTTTCAGGAGATCCAGACCACAGGTGAAAGAAACTCAACACCATTTGTATCTTTTATGTTTTTGTCATATAATCTCTTACAGAGATTGTTATGGCTTAGCCAAGGACAAAGTGACCATTCAGAAAATGTTCCTGGTCACTCAGCTGCTGCCTGTGGTGTTTAGGCAAGCCTGCTCAAGCACAGGAGGTATACTCAGGCACCAAGAGGTGTCCAGGAATGGAGAGCTCCAGAGTTCTGAGTTTGGCTCTAAAACACCAACTGAATTTCTGAAGCGCTCAAATTTCAATCAGGAATAGCAATAGCAGAGCCCATAAGGACAGTAGAAACAAACAGGGCCAGTTTGCCAAGGGCTTCAAGCCTACTTGTATAAATTACATCATTGGTTTAGACAGAGAGCTGGAACTTGCCAATATCTTGATATCTGATTAACATCAAAGTAAGATAGGAGAAGGTATCTGCAGTTTCTGCTGTATCTGAAACAGCCACTCCTATGCCAGAGGCTTCGAATATTTAATTTGCTGCCCTATCAGTACCCAGAAGGGTGGGACTGGGAAAGGTTTTCCTTAGATCATCAGGAGATATGGCTGAGCTTGTTTGTGGAGGAACCCTGCAAGGCAGGCGTAAAGAAGTGGATGATTACTTTGTAAGTCAAATGTGTGATATATCACCACTTCTAGTGATAAAAGCTTTCAGAAATATGTGTAGAATAAACGGTGGGAATGAAACATAACAGTCTTTACAAACCTGGACCTGACAGGGAGGAGGCACATAGCTCCTACCCACTGAGCTAGCATTTCTCAGTTGCATCTTTCTGCACTTGACTATTCACCCTCCGGAGGGGCCACCACGGCACAAAAAGGGGCTGAGGAGAGGCTGGGTGGCCTCATTACTGGTTTTCTGACAGGAAGTCTGAAATAGGAAAATTTAAGGAGGTCATTTGGGTTAAGAAGGTCATTATGAACAAGAAGTGAATAGGGTTGATGTTTTACTTAAAAAAAAAAAAAAAAAAAAAAGAGAAATGGAATCATTTCTCTTCCTGCAATATTACAAATAGTAATCCAGAACATGGTAATTTCAATTTTGGGGATACATTACAAGAAAATCTTCCACAAATCAAGACAATAACAAATTAATTTGAGATCAAATAGTGCTTACATCACTTTGCCACTAGAGGGAAAAGTATAGATCAATTTATAGACTGCATATCAGGAAAATTTTCATTTTACTTCGTAAACAAGATGGGTTACCACCTTGCCTGAATGACCTCTCTTCCAAATGGTTATATATTTTTTAGGGTAGAATTTTATTTAGAAATGAGAGATGGAGAGATCACAGCATCTGAAGCCCTTCCATGATTAATTTCTTTTCTGACTGGAAGTTAATTTCACAGAATCACAGAATGGGTAGGGTTGGAAGGGTCCGCAGTGGGTCATCTGGTGCAACCTCTCTGCTCAAGCAGGGCCATCTTAGAGCACATGGCACAGGATTGTGTCCAGATGGTTCTTGAATATCTCCAGTGAGGGAAATTCCGCGACCTCCCTGGGTGACCTGTTCCAGTGCTTGGTCACTGCACAGTGAAGAAGTTCTTCATGTTCAGGTGGAACCTCCTGTACATCAGTTTCTGCCCATGGCCTCTTATTCTACTGCTGGGCACCATCAAGAAGAGCCTGGCTCCATCCTCTTGACACCCATCCTTTAAATGTTTCTAGACTGTATTTACTCCACTCTAGACTGTATTTACTCTACTCACAGCCTTTGAACTTTATCTTACTTTTGCTGCATTGAACTCACTTTCCTTTTTGAAGTACAGAGTACTCTCCCTGGGACAGTGAGAAGGTCACAGTGGCCTACTGTCAGCTGGATATGCAGGGTTGCAGGATGCCTCTGCTCTTTCTCAGCTCTACCATCAGCCACTGCCTGTTTCACTCAAATGGCCCCTCTATGACTTATTTAAGCATATAAATCTCCATGAAATACAATTAAGGGGAGCGTTTAAATGAAACACCACTACCCCTGCTGATTATTTCCATCCGAGTAGATTGACACTGAGTAAATTCCCTTAAAACATGTACTTCTAAGATAAGAACATACGTACAGCTGCTTTCAGTGATCCTGGATATACAGCACCTTTCACTGGCAGGTTTTTTCCCAGCTTACAAAGGGCCCCAGGGAGCAAAAGGTCAGTACCCCACCCTCTTCCTTATTCACCTCCCCAACCCTGATCTCCCCCAGGTGGCTGGGCTCCAGGCTTCACCCAGCCATGTTTCAGCCTCTGGGAACCCCAACGCTCCCTGTGTCAGCAGGGAACTGCTCTGTGGCAGGAATAAGTGTAGCGTCATCAGAAATATGGCTTCTTAATTGGTTGGCAAGCTTGTTGGATGAAGTTGAATTAGAAAGATATGCCAGATATCTTGCCCAGGCTCTTATTTCTCCATCTTGCTCAATTAAAATAATGTTAGACCAACAATATTTGATTCTGGCAGTACTCTCACTTAAGAGCATAGTGTGCAATAAAGATGCATAGAGAAAATTGATTAAAAAAGTTGAAATTATTTATTTTAAAGTCATGACTATTCAGTAGAACCTGGTTTTGAGAGTGCTATTCATGTAGCTAATTTTGGGATGTTTGAGGAGTTTATCTTATTTATTTAGAAAATGAAGGCCTTTAATTCTGGCTTCCTTTACATTATGGCACCTGTGTTGGTTTTGGCTGGGGTAGGGTTAATTTTCTTCACAGTAGCTGGTATGGGGCTGTGTTTTGGATTTGTGCTGAGAAGTGCTAATAACACAGGGATGTTTTAGTTATTGCTGAGCAGTGCTTACACAGAGTCAAGGCCTTTTCAGTTTTTCCCCTACCTTACCAGCCAGTAGGCTGAGGGTACACAAAAAGTTGGGAGGGGACACAGCTGACCCCAACTGACCAAAGGGATATTCCAGACCATATGACATAGTGCTCAGCAATAAACTAGGGAGAAGGTTGGTGGGGGTACTGCTCTTTGAGGACTGGCTGGGCACTGGTTAGTTGGTTGGTGGTAAGGAGTTGTTTCAATTTTTATCACTTGTCTTTCTTGGATTTATTTTTCTCTCTCTTTGTTATTTCCCCCCTCCACCCCATTTTATTAGTATTATTGTTGTTGTATTACTGTTATTTTATTATTTAAATTAGTAGACTGTTTCTATCTCAACCCACAAGTTTTCTCACTTTTACCCCTCTGATTTCCTCCCCAGCCTGATCAGAGAAGAGGAGGAGGGTGTGACTGTGTGGTGCTTAGTTTCCAGCTGAGGTTAAACCACAATATTATCACACCTTGGATTTTTCTTGGTGAGAAAAGCCACTGATAAAAACAGCCCTGAAGAGCAAAGCCCTTGTTGTCTTTTGAAGGCCACTGAAGCTGGCCCTGCTTTGAGCTGAGGTTGGACCAGATGATCTCCAGATGCCTTCTGACCTTAACAACTGCATAAGAAAGACTGCTAATTGAAGTGAGATGGACAGCCTTACTACCTGCGAGCAGAAGACTTTAGGGCTTTGATAACCATGTACCTCGGTAATGTGGTCACATCATCGCTAGAGAGAGGCCATCACTTTTGCAGTGAGTTCTCGTAGCCTTAGGACTGCGCCCTTGTCAGACTTGCTCTCTCCTTCAGCTGCCTGCAGCTTTGTTTTGCTTTGTTTTACTTTGTTTGGCCATAGCAGCAATTTTTCTAACTATCCAGGTATCTACATCTAACTTATTTCTGTTTATCATTGCACTGTATAATCTCAGTTTTATATTGGTAGCAATAATAAGCAGCTATCTTCTTTAGAATAAAATAATACCGTAGAATACTGTGTTCTATAGAATAAAATAATAAAACTCTAATAAAACAACGGAGAGAAACGATCTGATACAATAGCAGAGGCCCTGAGAAGCAGAAACACAGTGTGTGGCGTAGCAAAAGATGTATATGGGATATTAAATTATAGAGCTGCACTAAACTGGATTTAGGGAAAACAGAATAAAGAAACAGTATCTCACCTATGTAGAAGGCATCACATACATTAAATTCTGATGTAACGTGACAGTGTAGATGGAAGAAGAAAAATAAATTTGTGAAGTATGTTAACAAACATAAAAGTGGATCCTAGAAGAAGGAAGAAGAAAACAATGACATTGATACAATCTTCTTCCCAAAGACAGACTTCAGAGGCTGATGACTGACTGTGTTATCCTCTTCAGCATCCCAAAGCCGTTGACTTCAGGACTCAAAGGTGCAGTGCAAGGGTGACCATTACCCTGAGAAAAAGGATATCTACTAAGAGCAGCATGTGTTAGAATTTTAACTGTATTATTACTATAAGTGAGACTTTTCCAAAAGCATTATTATTCTATTTCAGTAGTAATTGAATCTAGACTAATAACAATTCAAGAATTAGATTGATACATTTTCCATTATGCTAAAAAATTTTTGGATTTATTTATATAAGGTGTGCTTCCTCTGTGCCTGTGAACAATGCTTTGAGTGTAACAGATTCATCAGTTCAGTTCACCTCATTAATTCCTTAAGGCCTTTAAAGGCATTCCTGAATCAATGAAGATTTCTTTACTGCATAGTGTCACTAAAATGGCTTAAAAGCTTCAAAATCCTAAAATAAAATTTAAATACACCTATTAGATATTGTGCTTGCTTCTCTGATGGCAATGAATTGCTTGGCAGCAATGCAGAGAATGTGTAATCCATGCCCCCTCACTTAATATCTAATGCCCTTTTCACTGGATAATAATACACCTGTCCCAAACCAGACCTAATGTTTTATCTAGGCCTGCTGCATCTCCCTCAGTTGTGTAGGATATCCTTCCTATTCCCCCGTCTGTACTCCCTGCACCCCGGCACCTGAGACTTTACCTCATCACGGCTTTCTCTTGTCAGAGCTGAAGGTGATTTGGCAACATAACACCAACAAGATTATTTCTTCCCTTATGGAGTCGCTTGACAGCACAAAACAAGCTCTGAAGCAATACAGAGTCCTTCTTCAAGGACTATACAAAATCCCTGTTTGTAGTTAGCTCTCACTTACTGTCATGGCATCTCTCGACTCAAGGTGCCACCCAGAAGGAGGCTCTTCTGGCAGTATTGGACTGAGGCTTTCATCCTGTACTTAATTTGATGTTATTCTGTAACACTTCTACATACCCAGAACTCTGATCATGGCATTCACAGTGATGGTGCCAATAAGACCCCTGCACTAAGGATGCTGGGATATTAGGAGGATGTAACAATGACACCTGTAACATCTGCCACATATGGGAATAAATGCATAATGAAAACCGTGCTTTCACTTTATGATGGACAGTGTGAGGGGACTCTTGGTGGCTCCAATGAGGTTTGATATCACATTAATATAAGGAGATTAAACAATGGTAAAAGGCCATTAAGGCTGGAAGATCAAAGCCCAAAACTTTGCTTAGGAGAGAAGTTAGCAAAAGGCCTAAAAGGCCTAATAAGTTAACAAAAGGCCTAAATGTCTTTGATTTGGCCCTTTTGACATACATTCTGTGATAATACTTTCACTACCTGACCATATGCTGCTTTTTGAAGAGGCTTTCTACTCCATTCAAAGCAAAGCTGATTTTCTTCAACACTGGCTTTGCACGATATTAGTGGGGGAGAGGATGGCAGGACGTGTGGGAGGACATCATCTGACATACAGGCAAGGGCTTTCAGGTGTGAAAGCAAAATAGGCGAGATTTTGAAATCCAAACACCTCCAGAAACAGAAAGAATGAAGGTTATTCTTTTATAGTACATGTTCATATATAAAATAAGATTAAGGACATGAGTTTTAAGCCTATAAGATTCAAGAAAGGTGAATTTCTAAACTGGCAGATAAGCATTCATTTTGCTTGATTCAAATTGATGTAAGCATGTAGCTGTTGCTGGAACTCAGCATTCACTCTCCCACTTGATTATAGGGAAATAAATGAATCCAAATCTTGTTCTGGACTTCACTGATGCCTTTTGTCCCAAGTTTGTTTTAGTAAATTAAGGGATCTGGAAAAAAACCCAAAAAACCAAAGCCGTAAAAAAGGTTACTAGCTGAAAGGAGAATCCAGGCACAGACAAACTGAGATACCTCAAGTTATCTTACCTGCAGTTGTTAAATTCCTAGATAACTAGTCCAGTTATTTATGATTGAGTATTATGAAGTTCTTTATGTAATGATAGAGAAGTATTATATGCAGCAACCACTTGGTATGGTTATTTGCTTTCTGGAATTTTGTTTCAGGGGGAGACTGACCCAATTAGAAGCAAAACCAGGCAACCTGTTGCATTTGATTTATAAATGCTCAATTTGCAGGTGTGGGAGAGTTGGGGGCAGTCATCTGTAGCTTCATTACCCAGCAGTGTGAAGCAGCTAGATTTCGTGAATTAAAAGAAAAAGCCTAGTTTTCAAAATAGCCTTTTCAATTTTTTTTTTTTTTGGCTAAAATGTAGGAAGTTGAGAAAGCCTGTATGCAACTGCACAAGGACTGCATGAGTAGAACTGATTATGTGTCCCTGGAGAGGCCAAGAAAACAGGAAAGGGAGCCAGCCAAGAGGCATATTTAAGAGAAGGTTCTCAAACTTCCCTATTACCTTCAGAATTGTTTCCAAACTCTAAATCTAAGAAAGAAAAACCTGGACTTGGCAAAATAAATAATCTGCACTGTACAATACATGGTGTCTCAGGATGATTTGTGACATTTAGTAATACCGTATGTCACGAACAGCACTGAGGGAATAATCCACAGAAATACAGCTGCTTGAAAATTGCTTCCAAGACCATTTCTCAATGAAGAATTAAATAAAAATTTTGCCCATTTTAAAACCACTGTTTTCCATTCACAGAAGTTCTATTTTAAATGCAAAATCTCAAAAATATTCTTACTAGTTATTATGTGGACGGAATAATTTTGATATTTTTTGCAATTTGTTATTTTAATTTTATGATCGTTGTGTCCAGGAGAAATCAATCCCACGACACCATTCTTTATCAGTATTAAACTTGGAGTTGTCTTGCTGTCACAAATACAGAAGAAAAGCAAGTTTAGTATTTTACTTCCTCCAAATGGCTATATGCAGATGGTTCTTACAATTAATTTCTCACAGATAACCTGATTATACCCAGTTTAAACTTGATGTAGAAGAAAGCATTTACATTAGCAAGAAAGTTCAGGTGTATTTACATTTTTCTGCCCAGAGCTAGTCATGTGTGTGGCACATTATCCATAAACAGTAACAGGGAAAAATGGCTTTTATCACATATTCTCCACTGTTTGTAATTTTTTTAAGAGACCTAGTGGAAAAAAGACTTTTCTCTGTATTGGAAATTTTCTTCACTAAATACTTCTAAAAATAATTTTTGTAACCATCTCAGTAGGTTTACACTATCTAGCAAAAGTAAAATTAGTATTTATTGACTACAAATCTGTTGCTGTATCATGTATGCTTTTATTGGTGACACTTGCCAGGAGAAAATGTTCTCTGTGATACCTGAGCCATGTCAGCTTTTTAAGTAACTGCAGTTAATGTTATACCATGAAAGGTGATGCAATTAAAAGCATTTATAGACTATGGTTAAAGGAGAAATGGAGTTTTACAATGCTATTTTTCTCACTAGAATGAAAGAGGAAGCAGAAATTTGTTTCCAATTAAGATTTTATATCTTCATAATAAGCTTGAGCTACAGCATGTTTCAGCCAAGTTTGAGGGACTGTTACTGTGTGGGAAGGACAATGTCCATGGTGAACTGATACTTTCTGGTTCTCTTGATGCCATCATTTACTTCCTACCACGGGTTACATGCATTCTGCTGCTATGCTCTATTTATACCATCATGTATGCAATATGATTAACATGTCAGCAGTGCAATTGCAATAAGTCCTGGTAATTCCTGCCTTCCCACTTTTAAATTCATTATGGATAATGAGTATATACACTCCAGCATTATCTTGGAGCTAAATTTTCATGAATTTTCATCATACCTCTCAGCAGTGCTACCCCTATTACAGACCAAACAGTGTCTTCTGCATGTGTATATTTCCTGGAGACTGTAGTAGAAAATATGCAGGAGAAAAAATGGCCTAGAGCCCAGATAAGGAATACTGTGAGTTTGTGTTTGTGCAAAAGAGATGCCTGGTCTACCATGGGAGCTCTTAAACACTACCTAAATATAAAACGGCGCAGCAAGTGAAAGGTGCAGCATATGAAGTCAGAATAAGATTTATTGGAAAAGTATAATTTGATTTTCTGTTATATGTTTTCCGACTCAGGTTACATCTTTATTAGCATAGTTAAGGGAAAACATGTAATCCCATCTTCAGCTCACCACATCACAATTGCATACATTTTCATTGACTTAAACTTGGATTCTTCTCTCCCCAGAAGAATTTCCCCACACTTTCTTTCCAGTGTGCCTCAAGGGCCAGCACTGGTACTTCCCTGCTGGTACATGGATGCTTTCCAAGGCACACATCCAAGTGCAGTAAAGGTATCCTTCTCTGCAGTATTAGCCCTACAACCCCTTGTCTGCTGATGAAGACATTTCAAGGACAGTGTGAATGCCAAGCAGTCAGCCTTTCAGGAAACTGCATTCACTTCCATTGCTCCCAGTGCAGATACATTGAGAAATTAATGCTTAACATGATGTTAGAGTGGTGTTAGACCATGGTCCACACGCTGTCCTGGCTAAATGGAATAATGAATGGTCCCACAGCTGGACATGTGTATGTGCTTATGTGTATATGGCAGATCAACATTTTGCACACAAAAGAAGGATTTTCCCAAACTTACTTAAAGTGGCCTCCCTACTCTGACTATAAAATTTGCCAGTGTATTTGAAGAAAAGTAAATCTCCTCTCCAGGATGTACCCTACGAAGTTTCTGACATGAATCCTTCCATGGTGTGTCCAGAGAAGCAGCACCTCAGGGAAGCTCTGAGGAGGTGAGCTTCATGACATCTACATTTAGGAAAAACCTTTAGAACCCACTTCTGATGAAGTGCGATTTTTGCCTTGGAATTAAAGGCTGTGTAAAAGCTATACACTTCAATTTTGAAATAAAATATTGCCCAAAGAATTTGAGGACTCCTCATCCCTGGAGATGTTGAAGACCAAGTTTGATGGGGCTCTGAGTAAACCAGTCTAGTGGAAGGTTCCCTTCCCGTGGCAGAGGAGTTGGAACTAGATGATCTTTAAGGTCCCTTGCAAGCCAAACCATTCTATGATTCTATGAAATACTGGCAAGATCTGAGAGGAGTCCAGGAAAGTGGAGGGTTTCCTCTTAGCACGTTGTGTGCCAGGCAATATGTCAGAAGGCTATTATGGCTGTATCACTAGGGTTGATGAAGAAAGACTTGTGCCTTCCTCTTTGTACCTGCTCAGGAGAGACCCAGCCACCACCATCATTGTGATATGGAGTTCCCAAGAAAAACAGGAAGTATGCTTTGTTAAAGATTAATTTGCTTTATGGTGGCTCTTTACCATTGGGATGAAAAGAGAGGCACAGGAGAGCCTTTGGTCTTTGCTCTTGAACTAATAAATAGTAATAATATCTTCTGAGCGAGCCATGCCCAAGTCTTTTCCACATGTGTCCCCCCATCGTCTCAGCATAACTTTTACCCTCTGGAATTTTCCTGCCTCTCCTGTTTCAGGGCCCCTCCTCCCAGCGCTGGCTGCCACCTCCCTCCCAGGCAGCCCCGGGCTCAGGCAGAGGTGCCTTTGCAAGGCTTTGCTCCCACTCACTGCTCCCTCCTCCTGCCGGGGGCAGGAACTTACCCGGGGACAGAAATTCCTGTCCTGTGAGGCATATGCATGCTCAGGTGCCAGGTGGGTGGGGAAGCCACTCTCAGCACCTTAAGGGGTAAAGCACCACTGTGCCTATGCTTCACCCTCACCCAGACCTGCTCACACAGAGAACCTCTCCTCCAGAGCCATTGAAGTGGCTCTTGGCCCATTCCTAAAGGAACTTCGTGCTGACCCCTGAAGACGGTGGTGGTACTTCCTCCACAATGCCCCTCTCTAGATCACTTTTGAGAAGTTTCCCTGTATTACATGAGGAAGGGCTGATGTATGAAGGGCTGATGTATGGATGTATAGTCAGGACTGTATAAGTTTATGTATTTGCAAAGTTTTTTTTATTCTAAAGGAGGTTAAAAGCTTATAACTGAGGTTTAAAAGCAACAGAACTTTATACATAAGGCTGCTTAAAAAAATCCTAATATTTATTAAATGAATGAGCATTTTTCCCCTCAGAGTATCTTGATTCCTATCTGAAAGTCCATGTTAAAAGTATTCTACAAACATTTTCTCACAATGGTTTCACCTTTAGTGTAGAGTTTATGTTCCAGTAAAATAAACACCTGAGCAAGGTAAACATGTATGACCTGGCTCTAAGAAAACGGGGGGGAAGAGGGGGCTGAAGTAGTATTTTTCTCTCGTGTGATATTTTTCCTCCAGGGTATATTTTTTCCCCTAGTACCTAATCAAAAAGGCTTCTTAATACCTTGGTGTTAAGTTATGGCTCCCTGTCAGAGGATTATTAGAGAAAAGACAAGGGTTTTTCCTTCCCCTCCTAACTGTTTCACGCTTTTTTTTTCAGGCAAATCATAACTTGGCTGGCTGCATGATTTGACTGTCAAAAGGAGGTGTTTGCAAGGTTCATAGTGGCCACAGCTTAGTGGGGTGGGTTGCTGTGGTGGCCTCACTACTGCAACTTAATGCCCCCAGCACTGTGAAAGCTGGGGGAATGCCACAGCCTTGCCTTCAGCTTGTTAGAGGAATGTGCCAGTCCACGTCATCCCACCTTCCAGCTAACCTAGAAATACTGTGTCCAGTCTTGCCTTATGCAAGACCACAATACATCCAGCACAGCAACTTGCTGCAGCACTCAGTGGGAGTATTAATTTAGCTCTCAGAAGTAAGGAATACTTGTGCTCTAAAGCCAGTGATACTCAGGCATGTCTCCAGAAATATATTATTCTTCTTAAGAAGGATATTCTTTAAAATCAGGCTTTGAGATTAGCAAAGTGATAGCAGTATAGCCCAAATGAACAATTAAAATTTGGCAGACTACTTTTCACTTCCCGTTTAGAACCATAAAAACTATGTCAGAATTTTATTTGATTAACATTCACTATCCACAGTGATCAAAGGACTATGTCTAAAAAATTAGCATTTTAGAAGAAGGTCTTTGATAGTCAGCAATAAAACTCTCATATTTAGCCTGAAATCATTCCCATCTGCATTCTTTACTGGCTTATAATTTATGAAGTCTCATTAATGAAATCAAACAGATAGCACACCTAAAGCTTCATCCTAACACAAAACAGAGACTCCAGATAATGAAGGTAGCAGCTATAATTTTACTTCTCTGTCCCCCTTTAATTAGTATGGTTTTTATTTGAAGAGGGAAAAAGTCAAAGACTTTTCAAAAGATATTGTTTTAGTATCACCTTATTTCACAATATATTGTTTTAATCTCAACCTTGTGTTTGCAGGTGGCTTCTGAGCAAACTAGGTTTGGGCTCTCCCTCCAATGGCAGTCTACCGATTAATGGCTTCATTATGTGGCTCATGTCCAGGAAAAAAAAATGTACTTCATCCAGAGTTTGCCTGCTAGAGCTTTTTTCCTATGGTATCAACAGAAATCAAAGAGTATGACTTGTAGAGTGGATACTTTTCCAACATGGACAGTGCCACTTGAGGGAATGTGACTATTTATTGACAGTCAGTATACTGCAGAAGTCAGGGAGCACAAAGGGTAAGGAAACATTACTGTAGCAGGAGTTGACTTGGGCTAATTTCCAACATGGAGACTATGTAGTAGAGAACATCCTTTTATAAATATGACCTTTTTAACTCATTGCATTAACCCACTAATACCACAAGGAATGTTTTATTTGGGTTTATGCAGTTTTTGAAAAGACAGATAAGGACATATTCATCATTTATTACTTCTGATGGAAAATTGCATTTCAACAAATTAATCTTTTAATAGAAAATATCTACCAAAAAATTGTGGGTATTTCACACACACACACACAGACAAACACACACACACACACACAAAAAAGGTGGGAATGATAACATGTTTGCCACTGTCCACATCTCTTCTGTGATGCTGGCTCCCCAGGTGTAAACACACCTTACTGCATCTGCAGGGATTGTGCTGAGGGAGCCACCTCAATGAGCAGCCAGCTTGGCCATCACTTGCTGCATCAGTGTGCCTACTTCCCATCAGCCATGAAAAATCAGCAGGAACTGAGCGCTGAGCTCATGAGACACCATGCCAAGAGGAGGTGACTGGCTATCTCTTGCCTTATTTGTCCTTCCAGCTACAACAAATCTTCCTCTGTGACCATGAAAAGAGTGTGTGCTGCTTCACAGGTGGCTCACCAAAACCTGGGGCTGCTCCTTCACCAGGGTCCCTCAGAACACATTTACAGTCCAGGGGAAGTGGTGGCCCCTTCAACAGTGCTTGAAGATGCTCACTGGATGAGAAGAGTCTCTGCATTCCCAGGATCAAGGTAGTGCCCACCCTCATGCATTTTTCTCAGACATTTCAAAACAGGAAAGGCCAGCATTTCATCAGTTAATGATGTCATGTTCTCAGTGTTTAAAGTAACTGGTTTACAAAGAAGAGGAGAACTAAAGATAGTGATAACTGAGCTTGGGCTTACAGTGAGCAGCATTTGCCTGGGATGTGACAACAGGTGATCACCCTCATGTTTCTAATAGGGACCACTTTCCTATCTAATCAATAATTAGCTGGCCAATATGATTAGAAGGTCTGGCATTAGAACCTAATAGCACTGTTCCCTCTTACTGGACTTTGGAGCAGGGGAGCAGGGAGACGAAAAGCAAAACAACTGTGAATGCCTCATTGTTTTCAACTATGTAAACCTGGCTTAATAGTTGAGGAGGTTGTGCTGCATAGGTGCATCAGAAATGTGTTCTGTTCATTCACTGCACAACTGAAAGACTGAGCAACAGCACCTGTTGGAGACTCCAGTGTCCCACAGCAGAAGACACAAGAAAAGAGCTGTGCCTACAGCCTCAGTCATCTATGAGAGACAGATGGAAAAATCTTTTAAAAACCGACATTGAAGTCAAGATTCAAAAATATTGTGGCAAACTAAGAAAAACATGATTTTAAAAGTTTAATTTTTACAAAGCAGCTTATAGGAAGTGTTAAAGCTGACAGTCAATCAATGATTTGCAAGAACTTGATACCATCAGACTAGACTGTCTTACAACCTGTCCATTATTGTATTGGCAGAAGTGGCAATATTTCTCTTCAAATCTTAATAAATGATAATGTGGAAAGCAATATTTAAAATAGACTTTAAGCAATATTTAAACAAATCTAATGTGTGACAAATTTCTAATGAGTAGAAAGAAAACAAAATATTCCCACAATCAGCTGATGCAATAGTGATTTGCAGTAGCTGAAACTGAGGGTGCAACAGTAATGGTTTTTAGATTTAGAATAACTTCAAAGGACTTCTGCAGGCATTCTGCAGGTTGTCTGCAACACATTGACATCCTGAAGTTTTAAGATAAATTAATGACAACTTACCTGCATGTCAGCTACCTACAGTAGTACACAGAATATGGAAAAAGAGCAAAATGTGACTAGGAAAACAGATACAAATCTGGTTTTGTGGAATTGCACCTGTTTCAGGTACATCTTGTCCATGAGTGATACCACACAGGGGTTTGTCTTATGCACTGAAATGTTTACAAATTAGATATTTGCCCTGTGCAGTTTCACAGAAACGCTATGACTACTGAGAACTTACTGCAATGTTACAGACAAGTATGAACCTTCTTGGCAACAGCTGTGTTGTCACTTCTGCTAAGGAACTATTCATTGCCTTTGTACTTAATAAGACAATATGTTGAGCAATACAGTATTATTATATGATACCAGATGTGGCCTGGCAGAGTTGTCCCTTGAACTGTGAAACTGGCCTGCAGCATAAACAGAAGTTTTGTGTATTGTAGTTCATCCCTGAATATTTCTTGAAACAGCATTAGAGGCTTTGAAAGCATTAACATTTTAGGGTTTGACTTGCAATTCTAGAGTAAGAGGGAAAATTATATCTGAGCAACTATTTTGGATGCTTTGTGAAAAGTTTAAGCAGGGCAGACTTTCCATTAAATTGTAGGTAAAAATGTGCATTGGCAGTGAGAAAGCTGAGAATTTCTTCACCACTAAGGAAGTATTAACTTCTGCAAAGTGTATATCACTAGTCCTCAGAAACCTGTTTCAAAAAAAGAATTCAAGTTTAATTGCAATAATTTGTTATTAGTCACAACATTCCACACAGAATTCCCAAAATTAGATACGTAGGTAAATCATCAAGGGCAAATTGTGCCATTTTAACTCAAACCTTTAAAGCCTCTTGTCAAAACCATCATTATCTTAGCGTCTGAGTGTGCTGTGGGTGATGATATCACAGCAAGTAGAAAGTCACCATAATTTAGAAGCTTATTGATCCATTTTTCCAAGTATATAAAATCAGGCTATTGAAGATGCTGTGCAAATAGCACTTACCCACACGTCGTAAGGCAGGAGCAGTGTAATCCCACTGGTCTCCAGTACAAAAGAGCAAATTTGATGAATTTTATAATAATGAGTGATCATTTGGTCCATGTGTTCAGTAGCCTAACCCTTCTTTTTTCCTGGCTGAGGGTGTGCACCCTCACCAGTACTATCTGTGCTGCTGTGAGCTGCCAGTCCTGATAAGCGTCTTGTCCCTCTGGCAGCAGCTGCTAATGCAAGTCTGACTGAAGAGCAGCATATACAGTGACTGACAAGAAACTGTGAGAGTGCATCATCATCTGCTGGTTAAACCTGCTACAGTCAAGAGCTATATGGGGATGATATGTATTAACCAAGTATTTATTAACTCAAGCACGGGATCTCTTCCAGCCTTTGTAGAAAATTCTTCTGATGAAAAAGAAAAGCCTTTTATGTCTCCAGTTCACCAAATAGCCTTCTCATTCAAAGCATCAGCACAGCATTATTTTCCATGCTTAAAGAGCACGTGTTGACTGGCAGCAGCTGAGACGTACTAAAAGCTGTCCAAGGAGCATGAAAAGTGGCATCAGACTGCGTGAGCCTGCAATAATCCACTAATCTTTTTGAACACATTCTTTTGTTTAGGCAGACTTTAGTTATTAGATTTGACACATATTTCACTTATTACAAAACTGATCATTATTGTGTAGCTGGCTAATCCTCAGTTTGAGGAAGGATTGATTTTTAAACTCATATAGAAAGGCTGTCAACTATAAGCACTGAAGCTCTATGTTTCTAAGCATATGATATACTTTGTTTTAACAACATTACCAGACACTTTATGCAAATGATAGGTAAATTTACATAAAGGGGAAAATGTGTATACTGTGAGCACAAAACTGCTTCACGGCCAATGATCAAAGTAGAAATGGGTTTGGTTCTCTGTGAAACATTCACTCATGTGATTGGATTTAAATGGCAGATCTGTTTAAGCAGGCATTTAAGCATTTCTGTAAAGACAAAGGTAGAATCATAGAATCATTTAGATTGAAAAAGACCCTGAAGATCACCAAATCCAACCATTAGCCCAGCACTGCCAAGCTCACCTAAGCACCATGTCTACACAACTTAATAGTCAGGAATAAAACTGCAGGAGAAGTATCACTTTAGATCTATTTTGATGCTTTTATACCTACGCAATAAAATGAAAAAATGTTAAAATCAGAAGTAAGGATGCATTTTAATGTAAGTATTCATTGAACAGCCTACTTTTGCACAACTGTGCAGTATTTTCCATTAAATATTTTTCACTAACCTAAAAAAACAATGTCCACCAGACATTTCTATTAGCTTGAGTGCAATACTGCTTGAACATAGCTAGACTGCTTTTAGAAATGAGTTGGTTCATACATAGCCAGTGCAAAAATCATTGATTTTTGAAAGAGCTTTGGGGGTTGTACCCTTGCATATTACAGTCTATGCCCATTAATGTGATATTCAGCTGCTTATTCCAGAAGATTGTCATCAGTGTATTATATATTAATCAGAATTATTAATCAGTAACTTGTCATCAAGTACCTACCAGCCTTTGTACATGGAAAAATGCAAATCATTTTATTCCCTCCAGATGGGAGATGGATTGTAAGGGTAGTAAAAACTGAGCAAGTAACAGAAATGAAAACCTGGGGTAGTGTTTTTTCTTTTATTCAAGCAAAATTGGTCAGTGTTTTATACTGACTGGAGGGGAGAGGTGAGAGAATGTGAAAGTTGCTTGATGATGAAAAGCAGAAATCTCTCTTCATCCAAATACTGCTTGGATGAGGGCTAGCATAAGTTTCTTGCAAATTGACTATCTTCAAACTAACTTTATCTTGCCCCTTTATTCACAGTCTTGTCTGAGAATTAAGATGCCAGTAATATAAAATACACTCTTATAGGGGCTTGCTCGCTGGAAGCCGTATTGATCTGTATCCCCTGCAAAGTGGGGTCCTGGACTGGACACCAGAAATAGAGCCACCGAGTTAAGGATGCCAGGCCCTGGTCAGGCAGTCCAATAGGAGCAGCTGTGCAGAGGCACCAATGCACTTTTGGTGCCTCAGGCAGGAGGGAAGCAGTCTCTTCCCAACACTCCTGTGACTGATACAGATTGCCTGAAAACCTGGAATCGCCAATTCTAGTTTGAATTGAATGTCCATTCTAGTTAGAGGAATGTCCATAAGAATGATTAGTTTGGGTTTTGTTGTTTTACTGCAGTCTAGTAGTGCTATGCAGAGCTCCCTACAGGCACAAATTACAGTTCTCACTCTGGTCACAAAACATTGCAATTGAAATTTCTAAATATATAGGGCAGGAATCCAGTGTTAGATCCACCTTTCTTTAGAAAGAGACTCTCTCTACCAAAGTGCCCTACCCCAATTTGCTGTGAGCTAAGCTCTCCCCACCCTGAATAACAGCACTAATTAAGAAAGTTTTTGGCTAATTACCTTTCATACTGCCGCTTAGGTTGACCTAATTTGTGCTTGGCAGGATCTGTAAGGAAAGTTAGTCAGTGAAGAATAAGACACTGTGTTGCAGTAAACAACTCAATGCAGGCAATATCTGGGCAAAAAGACATTTGTAGCTCTTCAAATGTAAAAACATAAAATGGTGTTTGTTGTTAATTTTATAAGTATTTTCCAGGGCAAAATTAAGTGGTGTATTTGCTGGAGCACAAATATTGCCTGAGATGTGTGCAGAAAACTGGTGACTCATTTCCTGTTTGATGCATTGCTGCTTCACAGCTTTCCCCCAGCAAGAGGAATGATGTTGGCCAAACAACTACAAAGCACATCTGGGCACTGAATTTCACTCAATCTTTAGGTCCCCTCTGGGCTGTGGAGGGCTGTGCACAGTGGCATGTGCTGGGTGCTGGGTGCTGGTGCAGGCACAGTGCCAAGGGAGGGGAGTGGCAGGAGCAGGGCAAGGATCAAAGCTCCACCTAGCCTTGCCTTTTCCTGCAAACTTGCACAAGGGGGATGGCATGAACTTGATGATACAGATGACTTCGGGAAGCCCACTTTCTCTTTCATGCTGCAGACAATAATAAATGGTTAGACGGAAGAGGGAGCCTTAAGCTCCTTTCTTGGCTTGCCTGTCATGTGGATTCCCATTGCAGTCTAACACACTGAACTTCAGCAGTTCTTACCCCAACTGCTGCTGAAGCTAAGCCAAGAATGTCACAGTTGCAATAGCAAGGGTGTAAGTCTGAACAAGAGTCATGACATGTGTCTGCACTATGCCACCTGAAGTAATAAAGACGTTGTGCTCGGAGTAGTTCACTGCTGGCTTTGCTGAAGCACTGCTTGAAGGTCAGTGGCAAGTACATAGTCACAGAATTATCAACTTAAGCCTCCTTCTCAAGTGGAACTACCACCAGTTCTGGTTGATCAGGTCAGCTGTGAGTTTGGTCAAGTCTTGTAAGCATCCAAGGACTGAGACTCCACTGCCTGCACAGACAACCTCTTCCAGTGCTACACTACTGTCCTAATGAAAACATTTGGTTTTAATATCCAGCCTGAACCTCCAGTTTGTGGCTATAGCTGCATGTTATATTATTTGAAAACCCTGAGAGAAGTTCAGTTTTCTTACCTTCTTCTGACATGTCAAATCCTCACTAAAGTCAACATATATACTCCATCTAGCCCTCTCCTCCCGTTAGCATTCACAGTCATTTCATCACAGACTGCAGTCAGGTTTGTCAAGGATTTACCCTTGTTTTATCTTTCCATCTGTATATGATTGGAAATGATCTCCAAACTTCATGTTCCATGATCTTTCCAGGGCTGAGGTGAGGAACTTGTCTACAGTTCCTCTTCCCAGGTCCTCCTTCTTGCTTTGACTAAAGACAGATGTAACATTAGTCTTTTTCTGGTAGGAATAAGAGCTCCCACTCCCCATTTCACTATGATTTTCATCTCAGCAGTTGTTTAGTAACTTTTCTAAAAGCCTCTCACAGACTGTGTTTTATACATACTCTACGGACTTCGACCACATCAAAACCATTCCTGACTGTTCAAGATACCAGTGTTTCCTTATAGAGCATACCATCCATGTCCTTTATTTCCTTCATTTTGACACAGCTGCCTGGCCGGAACATGAGTCAAGAGCCATTGAAAGGAGAGATAGTTATGCAGACAGAAAATTAACACAGACTGATGACAATCACTGGCTATCTTCACTGAATACAGGTTAAAATTTTCAGTCTGTAAGATACGCTTCAAAACTTGGCTATTTGTTCTTATTACTTTACCATAACTCTCTGTACCCCTTTACTGTAGGATGTAGGAGTCCTCTACTTTTTTTCTTTTGAGAGGAATATTGACTGCTAAGAGCTTTTAGGAACCAGCTTGCCGTAATATAATTTTCAGTTCTCTTTTGGGTACTAGTGACAGAGTTTTATTACAGAAGTATTTTCTAAATTACAGAAATTAACTTGATGGTTATTAAGCTTTACTCCAGCTTAATTCTTTCTCACAAAATATAGAGTTTACTTCATACAATTTTGTTAATGTTTTGGGCGTGATGAATGCATATATACATTATATAGTTCCATGTAAAAAATCAGGAAAGACTCCCTTTATGACTTCACCTTGCTATTCATATTTCATATAATAATGATGACAAGTAACTGTTAGAATATAGAAATTTACCTCACAGGATTTTTTTTATATGATAGTGTTATCTTTGTCTCTTAAGTCCCAAATGTGGCTTAAATTTTCTATTTGCTATACATCTGATGCCATTCTTAGTCCAATGGTTGCTTTCTTCCTATATTCCTTCTATTCCTTCTGATACCTGAAATCCGTATCTGAAATGACAATATTAAAAAATGAAATTGCAGAAACCAACAAGGGCAATCAATTATATTTACCTAGGTTGTTTTAGTAAATAGATTTCCCCTCTGACAATTCAACCATTAAATCAGTTAATGGAATTAAATTAATTGCATGTGAAAGTCTACCCTGTGCTTTGTATACAACCTTGACTTTTGGTATGTTTATAATACCAGTTATCAAAAATTAACTGCCAGCTTTCCACTGTTCATCCTTCAGGGCTAGTTTAATCAAATTTGTAGTGTTCTCCTCTCTGGGCTCCCAGTCAGTTGTCTTGCCCTACACATGCTCTTTTTTCAAGGCACAGAGCATGAGATGTTGCCAGAGGCAAAGCTGCCTGTGAAACACAGTATGAGAAGTAGTCTGCCAAATATTCCTGCAGTGCTGTAGAAGTTACACATGCAGTATATGTTGTATGGACATGGGTGAATTAGGTATGTGGTACTTACTGGAACTGAAATGTTCTCCTGGTTGTTATTCCTGTTCAGCATCTCTACTCCATATACAGACAACAGCTTGTGCTCTGATTTAATTGTTACAGCTCACTAGAAGTAAAACCAGCAATTTATAAGAAAAAAGATGAAGCCAGAGGAGTTTAACAGTGAATAGGAATTTCTGACAGTCAGTACAGGATGTGTGTGAGAGAGAAAGAAACCATGAGCAAGTCAAAGCCTCTCAAAGCCTGAATGTACTAGCCCAGTTTTTCAAAGGCATAGCTCATCAACTGCACCCATGCATCAACTCTACTCTTTCTGTAATTCTGTCAGCTGTAATAAAAGGAGAAATTAAATATTTAGCTGTCCTCAGTCACCATGTGCAGATAGCTCTTGCTAGGTTTCTGCCCTGATGGCTTCTTGCAGGGTTCACCATTTTCCTTTTTCTTTTCCCTAAAGGAATAATACCCTATTGTTATTCTGCTCCCAAAAACTCTCAAGATGTTGTCAGGTGAGTGCACAACATTCCCCATGCCAGAAGTCTTCCTTCCCTTCAATATGTAGGGTTCATTGTCAAATCACAGATAATTACTTTACCTGATACTTGTAAACATGCAGTCACACAGGAATTCTTTACCTTCAAAACTGCCTACTCAGCACCATCTTCTGCTGACTTTGCTCTCCTTTCATCCTGCCTGGAAGGAATGAATGGGGTGGAAGGGAGACAAGAACCTCAGTTTCAAGCCGTTGCTCTAAGGGTTGAGCTGGGAAGCTTTCCAGAAGCTCACCTTTCACCCTACTGCATCTGGAGCCCTGAACTCTGGAAGAACACCTCTGAGAGCCCAGCACCAAGGCAGGCAGGTGGCCAGAGAAAAGGTACTTCAGAGCCTTTGTGTTTCCTTTGCAGCAGTGGAAGGAGTAGACCCCCAGGGAAATCCATGAAGCAGTAGCCAGGGTACAACGAGCAGCTTGCAGGACATGCTCCACAACCCATTTTACGCAGCCACTCTTATAGCACTGTGACAGATCCATCACCTATGTCACCAGTCAGCCCCGCCACAGCAGAAAGGCAAAAGTCCCCCCCAAAAGTAAATATCCATTATTTTTCTATCACCTACAAGTCCAGCTGATTTGTATTAATTACAGCTTAGCTAAAATAAATTTACAGGTAATTCATATGCTGTGTTTTGGATAGCAGGTGGTATGGTATCATGTATGGTATGAAGTCAGTGGATCTATTTGCAGAGTGGTATATTGCTTAAATTAAGGGCAGAAGGGCAGGGAAAGAGGCCATGCAAAATCTGACTCATTTACCTAATCAGCTTCTGGTTGGGAAGATATTTATTTACTGATATTTGGCCACAATCAGTAAGAGAAGCAACAAGAACAAGTAATGACAAGCATATTGTATTTTCAGGGAAGGTTAAGATTTGATGTTGATACTTTGACACACAGGAGCAAGCAAATTTGTTTTCAACAGTTTTTACTCCAGGTGATTAGATGGGATGAGACAGGTTTGTTACTAGCAATGCATTTATCTCTCTTTTCAAAAACAGTACACAGCATCTATGAAACATAACTGATCAGACACACCCTATAGGAGATACATCCTTCCTACTCTTGTAAGCCAGCAAAATCTGCATTTTCAGTCTTGGACCAACCACGTGAATGACCTTGGATGCTCAGAGCCAGCATCTCACCACATGTAAAACAAAGTAGCTCTTCTCAAGGCAGTAGTGGAGTAGTGCCAGCTGTACTGTGTCAGATCAGATCTACAAACCTCCATGCAAGTGTCAGTCTGCCTATAGGAGCAATCTGAAGTCACCTTCTTACAGAAGTAGGCCTTCAAAATGTCTAGAAAACATATTGTACAGGAAGTTTACCCTTGTCAGGAATTATGAATTCATAGATTTGTACACCAAGACCACCTCCTCAGTTAAGTGCAATGTATTGCACTTGAATGTGGGTTTGCTTACCTGGATCTTACATATCTACACTAATATCTGCAATTACTCTTCTATGTATTACAATGTCTTATAAGCAATTACAAATAGAAGAACCATCAAACATAGACTATGTTGTTTGTAAAACATCCTCTCATTCAAAAAATTGCCTTATAGGCACCGTAAGCATTTCTAAACACAAAACAATATTATTTTATTTAAATTGTTTTAGGAATATTTTTCATATATCTTTTTCAGAGGCTGACCTTAATTTCGTTGCTGCCTCTGGCCTATTGCAGATTGTCAAGGACTGGCACTTCCCAAAGCACTGCCATTACGAGAAAACGTAGCTGCCTCTTCCTCCAGGTTCAATCATGTATCTGATATTCGTAAAGGTCTACGATGGAAGGAGGAAGAGATGGAAACTGGATTATTTTATTTTCATTACTCTGATATATCAGGCATTTTATCAGTCCTCCTTGCTGAAGTTTAACTATGTACTTTAAGTTTGAAAGTATGTATTATGTAACAAACCACCATGGTTTATTAGGACATATATCATTTGCCTGGAAGACTATAAAGACTAGAACATTAATCCTGCTAGGCATTGATGCAACTTGTGAGAGGTTGATGGCTGTGGATGGACACAAAATCTCAGTTCTCCCACTTGAGCAGTGTGCAGGAAACCTCCTTTTGCTCAAGCTCCTGTCTTGGAATGCATGGTCCAGGCCTTCCTGGTTCTGCTTCCCTGCTGAGGATCTATCCCCACCGGGCAGTGATGAAATCCAATGCAGTGTAGTCAGACATTCCTCATAAATCTCAGAGATTTATACTCACAAGGGATACAAAAACAAGTTACCTGTCATAAAGAGATGTAATTCTGGTAGCTTTTGCACAGTGAACTGAGATTTCTTCTGAACAGTAGTGACTAAATGGCAGTAAAATAATGACTGATAGAGATATATTGCCTTTTTACAGCCAGGAAGCTGATAACAGTCCTTAAAATAGTTCCCAAGAAGTAAACCTTAGTCAGTAAGGGAAAACATTCAATAAGATGTTATAAAATCAACTATTTTGTTGGTTTAAAGATTTACTATCATTGGAAAGAAATAGTTTCACAAAGTCAGTGGCAGATTTATAGTGAGAATCATAGAATGATATCATAGAGCTGTTTGGATTGGAAGGGACCTTAAGATCATCTAATTCCAATCCCCCTGCCATGGGCAGGGACACCTTCCATTAGACCAGGTTGCTCAGAGGCCCATCCAACCTGACCTTGAACACTTCCAGGGATGTGGCATCCAAAGCTTTCTGGGCAACCTGTTCCAGTGCCTCTTCACCCTCATAGTGAAGAATTTCTTCCTAATATGTAATCTAAGCCTACTGTCTTTCAGTTTAAAGCCATTCCCCCTTGTCCTATCACTGCATGCACTAGTAAAACGTCCCTCTGTAGGCCCTCTCTCAGTATTGGAAGGGTGCTATAAGGTCTCCCTGGAGCCTTCTCTTCTCCAGGCTGAGCAACCCCAACTCTCAGCCTTTCCTCATAGGGGAGGTGCCTCATCCTTCTCATCATCTTCTTGGCCCTCCCCTGGACTTACTCCAACAGGCCCATGTCTTTCTTCTGTTTCCAGACCTGAACACAGTACTTCATGTGAGTCCTCATGAGAGTGGAGTAGAGGGGCAGAATCAACTTTCTTGGCTTGCTGGTCACACTTCTTTCAATGCAGCCAAGGGAAACAATTAGAAAGTACTCTGCATAAATACTGTGCTTATACTGGATATATCAGACAACTTAATGAGGACTATGATGACAAAGCAAGAAGACAGCTTACCTTCTCACAGAAAATCTTAGAAACACACATCTCTTAACAAAAGCATGTTTGTGAATGAAGGCATTTTGCATATTTACATAACCCACACGTGAGAGAGGGAATGCACAATAAGAACATCATTCCAGGGCTGCTCAGGGAGCAAATCTCATTTCATTGCTTCTTTTGGGACCAGCCCAATATTGGTACACCTCCCAGTGCAGCGTCCAAAAGCAGGAGAAGCATTTCCTGTGTTGGAGCTTGGAGAGCTGGTAAAGGACAAAATGCACATCATCATCATCATCTATGTGAGCATCTTTATGAAAAAGCTAGAATATGACCAGAGATAAGTAGGGTAAGTGAACACCATTAGACCTGGTTAGAGCATATGATCCATGATTACTATTTCCAGAACACTTTGATGTCCTTATGGAGAGATTAAATGAAGTTCAAAATTACTTTATTTTGATTCAAATTTACTTAATAAGTAAGATTTTCAAAAGCATTAATAGTGAAGGAGTTCCAGTGACCACTAACTTACACAGGTAGCTTTGTAAATTTCCCCTCAAGATAATAAATGTATGTCTCACTACTTGTTAAAAAGCCTTTCTTCTCCAGTGGCACGGTATTACTTGCACACATTCTGTAGTCATGTTTTTGTTCTGCAGCTAACTGAAAGTGTAGCCTCAGTGTCTCTTTTTGTATGTTTTGCAAGAGCAGATCTGGAATTTCCATTTTTTTAGATTACCAGACAATAAAAAACTTTGAGATTGCACAGATATGCACCACCCTTCATTAGAGGCAGTGATATTCTCTCCCACCCAGTCCTGCCCAACCAAGACAATATTGCACATACGCCTCCAGACAATGAGACTACCACACCTTTTGCCTCTAATTAAAATTATTAAGTTGAGAAGGAAAGAAATGCATTTCAGTCTGTGCTTGTTAGCCAAATGTCTTGATAAAACTGAACATGTTCTGCTGCTGCCCACCATCTGTCCTTATAAATACTTTGTAAAAACACTGAACAGGAAAACAGATTTGTCATCACCTACTTCCATAATTTTATACTATGCTCTCAGGTTTTTCTTTATGTGGATTCTTTATGTGGATTCACTAGAATCCACAGAACAGAATAAATTCTTCTCCTATTAAAACAATTTTGCATTTGTGACATTTCAGCAGAAGAGATTCAAACCTAATGCATGTAGAAAGCTATGTGGAGCAATGAGGGTGTCTAATGAGAACAATGTTTTAGTGGGGCAGTCTTGCCTCTCCTATCTCAGGCCATTCCTCATATAATCTCCATCCTTTCACTGCTAGATAAGCCCTCGTGGAAGCACTGTGACTCCCTGTCTTTGACAAAGAGTTTACTTTTCATAGCTCTGCAGCCTTGAGGCATCAAAACAGTGTGCATCTTCTCATCTTTCCTTTGCTGCTGAGAATTCAGACACCTGCAAGAAAATATGCCTTTTCCATCAGTGAGATAAAGAAACCTACCCAGATTGAACCATAGCATCCAGTGCTATAATGATTTCCAGCATATTGCCCCTGCTAAAATGAAGAAATCCCAGCTGATGCAACACAGCAGCCCAGGTGCTGACGAATATGGGTTGACAAGAAGACCAATGCTGTTTCTTATGCAAACTCTCCATTGAATTTTATGTCCAGTCACCATCCCCCAGCTTCAAGTGAGCTCTTCTAAGTACTGTGCCTAGGTGCATTCCTCATAGCTTCACCTCAGGTACAATTTTAAAGTCAATGGTATTTGTAAGACAAAGGAAAATGGACTTTGCCTGAGGCCAGGCTACTCTCTAAAGACTGTTGTTCTTCACTGCTTGAAAAACACGACTATCTCCAACTGCTGCAGGATGAAAGAGCTCTCTTTTCATTGATACTTGCAATCAGTTCTTATTTTTTTCAATGAACTACTTTCTTATCACAGAAGCTCCTCCCAATAGACAAGTGGTAATTAGCCCAGGTATTTATAAAATTCAACTTCACAATAGGGGTGAATAAGTGGTATCAGGTACAAACATTATCCCATCACAAGAAGATGAGAACTGTCTCAAATAGGTACAGGTACTAAATTCCTCAGGGCTTGAGTTCAGGCAGTACAAAAACCACTGTTCTTTGGCAAATTTTGGTGAGATAAAGGCTGAGTGTGAAGATTTCTGGAATCCTAGAACTGTTTAAGGAAAAGCTGGTCAGCTGATATTAAATCAGTTGGGGGTTGTTGGCTAATCCCATGGCATTCCAGGTCATGGGAGGCCAGGGCTGCTTCGTAAGGAGAAGTAGTACCTCCTCCTCAGGTCAGTGCAAAGCTCTGCCTGCTGCCAGAAGGGACAAGAACAATTGGACAGAAAAGTCTCTAATACCAAATGCAAGAAGGGTGTGATTGTTTTGAAGTAGAGAAATACAAGGAGGTCACAAAGAACAGCAGCAGCAAAATTTGAAATTATAACAGACATATCTAAAAGGCTTGTAGCATAAAGTATGCACAAAAAAGGACTTTTTTTCAGTCTTCTATGAGTTAAATTCCATTTGCAAAGTCTCCCTAGAAATTCCTTAGGAGTAGGCTTTCCTCTGCAATTTCTGGTCCCATCCATTTCAGGTTAGACTGGAAATATTGAGAAAGAAGCTTCTGACTCACAAACATCCCAGGCTCTCTCAGGCTATTGACTCTCTCATATTTAAATCCACAAACTTCTCAGGAAGTACAGATATATGAGTCTGAGGATGTTATCTTGTAAGACAGAGCATTAGACAGGCTTCAAAAGTCAGAAGCAAAACTTTGCATCCTTGCCAAGCCTGTTTCTATGCCAGCTAAGGTGAGATCAATGAGGAAAGGTGAGGATGAAAATAGGCATTTGATTGTAACTGGGACTTTTTTGTGGTTTTTCTCCACATGTTGAAGTTTTGGGGTTTCTTTTCCCCCTCCCTTCCTTGTTTTCAGTTACATTTAAATTACATAGTAAAGTGAATATTTTGAGCTATCCAAAGCTTTCTGAAGGCAGTAGGAAAGAATTACACTGACTGCTAATATGTACTGGGTGAATCCTTGGGTTAATATGACATTTTTGGAAATGTAAGTGCATGAGATGCTCCAAATACTACTTCATATACTGCAGTTATTTCACACTATACCTTGTTATTGCAGCATATGGCTATCTCAGATGTTGTCAAAAGTTCAGAGTTTACTCCTAAAAATCTCAATAAGCAGACAGAGAACTTTGTTTCAAAATTCAATGTAAAACCCCAACCTTCACTTTCTCAAATTGCTGAAGATCTGGAGTTTTCCTAGATTGCATACTAGAACCACAAAGCAAGAAATTGAAAAGCAGAAGGAGAACATATAGAAAGTGGCTGATACTTGTTCTCCCTTCACCTGCATGAAACAAGTAGTTTCTGACACTAATTTCCAATGCAGAGAGTTCATAAATCTTTTGCACGTATGCACATGTTAACATGAGTATAAATATATAAATATATGTCTGCAGATATGTATATGTGTCTGCATATATATATATCTCAGTACATAACACATGGAATCAAATAAAATATAAACAGTACTTCTGGGGCCCCATGCACTACCCATCATTGTCAATGGCATCTGGAAAATACGTCAGAGATACACTGGTGCCTTCTAGCACAACTATAAGTTTCTAACAGAACTCTAAAGCACTTGGATAGGCATGATGAGAACAAGAATAATTCTGATCCATGTTTATTATTAGAACCATCAGTTGTCAGTTGTGTTCATAGAAATTTTAATAAAAGTGGCCTTTAAAAAAACATAGTTTTGTAAAAACCTCCTATAATCAGATGAGACATTTATTCTGTTTTGGATTTCCCAAATGTTAGGAAGCTGCTCTTTCCTCAATGTCCATTATGGCTATGACAAAAAGAAAACTAGTGTTAAAAGACTCTTTTCCTTCATGGGGTAAGTTTTTCCCTTTTTTTTTTTTTTTTTATGTGTGTGTGGGTTTGGTTTGGTTTGGTTTGGTTTGGTTTGGTTTGGTTTGGTTTGGTTTGGTTTGGTTTGATTGTTGCTGATGTGGCTTGTTTGTTTTGTTGGGAGTTTTTTGTTCCCACTTTTCTTTCTCCCTCTTCTCGCCCTGCTTTGCTGTTCTGCAATCTCTCAAAACGTCCACATCTTTGGAACCATTACTAAGGGGACAGGAGGAGTCCTGAGTAATGACAGAGTAACATTATTTATTTCATTTTCCTTTCTGCCACTTCTGTTTTTACAAACATGAAAAGGTTTAGAAAAGTTACAGAAGAATGAAAGAAAAATGTACATGTTTGCTTATTGTGAGAAGGAAGAAAATTGTAACCTGCCTGCAATCACCTTTTTGTACTTACTGGGAAAAGAAGAAATTACAAGAGAAAAACTAATACTTTGAGTGTGCAAGATTTTTCACAAATTGAAAACAAATTAATACCCTAAATGGTTCCTTTTTTTGTTCTTACAAAACAATTTTAAAACCACCTTTCATCCATTTCTAACTGGAGCGGTGGTTCCAGCTTCCACATGAGCAATAATGCAATTCTTTCCTGAACTTCTGCATCATTTCTTTTAGCTTTTCATCCTTCTTGCCCCTGAACACTCAGCATTTTACTTCTTTTTCAAATGAGCACCAGGAACCACGTGACTAATTAGTGATTATGGCTGAGTTTCGGACAACATTGCTGGTTTCTACTCCCAGCTTTCTGCCCCAGCTTTCTCTTGGCACTTATTCCTCTTGTTCCAGGAGTAGCTCAGCAGCATATGAAGCTCCTTCACCACTCACATTTGGAGGACACCAGGATCCATTTCCATTTCCCCCACTACACCTACCTCTAACTTATGGCGCCTAAGGAACTGCTCTTGAGCAGCCACAGCTCCTCAGCAGTGGAGGCAAAAGCCACTGAGAGAAGAGCAGAGTGGATTTTCTGGCTGAATTCAAGGGAACAAGCTAGGTACATTAGCACATGCCACATGTCACATTAGGGAAATTTGAGAAGTAATGTGCTCAGTGAAAACAAAATAGAGCTTGGCAGCAATCTAAACATTTGGGGCTGAAGGGGGGGGGGAAAGAAGGAGCTACAGAGCCAGTAAGAGTAGTTAAACCATCATTCAGATCTGGGAAAAAATGTGCTTAATGGAGATACAAAATTAACCCTTGATAATATATTCAGAATTTCCCACTGTTTTCAAGAAAATCCAGGTAAAGGAACAGATATTACTGCTTTAACAGGCATCCAAGCCCTTTGGCTCAAGGTATATTGTTTTGGAAACGGCAAGGGTCAGTACACGAAGAAGGCATCTGGGGATATTTCACCATAACTTTCAACAAAAGTTTGTCTACAAAAGTCCTGTAGCGAAGTATAAAACAAAGCCATGGTCCCCTAGCTTTGTGACTTAAAATGTGAAGTGAAAGAAGCTGGTCTTCTAGATTTAAGAATTAAATCCTGTCTTTACATGTAGGCCCAAAAGAGTTACACAAGTGCAGAAGAAGGGAACATTCTTTGGAGATATGACTATTTTCCTAACCAGATGTGTCATCAGCAACCTAGATGCAACCCTTAGAAAGAATGTGGCCTTACAACATGTTACTCTGTACATCCAGTTCCTTTTTTAAGAGTCTTTGTTTTCTCAAACTGATCTTTGAATTGTATTCAGCACCCGACTTATTTCCTGAGAAAACAACTGTGTGTTGGTACAGGAAGCTGCACAGGTGACAGTTTAATTTAGAAAATAATAACTTGTGCAAATACCACATTAAAAATTGATTCTCTGAAACAAAGCAGGCAGTTTGCTCTTGTTGCCAAATAGGTGTTTGCCTATCCTATATTTTATTCTTATTTTCCTGTCCTAGGAAGTTCTCCAAGTCAGAAAGTGAATGTGCACAGCCAATCTTGTGGAGCTACAAGGAATGTTTGGCAACAGGCTTTAGGTTTTTTGTTCACCAGCACAGAGTTTAATCGGTCAGGGACAAGGAGGGGTGACAGTAGGTTCTGGTGTCAGATGTTGTACTGGAGCAGCACTGCCTCTAAGAGCAGAGCTGATGTCTCCAGGGAACCACACAGGCCCAAGCACCAGCTCCAAGCACCACAAAGGCTTATTTAACATTACACATGCATTATGTGTATGAATATATGGTATGGCAGGTAAGAGCATTGGTAATTGTGTGTTATATTAATATGGGATTGGGTTTCCTTAAGGAGTTATAAAATTCTGGCTCAAGAAGAAAAAGGCAGTGTTAGAGACTGCATCTTCTAGTGCTGAATCATCTCAGACAGAAAGTCTGGAGAAAAGACTGCTGTCAGGTGCTTGTATATATTCTAAGTTATACGTGGTCGTGCAAAGGCTGTAAGTATAGAGAAGGTACTGGATACCACAAGAAGCCAGCCAATGCTGCATGCCCTATAATCTGGTCTTTAATCCACTGTTCACAAATCCTGCAGAAAGCTATTAAAGCAAACATTAGCAAGTTAACCCATGTAAGAGAGAGGAAAAAAGAAACAGGCAGAAGTGCTTAACATTATTGATGGATTTGCTGTCCTGAAGACCGTATTGTATTGCTTTCATCACTAGTTTGTAACCCCCAGCCATGTGTATGTAAGGTATATTTTTTTGGCATGGTAATTTTTACATTGCTTGTAATCTCTGTTCCTTTGTGATTTTGGTTTTGATATCATACTAAATACATCTTGTTCTTCAAAGTATCAGAAACTGGCAATACAAATCATTTAGGACTGAGCACTGGCAGACCCACCTGGCAGAGAAACTGGTTTTTAACCTTGCAGTGAAGGGGAGGAGAGGATGTGGTTGAGCACTCTGCAGTAGGCAAAAGCTCTGCTGAGACATGGAACAGCTCGAAAGCTCCATGGTAGCAGAGATGTGAGATATGCCAGCTTCTGTTTGGGTCTCCATGGCACATGTCTGATAGGACAAAGTCCACTATCATGTTAGGCTCCCACTCGCAAATTCTTCCTCTCATGAGCAGCTCCACTATCTCTGCTGTTACTTTCACCAAGCCCCAGTTCCCCTATTTAACAGAGGCACATTCCCTGAGATTTTCCTCTGGCTTCCAGCCTATTTTAAAGGATAAAGCTTAGGAGAAAAGAAGGAAAAGCCCATACAGTCAACTTTTCACTATTCATGTCACAGGGATATATAATCCTGAATTACTTTAAATGGGAAGTTTAATGGAAAAAGACTAAAGTACTTTAATGGAAAGGGATTTTTAGCTCAAACATAGCACTGTGTAAGTGCATAAGCTGACAAGTTCAAAGGCACCCAAACCTACTGCAGGTCTCCCCAGCGCAATAGCAGGAGGCTGAGGAACCCTTACTGTGGCCACTCCCAAGCAGTACAGACAGCTCTTGATAGCTGCCCATGTATAACACCACTTTTGTGTCCACAAAGAGCAGACATGAGTTTATTGGAACTCATTAGCTCAGGCTCAGTCAAGACCTTTCTGGACCAGTTCCAGCCCTACACCAGCCAGCTGAGGCACTCCTGAAACTCCTGGAAAAAAAATAAAACCCAGTCAATTTACTAAATGAACAGGTAACCCGTTGAGAGGCACTGGAGATGACTGATTGAATTTACACATTCGATGAGGAATCTCTGCATGGATCATAGACAGACAATGTCCAGTACATCTTTTGTGTCTTTACTTAATAGGAAGAACTCCTTTTCCACATTGAAGCTTGTGAGTTTCTTCTGTAATCTTTATAGAGGGAATTACACACACAGCTGGTGTACAGTTGCTACCTACAAAGGACCCATATCTCAGTGCAAACAAAGCACAAAAGAAATAGTTTAGCTTTATAAAGTGACAACATAATAAACAGATTCTCTTTTCCTGTACATTCATTCCTGAGTATCTGCTTATATTTGGAAATTTTTTTATGGTGTTAAGGATGATTTTTATTTGTTCCACAGCATCTGCTTCTTTCAGTACAAAATAATAACTGGCTACACTGAATGATTCTTTACTCAGGCAATGTTGCAAATTTAAACAGGATTGGGGAAAATGCGAGGGAACAGAGACCATAGGTGAAAATTTAGTGGCACGTGATATAATTAGCCCATGACAGTGTCAAATCCAGCACAGACTTACTGTGAGACCAACAGCTGGATGCCGTGCTAGCTGGCAGAATGCAGCGTGCTGGGAGCATTAGGCACCTCTGAATGGCAATGCTGAGCAGGGAGATATGCCAGTGCAAAAATCTGCCAAAGAGGCACCTAATTCCTGCCATCAGCAACCTAAGGTAGGGCAGTGCCAGACTTTCTTCAGAGGCTCACAGTGGAAGGACAATGGCAATCATCACAGAGTTGCAGCAAAGGAAGTTCTGTCTGGATGCAAGGACAAAAATGTTCACAATTGAGCTAATCCTACACTGGAAGAGATTGCCCAGTGAGGTTGTGAAGTCTCAATTCTTGCAGATATTCAAAGCTCAGCTTTGCATGGCCCTGAGAAACTTGCTGTACTTGACCATAGTTTGAGGAAGCGGTTGGATTGGATGACACCCAACAGTCTCTTCTGACCTACATTATCCTGTGCTTCTGTGAACCCCTGTACAGCATCTAGGATGCAGTTAGGAATACTGGTTATTTGGAACCCCTCTCCAACAAGTATCTCCCCTGTAACCATCAAAAAGGAAAAACCAAGGATTGCAGTTTCTTTTAAAACTCTTGACAGTGACGATGCCAGTACTGTATGATATCCTGCTCTCTAAAGCACTTGCCCAAGAAATGCCTTAGTGATCTGAGTGGATCCAAACAAGTACACAGCAGCCACCAAGAAATTATTCTGAAGAAAGGCTCAAGGACACAAAGGAGCCTAGGCTTATGACAAAAGGTTCTAAGAACAGCAATCTTCTCATCTAGTTTTGGACTGTCTTTTGCACAGGCTCAGATGGAGAAACAGACATGGAGGTGGGGATATGCCAAGCTTTATTCCCTTCTCAGCTCTGCTGTAGCCCCCAGGCTGCTGTCAAATTGCCCCCAGTTGCTCCCTTCCTGGGCCTTTAACTCATGTATAATTTATTCTGCTAAGATCCAGCTTCAGCAACAAGCTCCAAGTTTCTTCTCCTCCCACAGATGGCCTGCTCATTAGCCTGCTCTCTTGGCAAACATACACTTGAGCTTCTCCAGACTGTGGAAGACCTAGTCCTGGGGCTTCCCTAACTACCGGCAAGCACCCTAACCATCGTGTGCCACTAACTAAAAAAACCCCGCATGGTAGTGCCATCCCCATTGCCTTCTCCATCATAACCAAGGTCTGTTTTCCAAGAGCTTGGCCCTTGCCAAGCTCTGCAGGCAGCCAAATGCCATCCGTGGGCGTTAGGTGTGCTCTGGGAACAGGCAGTGGGATAGGCCCCGAGGGAGTGGGGCTGAGAGCTGCCAGCTTCCTGTATCCCGCCCTTCCCAGCACCCAGACACAGAGCCATGTGGGCTGTGGTGCTTCTGGCCAAGCAGCAAAGCAGAGCTGGAGGTGCCCAAGGCATGTCAGGGCCTCCTTTTTGAGTACAAACAGCCCTGAACTTTGGGAGCAGCTGCACAGAGTCTTCCTGGAATGCTGCTTTAGAGACAGGTGACCACCTGATGTGACGTTCTCAACCTCAGGCCCTGTGACACAGACAGTTTACACAGCTAAAGCTTCTTTGGACTTTCACGCCCACATCCACTGCTCTCCTTGGAATGCATTTTGGCCATCATACCACCATCCCAAACACTCTGTAATCTACTTCTCTCTCCTACTAAACTGCCTCATCTACTGCCCTTTCTGCCCTGACATGGTGCCCTTCTGTCCAGACTGTCCATGCACTTTTTTCAGTGTGCATTTTCTCTCCATACAGGTCCCCTGTAGACCTCCCTGAGCATGGTAGGACTGGTATTTTCCAGACACTCTCTGGTTGTGTGACCAGAGGCAATCCTGGCATTCCAGTTGCTAAAGTAGCCCACAAGACTGACAGACTGCTTCAGAGGGACCCCAAGGAGCTGATAGATCGCTCAAACTAGTAGAAATGACTTCAGAGTTGTTTTCTAGAAAGGTCTATACTGAGAAAAAAGCCCAGCCTCCACCAGAGTCTGACTCCAGACTTTCTCTACCAGCTCATCCTTTGCCTTCTGCTGTACACAACATGTGCTATCATTTCTTTTTTACTGTTTCCAGACTTGTTGCAGTAGAGCACTACTGCAATCCCATGACAATATTAGTGTGGACCAGAAGTGCGACCTAAGTTGTTTGTGACCATATTTAAGTATTAAAATTATTATTGTTTTTGTTCTTCAGAGATTAAAATAATGCCTTTCAAATTCTTCTTCTGTCAAGAGTGCACTAACACATCTATTTGCAGATTAAACCTTATGCTTTTCCACTTTGAGAAGGCACATGTGGCATTGGTCTTTCAATATCCCCATCCGAGTTTCTTTTGTGGGACTCACTTACATATCTTTCCATCCTTGACACTTGGATTACAGCAAAGCAGGGAATGAGTCAGAATCTTAGTCTAGGAAATTAGCTAATCCCCTTGTCACAGAGCATGATGTGTGCCTACTTCTTCAATTACTTTGTCTGTCACTCTTCTTGACAAAACTGATATTGCTTTGGAAATATTTTGACATTAAAAAAATGAAATTTCAGAAAACAAATTTGTTTAAATGAAAATCACACTCAGACTCCTACTTCACAGTTGCCTATTTGGGGTCCCATTTTTAAAAATATCTTGAATCTCCATGTGCTTCTACTGTTATTTTTCAGTGATGAGCTCTTCATAGTACAAAACGTACCATGAATAGTACTATTCTACTATTGAAAGCCAGGAGATTACAATCCACTATACTCTACCCTATAAGACTCCAACTAGAAGTTATAAGGCCAGATTAAAAACTGAGCTTTCCTCTTTTGAAATGGCACATTATCTATTAATTAGAAGTGGCACATTTCAAAGAAACTGCAGGATGAAACAGAAGGGCTGGAACACTCCGGACAACAGCAGGAACAATATCACACAGATAGATACTGGAGAGGGTAACACGGGGACATCCAGATAGGGTTATGCAGGGACAACACAGTGCTTGCAAGACTGGTATGTGGCCAGAGATACCAAGCCTACTTATCCCACTACAGAGCAAGCATGCCTTTCTCTTCAGTGCCCAGTGATCTGGTTGGATTTACCATTCTTGGGCTTAATGCTGATGATGCCAGGCATGAGCGTACCCGCTCTGCAGTCCTCGGACCAGGAAAGCAACAGAGGGATCTAAGGGGACTCTGCAAGTAGTCAGATGGAATCCAGCATGGCTCCTTAAAGGCTTTATTATTACCAGGGCGAAAAAGAAGGTGGGAAAGACTGAGAGAGTGGGGGAATAGGAAGGAAAGAGGAACAGGACTGCCCTATTTAAAGCTGGTGAGCTCAGTTTAGGTATGCTGCTTAATTTTGTCCTCTGAGCCTGCAGAGAACCCTCTGCCAGATCAGAAATGGAGCTGCAAGCAGTGGAGCTGTGCATGTGTGATATTCCTCCTAAACCAGTAAGACCAGCTGGCTCTCCTGTCTAGTAGAATAATGCCCCAAAACATCAGCAGGTAATTGAATGTTAACCACCCTGGTAATTTATAGTGCACAGCTGCTGTTATAACCATCTCGTAGAGAAGCATCAGGGTCAACTACCAATGGGATACTTTTAAAAACCTCAAAAACCCCCAAAATCTCAAGTGCTTTTCTATTAACCTGGGAAGTTATATTATGTTTTGTGTGTGCTTATGATGGGCACTATTTTCCACTTATTAGACTTCCTATGGCTGTCATACAGCACAAAGACACACTGGTGTAACACGTGTGTTGGTACTTGTATCTGGCCTCGATCACTAGCAGATCAGTGGGAGACTTCCATCCAGACTTCACAAGGGATCTGGTCCTCTCTTTTCCTTGTGCACAAACACTGGTACCTCCATCCCTCCAGTGCCAGGCCTTGGGGCTTAGCCTTGAAAAGTATCCCTGAGGGTGCAGATGGCTGCACAGCCCACTCTGCAAGCATAACTGGAGAAATGCCCTTGTGCAAGCTTTATCTCAGCATTAACTGTTCTAGGTGGTAAAGCATTTTCCTGCCTCAAAACAACTCCACTCAAGTGGCCTGAACAACACAGGGATCTGGAGAAATTAAAATGATCTTCTCAAAGTACAATTGTCCTGTCCCTCCTCTCATATCGATCCTTAAACTGCACACTAAGTAGGAGAGTGGGCAAGCCAATGCAGAGAATCCCACAGAAGAGACACCACTGAAATCTACTTCATGCACTACTAAAATACTTATAACTTCTTAGAACAAATGCTAAATGGCTGACTAAGATGGAAGAACATAATTTTTTTACTGTAACATGCTTAGCAAATTCCATTGGAAAAGTGCACACTGTGAATTCCAGTTATATATCACCACTATGGCTCTGCTGTGCCTACCACTAACTGTCAAAATACACTAATAATCTCCCTTTAATTCTGACATATTTTCCATCAAATCAAGTGGAAGCTTTTAGATTCCTTTGATTCTGTCTGAAAAAAAACCCAAACAAAAAACAAAACAAAAACGAACAAAAAATCCCCAGAATAACAAAACAAAAAACCCAAAACCACATAGCTGTTATAGCTACTTAATAAGTAGCTACTGTGTACAATTTTATAACTATATTTTTATAGCTATACTGTAATAACGAGATACTTATATAGTACAGTTAACTACAAAGTTAAATAGCATAAGTTATAGCTTATTTTAGCATGAAAAAGAATATTAAGATTTTACTGGGTTAATATTTGCCAATGAATTTGCTAGAATGATTTACATGCACTGCATGTCTGCTCTTTCAGCTGTGCTCAGAAATCAAGTGCAGGCTGAAAAACTCTGGCTGAATAACACAGAGGTTAACACTGATGGGACTGAACCAATCTGCGAATCTTCTGGCCCGTCCTGAACAGGAAGCAAAGAGCCAAAGGTTTTTTTGCTAATCTCATAACTGTTTCAACACTGAGGTTCATTTTTTCATGCTGTGCAAACACTGAAGAGATCTCCAGAGCACACAGAGTTCAGCCTCTCCACTGGGGCAGAATCCATCCATGTGTGACAGATGTTGGTCTAATCAGTTCTCACAAACCTCCAGCGAAGCAGATTTAAAACACAGCCTGCCTGGTGTCTAGCCACTAGATTTTTTTTTTTTTTCATATATAATTTAAATCTTCTTTTCTGCAAATTAGAGTCTTGTTTTATATAAATCCCAGTGGGCATGTTAAACACATAGTTACTCGCTGATTTCTTTAAAACAACCTTTAAGCAGTACCAATGTTTTTCCACTTCACAACATCCTGTGCTGATTTATACTAGCTGAGCAGCCGGCCTTCAGTTTTAAAAGACCTGTTCTGCCAGCACCAGGCACTTCAAGGGACTGATGACAGCAAATCAAGATTTATGTTTTTATGCTAAATTGTTTTGTGATTCTAATGCGCTTATTTTGATAGTGACAATGAGCCATTGTGAGCTTACAGCTCTGCTGGTGCCTTGTATAAACCAGCTGGTTGAGGATGGATTGTGCCCTCCAACAACAGACAACAAGATGGGTTTTGCACTCTCAGTAAAAGTACCAGAGCATTCTTGCATCATGTTCTCAGTTTTTCTCCCTCTAACACAGTTAAATTCACCTTAAAAACAAGGGAGGAAGAAAGAGAATTAGAATTTTTTTTCACACAACAGGATTTTTAATTCCAGCCAACATATCAGCCTAGAGTTTTTGCTTTCAGTAATGGTCTACTCTGTTTCTTTCAGAAGCCTGACACATTTATTTCATGGTCAGTGGTCAATCTGTAGGAAATTCTTGCAACCATTCCTGATTTCGCATGGAAAGGGACTTCTCTACTCTATGAGACAGTGAAGAAAACCAAACCAAAACACACTCATATCAGCTTGGAAATCAATGCTCCTAGGAATTCTGTTCACAGAAAATACAACCCAGAATTAAGTCATACTGTCGTCTTAACAGCTTAAGTTTTATCTTGAACTTGTTACCTGAAATAATTAAGGACTGGATGGCCTAGATAAATGAGTGAAATTGTGTGACCCAAGTTAGCCTCCACCACACCTCCTGGATGTTGGCATAATTTGGCTCATATGGGATGCAATGATAATGTCTCCAGACCTCATAGGGGGGGTAAAGATGAGAAAAACCATGGGGAAAGTGGGAATGCAAATAAATATTTGAAAATAGGAGAAAATAGCATCAGAATGAAATCCTTTTAATATACTACGAATTTCAAAAGACAAAACAAAATGTGCTGGTCTCTTCTGGCATGGCTTGTTCTGAAAAGAATAAGCTCACTGCCTTTCTAGGCACTGGTACATGGAACTGCTTTTGAGGCAATGACAACAAAGGTAGAAGCACAAGGAATTATTTGTAAGACAGGAGTTTTATAAACTTTAACAGGGAGCTTGCCATTGGTTGCAGCGTGAGAGATGATAGCATGAAGGTGGCCGACAAAGAAGCTGACAAGGGAAGAGTACAAAGAAGTAAGGTCTAAGAAGCTGGTCCCTGGGTTGGTGCTAACTTAGGAGGGTTAAATGGGGGGGATTTTTCTTGGACTGCCTGGGCAGATCATTTGCCCTAGGAATCAAAGAGTGAGCAGAATAACCAATATATAACATAGATTTATTTCCTAAGTCATCATGGCTAGGCTTCGCGAACTAAGATTTAAGAAGGGCTCTACCCACCCTTGCTACAAGCGCGCTGATGGCTAAAGAGGCCAATGTGAGATAGACAAGTCCGGTTGCAGAAGGCACAGCAGAAAGACTCCCCAGGTGATATCAACGAGACGCGATTCTTTCTGCGTTGTCTTTTCTCCTCGAGAGTGATCCTGCGTGTGTTCTCAAAAGCAGCAGCAGCGTTATAGATGGTGTGTCTCCAGGCATCCCGATTGGAGGCCAGGGTAGACCAGTGGTGGTGATCAATATGGCCAAGGCTGAGGGATTGTTTCAGGCAGTCCTTGTAACTCCTCTTCGGGGCTCCTCTCTAAGTATTGTAAGGAAAAAGGCAGGATTGTTTTGCTTAGGGATAAACCAAACCAACATGTAGAAAAGAGATTTGAAAGTAGACAACTGCTACTTTTCTTTCCTTTGCATCAGATATGCCAGCAGGAGACTGGAGACTGTCTCCGAAATCAGGGTGAACTTGCATGAACATTCACTGATTCTTGTGGACATATTGTTCTTCAGACTATGGTCAGGGTTTTAGCCAGCACTCAGGGTGTTGGTGCAACACAGAAGTTCAAAGAGAGTTGACGAGGTAGATCAAGGACAAAGAAAGCTTTGAGGGAATTCATGGCCTGGGAGTAATGGAAGAACCAAATAATGAAGCAAAAGATAAGGCCAGTGTTGGAGACTTAAACAAGAGGAAGATAAATGTGCTTGATAAATATCAGGTTGGTAAACAGGGATTTTGTTAAAAATGTTGAGCTAGAGTGGAAGGCCACATAGGGAGGGGGAGGGGGGAGCAGTGGGATACTTAATTAATGAGATGGGATCTCTGGATGAAAATATAAGTCACTGAGAGGGAGGCGAGGAGGAGAGTCAGATGGCAAGGCAGAGGGTTGCTAAGGCTGGGTGGTATCAAGTGTGATATTCATCACAGCAACATACAGTAGGAACAAAAGTCAGAGGGAAAATATGAAACAAAATGACAAAAGGAGGGACAAGAGTGAAGCTACAGGGGGGAAGCATCCGTTTACATTCATCTTCCCTCCTGAGTAGAAGAATTTATCACTGAAATTTATCCTTTGTGTTTCGTGTAGTTGTGGCTCAATTTGTGATATTTCTTCACAAACAACTTTGGTAAATACTCCCTAACGCTACTCTGTGCTGTGTTTGCTGAGGTCCTTCTCAACATGAAGTAGAGTGGTAAAAGCCAGCTAATTGCCGTTCAAGCAGGGTGGAGTCACCAAGCAGTGTTGTTATTGAGTGGCAACTCACAGTGTGGAGCTGCTGAAAATTAGTCATGTTTTAGTAGCGTAACTATGCTACTTTTCCTGATACTAAATGCTCTTTGACATGCCAGATTTACTGTGGACTATAAACAAAAGTTTGTGGCCAATTTCTGAACTGGCAGAGAAAAGAAAAATTTTAAAATGCAAGTTCATAAATTTTGTCATTAGAACTGTGTAAATTACATTCCTGATCCCATCAGGTGCTCCCTCTCACAGAGCCAGGCTCCCAGTTTCCATGTCTCCTGCCACAGAGTCCCATGACTCTCCCAGGCTCCAGTTCCCTGTGGTCAGCCAGGATTACCTCATGGTCCTGACTCATTCTCAGTTCTTCTGCCTCCACCAGCATAGTGGTGTCCATCAGCAAACAGCCTTGCTAAGGCAGAGCCTGATTACTCAGAACAAAGGCAAGGCAGAGAAAAAGGCTCCACAACAAAAGAGCTTTCTATAGTTTTACTCTGCCTCCCACTAAGGCTGACCGATGGCTGGTCCTCTGGACTCCAGAACCTCTCCCCACTTTGTCCTGTGTCCAGTGGCAGCTCCAGACATCTGGCTGCTCCCTCTTGGGAACAAATTCTTGACTGTTGGCTGATCTCTGGATTTGTAAGTGTCTAAACCAGCAAAGAAGAACCTAGAGCTTTTCACTGAGCAGACTGTAGGATGCTCGAATGGAGCAGCTTTTCAGTGACTGCCACAATATTGTTGTCTGCAAAGTCACCATACAGACTGACATGGTTTGGTCTTCTGATAGTCCCATCTAATTAGAGCAGTGCTGGCTAGTCAGGAAGCAACTCCTACCCTTCTAGAAGTCAAACAAATTAGCTTAATTTCCAAGGGTACATTTAAATTGCAGAGAACATTATGCAGAGATCCCCAAGCTAGCACTGAGCTAATTTGGCAAGTCACACAGCACAGCAAAGTATTGTGTGGATATGCCAAGTGGGACTGCAAGGCAGAATAATCATGTTCAGCTGGCACAGCACTCAGGGCTACACTCTATCTGGTTCAGTGCAGGCCTGCATGGAACCTCTGCACTGTTTCCCAGCATTTCAAGCTGAGGGAGTAAAGAACAGGAGCTTAGATGTCTTTGTGCACACCCTAAATTACTGATCAGATTCTTATGGCAACTCCACTCTATCCCAACCTCTGTCTTTTATTCACCGAGAAAAACTCATGCAGTTATGATCTATTTTACCTTCATTTTGATACACTTCTCATGTGAGACACTTGCAATCTCTTAACCTCTACTTTCATGCATTGATTTTTTTAAGCCTAACCTTGAGAAAGTCATATAATACTAGCCCTCAGATGCCTGCAAGGATCCTGACCCCTTCCTTGCCTCCAGTGTATCCCAAAGCCTTTTTAAGAAACAGTTACCAAAAAAAAATAAATATTTTACTCTGATAAAATTATAATCTGATATTAGATATGAATAATTACAGTTTTAGCATCAACCTAGATTAGTCACCCCAAAATTCAAGAAACCATTCCTTCTAGCAGGTCTTAGCAGAGCAAGTAACAGCAAATATGAGAAAATTTGCCATCTTGCAAAGTTTTTGTAGCACTGACTGTGTTCTTGAAAAGCAGCCAGCAATCCATCCCATCCACTTGTAAATGTTCTGCAGCTATTCTCTTAATAACTCGAGGATGATGGATGAGTGTAAGGCTGGGCAGCTTTGTTTGATAGCCTAGGGGAGAGAGAGGGAGGGAGAGAAACAAGTATCAGCAAATGGATTGTGCAACAGACAAATAAAAAGAATTACACAATACACTATATTTTAAATAACCCTTCTGGAATGTTGTCATTTTCACCAATTGATGTTACTTAGAATAATTCACCAGCAAACGCTACCACTAATTTCATTTAAAGAGAGATAAATGAGTCCAAATCATTGCCCCTGATAGTGCTTAAAAGAGTGTCAACAATGCAGAGCACTATTTACAATATATTGCATTTTCTAAAAAGAGTCCCTTCATTTCAGACTCCTATTGCCTTCAGGGCTTGAGCAGCAACTCAGGAGAATGGGCTCAAACATGAGGTGGAGAGGAGTCTTGAGACCTTTCCACAACTCAGAGTAATTTTGGAGTTACTTTTGTTAATTGTTTAATTCTGTGATTTTTCAAACCCCTAAGAGACACAGAGCAAAAAGTTTTGTGCCCCAAATTTTCACAACAGGTGAGAAACACAGACAGTACTGTCAGTAGACTTAAATTTGATAGAAATGGGGACTGCCCCTCTGCTTGGTAAATACTGATATTGTCAAGATTGTGAAAGTTCATTCAATCTGTTATGAATTCTTCTAGTAAACATTAATGAATTACCTTCTGCTTGAAGACAAAGATGTGACAGAATTTCCTTCAACTCTTGTAAATTCTAATCTGTCCTTCTTTCCATTCCCTCTCCTTGAACTGAAGCATCTTCCTCATTCTATGGTCACCAGAGCAAAACATGCAAATAACAAAACAACTCTAGTATAGATTGGGTTTTTTTAATGGAAGCATACATTTTGTAATGAGGAATGTGTGGAAATATAGGAACCATAATGATTTCAGGTCAGTTACATCTATGCAAACCAGCAGAAGTTACGGACAAAGAATATGGTCATGTATAATACAGCACAGACCACTGGTTTCATCAAGCAAACCTCCAGTGGGAAGGTCAGCACCTATAAGTCCTTTTGATGTTTGGGCTGGGCTCAGTGTTTCACATAATTAATACACTTTTTTCAAACCCATCAAACATTGTATTCATGTCTTCATGAAGAAGTAGCCCAATAGCATATGCAAAGGGTACTAGAGCACACACTTATTAAAATCATCACCAAAATGCCTATTGACCTCAGCTCTGACATCAGGAGTCTCTGTGTGTATGAGAACAGATGTCTGAAGTTCTCTTGCAGTAAAAAAGAAGTTTCTTATAAATGGAGGAAAAATTTTTTTGAAGAGTTTGTAGCCCCTCTGCAGCACAGTACAAATGCACTATTGGCTAAAGTCAGTCTTTAATCCGGTTAACAGCTCTGAACTCCTGACTGACAATATTCACACAGAGCAGCTTCTGCAAGGAGCATTTGCCAGACTCTCTCCCTATGGGAAAACTCCACCTAACACCTGCCATGACTGGGGTTTAGGGAGGTGATCTTCTTCACCCCACATCATGATACCAAAGTCCGGATATTACAGAAGATTGTAGAAGAACACAGGTGGCTATGAATTAACCTGACCTGTCCCCTACTCTCTGCCATGGTCATTCATGGCATTTCAAGCATAGTTAAGCCTTTTTATCTTTGAGGCCCTTCATGGCCACTACAAAAGACCACAAAAAGTTGCAAAGTGAAGACTATGATCAGCCTCAGTGCTCTCAGACATGGTCCTCTGAGATACAGAAATCACTGTGGTAAGGAAAAAGTATTTTGGCCTGTTGTTAGAACTTTTTTAGAGCTCTGAATCTGTGGAATGAACTTTCCCATAAGCCAAAGACCACCACAAACCACAGAACTTCATTCCAACTGCATTTGACCTTGTATTTCTTACAATAATAAAAAGAAATGTGGTATCCCAGCAAAAGAGACTGCTATGGAAGGTCCACCCCCAGCGGGGTGGCTGTTGGGCACATCACGGCATGTACACCCACCACTGCTGCAAAGCACACTGTGGAGGCTGAGTGGAAGATCAGGGTGAATGTGGGAACAGAGGCCAATGAGTGTATGCAAATATCCTTTAACTCTACAAACCTTTGAAAGAGAAAAGTGCTGCCCCTTCTAGAGACTTCCAGCTAGAGCGTTACTTCTGTTGTTCACCTTCAGCTATCCATGAAAAAAAATCAGTGTTGTCTGAGGAAGGATTGAAAAAGTTATCTTCACATTCATCCTGCTTGAAGCATAGCTTTTATAACACTGACAGATCAAAACAATTTATATTAGAGCACACTGATCATACCAAAATGACAACTGGTTTTACTCTTGTTTTTCCCATCTGTGAAGCTCAGGAGTAGAGGGCAAGACTCACAGATACTTTTTAAGGTATGGAAGCTGAAAGGATTAACAAAATGTTCTCAGACAACTTAAGTAAGTGGTCCAATACATATCCAACTGCCTTCTGGTAAATACCCAATTAAAGGCTCTATGAATTTGAGTCTAGAAGGCAGGGGTTCCTCAGTCCAATACCATTTTTAATTCATCCCTCATTACCATAATATTGAATATTATAGCAACAAGTAATCCACTAATTACAGCTTTCCTTTTCAGATCTACTGGAATTCATTGATGCAGTTGACAGCAAAACAATCCTGAGATTTTTCAGAAGCAAATCAACTTGGCTTTATGTCTTCATTTGTAAATGCATTTACTCATATAAACAAGTTAATGCTAATTTCTGAAAAACATCATGTGAATCGTATTTCGTAAGATACTTAAAGAGCTTTGACTACCTCAGCATTAAACACAGAGAATCCTACTTGGGCAATAATAATGTCACCTCTTTCTTTCTAAGGAAGCCTGTTTGACTTGACAAAACATGTATTGTCAAATGCATGACAGGCATAGATGACTTGGGAGATAACACAGTATAAGCAGTCATAAGGTCTCAAACTCTGGTAACTACCAGAAATTCCCATACAACTTTTATTTTTATGCTATATTTCTTGTGAATTTGTTCTTTCAATATATGAATAGTTAATAGAAGTAGTTTAATGACAAAATCATAAGAATAACCTCACACTTGTAAACTCTCAAGGTGCTTGCTTGTACATTATATCCCTCCAACCAGTTTTCTTTGACAACTGTAGCTAGTCTAACACAGTTGTTGTGCATATGAGACTATAGTGACTATTGTTGATCTTGTTAGAGACTTTTAACATTATCAAACACAAGTAATAACAATAATAATAATTAATATCTACCTGTCAGATCTGACTTCTTCAGTGAAGAACTAAAATCAAAGTTATAACTCTTGTGAGAGTCTGCCAAAACTGAGGGAAAAGCTAGAAATACACTCTTCTGTAATCAGGTCAACTTACCTCATAGCACTTGTAAAGGCACGAATCACATTATGTTCCCTTGGCATTTTTGTGATTGCCAACTTTTTATACGCAAACGTTGTAAAGAGCTTTAAAAACAATTGGGATGAATTCATAGCTTCCAGTAAGACTGGATATACCCCACGGGGCTGGTCTGGCAAACCCCTCCATGACAGTCCTGAGAGGTCACCTGGCTGTGTCCTGAGGCTGCGTTAGGGCAAGCCCTATGGATCACCATCTCCCTCAGTTCCTGGTTTACTGAAGGAAACCCACAAAACAGTCAGAAAGTGAGATGCAGCAGGAGCTTCACCACACACAAATGTTCAAGGGCAGCTGCACAGAGCATCAGAGTGTATCACAGAGTCCGTCCTGATCTGTTACCACATGGTATCAGGCCTTGCTTCTGCTTGAGGCCACCCATGTGCTTTTATGGGCCTATACTTCACCAACGCTGAGACAAACATGCATGAATTATTCAAAGGTATCTGTAAAATTGGGTTTGAAAACTGTAAAATAATGATTTGGTGACAGGCTGGTCGTATCTCCCATGGTTTTATTACCTCAAATGAAGCTGAAGAATCAGAAAATGTTTAGCTTTAGATTTTCATTGAACCAACAACGAAGAAATCCATTCTTTTTGATGATTCATCTGTGAGCAGCCAGGTCTGCAGGAAGCACTTCTGCCATGTCCCTGGGCTGCAAAAGGGCAGACACCAGCCAAGAGGGGCAACACTTGGGCATTGCCCCTGATACGGTCAACAGAGCTGCCATCTGGCATTGGCACTTGGATCACTTGGGTGCATTTCTCATTTGAGGCCCAGTTCTGACACCACTGAGTTAACAAGAGTTTGTGGTGGGGCATGTTCAGACTTCCATCGCATTGGAAATAATGCTAATGATATTATACGTTTTGTCTGCATTAAGGTCTGGTGCTTAGAAAATAAACATCTTGGCTTTGCCTCAATGTTTATCTCAATAAATACCTCAGCTTTGTCTCAACAATTATCTCTCCACAGCAGACCATTATCCAATAGCAACATATAATTCCATTAACAGTACTGTTAAAAATATATCCTCTTTGTGCTGCAGAGAAAGGAGCTCAATGTGGGAAATTTCAGGGGCCTGGTGTATTTTTGGAATTAAAACAGAAATTAAGTCTCTTGGGCTATTCCTTATCCACTTAGTTTTTGTTTTTCTATTTCTTATTTTGCACAATACAAGCTCTCTGGCTTGTGGGGAGATTGCAATTGGAGAAATCTGGAAGGCTCCCAGGGAAAGCATGTTTTAGGGCAGTCCTGTGCCACGGGCTACTGCAGGTGACAATAACTGATAAAGGTCCAACATATTACCTGAATCTGCTTCAAACTGATGACAGGGCTTTAGAAACAGGTAGGCGTTGTGCTTCTTTGTATCTTCTAAGGAAAAGGTGTGAGAAGCTCCTGTGGGAAATTGTTAAATATTAACATCGTGTTGACATTTAAATCTTACTACATGCAAGTCAGTAAGACACCTAGAAGTTAGCAGGGTATTTAAAGAAAAAATTATCTCAGTAATTTCGGAGCTGGTGTAGGAGTGCTGTGGGAGTAGACACTGCCATGACTACAGTGCTCTGTGCAAATGGCCCAGGCAGCAGCATCTGGGAGGTAACAGCTCTCTATTATGCATCAGACTTTTTGTCTGCATTCTGTACTGAGCCAAATACACAGTTAGCACTTAGCAAATATGCAGTAGGGCAAATTAAATGGGAGAGGATCTGTTCTCATATGCATCAGTACAAGTCCAGAAAAACTCTATTAAGGTTCCAGAAGTAAATGAGATCAGAATCTGGCTTATTGTGTTCATAACCAGTTAAATTTTGGCAAAGAAAAATCCGAAATAGTAGGGCCTCTCTGAGGGAAAAGGTTGATTGAAGGAAGGGATTGAAAGAGGCTGAAGAGGAATGGATAGTGGTAAAACTGAAGAAGTAGAGCCCTAGTGTGGATGGAAACAATACACGAGGGCTACGAAATCACTATGGCTAGATCCAGTAAAGGATACAGGTGTATAGAGGGGGAAAAAAAGGAGGAGGGATGCTCAAACTATTTGAGGCACTTGCAGCCAAGCCTGATATTTCCCAAACTCATGTGGCACCTCACTATTAAACCTCAGCATTCCTGGGCTTCTGTGCAGCCCACACTCACCACCATCTAACACATACTGAGCTATCAGTACCTACTTCATGCCCACAGCTGAGTGGAATCCCCAGATTAGGAAACCCAGCACCAAGGTCTCACAAAGGGCTCAGTCTAGCTGATGCACTCTGAATACACCTCAGCACTGAATTTCACGCAGAACATCACAGACAGGGTCCTGTGAATTGTGGGAAAGTCCAATATCCTAAAATAACCAGCAGTTCTCTTTTATCAGCTTTGGGGCCTAATACTGGTGGCACAACCCATAGGTGCAGACAGCATCCCCTAAAGCAAAGAGCTATCTCCATCCTCATCCGTCACTGGGCACCAAACAAAGCTCCTGCACTGCTGCAGCATAGGTCTGGGGAGATGGGGGTGGAGGTTGCTCTGCAGTTTACCTTACAGCAGGATGAGGAGGTTTCTTGTGGTTATTTAGAAAGGTTCCCTACAGGAACAGCTCTAGTGATACTCCTCATCTCTTCCAGGAACAAGAAGATGACAATGTCGCTTGGGCTGACATTAGCTTACAGGCCACTGGTGTAGGTAGGCACACCAGGTGGGACAGAAGGGTCCTTGTTTCTATTCCTATTTTGTATTTTATCTGATGTGAAGTACTTGCATAGCTCAGCAAGCAGGGACAGACCCAAAGTCACATGAAATGATGGAGCAGTCAGTAATGAAGAAATCACATCCCTGAGTAGGAGCAATGTGACAAACTGCACCCAAGGAACAAATTTTTGATACAAGCTTCAGTAGAGCCAAAAGCAAAGCCATTCATTAGAGGATAAATCTTTCAGGTTAGTGGAGTCCTCAGAAGCAGTGAGTATGCAGGGAGGCCAGGGCAAATAACCCAACAGGAGAAAATGTTTTCTTCATCTAAAGGGCTAGAGGAGTCTTGTGAATATGGGAACTCTACATGCTATGGACAAAATCTGTAACTGGTCTCAGTTTAAAAGTGTCCTGGCCTCACCTGTACATGTCAAGAGTAGAGGTTTCAGAAGAGACTTCACTAAATGACTGAGGACTGGAAAATGTCTTACAGCTCCAAAAGCTGGAGCTCTTCAGTAGAGCAAAGGGAAAGGCTCATACAGGTATAATTTATGAGTACCTGTATTTGAAGCAAAGTTTTGGAAGTGGGCTCTCACACACATCTGTCTAGACAATCTGCCTTAGAAATAAGGCATGTGGTTTCAGCAGAGAGAAGAAATTACTTGCTTGAACAATTTATATGGAGCTGAGGGTAGATTCTTCATCACTGGGCATAATTTAATTAAAATTGGCTAGTTTACTCAAAGAAAATCAATAGTTCAAACAGGAACAACTGCAAGGAAGCCTTTTGATCCATGTTATGCAGAAGGACATGCGAGGTGATTTATTCTGGATATCAGTCAATGAAAAGTGGGTCATCCTGCACTCTGTTCCCCCTTCACTCTCCATCCCTCAGCAGCAGGTCTGTGAGCAGCGGCAGCAAAGTGAAGCATCTCCAGCATTGCCTTCCTCCACCAGGAGGAAGGAATCCAGGAAGAATCCAGGACCAGCAGGGGTGGGAGAGACAGGCAAAAATACTTTATTGCAAGAACTGAGCTTGGAAATTCAGGAATTAATATAGTGTTTTTCTTGGGTTGCATAACTAATTGTTGAGCAAGAGAAGAGTGCAGATGTGGGATGGTAGGATCTAGAATAAATTAATTAGAAATTAAGACTGAGGGCCAGCTGGAAATTTCTCAGGAGGCCCGAGAGAGTTCTTACAGAAGAGGGTATCACACTCTGTCCATCTAAAAGAACTGGCAACACACTGTCTGCCTTTCTCTCTTATGCATGCAAGAAAAAAAAAAAAAAGAAACACAGCCTTTTTTATTAGATACCTCATGATGTTAAGGCCATTCCCGTGATTGCGAGAGTGCAGAGTTTTCTTCACTTCTGGGGTTAAGAGTCCTGTGTAAATCCAAACCCTACGTGGCAGGCAGTGGTCCCCTCTGACTAGCCTCCTGAGTGTGTTGTCTCACGCCTTTGTGAATGCATCCACCCTGGATGCTGCAGTGACCTCTCTTGGCAAACTATGTGTGTGTGCGTCAAATTGCAAGTATGTCTTTCTTCTCAAGCTACTATTTGCCTGATGTATGCCAGGAGAAGCAAAACCAAAATGAGCTCAAAAGCAGTGCTAATTGCCTGGAATTTGGTCAGAATATTGCCTATTCGTTACAAATAAAAAAAAAAATCCTCTGCCTATTTTCATAGTGTTAAAACAGTACTAGCATAACAGTTCAGCCAACAAAATTTGTCTAAGAGCCAGTCCAGATTAAACATAAAATATTTTATCCCTGAGTACTCAAACATCCTGTTTCTTTAAAGAATAGCACACAAATTAGAGTCATCTTCAGTGCATTAGCCTCCCTTGACAACGATATTACAAATCTCAGTACAAAATTAAGATGCAAGCCTACGATTCTTACACAAGTTGTGAAAGTTCATGCCTGCATTTGCTCACTTCTCTGACGTCTCTGTTGTTCATTCTGGGCAGCAGATGCATTTCAGCCATTTGAATTTGCACTCCAGGCTTTATCAAAGTATTCCTCTCACTGTCCCCACCCTGACCCAGAGGAAGACCCAGAGAAAGGTGGGGACTGTCTTTTGGACACTCCACAAGTCACCAGTAGTGATGCAACATGCCACTCCACCTTTATGTGGCTGAACAGGCAGATAAGGAACATAGCCCATCTGCATAAAGAAAAGCTTTCCAATGGGAGAACAAGGATGCATTGGAACAGGTTGCCTGCAGCCCTGGTGGAGTCTCCATCGAGTCTCCAAGAACTAGTTGGACTGGCATCTGTCAGAAGTGATACAGGCACAGTTCCTTTTGCCTTCCAACACTGTTTTTCTCAATCTATGGTGAAATTCTGCACCTGACAAACTGTCATGAATATCTGCCTGTTCTCTGCAACCTGGGAAACTGAGGAGGCACACTTTGGCAACTGGCATGGAGGAAGGAGATTACAAGTCACATTAATCACCTTAGAAGAACATTTATCTACTATTGTCCAGCTTCAAGAGTCATTGGTATTGACTGACATAGGAATCTTCAAATCCCAAAATGAGCAACAGTTTCCAGAGTTTTATGACTCGCATTATTTTTAGCTGATTACACAGTCCTCATGATTGATGATCTGCCTAGAGTAGCTCTGCTGCAAGCCTCGAGGAGGGGAGAGGAAGGGTTTCATAGAGACACACATTTTCATGGGTGATAAGCTTGCGTCTGTTTTGAACTGTAAAATGGTAGCTCGTTGTGAAATCCTCTCGGAGCATACCTTTTAAATGCTAAACAAGCCCAGCATCAGCAGCACATAAAGAAATATTTGAAAGGCTCTGGAGGGAAGCCAAGAGGACGTGGCTAATGTTTCACCTAACCTCACCCCCTCTCTGGCTGGCTCTGCCCCGGCAGCCCTGCCTGTGTGACGTGAGCCCCCGAGACCCGGCAGGCAGCTGCTCCTTGACTGCCTGCACTGTCTGCCCGGCTGGCAGCTGGACAAGGGAAACAAAGAGGCTAAAAAACATGAAGTAGTGAGAGATTAGGAGCGGCGTGGCTGGGAGGGCAGCACGCCCTCCCTTAGGGCAGGGACGGAGTTGGAGTCTGGAACTCTCCTGGTGGGCACCCACCCACAGAGCCACCCGGCTGTGCCTCACCTCTCCCTCCAGGAGGGGTCCAACACTGAGGAGACGCAAAATGAGGTTCTGTCACAACAGGCTGGCATTAATGGGGGAGCAGTGTGGGAAAAACTTGTCAGGCTGTGCCTCTCCTTTGGAAAAATCCACTTTGACTCCCCAGCCTCCAGTCCTTTGTCCTTTACACACACAGTTATTTGCCTCCTTTTTCACGCCCCTAAATACCTTTCCTTTAGCACAGAACAGCTTATTTTTCAATAATCTGTATTAAAAGTAATTATCCAGAGGCCTGTCCCAGTAGTCCTGCTCTGAAACTCCTGCTTTGAGTTTTTTCCTGTTACGTCCTTACTTCATAAAGTTAGTACCCACCCAGATACAAATATCTGCAGAATGCCTGCTATAGTTTTGTTGCTATCACTTGCTGGCAGGTCAAGTTGAAAATGGAGCTGACAAGCAGGATATGCCAAGAGAAATGTTCTATATGCAGGAATTTGGACTTAGTGGACATGGACAGTGTTAATTATTGATTGATCTTATTTGCCTCTGTTCAAGTGAGGGTTTTAGAATTGACCTTTTACCTGCCTTAAAATATAAACAATGGTTAATAGGGTAGTAGAGCCACAGAGTTTTTCAGGGCATTTAAAAAAAAACCTCTTCATGCTAGCATCAACCCAAATGACAAAAGTATTCCAGATCTTAAATGAAAAGAAGCAAGCCATAATTTTTTACTAGGTCCTGACCAAAAACTTGGAGTTTCAGCCATAAGCAGGAGCATAGCAGCAAATCAGTTGCTGAAAGGCAGCAAACCAGAAGTACAGATCAGAGACTGGTAGGGGACTCAAAGCAAATGTGATTATTCTTGCAAACAATGCATGAACTGACAGAAAGGAAAATATCTAAAAATGGGGGCACAGTTTGGCCAAAATCACATACAGAATTTACATCACCTTAGTTTTTGAAGTTTTGTAATTTTTTATTTGTTTGCTAGATTTCTTTTTTGATCTGGCTGTTTTTCATTTTGAGGCAAAAGTGATGAAACACTACAAGTAAGGAAGTTCTTATGGTTTTTCAGGGACATCCAGAAGCAGAGTAATGGAAAACCAACAATAGGCAGGAAAGACTACAAAGCATGTGAAAGCTTTCCTACACAAACTTTGCTGAGTTCTGCAGATTGATGGTATATCATGACATACAGACTCCTTCCTGGGATTGTACAGCTGCATACAGACCTCAGTAGGCAGAGGGAGATGTGATAAACTGCTAGAGAGTACCAAAGCTGGATTGCCTTTGGAGGCGTAGTGATCCATCGTTTTCCAATCCCCCTCGCTGTGCTCCTTCTGAGGTCTTCGGTCTTTGTGCACCGTCAGCCATAGGACTCACCTTGTGTTCAGCCAGAAGGACTGGAAACATGTTTCCTTGTTCTCTTCCCTGCTTGAGCACTCATATCATATCAGAAACTTCCTGAACTAAACATAGGTCAGAGGTTGCATTAGTATTGTGCAAGTTTGAGCCAGTCTCCCAAACACTGTGGAACTACTGTTTGTTTTTTTTTTTTTTTAATTACTCTTCTCAATAAAAAATTCCAGTGCCAGAGAAAGTTCATTGCTCTAGGTGGTGTTTTACTTAAGCTGTTTCTCTCTGTGTAGTCACAAGTACTTCTGTAGCAAAAATATGCATATGCAAGTCTATCTATCAGCCTGTCTAATGATGATATGTTAAATTTGTTCTGCAGGCTTTTGAACACAGTCTAAACTGTTCTCATCCAACAGCTCTGCACAGGCAAAAAGAAAACAGAATAAGCTCTGACCCTTGGACTGGCTCTGCCAATCAGGCCCACTCAATACAGCAGTCATCAGCATCAGAAAAGGAGAAAAACTGTTCAGGAACTCACACCTGTCCCATCTGCCAGCAGATACAGCACATGCAGGACATCAGGAAAAGACAGTACAAAGAGACTGGCTTATACCCCAAGATTACAGTTCCACATTTTTTTTTCCCATGTGATTTGTGGATTTGTTTTGAGTAATGAATAAAAATTACCTTCCCCCTGCCCACACCCACACACCCAAGTGCAGTTGAACCCTCTATTTCATTGAGCATGGGTACTCTTGCCTTTGATGCACATACATCTGCCACTGCTCAGGTATGGCAGTGCTTTGTGACCTATAATGCATAAGCAGAGATGCAGGAAAAGCTCCTGCCTCCACTTCACAAGAGCACTGATTTGACCGAGGTCCTAAATCTCAGGCAGAACTCAAACTATAAAGCGATGGCTAAAAGTTTAACCATCTTTTTTTCTATCATTAATATTCATTAAGTAGCTACTGACCAGATCTTCAGCTGGCTAATGTCACCTTACCATTAAAGCTTTGAGGAGATGTTAGCCATTTGCTCTATCTCTGGGCTTAACCCTGGCCCTCAAATGTCAAATGGATCAGTTTCTGGAGTTGTGCAGAGTCTTTAATGACCCTCCATCCTTGCTTGTTTCCTTACAAGCAGCAGAGGACATAGGGGTAGGTGTCCACCACAGGAAGGATGTGCATGGGATGAGTGCTGGTTAGGGTGGAGGCAGGGGCCAGAGGTATGACCCAGAGGGCTCAGCAGATCCCGTGGGGACACCTGGGGAACTCCCTTGTCCCACCACCTACACAGCACTACTAAGTCCAGGACATGCTTCTGGATCACACTGAAACTCCCCAGAACTCCCCTTCCACTGACATATGCAAGAAAGCCTCTCATACAAATAAAACAATAGCACAGGATAAATCCTACTTTCCTTTTTACTCAAATAAATCCAAGACAACACTGTTGGTTTCAGGAGGGGAGCTTACATTTCTGCATCTTTCCACTTTCAGAAGAAAATTCTCTACCTAAGTAGGGAACAGGGAATACCAGATGTGGCTGGAGCTATGTGATTATTCAGTAGCTGATGTGCAATGCCATGAGAGGAAAATCTGTGGAGGAGCTGAAAAGTTAACAATCAATTGGGAAGGGAGGAAAGAAAATATTATATTTTATTTCATTCCATTAATAGTTTGAAAAATAAATGTAACAAAATGCAACCTCAATGACTTCCTTTAAAAAGGCCCAAAATATTAATTTTTAAAAGAAAGAGTTATTTTAACAATTTTAAAAATAATTCTTAAATCTGTTCACCAAATTCAGTACAACTTTCTCAATATTTTCAGTCAAGACTGCATTTTGATCTTACTACATAAATCTGAAAAAAACCACATTAATCTGGGGAAAAAATCCAGTTTTGTTTTGGAGTTAAAAAGCAGAAATGTCTTGCTTCTGTGGATAGCCTCACATTTTATACTCCTTTATTGTTCTTACATCAAAGGACTAAGACATTTAAATTTATTCCCCTTTTGTAGACCTTCCATGTCCTAATTTACTTTCCAAATTACAAATTAAACCTCCAATCATCTATGAGTTATTTCAGATTATTTCTCAAAGTCGTGGCAATGAAATTATCGGCAATTTTTTAATCAATAGAACTGAATACGTTTTGCATTTTAATCATTCGTTTGCTTCTTAGACTACTTGTTCAACTCAAGTACTCAGCAAGCATTTTTAAGGGAAACAATTTTTTCATAAAGATTCAACACTCTGTTCCATCTGCTGTGGATGGAAAAACTCAAGGATGTAATTTCTGAGACCACGAAAAAGTGACAAAAAAAACAGGAAAACATTTTGTGGATGTAATGGTCTGCCAGAAGTATAAGGATAGAACTTTAAAAAAAAAAATTTATGTATTTAGTTAATTTTTTAGTTTTTTGGTACACATAGGGATTTGTTTCAACTCTCTTTTGTTTCAAGTTAATGTATTAAAAATGTTCTGCACAGACTACAAATGAACAGCTGGTTAAAAGACATATTTAGCTACCTTCAGTAGAACTGTCATCTTTCCTATCATCTGGTACCATGCAACACTGGACATTTTACTCTATTGAAGAATTTCCTGTCTTTATCAAGTCAAACTCCAGGCCCATTTTGCAGCAGAGAAGAATTGAAGAGGGGGGACTCTGTGCAAAGGAACCACAGCTTATCAGTTTAAACCCTAAAATAAATTAAAACAGTTTTTTTCTGAGGCATTTCAGCTATCAGAGAGGCTTTCACGCCATTTGGCATGCTATGTTCCTAATTAATCATTGCATGAACATGTCTCTGCACTTGGTCAAATGAATGGTTCTGGATAGGTGTGTTCTCATGCTCTCTCTGCTCCCTCAGCTTTCAAGCCTTTCACAGGAAGTTTAGACAGGAGGACAAAGTGCAGGACACCAGGATGACAATGCTTATGACAGTCTGGGGTCTACATGATTCTGCTTTTCAAAAGGGTGGATATTTTTTATTATTATATCCACTTGTTTGCACTACAGTTGTGACAGAGAAGGAGAAAACCCAGGCAGAGAGGGAAACACCAGACCGAGGTGACTACAAAGTAATCACAAGTAGCCAAAAAACCACAGGTGACAGCTGCATCCCATTCTTCTCCAGGGAAAGGAGGAAGTATGAAGAGTGACCCTGCCCCTGTGGAAATTTTGACCTTTCTGTAACCTTACAGGTGCTAGAGGAAATCCAAATGAGTAGAAACCCTTCCAGCCTCAGTCCTAGTTAAATTAAAAGCTGGTTGGTTGTTTGGCCAGTAGAGATTTTATTTAGGAGAGCAAGATATACACTGAAGATGGAAATGAATAGGACAAGAGCTACAAGTTGCACCAACTCTGAATTATATTATTTTGCAATGAATCCACAGGAAACTCTTAAAGGCCTTGAACCCAAAGTACACATCCCTGCTCTTTAGTTGGGAAGTGCCTGTTCACTGGTGCAGAAATGAAACGCTGGGTGTCTGGGCAGTCACCCCCAAAAAAGAGATGCTTTGCCTTGCAACGTGCAGACAGAAATGGAGCACTAAGTGTGCCTGCAGTTCTCTCATCTACAGGTTGCTTCAAATCACACCTCAAAATGCATTCAAGATGCACAGTTTCTTCTTCTAAGGATAAGCACCCAAGTGCCATAAACTCTATGCACTTTGATGTCTCTGTGGCCTGATCTGGATAATTTACTGTATGAAGAGTCAGCTGTACTATAACCCAATGGCATTAATGGTATGGTGAGCCACTGTAACTTTTCTATTGATTTAGTCTCATCCTGTATCTGCAGCTATAAAACTAATCGGCTATGCCTTGTATGTGTCCTGATGGCTGCAGTGCTGGCTGATATCTCGAGTGCAGACCTGGAGGCCAGGATGAACAAGCACATCAGAAGCATCCTGGACAAGTGATCTAGATGTGGGAAGTGTAGCTAATAGTTATGATGGGAATGAAATGTTAAAATCATGTTTAATTTTGTTTCTACACATAGCAGTGTGTGGGGACAGTGGGTCCCTTATTCTAAGGTTGAGAATGTACATGTATTTATCACCTGCAGAAATGAGCTAGGACAGAGGGGGGTGGGGAGGGGGCACAGGTTGGGCAGGAGCATTGCCAGAGTTGCAGTTCTGGTCCCTGCCATCTGGGATGCCTTCACCTCATCTCAGTGCAAGAGTGCATCCCTGTCCTTCCACCAACACTGGTACCCTTACAGGAGCTGGGTGCAAAGGTGTGCCTCCCCAAACTTCAGTGAGACCAAGCACTAGCTTGAGCAGTAAATTTCTCAAGTCCCAAAATCATGGGCATCTCACTGCCAAAGCTATTCCCAGGAACCCAGCTGTTCACACAACTTTTAATATAAGCATCCCTCTGTAAAACTGAATTGAGCAAAGAACATCATTTTCTCTCATTGTGACTTATAAAAGGTCATGTAAGTTTGGAAAGTCTATTTTAAGTTCTGGCAAATTAAGAATACAATCAACCAACAAAAGTCAGTTGGGACACTTTGTTATGACTAAATGCTTTTGGCTAATGAAAATATTTCAGCTTCAGTCTTGACATTTTGAATATTTTAGGTACCATTAAAGGAAATTCTGAAGTAAAGTAATGATGAACCAAAGATACTGAAAAAAAATCAAAGCGACAATTTAGTTTTTTAACAAACTACTTTATTAAACACTTCTATGTTATACAAAATATTTGCAAAATTTCCATGGTTTTGTGAACTGACTTAGGGTTACTGCAGAAGCTCTCTCCATCGTTCAGCCAGTGAGAGTTGAAACTGCACAGAATGAAACAGGATGACAGTGATGAACACCTTCATCAAATAAATTGAATAGGAATCACCCCACTTGAAGAAGGCAAGCATCATTTGAGTTAAGGGGCATGCTAGCAAAAAGCAGAAGAAATCATTCCCCACACAGTTCCAACTTTCTATCTTTTCCAGTGGTGTTTCCCCAGATCAATATTATTAGCACATTATAATGAAATTATTTTTAAATAGGCTTATATCATATTACTTTTTTCAGAAATTGTTTAATATGGCCTTGGTTTCACTTGGTTTAATTCAGTTTCTGTGGGATGGATTTTTTTTTTAGGTGAGCATTTTGTGATGAATAAATCTAATCCTAATTTTCTATTTTCCCACTGGGCTTGATTCCCTACCGTGTTCTGCACAACTTTATATGAGAGATTATACCACTGAGAAGTTTTCATTTAGAAATGGTAGGTTTTGAGCAAACAAAATGAAAAATGAGTCCAGGAAAGTGTGGTTATTATATGTATACATTCAGAAGATGATATAAAAATGTTTTAGAAAACCTGATATACCAACTACTACTTTCTCCCAGTTGCCTCACATTAATACATCTGAAAAGTAGACACTAAGAATATAGAAAACTTACTTAAATCAGTGAGCAGAGGTATGTGTGGCTCTCACAGACCTGGGTACAGGTGTACATGGGCCACAATGGCACTTGGTAAGAGTCAAGGAGGAAAAATTTGGCAATGTTCTAGCACATTATAATGGCATAGTGCCTCTGGAAGGTGTCAGAGTTGCTGCTTGTCAAATACCCCTCATTGCTTTTGTCCTTGCTGTTGCAGACATGTAAGTATGTATCAGCTAGATAGTAAAAGCACACCTTCAAATTTCATACTAGAAATATATTATTTATTCCTCATTTTTCATCATTCTGTTTTTGGGCTTGGACGTTCTCTGTGAATGTAATTCTTGTCTGAAAATTTTCTCAATAGAAAACAAAGCAACTTATAAAGGATTGAACATCCTACCCTTAGATAAACTAACATGCTTCCAAAAAAGAAGCATCATTGTGAAGCCTACTTCTTAATTCTCTCTCTCTGCTCACATCAAGAATAACAAATGGGAGGACTAGGTCAGAAAAGAATGCTAATCTACCCAAAAATGCTAGTTTTTCATAAGTACCACTTCAACAGGCTCTACCTATGACAACACAAATATAGGCAAAAGGGAAAGATAAGGGTTTCCTCAAACATTATTTGGCTCTTAGGAGGATGGAAAAGGAGATAAAAAACATTTTACCAACATCAGGAAGGGAGAGGCACTGAGAAGCCAATTCCTGGTATCCAACATTTGTAAAGAAGAATAGACAAGAGCCCTTTCCCATCAGCCTGGCAGAGCGAAGGAGTTTTCTGCTGTTTTACCTGAAAGGAGAGAATATGCTTGGCATAAAGGTTTGGCAGATGGAACTGGCCTGGTTTATTCAGACACTGAGGTGACAATCACAGGATGTAGAAAAATAGCAGGACTGGAAGTAAATGAATGCCTGCAATGGAGAGCAGCCATAAAGGAAGAGACAGATTATTGGGAGGTAGGAGCGTGAGAGCAAAGGAAACCTGGAAGGTATTGGAGAGGGTCAGGGAGAAGAGCACCTGGGAGGTGTATCTTGGAAGCTGGAGAAAAACCACAGTGAATAGGTGAAATAATGGAAATGGGAGTATGGAAAGAGTAATGCTAGTCTGTCAATCATATTCCATTCAAAGCCTGGTTAAATAAGCATTTACTTATACCAAATAGTGGTAGATGGCTGCAGCCAACATTCCGATAACCCCCAAAGCATTTTCTATCTATAGAAGTGCACAATGAAGTCTATTTAACATGGCCTTCATTTCAAATTGAGCAGACAAATTTAATAGACTGCAGCCTTTTGTCTAAGGACAAAGGCAGGGAACTGTGTAAAGCTGAATAATAAGAAATACTCAGGAGTCTGCTTCTGGTGGGTACTTAAGGCTCTGTTTTACAATCATGGACTTTGGAGGAAATGCTGTACATCAAAAAAAAAAAAAAAGAGCAGGAGGTGCTTTTCCCATATTGTCTATTACTTCCTGCAATTCATGAGAACTCTTTCCTTGTGGATAAAGGTCATCTTTCATTTATGTACTGTATCTGTTTAGTTTGCTGAAAAGAGTATCCTTAAAACATATTAAAAATATGAAAGGAAATGTAAAATTAGGGGTAAAAGAGTGTGTGGCAGGCCTTCTCTAAATAATGACTATTAAAGAGAGGGGGCCATTGAAACTGCTTCATACAGAAATATCCTCATGGCACTACAGATCACAGACTGAAAAAAATGGCATTTACTGACTATTGTTACCACACAGAAACTTTAAAACCACCAGCCAATGCTTCTCACTGTTGTTTTGAATGGAGGGGGGGGGTAAGTGAGAATGTTAAGAGAGATATGAAATTTTGCAGAATAATGCTGTAGCAGAGATACAACCAAAAGGAGAACCAGCAGCCTAGAAAACAATGGAGCAAAGATATTAATTTAAATTACTGGATGCATTCAGGAGTGAGTGTTACAGTAGGTTTGCATATGTCCCCATCACTGTTCTGTACAGAACTACTTCCACCTTAAAGAGACCCAAGTTCCCAAATGACCCAAGCAGGTCCCAGCAGATGACAAGGTGGTGTCACTGTAAGCTAAATGCATAAGACACAAGCAAACAAGGGGAGAGGGCATGAGCTGGGATCCAAAATATGCTCATCTCATGCTCGGCACAGGGGATTTGATGGGTCTGCCTGGAGTGAATAGCAGTGAGAAGTCTGCACTAGCCAGCAGTGGGGTACCCACCTGAAGCACCAGCAGCCAGTTGCAGAACCACAGCCGGCCTTTGAGGGGCCATAGGCAGCACTACTTTTCTTCTGACTGAAAATGAATGATGGTGTTTTCACTTCAGTGACGCCTCTTTAGCAAACTTCCCCCTCCTCGCCATACTTGCTCTGTGAAGGAAAGATGTGATTGCAAGCAGTGGTTGATGGAATTCATAAGCCCTTCCACATGCAATTGAGGGACCTGGTGGAGCAGGAAGGACTGTGAAGGAGAGCAGATGCTGCAGATGCTGTGGGTGGTCAGGATTGTGCAGAGCAGGATTCCTGGGGATGGAGGGAGGGAGAAAGCATGAGCGGGCAGTGGGTGAGCAGCTCTCCAGTACTCGCAACAGCAAAGCTGTGGCAGTGCACAGAGTGGATGTGCAAAGGTGAGAGTGCCCAAGTAAAGCAAGTTAGGGAAAAGGCTAGACCAGGAACACCTTCAATATCAATATTAATGTCAAGCCTATGTTTCAGAAAGTGCTGTGAACAGGGGACTGCTGGGACAATAGTGCAAAGCATTCAGCCCTTCCTATAGCCAAAGGTGCTTAAGACTGGGTAGCTGAAAGGGATCTGCGCGGCAGAAGGATACCAGGGTGTGTCAGCAATGCGAGCAGAAGGACAATGCAGAGCTGCAACTCCCTTCCGCTCCTGCCCCCTCTGCCAGACATCCGGATTCCAGCCACAAAAGGGCAAAGTCATTTTTTTTCCCCCTTGAATAGCTTTTTGGGACTCTGGGAGGCTGCCCTTGAGACTGCCAAAGCCCTGCTGCCGCCCAGACAAGCTGCTAGCGCGAGGTTCAATTAATCATGCTCTTGGTGGTAACTGCAGTAGCTCTGGAACCAGTCATCATAGTAAAATATCTTGAGCCTGTTTCCATTTCCCCCCGTCTGTTATTTCTGTAGCATAGTTGATGGGGTTTGCTACTTGCAGGTAAAGGAGCCATGGCTCTGCTGTGAGGGGGATGTATTTCTAGTGTAATGGTGCATGACAAACTGTTACATGCTGCATTTTTACTCCTGTTGCTTTTTCTTAAGGCTTTTCTGACAAAAGTTTTGTTAAAAAAAAAAAAAAGAGCAAGTTGATTTTTAATTTTTTTTTTGTTTGTTTCCAATGGAATTTAAACAATAAAAAAAGTCCCCAACACTCAGAGTTTACTGTTCCGGAGATTCTCAAAGAAAGCAAACATGCAGCAGCACTTCTCTATGGCAAATGCATATGTTTGGTATTTTCACCTTCCTGGAGATTGCACATGGTATGCAACATATTTGCATTTGGAAACAATATCATTATTATTATTATTATTATATTAAATATTATTCATATTATTGATATATTTCTTTATTAAATATTATTAATCAAAGTCTTGCAGAGAACATCAGGTCCTGACCTGGTACAGGGGTGTAAAAACATGAAGAGTATAATGCAGATTTTTTTTCTTTACTTAGTGAAGCATTGGGATAATAAAAAATTATATTTGCTGCATTGAGCATTCCTCTTGTTTTTGTTTCATTTGAGTAAGTTTTATGAGTTGCTGTTGTGATGTGATTTTTTTCTTGCTGATATTGCATGTTATTGTCTTTGGGGTGCTGCATTCCATAAGGAAAAAGCTTTTTGAAAGTGGGGTTTGACTGGCTAGTTGACAAGTACTTGGAGATGGTAGACAGGTACCTAGACTGCCATAGCCCAGGGTTTCCTAGGGGCTCTCTGTAAAGTCATAATCAGCCTACCTTTTCCTTGGCTGCACAGCCCTGGAGAAAGCTGCAGCATCCTCAGGAAGTGTACGTATGCCTCCTGTGCCTTGGCAAAGGGGGCACCTTGCAGAGATGCCAAGGAGCCCACTTAGTCCCCTGATGTGAGAAAAGGCAGTTTTCACACAGTTTTCCAACATGGTACAAAAAAAAAAATCACGTTTTTGATTAACCATGACTTCACTGTTACTAACAACAGAGAGCTCTAATATAACCAGAGAAGGCATGGAAGGAAACCTAAAAAATAATAAATAAAAAACCTTTAAAAAAAACCCTTCCATGAACTGAGACTAGACAAATTCCACTTAAATTATTACGTATTGGATGCAGGTGGAGTTAAGAAATCTGTTGGAAGGAAGCATTTTCTTAAGAGAAAGCTATTATTTTTCCTTCCCATTTGTACTGGGCTGTGGCCTGAATCCAAGTCAGGGACCAGTTCTCAGAAGGGAAATAGAAGGTAGAGCCAGTAACTAAGTGCCAGATTAATTCTTCCAGCTCTGTGAGCGTGCCACCAGCTATAGCTGGGTGACAACTGCCAGCACACTGTGAGGATCTTACAGCATCCAAGCAGGGCAGATTCCAAACCCATGGGAATCAAATACAATAAAATAGTGTTTATTATTAAACATGACTTATAATTAGACTGTCCTCAATCAGCCAGTGAGGACCAGAGCCGCAGTGAGAGCACAGTGGTAAAGGCAGCTCTGTGCCCTCTGAAATGGCTTCAGTTTTCAATAGTAAAACAGGTTGCCCTCAGGACAACTGGCCTCTGGAGCTGGTAAACAGAGACAGGAAGCCGAATAGCCTCCCTGTAATCCTGGAGGAAACAGCAACCTGCTGAGCCACTTGGATTGTCACAAGTCCATGGGACCAGATGGGATCCACCCAAGGGTGATAAGGGAGCTGGTGGAAGAGCTTGCCAAGATGCTCTCCATCATTTACCAGCAGTCCTGGCTCTCTGGGGAGGTCCCAGATGATTGGAAGTTGGTGAATGTCACGCCAATCCATAAAAAGGGCTGCAAGGAGGACCCAGGAAACTACAGGCCTGTCAGCCTGATCTCAGTGCCTGGCAAGGTTATGGAGCAGATAATCCTGAGTGCAATCTCACAGCACCTACAGGATGGACAGACCCAGCCAGCACAGGTTTAGGAAGGGCAGGTCCTGTCTGACCAACCTGATCTCCTTTTATGATCAGGTGACCCTCCTGGTAGATGAGGAGAAGGCTGTGAATGTGTCTATCTGGACTTCAGCAAAACCCTTTGACACCATCTCCCATAATATACTCCTGGAAAAGCTGGCAGCCCACGGCTTGGACAGGGGCACTCTGTGCTGGGTTAGGAACTGGCTGGAGGGCCGGGCCCAGAGAATGGTGGTGAACGGGGCTGCATCCAGCTGGTGGCCGGTCACCAGTGGTGTCCCCCAGGGATCAGTGCTGGGCCCAGTTCTGTGTAATATCTTTACTGATAGTCTGGATGAGGGGATTGAGTCCACCATCAGCAATTTGCAGATGACACCGAGCTGGGCAGGGGAGTGTTGATCTGCTGGAAGGCAGGAGGGCTCTGCAGAGGGACCTGGACAAACTGGAGAGTTGGGCTGATTCCAACAGGATGAAGTTCAGCAAGGCCAAGTGCCGGGTCCTGCACTTTGGCCACAACAACCCCCTGCAGCGCTACAGGCTGGGCACAGAGTGGCTGGAGAGCAGCCAGGAGGAAAGGGATCTGGGGGTGCTGATTGACAGGAGGCTGAGCATGAGCCAGCAGTGTGCCCAGGTGGCCAAAAAGGCCAATGGCATCCTGGCCTGTGTCAGGAATGGTGTGTCCAGCAGGACCAGGGCAGTGATTCTTCCCCTGTACTCAGCACTGGTGAGGCCACACCTGGAGTGCTGTGTCCAGTTCTGGGCCCCTCAGTTCAGGAAGGATATTGAGGAGCTGGAGCAGGTCCAGAGAAGAGCAACAAGGCTGGTGAAGGGACTCAAACACAAGTCCTGTGAGGAGAGACTGAGGGAGCTGAGGTTGTTCATCCTGGAGAAGAGAAGGCTCAAGGGAGACCTCATCACTCTCTGTAACTACCTGAGAGGAGGTTGTAGCCAGATGGGCATCGGACTCTTCTCCCAGACAACCAGCAGCAGAACAAAAGGGCACGACCTTAAGCTTTGACAGGGGAGGTTTAGGTTGGATATTAGGAAGAAATTTTTTACATAGAGAGTAATCTGACATTGGAATGGGCTGACCACAGAGGTGGTGGATTCACCATCCCTGGAGGTTTTTAAGATGAGACTGGATGTGGCACTTAGTGCCATGGTCTAGTAACCATGGTTGTAGGATCAAGGGTTGGACTTGATGATCTTGGAGGTGTTTTCCAACCTGGTTGATTCTATGATTCTATGATTTTGACCCTGCCATTTTCAAAGGATGCTTGAAGACCAGTAAGACCAAGAAGTCCAGTAGAAATAAAGAGAAAAACAACTCTCCCAAACTCCAAACTCAGGACAGTTTCTGCAATTGTCCATTTCTGCTTTTATGTTTATAGATCCACATCAGAATAAACTCTGAGGTCCCTAATTCTGATTTTAGGTTTCTACATCAAGCCTATTAAAAACTTGGAGGTAAGACTCAAAGGAATATTAAGTAAGTTTACTTATGACACTAAACTGGGAGGAATTGTCCACTCTCTCAAGGGCAGAGAGGCCCTGCAGAGAGACCTTGACAGATCAGAGAGACAGGCAATCACCAACCATATGAAGTTTAACAAGGGCAAGTGCTGGATTCTGCACCTGGGACCAGGAAATCCTGGTTGTGTGTATAAAGTAGGGAACAAGAGGCTGGAGAGCAGCACTGCAAGTTGAATACAAGTCAGCGGTGCTCTGGCAGCCAGGAGGGTCAACCGTGTCCAGGGGGGCATCAGGCAAAGCATCGCCAGCCAGTCGAGGGAGGTGATTTTTCTGCTCTGCTCTGCTCTGCTCTGCACTAGGGCAGCCTCACCTTGAATATTGTGTGCAGTTTTGGGCACCACAATATAAGAAAGATATTAAGCTATTAGAGGATGTCCAAAGGAGGGCAATGAAAATGATGAAAGGTCTTGAGAAGAAACCATATGAGAAGCGGCTGAGGTCACTTGGCTTGTTCAGCCTGGAGAAGAGAAGGCTGAGGGGAGATGTCACTGCAGTCTTTGACATCCTTATAAGGGGAAGCAGAGGGTCAGGTACCAATGTCTTCACTCTCATGACTAGTGACAGGACTCAAAGAAACAGCATGAAGGTGAGTCAGGGGAGAAAAGTAGATCTGAAATCTGGCTGCTCCCTTAATGCTTCATTTTGCATTTCCTATCTTCACACATGTCCAATTCCCAAATGGTCAAAGGGGTCACACAAAGGAAACTGAGTACTAAAATAAGTTTCCTGTCTAACATAGCTCTGCACCTTGTGACAGCATATTCCACAGACAGATTAGTCACAGCAGAAGGGACAATGTCTTGTTAAATGTTTTAAAAGCATATCATCTTTCAAGCTTCTCAGTGGGAAACTGTGCCTAAAACTTTAATATTATTCCTTGTTTTGTCATCATTCGCTGTTGATTTTTGTCTGCAAAACCTTTCAGAAAATCTCATGGGGCATGAATGTCTGTAAGTTATTTTTAAATACAAGATATGCCTGGGTTGATCCTAACTGAGGAGTTTTTCAGCAGTGGCTTAGACAGACAGAGAAAGGAGCTGTTGGGAGAGGGCAGCAAATGGGCAGGTAGCCTCAAGGTACAGTTATCCTAGGGAACTGCAAAGAAAGATGGGGGCTCCTCCATAGGGAGATGGACTTTCACTCCCTTTGATCCATGTGCAACTGCTGGGGAGCAAAGAAATAAATAATGCACCCAGTGGAAGACTCATCTTCTGAGATACCCTAATCAGCTGTGGCCACGTGTGCTCAGTGTCCTGGGAGCTGCTGACATGTGCAGCCCTTCAGGCTGTGGGGCATGCCTTGAATAGAGCAGAAATGAGCTAATGGGCAGACCCCCAGGACCAGTCCACGCACCCCTGTACTCCATCCCCTGTATACTGTCACGGTGTACCTTATCTCTGCCAACGCTTTCCATCTGCATCTTTATCTTTAGTCAACTCTCTTACCAAAATTCCCTTCCTAAAACCAAATAGTCAGTATTCCCTGGTATGTGAATACCCCTTTCTGAAGGCATGGAAAAGTTCTGCTGTCACTATCACTTGCAGCATACTGCCTTTCTCTTCAGTCCAGAGTCCCATTCAAAAGGGGTTTCTTGTTCATCTCATTCCACAGGTTTTCTTGTTACCTTTCCTTGCAGGCTTTCTGCTGCCTTAGCTAGGACCCTTTCTCTCCTGGCCATCTCTGATGCAGGTTAAGAGAAAAAAAACACTTAGTTTTTCTTCATCTAAACAGCAAACACAAGAAAAAACCCTGTAATTACCCTGCTTGACACAGGACTATTCAGTGTTTTAAGTGGTAAGCTTAAATTTATTCTTATTTTCAATTATAACTTGATATTCTGCCTAGTCGTCATATTTGGAAGCCAGTTAACAACCGTTGGATAGGAGAATACACAACCTATTTCAACAAAAAAAACTATCAACTTTACTGCTCTGGCATAAATGGCTAACACTTGGGGAGTAAACAACCTGCTGTAGTTACTAAAATTATTTCTTTTTTGTCCTTTTCTCTCTTGGTTCCTTTCACCACATTTATGTCCTTCTACATATTCTTCTTAATTCCCCTCCTCCTATTTTTATTTTTTGTTCTGCATTCATTTTTCTGGAGCTTAGAAAATATCAGGAGCTTGGAAGTATTCTCCTTTATAAAGGTCACACAGTCATTTGCATTGTACTGGTGCTTTAAAATGAGACAACTTCTGTTCATCTGACACCAGCAGCAGAAAGTAACAGATAAGAATAGGCACAATTGGAGCCTGGGCACCCTCCCAGGAGAGCTGTGCACACCAATCCTTGGCCACCAGCTGCGATCTCTCCTGCCTAGAACATTTTGCACCATTTAATGCAGGGTTTTGTGATAACTTGAAGTTCCCCAAAAAAACAGGCTATGCAGCCTAATCCACAGTTTATTTTTATTTTACTCATCTTTCTAGGCAATCTCTCCTTGTCCCTGACCAGTTCAGTGATATCACCTGCATCCTCTAAGGTTGTCATTTCAGCTGCCTGGGCTGTGTTTTCCATGCCGAGTTTCCACTTAAAACTCTGCTCCTGACCTTCAAGGCTTCCCTAAAATTTCATGAGAAGCAGGTCAGTGATTTAAGCTCTCACTCACAGAAATTATGTTCTTAAATCTATTTAGCATGATGCAATTCCTTTAAACTCTCCACAGATTCAAAGACAGTAAGAACTGTGTTTTTACAAGAATAAGACATACTGGATAGATCAAGGAATCTGTTCGTCAATCATGAGTAATGAGGTGAATATTAACAGCAGAGGTTTCAGGGACATTTTATGTTTGAATGCTGGTAAAAGAGTAACTCCTCTCTCTTTCTGGACTAATGAATATTTAATTCAAAATGGAACTGCTCCTACTGGAGAGACTTAATAGCTTGGTACATTGAATACTCACCCGGGATACAGATATCATGAGGTTTCATTCCTTTCCTGGACAAGAAAAAATGTTTGAATGTGGTAAAGTCAGAAGTTCAGTCTGGACCTTTTCTGTCCCAAAAGAGGACTCCAAACACTAGCATAGCATTTACAAGGCTTCATGACCTCTGCAAAACAAGCAAAAAAAATTCTCAGACCATTCTGTATTCAATTAGTCTTTGGTGGTTAGAAGATGAGCAGAATTGCAGAGAGAGGATATAAAGTTATACAAAATGATTGTTTTACAAACTCATAATTTTACTGTTATAGCTACAAACATTTTAATTAAAAATGCTGGCAACTCCTGCCAACTCCCAGCTATGACTGCAGTCAGGCATTAGCAACAGCTGGAGCCAGTAAGCATTTCACAGACCATTTTCAGATGCCCTGTGCCTCACCTGCATGGCACATGAAAGTGTGGCAGCCTACCTCGCCATCAGAGATTGCCACCCTTGTGCATTTCCCCAAAAGGGTTTGAAAGGTGCAAATCTCATTCTACATCGGACCAAAACCAAACTTCAAAAAAATAAAAAATGCAGACAAAGAGTAATGTTCTCTACTGTACAACTGCAGCTGAAATACCATTTCCTATATAGCAATGCTGAATTTCATTCCATGGGGTCCAAAAGAATTGATAAGTGGAAACATAAAATGGACAGAGAAAGCTATAAAAGAAATTACCGAACAAAGCAGAGCCATAAGGAATCAATTGCTATTACTCTTTCCGTAATTGTGATCACAATAACAAGCAACAATGAAGTACTGGAGCCATTTAATAAATTAGCAACATTTGTGAAGTCCAGTTTTACTGACACACTTAGTTTCCTTGTAGCTGTTCTATACTAATGTCAGAAATGGAAAAAATAAAAAGCTTAATAATTGTGAATACAGAGCTGAAGTCTCTTCCTTCCATCTTGAAACATTAAAAATAGGATAGACTGATCTCTGCTCTGGTCAGCTGTGCAGTCTTCAGGGTTAGGTACTTGTGTGCAAATGCCTGTGCAGGCAAAACTGCAGCCCCTGCCCTGCTAAACCTACCAAGAGCTCCACTTCCTACAAATAATGACTGCAGACAGGCTCTGGAAGAGCTCGAGCACTTGTGCTTCACCATGCACTGTTTCTGAGCATTTGAGCTCTTCCATGTTTAAAGAGCTTTAGTCAACAGGTTCAGACCAGTAAAATTGCTTTTAGCTGCCCAGTTTCATGTGAGAAATAATCAATAGCAAATTCTTAATGTGAAAAGTCTGCGATCAGTTTTTGGGTTAAACGGCTCTCTTCTGAGATGCCTCAAAATACTGCTAATTAAAACAGTGGTAGAAATCCAGAGTATTTCACAAGTGATCTGGAAGCAGAGAAAAAAAACTGAAGTGACTAGTGTGCTTATGTGATTTCAAACACATCTTTAAAAATCATTTAAGAATCTCACTGTAGCATAAAAACCTAAGATCTGCAGCTTTGGGACTTGAGGCAGAAAAGGGATAAACCCCCTCTGCAAAAACAATATCCAGCAAAAATCCACATTTACAAACTGACCTACAGGCAGTTGCACAAGGGAGCTGAGGTTCACATCTCCCAGCACATTTTTGTTCAGCTGAGGCTTTCTCACAGACATAAGCTCCACTGCAACTGGCTTTGAAGTCCTGTGCACACCTGCATAGATTACAAAGAAGGGAAGGCAGGTCCCTCCACACCCAAACTGTAAATTAACAATGCAACATGTCAAGTTAAGATATGCCCTCAGGCACCTTGTTTTAAAGTCAGACCCATTGCTGACAATCTCCTGATACACTTAACCCTTTCCCTGGAATTCACACCCAGTTTTCAGTCTTCTGAAAGAAAAAACAAATTTATAAGAGTGACTCTGTGTGGGTTTTTTAATATATCAGTTCAAACCTGGGCCATCTGCTCTAATCCGAAGTAGGAACTGATTTTTTTCTGCACAAAAGAGAAGAAAGTTACCATTGTACTGATATCACTTTTGCAGAGTGCTTTGTACAGCAATAGCTTTGGCCTGTGAGTATGTCTCAGGTTGATGAGAGTCAGGCTTTGCCTTTCCATTTCACTTGTTACTCTTGGAAGAACACCCTGCTATGGGTAGGTCATGGCACTTACTGTCTTTTTTTTCTACAAAAAACCCTTCAGGAAATTCTGCTCTTCTACCAGACAAATGTGCCACCAGTAACTACAGCTTTGAAAAGGACTTTTAATGGAGTCAAGAGCACACACGTATAGCCACCCAACCTGCAAGACTTCCTAGCCTTACTGTACTCTCTTTCCTTCCTCTACTTTGTCATGGTGACTCACTAATCATACTCATCATGTCCTATCACTTTGGACCAAATGGCAGGTGACAACTAATTCCTGTCCCATCTGTAATGTTAGCTTTCTCCTGACTTAAACTTCTCTTGACACTATCTCATCTCACAGATCGTACAGCTGTGGGGAACAAGAATGTGAGACTAAAGGATCCTGCTGACAGCTTTGATGTGATTTCTGCAGGGGAGAGCCCAATGCCTGCTATAACACCGTGCTTCAGCACTATGTTCATTTGACATGCATGCAGAGTGGAGGCACTGAGGGGCCTGCTGGGACTGGGCAAGCAGCACATCTCATCTCGCTTTAGCCAACAGCACAAGGCCAAGCACACACCCACTGACAGAAAGGCACAGGCCACCACTGGCTTGGTGCAGCCATCTCCATGTCTTCTAACTGCTCTTCCAGGGAAATCACGCAGTCCACTCTGGTCTGTGGTGCTCTGTGGTGGCATCCCTCCACCCTCTACCTGGAAGGTGAGAGACTGGAGGCCTTTAGGAGGCCAAGCTGGAGGCTGCCATTTTATAACATGGACCTGGTGGTCCAAGCAAACATTGTCTCAGAGGTGGTAACACTGAGGAGTAGAGCTGAGCCAGCGCGGGACCAGACTGCAGTGTGTCCCCTAGTCAAGCACCAGAAGTCAGTGATGATTTCTGCACCCAGGTGCTAGTTCTTACAGCAAGACCTGGCATACTCCTGACCAATGATAAAAAAGAACATCCAATTATCCAGCTGGAAAATTGTGCTCATCTGCCTCCTGTCAAGGATGTACAATTCAACTGCCAGGTGCTAGAAGACTTTTTGTTCGAGTTAAGTCCAGATAAAAGCCAAGAGCTGCAGCCTATATGGCAAAATATGCTTTTCAAATCTTAGCTGAAATTTTCACATTTGGATATTCTGACTGTTTGTGTTTTGGGGAAAAATAAATAAAAGAATGGACTTTACTTGTCTCCCCTTTTCTGTCTCACATACATCTCCTTCCTTATTACAAGCCTATGAGCAAGAGATCCAACCAAGTTTTCCAGAAAGTAGGAACTATCTATTAAAATTAAAAAGACTGATTTTCAGAGGGGTCTTATTTCAGTTGAAAACAAATGTAGCTCTAATAAATATTGCTTCTTCATTGTGTCTGTTTTAGGTGGCTTACGCTAAATATCTAACTCCAAGCACTCTGGTGCATATTCTTATCTGCATCAAAAAGAACAAAATATCCTAGGAGACAAGCAAAAAAGGATCTAAAAAACCATTAGGAATGGGAATCACCAGAGAGTATTGAAGAATGTAAAAAGAAAAAAGACACAGGAACAGGACCCAGCTTCTTCAGATGAAAGCTGAACTGTGCCTTCCATTCAAAGATAACCAGATAACAAGAGCAAGCCATCAGATTGCCCAATGAGTGTACTAAACAGAAAAAGGAAAAGACAGAGCTAATTAATAGCAGGGATGTAAAGAAGGACCACAGCAATGCAATGGTAGTGTCTGCATTGCTTATATGAGAATCTTGAATTCCCAGCTGCTTCTCCACTCAAGGAACTCTGAAGTCATGTGTAGATGTTTTGTTTTATTTGCTTGTTTTACTCTTACAATTACGCAGCCAAGTCTACAGGAGTCGTCAATGTTGTAAGACATTCTGTTGTACCCCAAAATGCTATCACTGTTGGGGAGCAGATTATGTAGGAAAATGTGATCAGAGTCTTTTCAAAAAAGGAGACAAGTGGGCAGCCCTCTGGGTCAAGCTGGGACTCACCCCATGTCCAAGGTGATATTCCAGGCCCTCTCTGTCTCCTGTCTCCTATTAAAAAAAATTAATTCCGTTTCAATTCATAAAATGTACCTAAAGAATCCAAAGGAGGACACACAACACAGGCACACCACCATCCCTGGGGAAGTCACAAAAAACAAGAGACTAACAAGGCTCCACGCCCAGGGTGTGAGATCAAAGGGAAAAGGGTCCAGATAGGGAACATTTGGTATCTAGATGAAAAGCCAGCAAGCCAATGACTTGTTGCCTAATAAATTTCTGCAGACTAGGACAACAAGGCACCCCAAAAGCTTCCTCTGAGACGCCGGGATGAGGAATGGCATTCCAACTGGTTCCAGTGTATTAAAGCTATCAGTTGTCTTTCATGGGATGCTAAGTGGGTTTTTAGGGTTTTTAATGAGCACTCCTTCAACACAAAAACAGATTAAGAAGGATGTGCACATACGTTCAAAATAAAATGTAAGATATACGGATGGATAGACATGTGTATGTATGAAGAACAGAACAGAAATAAAGCAATCAGCAGTGCCCAAACGCTCTTCCTAATAAAAAAAAAGACTTTAAAAAAACATGGCAAATAATGCCAGCACCTGACCTTAAACCGCCTGTTTTCCCCCCTTTCTGCTCTTTTGCTTTTCACCTTTTATCTCAAGAGCCCTCTATCATCAGCATCTCAAAAATCCACACCTCTCAATTCCCTCAATGAGAAACTTTAATGTATTAGACATAATAAGCACAACACTGAAATGACTGACTGCCCTGATATTGATTTTCTCGTGCTAGTAACATAGAGAGTGCAACAAACACATAAAAATGGATTACTTTCATTTCAAAAGAAAGGGCAACTTGATCTAATCTCAAAAGTGACTGAAAATAGCACTAGGGAGTGTCTCGCTTTTTCTAATTCACTGAATTCACACCACTTTAGCTTAGCTGGAAGAAAAATAAAGACTCTCTGAAAGTATTAGGGAATTTGAACTTTTGGGAGGAGCAGCAATCAGTTCTCCCCTGAGCTAATCTTAAAGGGCAGAGTACCTGTAGTCTCAGTAGAGGGGTATTTCATTAATTCTGTGAAATATTGACACATAAACTGAGCCAAGTGTAATTACTTGCCCTTGAAGGCCATTGCAAGTAAGAGCTTGGAGTTCCTGCTGCCAAGAGTTCACGTTCTCTTCAAGTATGTCATGAATCTAATTGACCTGGTATCTCAGAGGTACAAAACCAATCCATTTTTATAGAACTATGGCTCAAAGGAGGAGATGCTACCCTGACTGTGACAGGGCCACTGAACTCCTAAACCTCCTTATTTCCACTTTCACTCAACCAGATTTCCACCACCTCTCACACTTCCAGATATAAACTCTCCAGTGTTTTAAAACCTTTTCCTATGACACAGACATTTAGAAACCAAGTGGCAGATGCCCTCCTTGTCCTACAAACATCTCTATACTGTGCTTTAGTCACTGGTCAAATCTCATTCAGCTGCCTCCAGGAAACTAATTTCTATCCCCACTCCCACATTCAGTGGCTTAGCAGTGGGTACCCACATCCTTTCCTTCACATCTGAACAGAATTATCCTCCTAATCATCTCGTTCGTGAGCCTGTCTGACTTTGTAGCCAGGGATTGCTGTAGAGAGCACGTAAAGAGTTAATATTGTAGGGTTTGGTACTGTTCATTAGTACTGCAGAGGTGCCTGGGTGCCCTGGCAAAGGTCAGGACTTACTGGGTCAAGGACTGTACAAACAGTAAGGGACAGTGCCTGCCTGCAATCTAAACACACAGCGCAAACGAAGGCAGAGTTCCCGTTTCCCTTTGATGCGTGGGAGGGGGTGCCTCCTCCCTCTGACCAACACCTCCCCTTCCATCCTGTGCTGATGATGAGGTGCTGCTCCCTGGGCACCTCCTGCAAGAATCTCCATCTCCTTTGGCAAGGAGAAATCCCACATGCTTTGGGGATCTCCCACAATTCATTCATGAGTTTCTTGCTGCACATCTTCCATAGTTATTAAGGGCTGAGCCCTGCCCACATCATAGCCACACAGCCCCTGCCAAATCATTGCAGCCCACGTACACTCAGGTACCCCTGTATACACACACGGACACACAGGCATGGAACTCTGCCAAGCAAAACGTACCCAGCAAAACCCAGGACTGCCCACTTTGCCCTTGGGCAGCAAAACTTCCTCACACGCTGCACCCCAGCCTGAAACTGCATCTGCACCCAGGTCCCCCAGGAGCTTTCTCAAGAGCATCCACAGGGGCTTTTCCTCTCATTGCAATATGATCTGATTCACACTCAGTGTTGTGTGACATGACACACATCTTTGAATTCATCCATGTTGGAAACAGTCCAGTTCCTCAAGTCCACGGTGATACGAGGAGGTGAGCTTCCCTTTGTTGGTTGTGGTGATGGCATGGGATCACCACCTAAGCTTGGCCTCACAAATTACTCTCTCTTCAAGACAGGATCAATTGTCCATGTCTAACAGCATCCCACCTAACTTGGGTCACTGCTATCCTGGCAGACAGCCTGTAAATGAGTCCAGTAAATTCAAGAAAAAAAAAAAGTAGGAATAGATGTGAAGTGACTGAGGGAGAAAACCAGAAGACCATTTACCTCTAAGTGCTTGTTGGTACTCCTGAGTCCCAAGAGCAGGCTCATATCAGTTGCTCTGAAGAAAAGAGAATGCAAACATTAAATTGCCAAATAATTAAGGTTAGCCAAGCATAACTTTAGAATTTCTCTTCAGAGGATAAAACCATGATTGTTGGCAAGTTGAGTTGCCCTTAAGGATAGAAAATTACATTCATTTAACAGTCAGACTTCCATAACACTTTTTCTGGGATTTCCCATATGGAAATATGTGTGAATCAGTTCTGTAGACTACATGTTAGAAACCCAAAATTTCAGGAAGCCTCCAGACTGACTGCACATACTTTGCACAAGAGACCTGTGGATATTCAATAGATCTGAAAGCTCAGGAACCTGTTTGGCTCAGCATGCACGCTCAACTCAACTGAATAACATGAATGAGCATGGCAAATCCAGAATCCTGGACACTTCAGACTTACCATACTATAGATTTACACAAGCAGAACAACACTATCTAAGATCACCAGAACTTTCAGGCTGGCTGTGCACATATGGGGTAGCTAATCCGTGCATACATCATGTAAACAGTGCAGATTTCCATATTTATGTCAGCTCAGGCAAGGATCTATCACAGTCACTGAGCAGGGCTGCCCACTGGCTGAAAACCGTGGCTCTACCTAGCAGCATGTTTGCAAGGAAAACAGGGCATCCTCAGGAGCACTCAGATCTGTGGGGGCTCTGTGTTAGCCCCATGGTAACAACACAGGCTTGCTTATGTCCACTTTGCCTCTGACAGATGCTTTCTTCTTCAGACAGCCCATGCCTGGTGTCAGTACGCAGAAGTTGTGCTTGTTTGTACTAGCCCAGATGAGGAGCCCATGCAATGCTAATTATATGCTAGAGGTACCTGTTAAGCCATTTTATAGACAGTTCTGTGCCTTTGTAATTTAAAGGGACAAGTGCAGTGAGTTACATGTAAATGAGGTCCAGCTTAGTGTCACTTCATCTATAAAGGACACAAGAGAGGCAAAATAAACCATGGAGCCCTTTTCTTCTCTGCAATACTGCAAAGGAGTCAGGCAAAGCAGAGGCTGGTGTTGCCTGCTAATGGGGAAGCAGTGGTTTTCTAGCACAGCCAGAGGCACTGCATGCCCTAAAGGAGAGCGTACCAGCAGGAACAGGGTGTAGCAGGTGCCTCTCCTTGCCAAACCCCAGCTGGCAGTTTGGGAATGGCACTGAAGGAAACGCCGCAGCAGCCCTGGAGGGAGGGAAAGGCTGCATCCAAGCTCTCCCCTCCCAAATCCCCAGGGCCAGCTTCCTGCCCAGCAACAGCACTTGCCACTAAGAGGATAAAGCCAAAAAGAAATGTGCTTGGAGGGAAAACCAAGAAAAGGAGGAAAATGGCTAGGGAAGTAAAGCTAGGAAGTAAAGTACCTACAGCCAAGTTCCCAGAGCTATGCAGTTTCCTAGGAGGTATCACATGTGATACTATAATATCAAACCATGAACAAATCAAGTCGTATTATTTTACCTACTGCAGTGCAACTTCAGTTATGATGTTTAATAAAGGCAAAAGACTGGCAGGATTCTTAAAAGGACTTGAACCTATCTTGAACAATGAAGGATCCTGAATTGCCTTACTTTACATTCCCCTCATGTCACAAGACAATTCGTCAATGATGGAGACAACAAAGGATTTTTACAAGAGGCTGGTATTCTTGTGTGTCCTTTCTTCCAAATTCTCCCATCTTTCTACGTTCATCTTAGTCATTCCTGAAAACTGAAACCAGAAACTGAACCCAAAATTATGTTACTTCTCTAATACTTTGGACACTGATCGGGGGGGGGGGGGGGGGGGGGAGGGAGTAAAGGGGGCAACAAGGCTCAACAGAGGCCTGAGATTTTTGAACTCTGCTGACTTTCAGGAAGGTATTCTTGATTTGGTCATCTCTTAGCAAAGCTTTGCTTCCACCTTACCACAGCTGGCAGTAACTGGTGATGCTGAGGATGGTTCCTATAGTGGAGTAGATGCCTGCTGGAGCAAATTATTGGTTGCCCCATCAGACCATCATTCCTGATCATCAGGAAAAAGTCATCTAGGGGAAAAGTAAAATTTCAGCTTCCAAGCTGATCTATCTATAAACCTGAGTGAATTTGTGCAAAAGATGTTTCATAAACCAGGTATGGCTATCCAAGGGCCCACACTTCTCCCAGTGCTTTGCTGGATGAGCAAGTCCTAAGTTAAGCACCACAGAGTGTGGCTCACCCACTGCAGAAGCCACCCTTCCCTTCCCTCCCTGCTTTCCTTCAGGCCAGAGATACCACCAGGGATTAGATCATCCCTTGGTGTCAGGCTTCATGCTCAGTTGCCAACCACGGGTGGATGTGTTGTTAGTCAGATTTACATGTCTAAAACATCATTTGTGCAACCACCCCAGGGCACGGCTGTGAATGTGCTCAGAATGCAAATATGAAAGAGAAGTTCAATAAGCAGAAAAAGCAGTCCCTGAGTTGAAGTACCCTTTAAAGTATGTCACCTCTTCTTGCAGCAAGTTAGCTAATATGATTTCTCATGGGATTTACTACAGGGGATGTGTTTTGTTATTGAGTGCTTCCTTCAGTTATATTCACATTGCTTTACTAGACACAGTACATGCTCAGTATTTGTCTCTAGAAAGAAAAAATGAAGTTGAAGAGTCCCACACAAGAGGCACATCTCCAGAGCACACACAACTGGCATTAAATCAAAGGGACTTCATAGGCCATGACCATACAGAAGTTATTCATCTACCTAACTAGGCACTTGCAGGCTGCCACTCTGTCCTGTGGTCAAAGCACCTCTCTCTGTGGCACTATGATGCTGCTGTCCCAACAGAGTAGTATAATCACAAGGAACTCCAGACAGATGGTAAAATATTAACTCAACCTCAGAGAAATGTAACAGATTACAAGCAGTTGACATGGTATTAAAGCAAACTGTAACCTGTTTTAAACTTTTTTTTTTTTTTTGACAAAAAAAATTAATCCATTTTAAAGAGTTCATATTTTTCATTACCAAGGCAAAATTAATGGCCACACTCAAATGTTGTTGGGGAAACCACGGGGCTAGTGAAAAGCAATTGCAAGTCATATCAATACCACACTATCAGAAATGCAGGACTAAAACAGCTGAGTTGAAATGATGTCCACAATCTATCCTCCTGATGGGCTGGCTCTAGATCAGTTGTCAAGGGAGGAGCAGTGGGAAGGAATAAAGAGCCAGGGCTACAGCTCTCAAGGGGAGAAAGGAAAATGTGGAATTCGGAAAAAAGTACAGAATCAAGACATTTTCAGAAGGCTTTTGGGATGTAGGGCTGGAAATGTCACTTCAGATCTCTGGCTGTTTTGCTGCACCCATTTGCACACTTTTGCTTTTCCTCAACCTCTGCCTGCTCTATGGCCTGGGTCACTGCAAGGAACAGGAGTTACTGAGTGGCTCACACACTGCCCGTGCAACCACACCATCAGGTCTTGTGATCCTACAGCTGGTGCAGCCCAGCTTACCTGATTACATCTCTTTTGTTCACATTAAGTGTTCATTGTGAAACTCTCAAAACAGGAAAAACTAGATAATAGGGGAAGAGCTCCTCTGTGGAGATTGCCACAGATGATGCCTGTTTTCTTCAGTATGATATCCAAAATGATCAAAAATTTTCCTGAGATGTCCTAAGTATGCCATTATTTTTCACAGTTAAGCTGTGTAAGGAATAATAAAATCAGAATTTATTTCAATTTGCATTTAGAAAATGCTCTCAAAAAACCCAAAGCAGGACAGAGAGCACACACACCCCACCAGGTCTGGGAAATCACAAGTAGCAAAAGCCAGATTTTTAAAAACTGTTTTGGAATAAATCAATTGTATAAGAAAAAAAAAGATTTTAAACAATTCACAGGAGTGGCTGGCACACCTGCTAAATTATTCAGATAAAATCAACAACCCCACAGAAAAATTCTTGTTAAAATTCCTCCAGTTGCTACTAGAAAAATAAACAGACTCAGCCCACTCTTCATGCTTCTTTTTAACAACTCTAAGCACAACCTGGGGCCATCCACTGAGGTTGTTTCTGCTCTAGAAATCAGCTATTAGCCCTCAACACAGCAGCACAGTTCCAGCCCTGAGTCCTCTCATTATTTCATCCATTCAGATATTCTCCCCTCCTTCCTCGCTGGATTGCATTGGCAGGTGTAGAGGAGAGGGAGTGGAAACTTGCCTTCCCCCCTGCAGGGAGAGAATATTAATCCCTTCCTGTTCCGTGGAAATGTGGGAGCTGCCTGCCATGCTGCAAGCCAAATCTAAGTTTGCTTTTAAATAGTATGTCTTGATTTTTGGTACTCCAGGTTTAGGAAAGGCCTTGATCTGATCGTGTCTCATGCTGTGTTCCTTAACAACCTCAAATTATGAAGCTGTGATCCAGAAAGATCACAGCAGTTGGTATCACCATGTGGAACAATCTGGTTCAAAATGTTCTCAGACCTACATTGGTGCACATCTGTAAGATTGATTAATTAATTAATTAGACCGAATCGAAACTTTCTGCTAGCAAATACATGGTTTTGATTAATTAAAAAAATACTAAAAATAAAGCTATAACCTTTTCATTTTGCTAATATTTTAAAAGCCTAAATGTAGTACTAAAGACAGAATTATTAGCCTAACAATTTTCTTATAAAATACACTGACCTCTTTTACTCGCCTTGTATCTCTTGGATTAAAAGAAAAAAACAATTCGGTTCTAAAAGTCCCCTCACTATATGGCTCATATGTTACAGTTTTTTCTCTGTTTTAGCAGTAGAAATTCTAGATTTACACAGTTAAATTAATGATAATGCATAATTTTGGATTCTGATTATCTACAGATGATTTTCAATTCAAAATTTTAATTTGCCTCACCAATTCAATGCAAGAACTTATTAAGCACATGTATACAGGCTGTGACTTGCAAACTTACACATAGCAGATGATGAACTTTTTATTAAATCACTAAGAACGGACAGTATGTGATAGAGACTTTTGATATTATTTGTATTAAATGTCATTCCTGGTAGGAGAGAGTATTTTTATATAAGTAGAATATTTTTTGTTTCTATGTAAAGTACTAATGCAAAACATAACAGAGCAACAAAGCTATGCCAGCAGAAGGGACATGGTTGAAACACATTTCTAATTCCTTGAAGAGTCATGTTTTATTGTTATTTAAGAGGACATAGTGGTGGAATTAGAACTGTTTTGAACCACACCTAGCAACAGTTCAAGCAATGAACTTATTAAGCAAAAACTTTACTTACAGTCAGTAGACAATTTCTCTAAATTTTTAATAAGAAAAGGTTTTAAAGTAAAATGTAGCGAAGTTTGCTATTTAGATAGCTGAAGTTTACTGCTCTTTATCCTTAGTTACAGCACTGACCTCAGGCAGCCCCAGAAAATGTCAATGGAGAATTGCAGCCAACAAACTACTAAAGCTCCATCCTGTCCTGTGAATGTCCCATTGATTTCAGTGGTGTGGGACCCATCTGAAAAGCTTTGCTGAAAAATGGTCATGTGCAATTCCACTCTAGGATTCCTCTTTTAATTATGCCATTCTCAAAAATTGTCAGTGCCAGCAGCAGTGTACACTGGCCTAGGGTTTGTCTCAAGTTTCTTTTTAACAGCAAGACTAAGGAAAGCCTTCTGCTCTGTTTCATGTGCTTTTCATGCAGAAAGTTTAGCCTATAACATACCTTCCTCTGTGGGAGCCTAATGCTTCAAAAATTATAAACTGCTGCATACCTCCACCTAACAAAAGATCTGCCATTGGCTTTAACAGGAATCAGACTGGCACTTCATTGAGGCAGTGCAGATGACTTTTACTACCTTTCCAGGACAGAAGAGAGCTCTATCAGCATATACGGGCTATTACTGTCATTTATGTATGAAGAGCCAAGTGGGTCTGTTGCAAAGAATCCTTTGATGATTTATGATCCAGATGTATGCAGAAACATAATTTCCTTAACAAGGTCCAAGCCACCTCTTTGATTTTTCTCCTACCAATGACAAGTGTCCCATGAAGTTCATCATACTCCAGTAATGCTTCTCAAATTGTGGATTGTGACTCCTTTGAAGACCTGAAAGCATTCAAAAGAGGCCATGTAACACTAACAAAAGCAGAGTTAGTCAGCTCAGTCCTTCCAGGCAAAGAGCTGTGTTTACTGGCTACGAGTGTTCACACCAGCCCAGGAAATATGGTCTTATTCCCATTGCTTATAATTGGCCCTTCAGCACATGGGCATGATTGTTTATACTTACAAACAGTAATTACCAGCAACTCTCATTATCCCATCCTAAAGGGACTGACCTGCTGTCAATTCAGGTTATACAAAAGGTGAATAAACCAGGGAAGGTTGCATTTTCAGAAATCCTTGATGGATCTATTCTGCTGAAAACAGAATAGACAGCAAAAAGCTTCCTAATTTTTAAAGAGGTAAACAATCGGTGGGCTTGAAGCTGTGGAATAAATAAAGAAGAGGTGGGGCATTCAGCTGGCCTCTACACCCACAGAAAAATTTACTTTCAGGAGACAAGTGCAGTGTATGAATTAGGAAGGTGTCAAACTAATAGAAAAGGAGTGAGTGAAAAGGGAGACTCAAAGAACTCTCATTAAAATCTAGATGTTGAGAAAAAAATTAGTCATGAGCCCAAAGAATGCAAAAAGAAGAAAAATATAATTGCCTAATCATCAGCTGGATAACAGATGAGAGGGACTGGAGTTACACAACAAGCAATGTGACAGTCTTACAGAGCCCGGCATGATGAGTATGTTAAAGCGAATTAGTAGGATCTGCGTAGGCACAGGGAACAGAGAGGATGGCCTTGCACGTCATGTAAGGTACATTATTACGAGTGTGCAGCTCAGAAATCACTTACAGCTAAAATGTTTGGCAAAGATCTGCCCATTCGGTTTGTCTGTACAGCCCAGCCACCACAGGCTCTTTGCAACCAAGCTGCTCTCTTTGCAGATCTACAACTAATCTCCAAGTTGCTGGCACTAGGGAAGAAAATTATTTTGAAAGCTTATGAATTAACACTGTCACTTATGAAGTTCAAGATGAGTGAACAGGTAGTCTATTTTGCCGACTATCAAACCAAATCAGCTAGCTAGATGAGTAGATCCATAATAAGTTACGTGGTGCCAGAGCAAAAAAATGCATTATCATTCACGTTTTTTTATGATGAAGCTGGATGAAGCATGCTGGATGTCTCTGTGGCCACCAAGAAATTGCAAAAGTATAGGTAATCGTTTCCTAATTTAAAGATTAATTGCCTCTGATATAAAGTAAATCTATACTAGAGCTAGGTTAAAGATAGTTTGTCCCAGTATATAACACAAGGGATTATATGCCATGAGTTACATGTAAAGACTGTGAAGTTCAAACCATTCATCTATTCAGCTTGGGATTTAAAAGGACAAATGTGTGAATGATTCTATGAAATTCTTGAGAAACTCTGTAGATGTTCAATAAGCCACAGTTCCAAAATACCAAGGGCAACCATCCCTTAGGAAGGGAATGTGAGGGCAGGTATTACATTAAATGCTATGAAGCAAAAAGGAAGCTGCTAATAAGTACTAACTAGAAAATAGAGACTAACAGAGAAATAAAAGCACAATGACCAAGAAATAGTTATGAAGAAGAAAAAACTCCTATAATGAATAGATTAACAGATTCTACAGTGTCTCTATAACATATTATGAGATCAGAATGAAAAAATTTTCAGTAGCAGTATACAAAGGGCAGAAATGTTAACTAAGTGTATTCTGTGCTGGGAATCATCCCAGTTGGTATATATTCATATAAGGTAGTAATGGAAGGTGAAGCCTTGAAGCTCTATCAGTCCCCCCGTTTGGCAGAACAACAGTGCCAATCTTTCATTCATATCTCAAAATATTGTTAATTACTTCAAAGATTCAAAGATTACGATGATCTGTTGTGATCATCTCTCCTGCCCTCCTACATATCACAGTCCACAGGATTTGCATTAATCCCATCTTAAACTATGACGAATACACCTACTTGTAAGATTAAAACAATGAAACTCAGAGGTTCCTTCTTGTCAAAGCTTGTTTTGATTCAACTTCTGGCCATCTGAGTCTCCCCACTACCTGCATCGGTCACAGACTACAGCCAGGCCCCTCCTTTACCTTCTCCCCAGTAAAATATGAACATTATGAGGCACATTCTGCCATTTCACAGGACTTTGATTGCACACTTGCTAACAGGGTAGCATTCTTCCTGTCCTGTGAATACCCAGACTGGACACTGAACATCAGCAATTGTTAAAACAGTGCTAAGCACAAAACTAACAGCAGTGTCTGCATGAGAAAACTAAATGCGGGTGCATTTGCTCACACTATGTCATGGTTAGTTCCACAGCACATTTTGGGAATACCAGCCCTCTGCCAGCCAATGCCCGAGTGTGGTTTTAGGGGTAGCACAGGACAAGTTGCTCAAGCAAGTAGTATGAGGACACTTTGTTCAGGGGAGTCCAGCTGTATGGACTATGCTATTCCAGTTGTTCACACTGACAGGGAACTGAACCTGACCCACTTTACTGATTAGCATAGATATAGACTATAAGCTTGTCTAACCAACTTCCTCATATTTTTAACTTCAAGGGTTACAGAAGTTCAGAGAGTTTTTCAGAGACCCACACCACCAACTCATGCTCAGACAGTTATTCACCCTGTTTACCATGTCCCTCTGAACATCACTCTTTCCCAGCCCAGATTTGTCCCCACCATCTGTATGACCTAAGATTTTTGTTCTCACTCCAATGACTTTATATTCAACCACGTTAAAACAAGCAATCAAAGGTCACTTGAATTATAGTACTACCCCTTTGACATTTGCTAGTTTCTTCAGCATTAATGTCCTTTGCAAATTTCATTTGCACTAGTTCTGTACATATTTCAAAAAAGTACTGAACATCACAGATAAGAGAATAAGAACTTCAGTATAACAAATCTGTTTAACGAAAAGGAACTTTCATCCTAAATCAGAGATGTGCAATTTCCACTTGTGGACACAATGCAAACTCAGCTGGACAAGCCTCTGAGCAACTTGAAGCTGCTTGAGCTTTGAGCAAGGGGCTGGACCATAGGACCTGCAAAGGTGCCTTCCAATCCAAATGATTCTGTGATGATCCTCTGTTTGCATTACAAGACCTATCAGCTGGCCAGTTCTCAATCAACATAACACATGCCAGGTTAATTTTATATTGCTTGTCTTTCTTAATTACTGTCTTATGTGATGTTGGGTCAAATTTGGTTGTTTCCATCGTCCTTATCAAACTTGCCATCTCATTAAAAAAGGGGGTAAATTAGATTTACAGTTGCAATTTCACATCTAGTAATGGCGACTGGCTTTAATTATATATTTTTCATTTAATTTTTCTTTAATCTAGTCTTAATCAGCTTGTCATTCTGCCCATGATTCACAATAGGCCTTATGGTATCTACCAAAAATTGTTCTGGATTCCCAGCTCTTCCGGAGTTTCAGGAATCACTGAACACGTGAGGAATTAGACACTCGTGAGAACGACTCTGATAACTCGACTGAACGTAGTTATCCGAGTGGCTTGTTTTTAATGTCCAACTTCTCCTACAGTTCCTGGCAGGTCAGAATTGTTTCCCCGCAGACTGAATGCCGCTCCCGACACGCTCCAAGGGGAGGCGTCCATCGAACCCCGCTGTCCCCTCGGTGCCAGGGGCAGTGGCAGCAGGAGCAGCCCGGGCGCTCCCTCCTCACCCGCCGGGCCGGGCCGGGAGTGGCGGCCTCGGGTCGGGGCTGGCGGGGCCCACTCGCGGCAGGGGCACCGCCCGTGCCCTGCCCGCCACCTCCCTGTCTCCGGGGAACGGCCCGGCCCGGCCCGGCGGCCCCGCGGAGCCCTCAGTGCCCGGCCCGCCCTTCCCCGCCTCCGCCTCCCCCGGCGGCAGCAGCCGGGCCCGGCCCCGCTCGGCCCGGGCTCCCCCGCCCGCGGCGGCGAGCGCAGCGTGGCTTCCTTTTCCCAAGAGCTTCAGCGGGGAAAACAGCGTAACTTGGGGGATTTCTTCCTCTTCCTATGGCTGAAACCCTTGTTGATGGATTGCACGGGATTCAGAACGGCCGCGACCTGGTGTTAAGGTGCATGCCAAAAAGTCCCGTTTGTCATGCATAGCCCAAATCTTATCTGTTTTGCTGGCCAATAAAACGCAAAAAAATTCCAGGAATTCTCACTATTTTTTTTCCTGCCTACTCAGGTTTTGATTCAAGAAGATACTGGCTTTTGCTCACTCAGTACACTTCCACAGACTTTGTCAGCACCTTTGGCACATCCAGAGCCAAACGCCAATGCCCTCTTGCCACTTACACCATCTGACAGTATAGGCAGTGGACTAACATTCCCAAAACATCACAAATTGACACACTGATTACTGAAAAAGGACAACTGGTATTTCTGTCTTTAGCATTGCAGTAAACAGAAGATAAATCCCTTCAGTATTTTTTTTTTTCGCCTGCCAAATCCTAGTTAGTTTTGAAAGAAAGTTCAGTAGCCAGCATTGCATTTTCATAGCTGACCTTAAAAATTAAAATCATGCTAATTTCAAGCTTGTGAGAAAACTTGTAACTAGGTCTTACCATCAGTTGTAAAATCTGTTTAATTTTTCACTGTCAACCCTATGGGCTTTCCTGTGGCAAACAGTTCTGCCTTTTGGTCTCCAGCCAACCAGTGTGTTTTGAATCCCAGTTATCACACAAAAAATGAAGTGATTTTGTGTATCAGCACTCATCATCTGTCACTTCCTGAGAAAGAAAATCTACCCAAACCAATCTTTCCACTCTGATTTTAGTTGGTGTTCGGAGTAGAAGGCCACCCTCCAAAACTGCTCTTAGGCTCTCCTGATCATGACAGATGTTAAGGAGGAAGTTTTCTCTCTCCCCTGCTCTACATACCACCAGGAGTTAGGTGTCCTTAATACTAAGTTCCTTTCACCTGAGATGTCTTTCACAAACAGTACTTAAAGACATATGATGAATCCAAGGAGGATGCGCACCATTCGTGGACCCTGCAGCCATGGCTCACTTAATAAATCATTGCTTTTGGCACTGGGACATCAATCCTCCCCTCCCTAAGAGACAGACATCCTACCCTATATACCCTATCTCTCATCTCGTTAGGTTTTTCTGTCACAGTAGAAATTTTTGGACTGAAATGTAGCCCTTTCATTTGTGCAAGATTGTCTTCAGAAGCAGAAATGCTGAAGTTCTGTGAGAAATCTTGTGTTTATGACACTGTGTGGAGCAATATTGACTGGCTAACAATAGCTCTGCTTCTGCCAAATAAATGTATGTGGGATGATCAAATGATTACAGGATGGACCTGTTAATCAGTCAGCTTCAGGTGAGTAAGTGGCCACATACACTTATTATCCAAGGCCCTATCCTGCAAGAAGTTCAACATATCCCAGCAGAGTCCATCAGGTCCTGTTGAAAACAGGTTATGTTGATAGTACTAATGGTGATATAAATGTGAAACAAAAAGGAAGACACAAACCTGCCCAAAGGCTTACAAAGACAAATTGAAACAGAGGCACTGTCGAGGCATGGGGATCTGCTTATATCAGCACAGGAAAGCAGCAAAGATAGAAATGGATCTCCAGAGGGAGAAGAGAGACAATGCTCCCATTTCAGATGGGAGCATGGGACCTGTGAGAACTTCTGGCAGCTTACTCCACTTTCAGAGACCTCCTGTGTGGCTTGAGCAAAACACTAAGGGATAGATATGTAATATCTAGGTTTCATTTTCACCCTTTAGCATGAAGGCACCTACTGCCTTTCACAAGCTCTTCGTTTGCCCCATAAGGAGACCAAGATGCTCATGCAGCATGGATGCAAGATGCTGAATGTGACCTAGGAAATGACAGGAGAAGGATGAGTAGTAAGTTAAACTTCTCCTAAAGCACCGATGCCTGAATCCAGGCTGCGAGCAGATTCCTTCTTACAATCAGAGGCAAACTAAACCAGGTCAGTGACTGTACACGGAAAGAGAAGGAGAGGATGACGCCCAGTAGTCCAGAGGCAAAAGAACTCACCCTGGAGGTGGAAGATTCATGTTTGGATACCTTCTCTTCTGTCTTAGATCAGGGCTTTAATTTAAATTAGAGCACTGATCTAGGTTGAACATTCCAGCCCTTATCCAGTGTACTGTATACAAACTGGAAGAGCTGAGACCCACTGCAGGATATTCTTTAGTCTATTGAATTAGGCACTTTTTACAGAAGAGATGGGTTTAGACCCAGAGGGATCAGGACTTGAATTTCTAGCGTCTCTGTGAAAGGTTTTGGGGGTTTGGTTTTGTTTGCCTGTTTAGGGTTTTTTAGGTTTTGGTGAGTGCAGAAGACAGGATTCCTGCTACTCGTATTTTGGGACAGGTGCAATACAGAAGATGGGCTCCCTCAGATTGCACATTTCAGCAAGGTAGAGACACTCAGAGCTCTAAGCAGGTATTAGCAGCTCAAAGACATCTAGGAGGAAGGATTGTATGCATGCTGACTGCAAAAATGTAGGTGCATTGTAGCCTTAACTTTTGTTATGCATTGTAGTCTTAACTTTTGTTATCATCAACACCAAAGGACATCAAGTGCCTCTCAAGCTAAGCAGACCTTGCACAGGGAGTTCTGATGATCTCAGGAACGTGCAAGTATCAGGTTAGCCAGATACCAGCCTAAATGTTAATATAGCCTTTAATCTCTGGAGTGCAACTCCACTGTGGTGCAGCAGTGCCACAAAGTTGAGACTCAAGGCCATATTCACCTCCTATCCATCTTACTTGCTTGCAAAAGTACCTTCAGGGCATGTTCTAGGGCAGCCCAGCTGGTACTCGGAGAGATGAACTCTGTGTGCACCCAACACACTGAAGAGCACTCAAGGGCACCCTTATTTCCATGCAGTGCTCACAAGCCACATATCTCTGTAAAGCCTCTGCCTGGCCCATTTGCCCTTGAAAACATGTCCTATGACCTCTATCAGGTGGACAAGAACACTGGAGTGAAACAGAAATGTCTCTTGCCACAGGTAGAGATGGGATTTGTGTGCTGCCTGAGCTCAGGACAACTACAAGTGGGAGTGGAGTACCTGAGATGGTTTTGTGCCAGAGTACCCTTGCTCCAGCCCGCGTGGGAGCCCATGCCCCAGGGCTAAAGTACTCACAGCCCCTCTGCCTCCACTCCTCTTGCAGTATCTGTGATCATCTCCCTGCCAGCAGCACTGTGAGTGTGAACACAGTAGTGTGGGGGCTGCTGTGGCCACAAAACAGGATATAGGCAGGAAAGATGATCTGACAAAGTGGAAAGGGAGAAGCTCTTTTCTCAAAACACTTTTGAGAAGCACAGAATAGGGAGGCAGAAATGAACAATCATATAATTGCTAAGTCCTAGCACAGCACAGCCATGAGTCAGGTCCCAAAGAATTGTAAGATTTCAAAGCAAAGTGACATTTTTTGTTCTTTCTATTTTCCATCTGATCTTTTGAGTCCATAGGGTTCATGTGCAACTTTTTCCTCCATTAGAAGAATCAAGATAAGGTTTTGCCCTTGCCACTTATCTCCAGAAAATGTGATTGAAACAAACACACCAAACAGAACATAGATCCCAGTGAAACCCCCAGAGCTATTAGCCTTCTATTAATCACAGAGGTGTAGAGAAGTTTAAAAGAGCAGAAGAAAGCTGCATGTGTAAGAGAAAAAAAGCTACACACACCTCTTTTAGCCTTTCTTTAGGGCAATCAGAGACTGGAAGACAGGAGATAAATTACGGAGGGTGGTAGCAGTCATACACCTTTGGAGAAAATTAAATTCTCATTAATTTTCTTTCTACCTCAAAGAGACTGTTGCAAGTACTGAATTTAGCTAACACACTGAAATGTTGAATTTTAGCTAAGAAAATTAAAACTCAGATGTATAGTATGGATAATTAGTGACGTGCCTAATTGGTGACTTGCACAATCTGTTCCCCTGTGAAACACAAGATGATTTGTATTTATGTATACTGCAAGTGTGGAAGTAATGAAAAAAAGAAACATTTGTGTATTTGCAAACATTGCATTACTTTTTTTATTGATCAGGGTGCTATTAACAGAAATGCATTTGAAAAAATTCACTGACTTTTTTGTCAATGTGTGATACACACAGATGAGGTTGTCGTGGGAAAATGCAATTGACATTCATCTTGTCTTCCCAGCAACATCTGCCACATCCGCACTGCTTTCCTGTCCCTACATGTTAAAGCAGTCCACTCCTGTCTGGGAGAAGGCTCTGCAGATCACGTCGCTGAAGTACAGATCTGAGAATCTTTATGAATGTGGGCAATCCAGATGCAATTGACACTTTACAGGAAGCAAAATAAAGAGGGTTTTGTGTCCATGTTTACAGAGTAGTGAATGGTGAGTTTAATATCAGGCATCAAATTTATCCAGGTAATAAATCACACACAAAAAAATCAAAGTCTTATTGTGCTAGAAGCAGCCTTTTTTCTAACTCATTCTTCTTTGACGTGGAGTCTTTGTTTCCATTATGAAACTTCATATTTCTCAATGACTTGCTTTTGCCAATCAAGTTTCACAGCAATACAAAAACATCAGGATTTTAATCCAGTTTAAAAAAAAAATCTAATGTTAAAAGCATAGACATTTAAAAATTAATTACTGAACTGTCATCTCAAGTCCCTGCCAGTTCAACCAAAATTTCTTATTCAGATCCAAACCTTCCTTTCTTTTTTATTGTATCCAATATAGACATGCTACAGTATTCCCAAAGAAATATAAAAGTCTCTGCTGTATCTACTGCTGAAATTTTTGCAACTTCCCAAATTAGAGGAGTGCGTCAGGGAATGTTTTGGTTCCCTTAAACATAATGAAATAGGCAGCCTCCCAAAGAGGCAGAAATTTTGCTTTATTGTATTGCTACAAGTCTTCTGCTGCATGACTGCTAGAAAGTCTCCCCCCACAGAGAACTGAAAAGACAAAGAGAACTAACAAGGAGGGTTTTATGGAGAAAGCAAATAAAATCTTTATGCACTGCAGTAAAGCTGAGAGCATGCTGCTGGCAGCATGGCTTTGCATGCTTGTGTGCATCTGCAGAGAAGTGGAGATGCCTGTCTGGGGAGTCAATGAGGAGACGCACATAAACAGGACACACATCAACAACAACACCAGCTTGAGGTGCTGGTGACTCCCAGCCTTCCTCTCGTCAGGGATCGCTACCAGCTTTGTGCCCATATCACCCTACAAGCAGATCCCTCAGCCCTGCTCAGTCTGGGGCAAGGCAGAGCTCATGCACACCTGCCTGCAGAAGAGCACACAGCTGATACCAAAAGCCACTCACCTCAATGATCCTCCAGTGCATACAGTGCCCCTTCTCCTCCTTCACAACTGTTTTACCCACAAGGGACTTCAACATCTGACGTTTTTATGCATCTGAAGTGCAAGTTTCTTGCAGCATCTTCACCTGGGGGATGCTCTCTTCTGCTAGGAGGTGACATGCTGGTGGTGCCATCAGTCAGGCCAGCAAAGGAAGTATCTAAAACCTCATCTATATTCACACCAGCTCAAGTTCACTTCCCTATATCCTCATCTTCCCTCTGCCTATGAAAAGTCTTTCAGCTGCAGGGAACCTCTTAGCTTGTACTTGCCTGGGCTCTTTCCCAGGCAGTGCCCTTCCTGAGTGAACACAAACATGACTCAGTTTTTCATTTGAAACAGAAGAAATTTGGTTCTCTTCACATTTCTACTGTGGTATGCTATGACAGAACACAGATCTGTCTTTCACTTTGTTTAGAAGATGTGACGCCAGTAGCAGTTGTGGATTTAGTTATACTTCAGCTACAAGAGAATCTCAGTTATGGGTTTTATGTCTCTTCTGAATTCAGAAGCCAGCTTTAAGCAGACAGAGCATTCTTTAATATCACTGATTGTGGCTAGGTCTGACTTAGGTCCTCATAAAAGAAGCTACTACTTTTTGTCCAAAATGTTCATTTTGAAAGTTAAAAAATGTCTCTTTCATATAGATATGTATATTGAATAAATGTCATTGTATAGCTGCATGATGAATTGTATAATTAGTATTTGAATTTCATATGGAGAATGCATAATGAATGTCTTGGTACATAAATACGCGTCATTATTCAAAATGTCTTTCATGCACGTACACCAACAGTCAAACTTCTCAGTAATCCTTAGTCAGCACAGCCACGACAACATAAAAAGAAAGAAAATAAGTTTGTAAAGGCTGAACTCACCTAACTTATGCATCTCCAAAGAAAACCAATTTTTGATAGTCTTAATTTTGTTACAAATTTAATAATATTCATTATACTCATGCATACTTCCTATAAGCTATTGCTTAAGGAATTGTACCTGTGCAATATTAATGTCGCCTTGGCTTAGACAGCTCCTCTGCTCTAGCTCCCTAGAACTATATTAGAGATGTTTTATTCACTTAGCTCAAAACCAGCACCCCTCAATGCTTTGATGTCCTCTCCTGGTGGGACTGACTTTTTTATCACAATTTAGTGACAGACCTTTAGAAGCACCTTGGAGCAGGAGAGGCAAGGAGGAGCTGGTATTGCATGTAGCAATGGAATAAGCGGAACATTAGATTAATGAAGAGGGACATGTAGCTATTAGAAAAAGAGGGTGGATCAAACTCAGTTCAGCTCCCTGCCACACCAGTGCCTCACCTATGGCAGGTGTGGATGACTGCAGGCAGCTGCATGCTCCCAGCCCCTCTGCACAAGGCAGTTGAGCACCTGCACCAGCTTCTGGCTTAGGACGTTTTGGGTTCCTGGTCCTCTCCCAACCTCTTCAGCAACTCTCAAGAACCAACTTGGGGTCACAGGTACCACTTCATCACAGAGAAGCTGAATGTGAAATTAAGTTCAGTCAGAAGAACAAGCTTCTGCTCAAATCATTGCACAAAACCCAGTCCCCAGCTTTCATAAGCTACAGGCGCATTTTTATCGATGACACCTTTCCTCTTCTGACTCTCTCCTGCTTGCCCTGCTCCCATTCCTATGTCAGTGGCATGTCTTTTGTGTGTTGTTTGGCTGAACATCAGTGCAATATAGTGTACATTAAACATATATAAGACATAGGGCCACCTTCCTCTGCTGGAGAATCAGCTCCCTCACAAAGAAGGTTGTTTTGTTTTCCTTCTTTGTTGTTCTGGGAGAGTAAGGGAGAAAGAGCTGACAAAATGATATTTTGAAGATGTAGTTCCATTTAATAAAAACCAAATAAAACAAAGTGAGCAAAGAGAAAAAATTCCTTTTCCACATCCTTTGTGATTCTTCATTCAAAGAATAAGGCAGCAACACAGGGTTGGGCTGATGGGTGGCTTTTTCCTGCCACTGAAGTGGCAGGACAATGCAGTGCGTCTGCACTCATCCTGAAATCAAAGACCTGAGAAATACAGTGTCTACACTTATGGCTGTTACTGCTGGTATGGCAAAAGCTATGTAAATCTGGATTGGAATATATTGATTGGGATCACAAATACCACAACCCTGTCTGCAAAGCAGTAACACTAACAATTCAGACAGTACAAAAAATATCCCTGATGGGTTCACTTTGTCTGGTACCTGCAGGCTTTATGACTGACCAATTACCATGTCTGACCGATCCCCTCCAGAGTTTCACCAGCCAGGCCAGCACACAGGCAACAGAAATGTGCTTGGTATGATTACACAGAAATGAGATCCTGCACCACACCTGATCTGAAACATGTACTTCTGGGAGATACAGTCAAAGATGGATCCAATATTAGTAGTCATGAATTTATAGCTCAAGAGGTTACTAGAGAAGAAACTACAGGCCCAGAAAACAGTCAGGGATTCATGGAAATTGAAGACAAAACCAATCGGTATTGCAAATTGCTTCTTCACATAACTAAGCCTTTAAAATCTTGTTCTTTGAGACTTATCAGTTAAGCCATTTGTAATTCACTTATTGCACTGGATAGTACTGCTTTTCTGTCAGGCACTTTTTTCAATCCATATCATGGGGTAAAATGCTTTTCAGAAGTCAAAGGGCTGGCTGGAGGAGCCAATTTTTAGGCTAAGTGTGTTGGGGGAAATCTTGCTATCAAACTGAAATCTAGCTACCGTACAGCTTCACAGCTAAGCACAAATCATGCAACTAACCTTTCTGTTCACCGTTTGCAAGCCACAGTAGCCCCTCTAGTATTTTATCTGGGATCAAAGCAGTTTCCTGGTTCAATTTGATGTGACTTTTAAGCACTAGCACAGATCTCTGCAGATCTCTGCAAGAGTCTCTGTGTGCTGAGCTCTAACACTGGCAGTTCAGAGAATAATTCTGACAACTTCGTTAATGCTCTGAGGAGCAATTTTAAAAATATTTAACTTGAACAGTTACTGCTTTGTGCCTCTGTAGGTTGGTAAGAGCTTATTTCTGCCCACTCCAGGCAGAGCTGGTGTGGCCGGGTGTGTGTGCCTCTGCGGGTGTGTACCACAGCCAACCAAGGGCGTTGCACATCCCTTCCCTCCCTCTGCAACAGCCCCACTGGCCTGGGGCAAAAGAACCCCTCCCTGGCCTTCTCCACAGGCAGTGGGCAAAAAGACAGCAAATTTAGCCCTGAGGGACTGGGCTGTTGATCCCCAGTCCCTACAGTAAGGCAGGACCTACAGAAAATATGAGCTATTGTGCAGCTGGATCGTGATCTACTGATCTTCTCTAGGCTGCTGGAAATACTCTTGTCTCAGTGCAACACCCTGGCTATAGGCTTTGGGGAAACTGCTTGCAATAATTACAGTCTGTCATAACATGAGTTTATTACAATAGTCGCGTTCTTGTAATAGGCAGAAATGTTTTTTCCCTTATGAAACACACAGATGCTGGAAGATTTATGTGGGTAATGCAAACAATAATGCCTTCACAGATTACAAACCACAGCTGATCTGCATATACTGTACTGAAGAAACACCAAGAGCAGTTTATAAAGTCATCTGTCTAAAGCCAAGATTTCAGTAAATTATTTACCTTCAAGGAAGCAAGGTACTGTCTTTCAGTGCTGCTTCTAATTTATTGGCAGTTACGAATGATTTGCTGCCACTAAAAAATAAAACTTGGGGAGAAGGTGAGGGGTTTTGCCTGCTCCAGGGGATGCCTTCTGTTAGCATTTTAAGAATGATCAGGCTTCTCTAGGAATCAGGTACAGCATCAGTCTGTTCAAGTAGCACTAGCATAAGCAGGTTTTAATGTCTGAACTCTATTATTATGGCTGCCATGGCTGAACATAGCAGTGGAGAGTTTGTCTGCCATAGAACAGGCAGCCAGACCCCTGCACTGCAGTGTGGTCACAATGATTATGGGAGCTGAAGGTCCTTAACTCTAAAACAGTATTTTCCTTTTTGATCAAAGAGCCACCTAATTTGGGGGTGAAAAAAGTTCTCTACTGAATAAATGTAATAGCTTAAAGTATAAGCTATTTATTAATTTATTAATAAGAACATATGTAATAAATATATAAATAATAAAAACCAATAATTTAATTGCTTAAGTATTGCTTTGGCTTACTGCATCCTTTCAGAGCTCTCAATGTGCTTGATGCTCAACTTTGACTTTAATTAGTTTTTGAAACCCCAGAATCCCCCAGTACCCATAAAACCCACTGCCAATTAATTCTATTTTAACAACGTTTCATGAAGTTTCATCTCCTTTTATTAATTTATTTGAACTTCCCACCTGATGATTTCATTTGATCCCCCCTAATTCTTGTACTACAAGAAACAGTAAGCAGTTCGACCCACACCCATTTTCTCCCTTTCACTGTTTATCAGTTGCTAGTTCATTCTCCCTCAGTTATGTCTCCTTGGGTTTAGGGAAGTATTCCTGAGATGAAAGCTATTCCTTATCTTCAGTGATATTTGTTGACCTTCTCTATACCTTGTGTAATGTTACTGTACCCTTTCTGAGAGGAGCACAGGGTATTCAGAGGGGGAGAGTGTATCACAGATTCATACAGAGGGGTAGTTTTACTGCTATATGCAATTTAGTACCTTCAGCTGCTAATTCAATTACCTTTTGGAAAAAATGCAAAATGAAAACTGAAAAGTAAATGTGAATCTGCTTATAACTTCAGTGACCTCCCACTGATTCTGGGACCTGATAGTCAAGCTCAGATTTCTTAAGTCTAATTACTGATTTGGGGAATCTAATTGTCTTACTGGAGCGCATAACGCTAAGTATTTTTGAGGATGTATGCAGACACTTACATGCCTACATTCTGTTTGAAAACTCATCTCTGGTGGAAAAAATAATGTAATGTTTTTGTTTCCTTCTCTAGATTGCTATGTGAAAATGAAGTGGGAATGAAAATTCCTCATCTTACAAATTAGAACATTACAAATCACAAATTGCCCCCTGCCTCTTTTTTTCTACTGGTGATTTCTCTGTTTGCTCCTAGAAGTTAAAGACACAACCTGTTGCTGTAATGGGCCAGAAAGAGGCTCCTAAAGAACTCTATTAAGCAAATATAGATGCATATATAATTTTAATGCTCACAAGGAAGCAAGGAAAGCTTTTCACTTTATGAAGCTGGCTATAACATATGTAGCCTGTATACAAAGCTATACTGTGTAGCTACAGCACTTCTTATCACAGAGCACTTGGGTACTTTGAACAAGACCTAAATCAGCACAGGTTCTCAGAAGCTCATGGAGATGTGATATTTGAAATTAGATGAAATAAGATGAAGCCACTTTCTGACCATAGCAGAATCATATCTTTCCTGTTCTTTCCCAAAGGACTTCCAAGGACTAAAACAGCATGATTTACTTTGCTATAGGAGCTCCAGACAGTTGTTATACTCGATTTGCGAAGATTTTTGTTCCCAGCCATACTGCTGACAAAGGCATTATTTACACTGACTGGTCTGATAAGAGAATGTAAACACTTTAAAAGTGCCATTCCTCTTGCACAATTAGCTCTTGGCTGCTGAATCAGTGCGCTGGGGACAGCCCTTCCTGCCAGCCAGCCCTCCTGTTGTTCAGCCTGCTCCTATCTGTGCTGCCATTGCACCATGTCTCTTCTTTAGGGCTCCACATGAGCCTCAGAGAGCCCAGCAAAGCCTTTTGCCAGCCAGCACAAAATTGTCATGCTCATCTTCTAATCCAAGTATTTCATAAACTAAGAAATTAGAAGATTAGCCAGATGTGATAACCACTGACAATCCTCACTGTACATGCATTTTCTTTCAGGTCAAGTGCACTGTTCTTAAATTACCCAACCAACTCTCCTAGATTAAAAATGTGAAGAATTCCAGATACCTACTGACTAGTTTAAAATATTTTTTGCTTAAATTTGTAGGTTCTTGCAGAATCCCAATGACACCAGATAGTAAACTGCTGTGCTATCTGAGTAGACACAGACCTACTGTGTTAGCAAAACAAACAGCACCATTTGAACTCCTTCATCCATCCTGGGTAAAAATCAGTGGATTCAAACCGTGGAAAAAAGGTTTATCTTTTATTATCTTGTAGTACATAACAGAAGAGCTGATCCAACAAGTGTTTGCAATCATATTATTGTATCCCATAAGCTGCTATCCACACCTGTCAGCTCTGAACCCACACCTACCCTGAACCAGAGCTACTGTGCAGGCTGAAGGACAGGAGTGCACAGTCTGAGTGCTGCTAACTGGTTGAGATGGCCAGTAAAAACAGCAGCTGTGGCATGGGAGTGTGGAGAGATGACAGAGCCAGAGGAGATGCACAGGGGCAGGATGAGAGACACGCACTCCAGCACGGGAAATTCCAGCTAGATGCAAGGCAATTACTTGCACTATGAGGGAGACCAAGAACTAGCACAGATTTCCCAGAGAGGCTTTGGAGTCTCCATCCTTGGAGATATTTAAACATGATCTGAGTAATCTGCTCTGGCTGACCTGCTCTGAGCAGGGCACGGTAGGGTGGACTAGATGATATCCAGACATCCAAACTCAATTATTCTGTAATGTGGAGAGTTTATGGACAGTTGCTATAATTCAGTTGAAGAAGCACTAGTTAATAGGTTATAAGCTGGCAGCCCAGCTTATCGGGAAATGAAGTTCACTTAGTCATGGGGAATTTCCAGCATGCCTGTATTTGAAACCAGATTTGAGATGAAAAATACAGATCATTTATTTTACAGGAAAAATAAAAAATATCCAATTAGCAACAAAATTTAGTACTGCTAAAAGATTATCACATAATACCCACACACATGCACCTACCTGAATGAACATTATTAAAATATAAATAAATATTGAAGTGCGACAAGAATACCAACACTAAAAATTCAAGAAAAGTGATACAGAAGAATTAAAACAAGGAGAGAATATCCCAGTGGGATCTCCCGGTTCAATTTTGAATTTCTTTGAAACTTTCCCATTGAAAAAGCCATTTGTTTTCAACATTCTGCTGTGTGAAATACATCTTGTACCCTGTGGAGCAACAGTTTCCAAAGGGAAAGTTCAGTTTCAAAACTTTGCATCAGTTCTCTTTAACTATTCCTTCAAGACTCAGTATCTTTGAGGAATACAACTACTTTTTTCCTGAGCCAGGGTTTTCCTTTACTCACAATAAAGCAGTGAATTCTTCATGTTTGTTACACATTCCTGTAGTGTTTTACAAAACAGCATCTACAAATTTTACTGCCCTGTTTCTTTCCGGACCACCCTAACAAACAACTTCTGCTTTATTTTTAGAATTAGCCTGTCCTACTGGCTTTTATTTTCCTGTGCCGCCCTAACATGATTTACTGTAATTCAAATTTAACTATTAGTTTGCTGCACTGCACACCTGACTATGGCACAAATAATACCGATTTCCCTCCAGGTCCCTCATCACTTAGGCTACTACCCAAGTGTTGACAAACAGAAAGGACATAAACACTGTAACTTTCTTACTTCAGAGTATAGAGGAGAGGTAAACAGATTGGCTTTCAAGAGATCCCAGAAATCCTGGCAATCAGTCCTCACGACATTAAAAGCTGTGACACTGTGCAGTATGTCCCTGGGTGTGTGTGTAACATTTATGGAGGTGAGTTATGGCCAAGAAAGGAGGTCTGTACTTCCAGTGGTATAATGCCACGAAAGGTCATGTTTGAAGAACTGTACTGCAAACCTCTGTATTGCAAAGTTATAAAGAACCCTGACGTTTCAAACTGATGTCAGTGAAAAATGAGACTGAGTGCGGCTACTGCACAGTTAGTGTCTGAGACAGCTGCTGCTCCACAGTTGGTCAGGAAAAGGTTAAGATTTTCTGGAAGTGGCGTCTCCACAGATGGCAAATTCCTCTTTCTGTTCAAATGAGACTGTCAAAAACAAAACAACCTCTTTCCCAGAGAAAGAAAACTCATTTTCCACGAATTCAACCCTTCCTTCTTCCACCATTTCCTCAGCTGTTGGTTCAGTGCCAGCTCTCTGCATCCTCAGCCCTCACTCCCTTACAGTTCTCAGAAAAGATTGTGTTGTTTCCCAGCCCTGGTTGCCCTACTCTTGCAGTGGACATTATATTCCCCTTTCCCCTACTCTCATTCCTACTTTTTCTCTCTTGCCTTTGTAATTCCATCCCCAGTTTGCAGTATCATGTGCTGTTTGAGCAAAAGACACCACCTCTCCCTATAAAATCTGACTCATTCACACCTATGAACTCAAAAAGTTAATTGCCTCAGGGGTTCGTTCATCTCAATGGCATCAAGCTAAGCCCTTTTTTCTGATGATTCTGGTGTTTCAAATCTGCTTGTTACCAGCTTTTTTGCAGATCTTCACTAGTTTTTCTGTGATAATCTTCATTTGCTTCCCTGAGAAAATGTTCTTTAAACTCAGCAGACTTTAAGAGCTGCTTTTGATAGGGTTTTTTTTTTCCCTTCAGCCTTCCTCCAAGGCTTGAAAGGTTTCTCTTACATTCTCTCTTTTTTTTTTTTTTTTATCATATAAGAAGAATTAACTGTACATCACAACAGATAGGAGCTCAGCCATCAGAGTTAAATGTCTTAATTAACCCCTTTATTCTTTTATGAATGCCTGAACACTCATCTGTGAGAATGTGGATGTACAAATTTGCCATTTCTATGAACCTGAAACTTTTTCAGTAGCAGACCTATTTCTTCAGGAGATGTTCTAATTCTGTCCTTGTCTATGGCTCTGGGGCATCCATGACGTACACATTACTGCACTTGCAGTCTGTTTCATACTTTCACACAGTTATACAAATAGGGGGTTTTATATTCTAAAGGTTTTTATAAAAATCTGCCCAATAAAATAAATAGCCTTTATTAGGTAAATAGGTTACCAGGAAACCAAAATTCTGGCTATTGTAACTTGATGTGAAAAAACACATTCGTATGAGAGGGTCAAATTTTTTAGGAATTTCCATGGAATTTCTGAATCTCAGATTTTTCTGCAGGTCTTGGCTCCATGTGCATGCAGGTGTTCATTTAGCTTGTATCTACATACATGAATCACATGGCAAAACTGGAGCTGCACACTGATGTGGCAAGGATAGACTGCTAGTGGCACGGCTGGCTATAGTGTTTTCATCATTTTCAAGCAATGGAGCCTCATATAATTATTTTGTTTTGAGGACATACAAAAACTGCAGCAAAGCTGAGGAAGAAAATCCCCAGCCTCTGAACAGCCAAAATGTGCAGCTGGATCCTTCCAGCTCTTGTAAGGGAGACATGGCAGACAGCCACCTGTGCAATGCCTTTCAAGCTGCCTAATTTCAGTGCTATGCTAGCCCACCGGATATGCCATTTTTCAGCATTTATTCTGCCTGCAATTCCCATGCACAATACTCTCAGGGGCTCCTTTTCTGTAGCCAGCTATACTATATGAACTATGCAATGGGTACATCCACAAACACTCACTGTTTTAGCTCTACATTGTACTTGTTTAGCTGATGAGTAACTTGAGAGAGGACATTTAGAGAGGATATGTGTGCTTCAGAGCTCAACTAACAGGGGACCTATCCAAAAAGTTGTACTTACAGTACCGGGGGCCAGTTTTGGTTTTAGAGCACCTAAGGCACTTGTAACAGAAAACCCCACTTCTGTGAGAAGATCCTGCATCCAGGAAAAGATAAATACTTTCCCCAGGAAAACTGTGAAATCCTTTTGTGGTGAACTATTATCAGGTATATTCTAAGTATATGACACACAAAAATTATTGCTTCATCATCACCATTCATAGAATCATAGAATCAGTCAGGTTGGAAAGCACCTCTGAGATCATCAAGTCCAACTTCTGATCCACTACCACCATGGTTACTAGACCGTGGCACTCAGTGCCACATCCAGTCTCATCTTAAAAACCTCCAGGGACAGAGAATCCACCACCTCCCTGGGCAGCCCATTCCAATGCCTGATTTCCCTCTCTGTAAAAAATTTCATCCTAATATCCAGCCTAAACCACCCCTGGCAGAGCCTAAACCATGCCCTCTTGTCTTACTGCTGGTTGCCTGGGAGAAGAGATCAACCCCCACCTGGCTACAACCTCCTCTCAGGTAGTTATAGAGAGTGATGAGGTCTCCCCTGAGCCTTCTCTTCTCCAGGCTAAACAACTCCAGCTCCCTCAGCCTTTCCTCACAGGACTTGTGTTCAAGTCCCTTCACCAGCCTGGTTGCTCTTCTCTGGACCTGCTCCAGCTCCTCAATATCCTTCCTGAACTGAGGGGCCCAGAACTGGACACAGCACTCCAGGTGTGGCCTCACCAGTGCTGAGCACAGGGGAAGAATCACTGCCCTACTCCTGCTGGCCACACTATTCCTACTGTGTGTCTATGTTTTGAACTCCACTTTCACTCCCTTCCTAATTCTAACCTTCCCTAATCAGCACCTCTCCCAAAATCAGTGATTTCTACCAGCACCTAACTGCCCAAAGTGCCCTGTGTGCCATGCCTTGGCTGGCTGATTCACTGATGACTGTGCCAACTACTCCCAATGAGAGAGGGCTTCAGGGGCAAACGGAATGGAAATTAGTCTCTCATTTTGTTAAACATAATTCCAATTATGCAAACAGAATACACTACTTTTTCTTTTAGGCCTGTTTTCATGGTAGTAGCCATGAATTTTCATGTAGCCTTTGAGTAAGCTGTGCTGACTGCCTAAGTTTTTCCATTATAAATACTATCTGGAGCTGTTGATCCCTGGGCTTTCCCAGCTCAGTCAAGGATGAAATCTAGCTCGCTCAGTCTCAGCTTAGGAGAAACCTGTTTTCCTAGCACTCAAATGAAGTCAAGCCAGTCAGTTTCTACATTGAAAATCTTTACAAAATATGTCGTTAGTAACTGCAAGAGGTTTCTTGGTTACTAAATCAAACTATCCTATGATAAATTGTCACTTTTAAACAAATTGCAGTTGCATAATTCTCACATTTCTGTAGATAAATGTTAAATGAGAACAATGTGGCAAAATTCCAGATATCTTGATGCAAAACAGAAAGGTTAATTAATCCTCAGTGTAGTTTCAATCATGAACAAATAAAAATGTTTAAAGAGCTCCACGGTTTAGATTTCAGCAAAGGCTGATACACATACAGCAAGACTCTGATGCTCCTCATCAGTGGTTCCCCAGAGATTTTTCTGTATAAGTCCCAAAATTTAGGGTGTTACTTTTACTCACTTAATGGGCCTTAGGCTGAACGGTTGAGCCAACTTATTAGGATGCAGAGACATCCTTCTAGTTTTAGCTCCTCATTTCTCCCCTTTCCCATCTCTCCAGCACTTGATATCTTTCCTTTTCCCTTCAGAGATCACCACTGTCAGTTCCACATCAGAGACAGGCCATGACCCCCAGTCTGGCATTTCTTACCACTGCAGACCCAAGGGCGTACTCCATGCCTATTGAACATTGCGTCATCAGACAGATGTGACATGAAAAACCTCACTCTTCTGCCATAGTTTCTTGTTCTAGACATCATATTTTTCCAAAGGTCTGACTTGTTCATTTATAGAAAAAATAGTGAGCCATTTTGCTCCTTGTAACATTTAGTGAGAGATCATCATTTCAAGGACACACCCAGACTGACAGTTTTGATCCTGTGTCAGTCAGAGAAGCTTTTTTCCCATGACTTTGATGGGAATCAATCAGCCCCCAATGATGCTTACAGGTGAGTTTGTATTTACTGCTGGCTGTTCGGGAGTGTGGCATTTGAAATATCAGACCTGCAGCTGCTGTACCAGGGACCTCAACCCTGAGTACACGATCCAGTGCCTGGTGCAGCGAGCGTGACCAGCACAATGACTTACAGAACAAGGCGACACACCCAGTATCAATGGGTAAAGAGCTGAAACCTGATCTGATACCTTTGCAGAAGGACAGAGAGGTAAAGGGCTATTAATGTGTATAATGAGAAGGATGTGAATTTGAGCAGTGAAACGGAATTGTGAGATAAACCACAGGCAAAACTCTAGGTCTGAGTTCTGTATTTTTCTTCCATGGAAACTAAAATCTTGGATACAAGAGCTCTTAAATCCAGGGATTACGACTTTTGACTTGAATCCAATCTTTCCATCTTTGTAGGTTTTTCAAAACTATGTTCAGATTTGATCTAACATAAATTCAGACCCAGACCCAAAATCTCAATTCAGACTCAACTCTACTGAAAATGAGTTAATCAATTTATGTCATTTAAAACCAAATCTGTCCAAATTTCTAGGAAGTTCAACCTCAGCTAAACTGATTCTGAAGTTCTATGGTGATGTTCAGGTTCAGACACCAGAAACATCTGGAGAAATTAGGATACACAGAGTAAGAGGAAAACACAAGGATGGAAATCAGAATGAAAATAGTGAGAGGACCAGCTGACTGCCAAGAGGAAAGACACACTGAGAGGGGAAAGAAGGAGACAATATTGCACAGCTCTGTTCACACACCTGCCAGTTCTAGAGTGGAAGCTATAGAGATAGGTCAGCATGCAATGTCTATATTATAATAAATTTTGGGTTTTCGGTGGACTTGCTGGAATGGAAACTCTCATCCTAACCAATGATGCAGCTCTGGGACTGAAACTGACTTGTACCTCCCTTGGAAATGATGGCACCTGACTGCTTCCACCTTGTGAGCAGGTATTTAGTATTTTAGACAGTTGGCACACTGACATACAGACATGACACAAGTCTGGGGTAACAGGCCAAAGCAGAAGTAACTTAGTACCAATGGCATCTCTTCAGTGGTTAAAGACCCTTATATTGAAATTCAGCTCCTGATTTAAATGTGGCTTCTTCGAAATTGAAATGGTAAAATTCTTTATCCAGCCCTAAAAAGGTAATTTCCATAAATGGAGCCATGTGTGGAATATTACTGTCTCAGTTTTGCTATTCTTGATAAGGGAGGAAACCACAAATTCTGGATTGCTCTGTACTCAGAAAGACAGAAGGAAAAACAAGTGTCAACATTAAGTGACCACTCGCTATGCAAGCACAGCCTGAGATCTATGTAAAAGCTGGTAAGAAATAAACCTGAAACAATCCTTTTTGATTCTCAGCAAGACCAAAGGTATAAACCTTCTCACACAGTGTCTCCTTGGTCAGCAAGACCTAGATGGGCTGATGAACTCAGTAGAAACTGCTCTGCGTTAGTGCTCACTCTCTCTCGTGTACTCACCACTGAAAATAACTTCCCCAGGTGCTGCACAGAACCAAAAAGGTCATTATTCAAACAAGAAAGGTATGCTTAAAGAGACACGCAAAAAGCACCTTTCCACTGCCTTTATAAGGGCAGTGACATTGCAGAAATTCAGCAAAATTATCATGCAAATCTCAACGTGATATTGTGGATTTTCTCCTTTTCCATTATCCACTTTTTTGCTTACCTATTTATCATGTGCACATGTGAAAACTGTGCATCCAGCCCCAGGTGCAATTGTTGCTGTACTGTTTTGCACACAGGTCTGTGCAAAGCTCTGGCACACATGGACCATGTACAGGCTCCAGTGAAACCAACACAGAGCAGCAATGGGTGTGTTGCAGAAACACTCATGGGTAAGAGCAAGGCCATGTGCGGAAAGGAAGCCCAGACTATGTGCCACATAAGCCTGACAGGATAAAGAGGTCTGAAATTGCAGGGTAGTTCTAGAATTCAGCTAAGATTTGAATAAAGCTGCAGCAAACAGAAAACTGGACTGAAAGGACTCTCTCACAAAACTGAGAGGAAATCCTAGCAGTGTTTTAAAACTTCATGAAAAGGAGAAAGCAGAAGCAGTAGCTACAGGAGCAACTGAGATCAAAGGTGGAGGGTTTTTTAAGGTGGAAGAGTCACAAAATCACAGAATATGCTGAGTTGGAAGGGACCCACAAGGATCATCAAGTCTAACCCTTACCCCTGCATAGAACCATCCCCGAGTCACATCATGTGCCTGAGAGTATCATCCAAATACTTTTTGAACTCTGTCAGACTTGGTGCTGTGACCACTTCCCTGGGGAGCCTGTTCCAGCACCCAACCAGCCTCTGGGTCAAAAGCTTGCTTGTATTATGGGGAAAAGAAAATCAGAAAAAAAAGATGCTTCTCATCTTACATACCCCTCTTACCAGCCATAGGGTACCTGTAGCTTGTACAGCACCACCATGTTGCCTAGACAGCTGCTTGATTGATCACATTCCTCTTTAACCATTCTGGGATGTGTTTTTAGGACCTTTTGCCTGATCAGATCTACCTACATGACATCACTGCAGAGGGCCAAGGAGCTATAATGACAAATCTGTTCTGGACCCTTGCACCCATGAGTGTGGGCACATATAAACTTTGGGCATGACCTGTGCTCAAAATATGCTAAATTTTTTAAAGTATTTTTTCCCCAATTTGGTGGCGTAGCCCAGGAAATGAAATCTGGTCCCTGGAACATTGCTCTGTGACCTAGAGTGCATTTTTAATTCCATACCTCAGACATAGCGATTTGTTGATAACTGTTCCCAAAGCAAATTTGACATTACCCACATAGTAAATGCTGGGAAGTATCTTCCAAGTGAAAACATTAGCAACTCTTTGACAGACATGCAAAAAGTTAAATTAAGGTGAACCTCTCTTTTTTTTTTTTTTCTTTTTGTGAAACATTCTGCATTTGGCTCAGCCCCAAAATTATGTTAAATGTACTCTGTGCTCACACAAGAGTTTGAGGATGTTGAGCATCCCAGAGGACTGGGGACACAAGTCCAAGGCTAAACTTTGCTTAGGAAAACATTTCAGGTTACCTTTAAAATCATAGGCCAAATGGCAACAATAAAACAGGTAATAAATTACTATCATAACCAGAGCCCCATATCTCCTTGCAAGCAAACATCTGAACAAGACCAAATTACCGGCAGTACAATAAAACACAAAGGGTGTGGAGTTTGTGTAACATGAAGACATAATTTCTGCTTCATGAATCTACTTATAGAAAGAGGAATGAATTTCTGGGAAGTAAGCAAGTTCATTTAAACAAAAAATAAACTTCAAAGTGAATCATAAAAAGGGGAGGTGTGGAGTGATACTTTCAGATATGGACATCAAGGTTTTCCTGAAAAAACAGGACAAGTTAGCTCAAAGCTGGAGAAATTGGATGTGCCACTACTCTAGAATATAAATCACATTCTCCAGTTTTTCTTTTTTTTTTTCCTTTTTTTTTTCTTTCTTCAAGCTACAATATAAACTTCAATTATAAGGAACCTATTTCTGATTTTTAACTTAAAAACGCCTATTTTTAGAGTAGCATGGGGTTACCTGGCAAGTCTGCCCCTGCTTTTTCTTTGCCTTTGATCCCAGTTCCTCTTTTAAAAGACTCTTCATGGTCCTCTTCAGCAGAGCACATCACACATTAACCAGTGTCAATTTTTATCAAATGTTGTAGCCATATTTTACTCACAGTTTCCTTATTCTCCTGAGAGCTGAACCAGCTGACATTTTATGGATTTAACTGTTAGCACGCAATACACAATATACCTTAATACACATACGTACTCTGCAAAGAGTGGCAAGAATTGCCAGAAGAAAAAACAATTTTTAATAGTAAAATTTCCCATGGCTTTTAATGGACCAAGCTACCTATGGGTTCCTACCTCATTTTCCTGTCTTTGAAAATCCAAACCAATATTAACATTTAACAGTTTTTATAGCAACCCTTATACCAGGCTTTTAATGTTCTTTAAACTGATTAATGAATCAAACCTTCAAATACCCAAAAAAAGGCAATTGGTATTTGCACACAGCAGATCCCAAAGACCTCAGGAAGATAAAAATAAAACCCACAGTCCACTGGAGCCAGAGAAAAGACATGGGATGACACCAGAGACATCAAGATCATGGGTTTTGCCATCCGCTGCACTGAAAGCTGAGGAAAAAAAAAAAAAAAAAAAAAAAAAAAAAAAAAAAAAAAGGAAGTTCCTTATTTACCCATAGGCTTGTCATTCTCTTGTGAACATCAAACTCACCTGGAGCATGAAATGTTTCTGGAGACGATGGCATTGTTTTGGCCTGGTTAATATTGCTTTTTATAAAACTTTTTATCTTGCTTTTCAAACATTGCTAGCACCAAAATGACCTGCCAGCTTTTATTTTTAAAGAAGTATGACTGGTCAGATTCCCAGGAATAACTATTGAAGCCAGAGGGCATATGGTAGCCAAAGATCCTCTACACTTATAAACAAGTACTTCTATAAAACATTCCTTCAGGCAGAGAAATGTGGCAGATAAGGCACTGCTCGATGACAGTTACATTTTCCTCAAAGTAGGAAAAACAATGTCATAGTTCCCAAAGGCCCCATCTCTGTAGGCTTGAAATAGAGAAAAAAATTTAAAGGAATGAAAATGAAAGCAAGCACTGTTTTCCATTTCTCAAGAACTGCCAGTAATAAAAAGACAATGAATAAGCCTTTCTTCCACTGTATGTAATACTTTTGCATCTTCGTGAATGTTCTGTATACAAAGTATACACAGAGATGTCAAGAAAAATAATGCCATTAGTGCAACTACAGAGTTGAGAAAACAAACACTTCAAAGGCAGGAAAACAAAGTCTTGAAATGAAGTGCTATTCCTGAACTTTACCCTCCTGTATTTATTCTAAAATATGGGATTTGTTATACAAATAAACAGCAGAAATATTGGTGCTACCAACAACACAAAACCCATAAAACCATTTTTTGTCCAACTCAGCATAATATCCTCTACCAAAAATAATGTTTGGCCCTTCCAGATCTATAGGCTGGAGAACTTCTGCTCAGCTAGTTTTCTGCAAGCTTGTCATACTTGAATCTCAAAGGTGTATTAATTAAGGTAACTTTGGTTAAACTGCCTTTTTGCTCAGTTATCCTTGCACAAAGAAAGTGTGGTTTTGTTTGGGGAAAAGGTTTTTAATGTTTTGAATGAAAAATGCAGTATATGCATTCTCCTTTATGCAAAGGGACAAATTATGAAACTCAAATTTAGTAAAATTGTACACAATTGGGACAAGGATTTAGAAACCTAAGCTAAAGATCTCCCATTAGTACTCAATATTACTACTAATATCTTTTTTTAACCCATCCAAATGGTAATGCTCTCATAAATTAGGCAACACACGCTCTGAGTACATCCAATTTCTTTTCTGGTTTATGTGAAGTAAAAATAATAATCAATTATTACCTGTCTGCATTGATATAAATCAGTGGCAGTTCATTAAATGCTTTACAAACTCATAATCAAACAAAATGTTTCTGTAGGTTAACAAAAATGAAAGATAATATTAATTCCTGTGTTTGGGGATTAGAAACAAGAATTCCTGCAGAAAGATGGAGATTATTAACTGGAAACAGAGAAGAGAAAACTCAGGATACCAAGACCACAGGATTGCCCTCTAGACTCAAATGTAATTATGAACTAAGTAAGGTGGTCCTGGGATATGTTTCCATTAGAAATGGAACAATATTCATGGCAATGCGCAAGGCATTTCTTCACCTAATTCTGAAATATTTTCTATACAATTCTGGTCACCCATTGTTCAGAAGGGATGAATTCAGGATACAAAAGCAGTGCAGATGACTGGCATGAGCCAAAGAACGGATAGGCTACCATACATAAGAGCACAATAAGTTCATTTGTTGAACCTAGGGAAATGAATGTCATTAATGAAATAGGGATACACCATAAACACCAGAAAGCTAAAATAACTTCTTCAGCTACCAGATAATGCTGACACTTGATGGAGATTGGAACTATGACATTTTCACCACAATATACATTTTTAACCAGTAAAGAAATAGGGTTCTGAAACAGACAATAAGAAAAGTGGAAACAGAAACCTAACTGGATTTACAGAGAAACACGATTAAATTGTGAAAGGGATTGTATGATACAACTGTTTTCAACAGGAGAGACACAGATGATCTAAAAAGTCCTTTTGAATAGTATCATCCTACCTAATTGGTATTAATCCTATAGGTATGGTACAACCCACAGGTTTTCTGGGGTTCAGCCATCTGTAGAAGATTAGCAATCATCAATGTTTCAAGGATTGCAAGAGCTGACGGGTACTACCACCTCACACTCACTTTTTAATTTAAATTAAGAGCTCTTGGGCAATGCCTACTCATGTTTACTTTTTTTCTGAAATCACTCTGGCTTGCTGTGGCTATAGATGTGCAGCCAGTGGTAGTCACTGCTGAAAGCACCTTCAGGTACATGGGTTACCCAAGTCCAGGTTGTGCCTCTGCCAAGCGCTTCCCAGTGACACATCCCTGCTGCAAACTGCCATGTATTGAGCACAGCACTCAGAGAGCTGGAAACCCTGCATGAAATATGCAGTAAACCCAAGGGACTGTGGGAGAGACTAGCAGTGTTGAAGCAGCCAAGATTTGGAAATTTTGGCCCTCAGCAAGAGGACAGTTTGTTAACATGAGCTGTGGATCGTGGAGTGTTCCAAGCCCAGCTCTTTGACTTCATTCTGTTTTCATCAAAGACCACCTTTCTGGATGGATGGAGTAGTCCCACCCAGGGGTCACTTTCTGGTCTATCTGCAACCTTGTCACGACACACAATGTGGAAAACTGCGGCTATTGCATCCTGAAATGAAGTTTTGCTCACCTACAGCCACTGCCTGCCATTCGTCCTGCAATCTCATTAAGCCATGTTTTGCTTTGCTGACACCAAGGCTGCCAAAAAGATCAGCTGGCAAAGGAGACTGTGTTAGTAATGTGGCTGGCACCCTGCCTCCTGCAGTTGAGATCACTTCTGAGCACTGAGTCTCTACTGGTCCACTCGGACGGTCTCAGTCTCCCTCTGTTCAGCTTCCCATTGGTACAGTGTGCTTGCAATTGGGTTATTGCACTGGCCTTGCCCCATAGCAATGATAATATCTATAATTGCTATTTTTCTTGCCTTGTATCTTCTCTTCCCCAAGTTCTTGAAATATTTCGTGATCCTGTGTCCTTGTTCGGCTCCTAAGGCTCCAAGCAGCCCTGTAGCCCATTCGCCCTAATTCACAGAAAGGACTCTGCTTTGTTGGAATATTTCACAGAAATTGTTTCTAATTTGGGTTAGAATGTTTCTTTTTCAGGCATTTCCTTAGGAAGCACTCATCACTCTTGTCCAGGCAGGTCTGTATTTCAGAGATCAGAGATGTAAAACACAAACTCTGTCTCTTTTGTACAGTTTATAAACTGTAGCAAATAGGATAGGGTTCACTTCACTTTACCTTAGCCATCTAAAAGTCAACCTCAGTCAATCATTTAGATTCTCTCTATAATGACTGGAAAGGGGAAATTTCTTTCAGAAGAAAAACTTCTCTCACTCTGACAGAGTGAGGAGGTCTCACCCTCTGGAGAGGTCTCTCTCCACTGAATGTAGAGCATGTCTAGGACACCTAATACTCAAAAGCTAAAAGTAGATGAGACCAATGAGTGATGGTCTATTTCTTGACAGTATTTCATAAACAGAAACTAATTATTTCTGTTTCTCTTAAAAGCTAAGTAGAACTTTTTAGCCCATTTCAGAGAAGGTAAATAGAAGTGCATAGAGAATATATGACCTGTCAAAAGACAGACTGGCAATCACTGTCAAAGTCACAAAACAAAGACAAGAGAAACTCTATCATAATGTAAGACCATTAAACCATGCCTCTTTCAAAAAACATCTTTTTACTTGTTACCAGCAAACACCTCAACAGCAGTTTTACAGGGGTTATTAATTGCTTGTAGTGCCTTGTCTTTGAACAGCAAAAAAAAAAAGTAGTCACTCCCAAAGGATTCTCTGGGACTCAGTGACCAGTCCATGCCCTCTGACCCTTTCAAGCTAGCTTGAAGAAAGCAGTAAAGTGCCACATCCAGAACAGTTCTAAGTGGTACTTCACTGCTCTGGATTCATTAAAATTCCAGTGAAGACAGTTGTACCAGAAAACTGGTTTTTTGGTTGTTTTTTGTTTGTTTGTTTTCCAGGAAAGAAGGGATATGAACAAAAGCAATCTTTTCTCTGATTGTAACTGTGAAAGGCTTGCGAGTTCCAAATGTATTTTCAAGTGTACAGCAGACCTTGAGCCTTTACAGGTACTATGTCACCTCCCACACAAAAAGTCAGGTCAATAAAGCTTCAAGTTCATAGGTTATCCAAGCCACTATATGTGTATCTGTAATAATTTATGTACTTACATATATTTGAGCATACCCAGAAGTGCTTGTACACAATTTCTGAATTTTTAGGAGCTAACTCTTAATACTTAAGTATTTGTTCTTACTAATATACGTACTAATGAAGTATACAGCTCACCAGAAATTTGCATGCACCTAAAGGGGAATCCCAGAGAGATATTTTTCACTTTATCAACCTGGACTCAGCCTTCTAAAGAGACCAGCGAGATCTCTTTAGGAAGGAAGAGGTATGGCTATAAAGCCAGGGTGAATAATTTGTGGTGCAATGTAGTTGTAAGATCACTGGGCAAATACCCACCATGTCTCTAATCCACTGAGCCACTGAACTCCCCACTGGATGGGGAGGGTATGTTGTGGAGCAGCTCAGCTCTGTCATACAAGAGGCTGCATGGGAGTACTGAATTCTTATTGCCAGCTTATCAGAAACAGTTGTAAGACAAAGAAGGAATTGCTCTTTTTCAAACAGTTCCGTAGCTGAGAGCAGAAAACAGTGGGTTTGTTTGTGGTAAAGATAGCACTACACCCTGCACGCACTCTGCTACTGTGCAGAAAATGTAAGAATGCAAAGCAATAGCATTTTAATTTCAGGTTGTAAATGCTATACTCTGCTCCTCATGCCCCAAGTTTCATGCCAAGGAAAAGCTGCAGCATGCCAGAAAGGAGCTCTTTTCAGTGAGCAGAAACAAAACTGAGGAAACTGGAAAACTACAGTTTACTGCATTTAAACTCCCTTCTTATGGTAAGCAACAGCCAAACCAGCAAGCCACAAACCAAAAGACACCTTAATGGTCCAGGAAGTTCAGAGATCTTTGAGTTAAATATTGAGCAATGCAGGTGCAGGCTGCAGATGGGAGGTTCGGGTGTGAAAGCATGCCAAGTGCATAACAAAACTCAATTGAAGAAAGCCACTATTAAGATCTCAGTCTGAATTCATTGCACATAGATGGCAGGAATTCCACAGATACCCTGTCTGAGAAACAAGAGAGTTTTCAAGGTTTCTCAGTGTTCGAGCCACGGCGTAAAAACGGACCTGCATTGCTTTGCTTTCTCTCAACTACAGTTATCACTAGGCACACCCAAATACACCTCCTGTTAGATATGAGGGGGCAAATAACTTCTTGGTGCAACACAGCTGAAGAGAATGCGGAATTTAGGCTGTATTCACAGAATCAATGTGAATACAGAATTACCTTACTTCTTTCACTCCTTCTACGTACTTTGTGTTCTTCTACCCAATGGGATATGTGAGCCATTTTTAAGATTGAAAGAAACTGGTTTGGTGTGTTGTTCTTATCTATCAATACAAAACCAGGAACTCTAATCTGTAAAATTGACAGAAGTTCAGGCAATAAATGAAATTATAAAGGGAAGGGAAAAAAACCCCCACATCACAAAAAAAACCCCAAAAACAAAAACCAAAACCAAAACAAAACAAAACAACAAAAAAAACCCAAAACAAAACAAACAAACAAACAAACAAAACCCTCAAAGACAAATAAATGAGGGGGAGGGAGTTTATTTGGAAAGAAATCAGCTTGGCCTGAAAAGATGTGGCATCTTCTTAAAGTAAACAATTCTTGCTTGGCTACACAGCAGTGTTGAAGCAATGCTTACTGCAAGTCTTAAAACAGTGGCAACTACACAGTGGAAATCCACCTTGGATATCATGTTCCACTGAAGACTCAACAGCTTGTTGGTGAACATATCGGCTTAGAGTTTCTTAGATCAAGATCTTTAAAGGAAAAAAATATAATCTCCCCAACTGTATGACTGTATCTCTATTTAAAATGAATTTTAAAATGAAAAAAATGTAACACCAGCTTGCCTTACTAATGCCTGTCTACATAGCTACACAGTATTACTTATTTGATTCCTGAAGGTGTTTCCTTTTGAATTTGTTGAGATGTTAACTAATATCAAAAAGATGCAAATATTTGGTTCTTACCCCATCATGCTATTTCATCTGTAAACTATAGGAAGTAATAACATAGGTGACTTTGTTGCATGTAAAGCTTAGTGAAGAGCAAGCCTACCACAGCAGCCTCTTGCATTTCCTTGGAACTACTGACATATTGGCATTAAGAATTTGGACCACTGTTCATAACAGTGGTTTTGACATATAAAGCCTGCACTAACTACTCCATTACTGTTGACACACACTTAAAAGAGAGACTTTATGATTTATTCTTCATGTCTTGCATTTCATTGCTTAGGTTCCAATTCTACCTAACCTTTAAAGCCAGCATTTTAAGTTTACAAATTATTAGTTATTATAACAGCAGTATATGCAGTATATTAGGTTGGATAATACATAAGCCTTTGTAGAATCCAGGAGACTTCACAAAGACTGAAATTCTTTCTTCTCGAATATAGCTTTGAAATTTCTCCTAAAATTGTACTCCAGCTAAGGGATTTAAATAGGATTTATGCATGACATGGGCTGTTGCTGGCTGTTAACACATGGGTGAATTTTGTCGAGTGGGCGTGTATGTTGATTTTCCACTCTAGAATTTCTGATCCTCCCAGATCTTCACTACTGCCTGCCAAGATCACTGTTGTTAGTTTTGGGTTTTTGTACACCTGAAGACAGATTTATGACCTTTGCGGTCAAAATATTCCATATCTGATCCTTTTTCCATTCACCTTTAACCCCCTTCCCCAGCCCTGATCATCAAGGCTTAAAAAAGTTTAAATGGATGGATAACCTTTTAATTAATTAGTCATGTAACTAAAAGCTAGTTTAACAGAGTAAGTCTTGGTTTCTGGAACTGTGGAAAAAGCATGTTGCTGAGGACTTCTCTAAGTTGATGGTGCCCACATTAGTTTTAACTTTCTAAAGTGCTTATTTCCAAGAACTTCCAGCCCCAAAGGACTGGTGTTCGCAATAATTTTCCTTGGAAGATTTGAGAGTTTTAAAGATTTCAGACTTAGTGACAAAGTTTGCAGGAATTTAATAGACGTTTTTGAGAGAAACATTAATTTGTATTTTGACTTATGTAATTATGTCCCTAAAGTAATAAAATTCAATGCTTTTGAAAATGAATCTTATTTGACCTGTCACATTTTTTTAAAAATAGTGTTTCCTTAAAGCTTGACCTTTAAGTTGAAGCATCTTTTCTATTTTCACATTACATCTTAAATAACTCACACATTTTATTATCACCTCTGAAATCCAGTAAGTAAAAACTCTGATTTGAAACTTCTGTATTCTGAATTTATAATTACCTGCCATAAGCACGCTACAAAAAGAGAAGAAACTTTGTGCCAGAATGCTATAATTTTATCACATTTCTCTGGAAAAAGTTAAGTATTCCAACATAAAACAAAAAAAAAGTTGTAAATTGCATTAAAAGTGAGAGCCATTAATGTTATCCAAAAAAACCCATATATTCTGTACAAAACTGTAGGCTCCACAAACCCCAAACGCTAAATTTCCAACTATACCTGGCTGACCAGTAACAGTTTGTCCGGACCTTTTATTAGAAATATGAACAATATATTGCCCACGCCAGATGCTCTCTGAAAAGGATTCATAAAGAAGAGAGATGGCAACAGGCACAGTGGAAGGGGCCAAAGAAAGACTTTGGATATTGCATGCACTGAAGAGATGACAGAGCAGATTCGATGCCTGCAGAAATAAACACAGCACGCTTATTTATTTATAATTTATTTGTAAATTCTTTATTTTTAAATACAGCACTTATTTATTTAAATAAACCAAGCTTCAGAATTGCTACAGCAGATTTTTATGATGGTATCTCTAAATAACTGTTTACCAAAGGTGGAATTTCTTCACTGATGTGAATCTGCTTTTGCCATGCCTCCCCAGAAGGTTTTCCTGAAGCAGTTCCTTCCTCCTATGGTGTTCACCATAGGAGTAGCTTTGCTGTTCATAAGGGATTCAAGGAAGCCTGAGGAGAGCATGCCTTCAGTGTAGACAGAGGAGAGTAAATTGAAAAGCCATTGTCATGTTCTCATAATCTTGCTCTTCTTAGTCCCATGTAATCCAGACATGCCAGACAGACTCTTCAGCTGGCACGTGAACAGCAGTGCTCTCCCAGCAACAATACACTTTAAAATGCAGCCTTTATAACATTCCCGTGGCTCTTCCCACCCCCTCCCCCCCAACCCCGGTAAAACCCTCTTAGCAAGTTTCTCAAAGCATCTTTGGACCTTTGGAAAGTGGCTACACAGTTGTGTCTGTTCTTGTTTCAGGTCAATTTTCTCCTCTCTAAAGACTTCTTCCTCTCTTCCATCTCTCTTGCATACTGCGAAAGGACACAGTAGGGATAAGGATTTCATCTACAGTTTTTATAAATCCAACAACCCATGTTTTGCTGCCTGCATGACCCACAAGAGGTAAGATCTAATTTCTGGATAGTTTTCAGTAACTTTTTCCTGTTTTGGGAACTGTTTTATTTCTGTTTAAATGTTACTATAGATACTGGAATTCAGCCTCACCAAGTTACATAGCCAGCCTCTGCAGAAGTGAGGGCAAGGGTGTTAGGAGGGACATAAAACTCTTCTGTGCAAATCTGATGCAGAGAGCATTTGCTGCAAAAGTGCTGGGAGGCAAAGGTACCCTTCACACCTCTCTCCAGGTCTGAGAGGCTGTGTGCCTGCCCTGAGGCCCACAAGGGACTGAATGTGGCTGAAGCATCTGGGAACGATTGTGTGAAACTCGTCATAAGACAGTAATTAAAAATATTGAAAAGGTAATAGCAGATTTTGTTCAGACATAGAGAGACAGTAGCACACACTAGCTGACATTCCACAGCTTGGAACCAGAAATGAAGGTACATTGCATTTGCCTGGACTATTTAGTACAACAATGCGCACAGAAAGCAACCACCTTGGAAGAAGCTAAATCTGGGCTGAGGTGGCCAAGCACCCCAGCTAAGTAGCCCAAAAAGCAGAAGCTAGTCAATTGTCATGTCACTGCTGTCTCTGTGCTCAAGACCTGCGGTGGTGGCTGGCTCAGCATGGTTCAAAAATCACCAGATTTCTCACAGCAAACTCTGAGCAATCTTACCTAACCATGGTGGTATGCTTATGGCCTCAAGCATTTTCCTATTACTCATGAATATTTCTTTATCATATGGTAGGGAAAAAGAAGTTTCTAAACCAACTTGTAAATTCATTTGGCTTTTTCACCATCATGTTCATAGTTGTGGAAATTGCTTAGGAAAAGTCCACTATCCTCAAAGTTCTATTGCTCCACCAAATACAACTGAATTGCAAGTGGATACCTCCATGTAAGAAGGGTTCACTGCCTTCCCAATGTTTTCAAGAAAGCCATGGTCAGGTCTTGACCTCTTGAAACATAAAAGCCCAAGTCCAGAATTCCAAACTGAGATAGGCTCTTGAACATTTAACAAAGAATCTACTGATTCAGACACTAATTTTCACCCTTCCCCGCTCACACTACCTGTTTTCTATGACTGAAGTGGTGATCACGCTTCTCTGTTTCACAGAGCTGCAGCAAAGACAAATTCCCTTACTATGTGATCAGAGTCTGAAGAAAAGGACTGAAGAAAAGATGAAATGGAAAATCCCTGCATCCCAGGCACATAAAACGTCCAACTGTTTTTTATTTAAACTAGTGTCTGTTGTATTCTTGCCTTTCTTGACAACTGCTACAAATGGTCCTTTTACAACCAGCACAGATGCTGTGGCTTCTTTAGTGAAACAAGGAAAGAGCTCAACAAGACAGAGACATCAGGGACAGTCATTTAGGACCAGAAGTAAGATTTACTTAACATCACATGGCAGTATAGGCAAGCAGATTTTGTGAACAGAAGCTTTGTTTCACCTTCCCTGCACATACCTGCTACCCCAGTTTTACATCTTGCAGCTCCTCAAATACTGATACCAGAAATTTTAATCCATACATAGTTTTTTATTAAACAAAGGCCATTTAGATATTCTTCACAAGCTACAAGTGCAGTGCTGTACTTGAAATAGTCTCTGACACCATTCAAAATAAATGTACAGTTAGTCCACCTAAGGAAGCAGAGTTTTCCCAAAGCATGTAGAACAGGTCAGACACAGCTCCATCACATTTGTGTATTTAAAAGACAGGGTTTATGTAAATATAAAGAGGGATAGTAAATGATCCAGCACTGAGAAGACACGTCATGACTCTAGTGCTTATAGTGCATAGATGCATACATAGACAATTCAATCCTATTTCTTCCTTCAATCACCAGCAGTAAAATAAAAACACACAAACCTCACAAAAAACAAACAAATAAAAAATAGCCCAGTCTCCCTTGAGAAATGCCAACAGAGAAGAATTTCTATAATATACTGATTCCCCCACTGTCCTAGTTTGGGCTGAGATAGAGTGAATTTTCTTCCTCGTAGGTGGTACAGGGCTGTGTTTTTTTAGTATTTTAGATTTAGTATGAGAATAATGTTGATAACACAGGTGTTTTAGTTGTTGCTGGGTAGTGCTTACTCTAAGTCAATGACATCCCAGTTTCCCGAGGTCTGTCAACAAGGAGGTGCACAAGAAGCTGGGAGGGAGCGCGGCCAGGACACTTGACCTGAACTGGCCAAAGGGATATTCCAAAATACAGAATGTCACACTCAGTAAATGAACTTGGAGGGTTGGCCAGGAGGGACCGATCGCTGCTCAGGGACAGAGTTGGAATTTGTCAGCGGGTGATGAGCAATTGTATAGTGCATTGTTTGTGTTTCTTGGCTTTTATTTTGCACTCTTTTCTTCTTGCTGCTTCCCTTTTCATTACAATTATTTTAATATTACTATTAATTTTTTTGTCTTCCTATCAACCCACAGGTTTAACCTTTTTTTCCCTGATTCTCCTCCTTTTTTTCCTCCTGATTCTCTCTCACACAGGGGGCAGGGGCAGAGCAAGCAGCTGCATAGTACTTAGTTGCCAGATGGGGTGAAATCACAACGCCCACTTTTTGACAACCTGATTCCTTCAAAAGTGTCTCAAGATGCACATTGAAAACCTGAGGACTTAAAAAGAATCTGGTCATTTTTGAAAATATAATAGTAGCAAGAAGTGATGTAGACTAAGGAACAGAAATGGTGAGTTTTCCCCTAAAGCTTAGACTGGAAAATGTTTTTCTAGTCATAGTTTTATCTGATTAATGAAAAATTTTGAAGGTGTTTGGCAAAACATATTGCATAAATGCTTTCCCTATTGTACTGAAAAAACAATGAGTACAACTGGAAGACTTGCACATATTGTGAAAGATTTTCTTTACTTCCATGTCATTTAAAGGTCACTATTTCTTCATGAAATGCTGAAAAATAAACTGAGCTGTAGACAGGATACCTAGTGACTCCCCATGACTTCAGATATTCTGAATGCCACATCCACTTCTAACCCAATACCTTTTGTTTTACAATCCCATAGACTTTTTTTGAATTATAACTACTGTTGGAGTATTTCAAAGAAATTCAGGCCACTTTAACCGATCAGTTCAGTGTGGTTCTTTGCTCAGAAATGCCAGTGTGACCTTACCATTTGCTGAATCTGTAAATAAGTAATTATTTGGCTTACTTATTAAGGTAACACACCCTAGCTAGGATGAAAAACCAGACCTACAAGATAATCCTCATCTCAAGTTTCTGCCGGGTGTACTGTCTCAAAGTATTTGTCCATATTGTATAAGTGAAATTTCATCCAGCCTTCATACTGTACTTGGAAGTGTAAGGCACAGGTGGTCGAAGCAATAGCCATCTCACAGGTGTTTTCTCTCATTAATTTATGAGTATAGAATCTTGCTCTGCAGATAGAAAGATATATTTTCCTACACTTCCTATATTATACTGCTAAGTATATAATAAAAAATTTGTGTAGAAGGCAAAGAATAAATTTCATATTAGAGGTCTATATTTCATGCTATAGCTGACACCACCTAGAGCATCAATTTTTTTTTATACATTGAAATTCCAAATATCATCCCTTTATAAGAAATAATTTGGAAGTATCATGAAAACTCAGTTATGTTGAAAAAATTAGACATGCTGATATAACAAAAAATATTTTTGAAATATGTTTTCCCAGATTTTTCTTATGCTTTTGATACTTAGACTACACAGTAATTGAAAAGAAAAACTAAAAATTATAGCATAGCTGCTTACAATGAAGAACAGCACTTGTTCTGTTTTTACCCAACAGACACTATTCTTGCTGGAGTATATAGGACTACACATGGCTTTGTAAGATTGTAGCCACTGGCCATTCCTCCACTTGCTTGCTAATGTCTGCATTATGGGAATTTTAACTTGCAATTTGTTCTCATTTGGGTTTTCTATTTAACAAGTACAACATTTTATAGCTAGAAGCTGCCACGAACAGCCTGATTTTAAAGCACATAATGATCTTTATCTTCCTCTAAAAGTGGTACTTAATGCAGAATCACAGTGTTGGTCAGGTTGGAAGGAACCTCAGGAAGTCATTTAGTCCAATCCCCTGTTCAGAGTAGGTTCAGCTCTGAGTTCAGAATGGGTTTGCCTAGACTTTGTCCAGTTAGATCTTGAAAACCTCTTGAAAATACTTAATAGCCTCTTTGGGGCAACCTGTTCTAAAACTTCACAGCAAAACAGTGTTTTTTCTTGTTTTGGCTAGAATTCCCCTCCCCCGTTCCCTCATTTTTAGGACCACTGTCTCCCATTCTCACACTGTGCTCCTCAGCTTCAGCTTTACCTTCTCAGTAACCTCCATGAGGTGCTTGGGAGATGCTGTTAGGTCTCCTGACACCATTTCTTCTCCAGGCTGTCACAGCCTTTACTGAAATACTTATTTTAAATAGTGATATTTTCAATATACAAAAATTAGATAAAGATGGCAGCTAGTACAAACTGATCAGAGTCTGTAAAGGTTTTTCAAACAGCAAGAGAAGGAACAAATATCACACCAATTTCAGTATACTCTTCAATCAAGCAAATTAAATTCTACATTTTGTCTGATAGTCACATCAGGACCTCACAATTCAGGGAAGAAATGTGCTAACTTTTCAGTAAGTATTCAGTGACAATAGAGTAAAAGAGAGACAGCATTTTTCAGTTCTACATTTACTTTTCAAGTCCTGCTGGTATACATTTTCAAACAATACCAGCTTTGCAAGGAAACAACAAAAAAAAAAAACAAACAAAAACCCAAACCCAAACACTATTTCCCAAAACGGCATGCTTTTGGAGTTTGTTTTTGAATATTGAGCATTATGAGTCATTTTTGACTGTGGAAATTCCAGTAAGTCAATGGAGTTACGTCAGACCTGAATCGGACTCTTTAATTCTTGACAGTATATCCTAAACTACACAAGCAAACAAACTCCCCAAATGTGAAAGGGGGGGGGGGGAGAGGCAAAAATGGCTGTTAGCATCTTCCATATTTTAAGACAGCTCTCAGTCACCCTAATTAGACTCACAGTTGTTCCTCCATTCTAGCAGGACACATAAAAACCTGTGATCTCTGGCTATATGAGACCTCCAAAGGTCAATCTGTGTCCTACTCAATTTATATAAAGCTAAAGCCATGCATAATAAAACATGACAAAATGGGTAAATAAATTAATGAAACAAACAAAAAACCCTCAATAAAAATATCTTGACATTTATCTATTTTCCCATCTGTCAAGCAAATAAATAATAACCAAAGGTCTAGCAGCCTTAACTATAGCCTACAATAGTTACATAGCCTTAACTGTGTCCTGGAAGATCCAAGGTTTTCCTTGGTTTTCCCCTAGGAGTAACCTGGCATTACTCTATTGAGCTGACTAACTGAGCAAAGTCAAGTGATATGGACCTCATATGTGATATGGTCCGTATTATATGGACCTCAATGGATATAAATAGACACCTCTAAATTACTTCTTGCACAGCAAAGTCAACTTTGATCTGTTAACCATTCAACTTTCTATCTAACTGGTGCATTACAAGATTTTTTTGAGAATAGCAAAGAGCAGAATTACTTCTCTCCACTTCCCATCAATTCAAGACTTTCAGAGCATATTTTGGAATATGGAACAAATCTTTATACAGTGTAAGTCAACAGAGTAACTCACTTCTTATCCACGTGTTTCCCACTGCTTTCTGTTGGGAATGAACAGTGGACAAAGACTAAAAGCAATAGAATGTTTATAATCAAACCACTGACTGCATATATTTTTGTATCAGCAAATCACATGATCTTTCTGTTTCCTGTTCTATACTATGAGGAGACATTCCAGCCCCAGGACTGAGGAAAATGTCATTCTAGTAATAAAGCTCAAGAGTAGTATTAAGAAACAGGGCACCTACACACGGAGACTATGTTCTTCATTATAACATCATCCACACCTCTTCTCAAGTTCACATCAGCATAAATTTGAGGAGGATTTGGTCTCCAGACCAAACAATATTCACACATATATATCGGCTATTGCTTCCAAAATTGTTATTCTTTCTGCTGTGTCCCCCAACTACATCTCGGACATCACTACTTAATACAAAAATCTTTATACACTTCAAATAATGAAATTCAAGCCCAGCACCCTTCAGTAGCAATTACACCTGCAACAAAGTTGTGCCTGTTCTCAAAAGCATCAACATATAGCAAGGAATTCAACACACACACACCCCAGCCCTGACATGTTGCCTCCGTAATTTTGATTGCTGAAGTGGACTTGAGGGCTGACCCTCAGAGAGTTGATTCTCATTAAAGGCAGTCATGTGCAACTTGGTGATTTTAACAACAAAGAGCAGCTGTCCATTCTTTCCCTATATGAGGCAGTGAACACAAAAGAACTTTATGTTGCGGTGTTTGAAATTTGTTTCTAAACAAAATGTGAATTCATTTCAGGGCTGAGGAACTACAGCAATTTTCTTGGTCCTCGGGACACAGGAAGGGGCAGGCAGGAGGAGGCATCTGGGCCAGGTCAGGCAGCAGGGCTCGTCATCCATGTGTGGGCAGGAGGGAGGCAGGGAGGGGTTCACACATTTGCCTCTGCCCTAGGCCCCATGCACCTCAACACCAGCTCTGCCCAAGCTCCTCCAATGGTTTCCTCGTGTCCACACCTGTGTGACAGAGCTGGGAAGCCTGGCTACTCACCACCACCTTGCCCTTCCTCCAAGCAAACAATAAGGTCCCAATTAAGCAAACACCCAGGCTGACTCACAAGTTGCTCACATGCCTGGGTAGCTACAAAGATGAGAGCCCACCATTTCAACATGAGAATTTTCAATGCAATAGAAGTGCATCCTAAGTTGTGCTGTGAGTTTTTTAATACCTGCAAAGGCCTTTGCCAGTGACCACTGAATTGACACTACCCACACAACTCCCAGAACAGCACAGGAATACCTGCCAGAAGACAAGGCTGAGTCACAAAATTCACAGAAGGGTATGTCTATACTATAGTCACAACTGATGTGACTGCAATAATGTGTAAATGTAGTCAGGCAAGCTTTAAATTAGCTATCTTGGGCACTGGTAGCAGTCTAGCCTTTGAGTTCAGGCCAGCCTAACCACTAAAGTATTTACCCAGCTTTTTGGGCATGTTTTCCAGACAGCTACACGGTCCACACTGACACAGCTAGACTGCTACCAGCTCCCCAGTTGACTAGATTTAAACCAGCTCAGGTATGTCCATGACTGCAGCATAAACATACCTAAGCTTTTAACTCATTTAAATTTCTATTTAAATTCATACTGCCTCAACTTCTACATTTCTAACAACTTGGAATTAAAGCATGCATCATCACCATACTGTGGAGATTAAACATTTGGGGTGCAATAAATTAATAGTATTTTAAGTATGAAATTTATGGTTCTTCCAAGATGTGAACTGTGTTTAACAAAAGTAATGAATATTGCTGGCTATGTGATGACCTCTCCCTCATTCCTTCCAGAAGCAGTTCAGTGAGTACCAGATGTATGAGGTGACTGTCTGACCTGAAACTCTGCAGAACAGAGTTAAGTTTATACACAGATATCCAAATACTTCAAACATGTCAAGGCCTTACCCTCTATCTGTAGACTAAGGGAAAAGCCCAATGATTCCAGTGGACATCTTCCCCGCATAAATATCACTGACGATATGTATAGTACATTTTGTAACACAGAGCAACTCGGAAGGAATGCCAGCTGAACAATGGCATTGCCTGGGTCGAGCAAACTACTTCCACTTCACCCCATAACTTGAAGCTGAATTAAGGACTGAAAAAGTACGCAAAATTCTTAACTACTACTTTTGGGTTTTTAACCGATTTCTGGGAAGCTGATTATGGGTTTTACCTGTAAAAGTTCACTTCACCAAATGGCTGGATTTCATCTTTTAACAGACATCTGAACATACTCTTTCATTTAACATTTTAAGACCAATTTGTTGACACCAGAGATCCATACATTCACCTCCACTCACTATACATAAAACCTCCTGTCTGCTTATATAAGAAATTTGGGGATATGGATCTTCAAGGCCCCATCATATCAAATGCTCCATCTCATGGCAAGGGCTCATGGCATGTGCTACAAACCAAAGGACACTCAAACAGCATTGTTTCTTCTTTCAATACCAGGGATTTGCATACCACTTCTCTTCCTTCCGTTTTGAGAGAGAAGTCATTCAGCATGTCAACCTTTGAAAAACTGTGGGGATGATGGGCAGAGCAGAGATGGAAGAGGTGTTGTGCCATAAGATGTTAAGGGCTGCCATCAACCAGTCCTTTGATCTAGAAACACTTCCAGACCTGCTTAAAACTGCTGGGTCTGCTAACCAGATGGCAAGGACTCTCTCTGCTCTCAGCTTCTCCACCTGGTTTTTCAATTCCCATTAAAATCAATGAGATTCTGCTCCCTTCAGAATTTGAACTTCCCATCAAGTTTTGGAATTGTTAAATTATGAAAAACCAAACTCAAGAAGGCAACAAAATGCTGACAGGTGTATAGTATTGCTTGACATTGCAAAAGCATCATGCATAATTCCTCCTTATCCTCTCTACCACTTCACAAGAAGACCCTAAAATTACACTGGATTAAAACAGGTTCATCTGAAGCCAGAACTAGACAACAGGAAGAAAAGCCGGTGATTTCACCAGGAGCAGCACGCTGGCTACTACTAAATATTTTGGCATTTCACATTATTTGACATCAAAACAGTTCTGCCTCTGACCTAAGCTGATTACTTTCTGCGAGTCCCAGAATCAAAGAATGCAAACCTGGGAGATAACTACTTTATCTTGAGCATGTTCATGCAAGAAAACTACAGCAGCTCTTTTTCACAGCCCTAATGAAATATTTTGTGCCCATGTGTATGTTATAACACAGCAATTCTGTTTATTTTATAGGCTCATAATAAAAAAATGACACTTGATGAGCTACATGATAGTATTTCAACAATACCTTGTTGTGACATGATACAGTGTAATTACTTAGCAGGAGATACTACAATTTATTGTTATGTCACTGAGTCATACCCTTCAGGGCCTCAGATTGGTGTCTTAATTTGCTTTTTTAAAGCCATACGGACTACCAAGCTAAGTCAAGTGATGTACTAACACATCTCATAAAGACATAGGCTGAACATGCACACAGCTGTGTATTTGAAAACACTCCCCCAACCCTTCCCCCTTCCTTTTTCGTTTTGTTTTTACAGCATTATTGATTGGGTCAATAATCATCAAAGAGAACAGACATTTCAACCCAAACATACAAAACCTACATGTATATTATATTTAGTGTCCTCTTCAGGCACTTAAACACGTACACTGGTCCTACAGAGCTAGAGATACTCAGCCCCTATCACTAACTTTACCCATGAAAGCAAGCAGGTAACTGGAGTCCCACAGGCTGATCTCTCCATCTGCAAGTATCACTGGCTTTTCATCTGTCCCCACAGTTTGCATTGGATAGGGCCTTGCCAAGCACAGCATTTGCCTCTTCCTTAGCCTCACGTTTACGTACCATGCATCAAATAGCACAGGACACGACTTTATACGGCACGCTATAACCAGCATAAACACACTATAGTGAATTAGTGGCAGCAACTTTCCCTAACCAATGGAATCGAGACAGACAGCCAAAATACATTTTTTCAAAAAGTATTGCTTCGAATGAAGTCCCTCGGTCTATTCACGGGTATGAGATAGAGGCACTGCACACCCATCTCACAGACGGTGCTGAGCACCCCGCCGAACACTGCCCCAAGGCAGCAAGGGCGGACCGAGCGCCCCGCCGGGCCCCGTGCCCCCCGCGCCGGGAGCGCCCCCACAGCGCTGCCCCCGGGCAGGGCAGGGCAGGGCAGGGCAGGGAGGCACCGCCGCTCCTGCTGCGAGGCAGCGCGGAGAAGGGGCGGGCTGGGTCACGCACACACACCTGCCCGGGCCGGTGCCAGACACACGGCTGGGCAGGCAAGGGCGGCACGGGTGGGGAAGGGAGGGAGGAAGGGAGGGGACCGCCGCCTCAGGCGACGGGGGGCCGAGGCGCGGGGAGCTGGCAGCGCCTCTCCCCGCCACCCGCTTTCCCTCGGGCCGGAGGCGGGAGCGAACCCGGGGAACGACGGACTGAGCGCAGCCGTAAAAATCCACCCCGGCACGGGCCCCAGCAGCCGGCGGTCGCGGCGGGCGAGCCGCCAGGCCGGGGCGGAGCCGGGCCGACACCTCTGCCCCACGCCCGCCGAGCTCCGGCCCTTGCCCGGCCCCGCCACCTCCCCGGCGCGACGGGGCGCGGCGCGGGCAGCCCGCGGCTGCAGGGCCGGGGGAGCCGCCGCCCGGATCTGCGCCGCCCCGCGCCCTTTCCCAGCCCCCGCCGGCAAAGCCAGCTCGGCGGCAGCGGCCCAGCCTGAGCACCTCCCTTCCTTCCCCCCGGGCGCTGGGTGTTGCTGTTGTTTTGCTGCTGCTGCCGCCGCCGCAGGTCGGCCAGGGTGGACGCGGAGGGAGGGCAGGAGGGAGGGGTACGCCGTGCCGCGGGGCCGCTGCCAGGTGCACGCCTCTGCCTGACACACGGGCGGGGAGGAGGAGCTGGACGGGCAGGTTTGTCAGTGGGGCGGCCCCGCTCCCCTCCTCTCCCCTCCCCGGGCTGCTGGGGATAATTAGTGTCTGTGCGAGGCTGTCTGCCCCCGGGAGGCTGGGCGGGGGCGCAGGCGAGTGCGTGCCCGGCTGTTTGCGAGCAGTGATTCGCCCCGGCCCCTCGGCGGAGCCTCCACCCTGCGGGCGGAGACCCGCCCGGCCGCGCTCCCCACCGTGACCCTCCCACCGCCACTCACCCCGCCGGCCCGGGGAGCCTGGCAGGGCGAGCGGCGCCGGCGTCATGTGACAGCGGGGCCCGGTGCCAGCAGCCCGAGGGGAAGGCGAGCGGGCGGGCGGAGGGCGGGAGCGGGGCGGCGGGCGGGCAGCTCCTCCTCGCACACACACCCGGAGCCACCGCCAGGCGCCTCAGCCGCGGGGACGCGGGACACGCCGCCCTCGCGCTTCGGAGCCACCGGAGCGCCCCCAGCCCCCGCTACCTACCGCGGCCCCCGGCGCTGCGGGAGCCGACGGAGACCCGGCGCGCCTCGCACTGCCCGCGGAGCGTAAGTGTGAGGGTGGGGGGGATGCGGGGGCCGGGCTTTGCCGGCTGCGGGATGGAGGTGCCGGAGGAGGAAAGTTTCTAGGCGCTGAGAGCGGCGTGGAGCCCGAGGCGGCAAGGTGTGGGATGCCACGGGAGCCGCCGCCGCGCCGGAGGTGGTGGGAACTGTGTCTCCGTCGGGTCGCAGCCCCGGGGAGGGGGGAGCAGGACTGGCCTCGGGGTTTGCGGGGCTCTCGGCAAGTCTGCTTCCGCGGCCTCTGGGGAGCTCCCAGCGCGGTCGGGGGTAGCCTGTGCTGGGGGCCGCCGTGGCCGCCAGGCGGGCAGCGCACCTGCGTGGCCAGCGGCGCCCGGGGGGCGCCTCCCCCGCTGCCCTCCCCCGCGGCGGAGGCTGGGGGCCCCCCCGGGCGGGAGGGCCTGCGGGCCGCCCGCCCCTCGGGGCCGCCCTCCTACCCGCGGGGCCGCAGCCCCGGCATCGCGCCGCAGCGGGACAGGCGGCCTCGAGTATAGACTGAAGAACCATCGGATCCCAGGCGGGATACAGCGCCCGAGCAAACCCAGGTGGAAAGCTTAGAGGGCTCGCTCGGCTCCGCGGGCGGCGGAGGGGATGCCGGGGCAGGAGCTCGCCTCCTGGCCGTGACCCGCCCGCAGCGCGGAGCGACGCGGCAGCGCCGTCCCCCAATTTAACGCCCGGTGAAGTCGGGGGCGAAATCAGCGCCCACAAATCTGGCCCTCGTATTGTCACCTCACTTTAGCACCGCTTGGCCGCCGTGCCGGCGAAGGTATAACGTGGAACAGCACGGCAGAGAAGTGTGGAGTAAGAAATAACGGCAGTGATCACCTTCCCTTTGCTGGATGCCGACTGGGGATTTTTTTTCCCTCTCTCCCCCCTTTTTTTTTTTTGGTTTGGTTGTTTTTTTTTTTTTTTTGGTTTTAAAGTTTTGCGGGGGGTTGGTTTTTTGTTTGTTTTTAACCGAATTTGGAATAGGAGTTATTTGCTTTGAACCGATGTCAGGTGAGTGCCTGGCACTGCAAGGGGAGCTCTGGAAAAAAAAGGAACAGGAGCCCACCCTGGGAGATCACAGCACCTCACTGGAGGTTGGGAGAAAGACCTGTTTCAGAATAGCTCAAGTGGTCGTTCAAGGGTTATACAGAAATATACATTAAAGTTCTTTTTTGCACTTCCCTTGTACTGTACCTGCACTGTTTGCTGTGTTTTATTTGCTTCCTTGACTTTGAAAATTCAGGAAGTGTCACTATTTGTGGAACTGAACTCAAAAGGTTTTACTGTTGGGAAAAGCTGAATTTGGGTGTCTGATAGGAGAGCTCTGAAGACATTTCTTTATCCATAAATGTATGTTACCTGTATTGGAAACAGGATTGCATGGCTGCTAACTAGTGACTTTTCTATACAATACTTCTAAGGTACACTGTCTCGATAATCACATGAGGAGCTGGTTCTTGTGTGAGAGGAATTACATCTGGATTTGATAATCCTGCCTAACCCAAGAAGATACTTATTTCAAACTAACTTTCTTCTTGTATTTTTAAGAATATATTGTTTAGTATCAAAATACAAAAAAACTGAAACTGACTTGAGTAGCCTTTTTTATTTTTTCACAAGGAGGCTCACAAGAGATATTTTTCACAGTATTTATTTATTTTTTTTTTCCTGTGCACCCTGTTATTGCTGTGTCTCAGACTGCAAGGCAGACTGGGGGTAAGGGCAAGGGGGTTGGGCAAGAAAGGATACGAAGTGATCTCTCCCTTCCGTGAGAATCCAAGCAGAATTTCCTCCAAGTAGCAGAGCTGCGAGGGAGCCCTTAGATACTGTGAGGAATTGATCTAGGCAACACCTGCTTAGCCAAAAACAAAATCTTCAGATAAATAACAATGTAAATGTGAGTTTAGTTGAGGACTTAGAGATAAGAGAGATGGGGGTTATTCAACCACCAAATTATTTATCTTTCCAGTTATTCAGTATGAAGAAAGTAAGGAACTGATACTAGTGTAAAATCAACACCCACACGTTGCTGTGTAGATGCTGTACTGGCCAGTTGTCGCCCCATGTGCATTTATTAAACTCCAGCCTTCAAACCCCACACTGGTGTTACTGTAGTACTCATCCATGTAATTTGCTGCAACACGCTCTGACATTGGATAATATTAGATGTCCTACCCATGGTATATCAGTAACCAATGCAACATATGTAAGAGAAGAAAGTATTTGAAACCATTGCTTTGATGGAAAAGAAGCGATGAAGTTATTCTACTGCATGACAACTAGACAAGATGTGCTATTCTTCTGCTTCATGTTGCCAGCTTATTTCATTTATTCAGCTGTATATTCAGGTACTTCTAAAATAAATGTATTATATCCATGGAAAATCAGGTTCTGAAATGAAGTCTGAGTGCATTTGGACAGGGATGTGGAAGGCTAAGCATGCGATGGCTTAGGAAAATATTCTTGTGTGCACTGAGTGACGTTGGTCCTCTGCTATTGAGCAGTGCTGAGCAAGAGCGAGCCACTGTCCAGGAGCAGCCCCAAGCTTTATAAATCCTTTCTGCAATGGCCTCAAGCCCTGGTCTGTCTGTGAAGAAGGTGCTCACTGTCAGGCTGGGTGCTGCCTCTTCGATGTTATGAAGCTGTAGCTCTGTTTAGCCACTGGCATTCTGTAAATACAGTAATAAACCAACTGGTCTAAGGGAAGGTTTCAGCAAATCCTCATGACCTGTGGTGTCTAAAAATCTCCTGTTTCCTCACGTTAAGGGAGCCTGTTTGTAAATAGGGCAGGTCCCCTGCATAAGGACAGTGTTTTTATTCACACCCAATGAACAAACACCTCCACCCACTGTTGTTGTTTTAAAAGACTCCAGCTGCTCATGAATATAGGGTCAGGGAGGGCCGCCTAAATGTTTCTCTGTGCTTTCTCCCCAGCGCAGCCAGCAGAGCTGTTTCCTGTTCTTTGTTTCAAGGCTGGGGTTTGCGTCACACATTCCAAGTGGCATATGTGGTGCTCTTTCCTGTTTCAGGCTGTTTTCTGGCAGTTTGGTAGCTTCGTCCAGGCCCCTTGTCACTGCCCCTCAACTCCCAATCCCCACCCGATGAGTTATCATGTCTCTACACTCTCAGGATTGCTTAAGATGCCTGTGTTATGTCATAACGAGGTTTCCAAGTTAACCTTTAACGCACGCCCCCGACTCCAATATAGTTCTGGGGTGAACCGGAGAGCTTTGCTCTGTTCGCTGAAAACTTGAACTCAAGTCTCCAGAAAGTTGTGAGCCAGTTTTCTGCTCTCGCTCCCTCATCAGCTGATCTGGAATAGCTCCATTAAAGTCACAGAGTTGCACTGGTCTATAAAAAGTATGAGAAGAAAATCCACATCTGTCAGCTTGTACTTGTAAGAGGGTTTTGGCTCCCACCCTTACCCAAGCTGAATGGTCCACCATAAGCACTTTGTATTTCCAGATCTCAAGAGGTATTTTCTCCTTACACAAACTAGAAGATTTGTTGTCCTCCAGATGTAATACAGAAAATAGGGCACTGCTGGCTAACTTTTCTTTGGCGTTAATAGGTACTGCTGTCCCACGTTTTCTGTTTTTGAAGGCATAAAAATAATCTTTTTACTCCTGTTTTTATATTTACCCCTCACCCTGTTGCAGGCAGACAGTGAAATATTGAGAGGAAATTGAGAAAAACATAAATCTTTCTGTTGCTTTGGGTCTGACAGAAAAAGAGCTAAAGGACCCAAGCCAAAAGTCTTTGAAATCAAGAAGAAGACTTGCATTACTATCAGTGTGCTTTGAATCAGTCCCTGGATGAAAATGCAAGATGGAGTGTTTATTCTTCTTTGTCACTTATGGGCTGGAATATGCATGGCTTCTGTACACACAGAAATGCTTTCACCCTTTCATTTACTTCTTTGGTTTTTTATTTCAATAATTTTTAAAGTAATCTTTTAATTCCTGCTCTTGCTCTTCTGGAAGCTACAGGTTAGCAGTTTGTGATCATTGCAGGTGTCTTTTAGGAAGTGTCTGAAATACACACTTTAAACTTGTTTCAGGGCTTAATTGTATGCAAAAAATTATTTTTATTGAATTGTGTGCATATACTTATATCAAACTGTTTTTTGTCTGTTCAGAAATCCAGATAACAAGAAGTATTTGGCCACACGGTTTTGGTAAGTTGATTATTGATTATTGATTATTTTAATTTGTTGTTCCCAGTTGTTTTTACTTTGTTGTTTTTCAGTTCATTTTAGAACACCATAGATGAATTTATCCATTAGAACACAATTAAATGTCTTCATTCTAGTACTGCTAATTTGCACAGGATTTCAAACATCTAATCTTTTTTTTCCAGTGTTAGAGGAAAAGAATTACATATAACTGTGTTTAATACTGGAAACTGGTGTATAATAAATGCAGTAAATTTTGTGGTTTGCACCTTTTTGTAGCCAGAAGTTCTACAAAATAAAGAACTGAGGTTAAAATTAAAATAGTTTTGTAAACCAACTTTTAAATACTAATTAACACCGCTAACAGGAGGTCTTTTAGAGTTCTTTTATGCTGTCAGCATTCAAGCTTTGTGTTTTCATTCTGAGGCTAGTTGCTTCCAATCCAGAATATGAAGTTTGGCGGAGCTACTTTTAGGAGAGAGATTTAACTCTTCCCTGTTAAGCATTTACTTGATGTCAGAGCTTCCTTTAAGCATTTTGTAGCCGTAGGTGATAGTTCCCAGGGGAAGGAAGTGTGAGTGTAGATCAGCCAAATGGAAAGACAGAGCTCCAACAGGTTTTTAATAGTAAACTAACTCAGAATGGAAAAAAAACCCGCAACCAAATGTGTGGTCTGCCTATCGTACAGTCAGTGTGTGTTACCAACAAACTAACTTTATCCATGAAGGCATGACAGACTTTCCACTTTTAAAGAGTCTAAGCTGCTTTGATCACTGTCACATTTGTACCCACTGCTGTATCCAGCTCTTTCCCCTAGTTGTTTTTATTTGTGGGGTGGTTTTTTTGGTTTTGTTTTTTTTTTTTTTCATTTCTGTGGGTACATAGAAGTTCATCGACATTTGCCCGGTATTCAGATCCTTGTTCAAATTAATCATTTAGGCTATTATTCGTAAATTATTCCTTTCTCTAGGATTAGGTTTCTGTCTTCTTTCCCTTACTATAAAAAATGTAGAATCTTCTTTTTCATTTGTTTCCTGAAATAGCAGAAACCTTTGCAGAAGAGAACAGTATTTTCTGTCATTCTTTCTTCATAATAAAAAGGCTTACTATTTCACCTTTTAAATTACCTTAAAAATTAACCTCTTAAGAAAAGCACACCAAAAAAAACGAAGTTCAGTTTGGAAGGGAAAGATTATCATACCATTCCACATACTTCACTTGTTTTCAGAAGTCTGATCTTTTATCCTTACTAGACTGTTTCTCCTTCTAAGAAGTAGCTTGAGACAGGAAACCAGACAGCGGTCTGCTCTGATAAGGGAGAATATTGTCTAATGGAGGTGCCTCAAGAGCTTTTCTTTCTCCTTCTCTTAGGTTCAGTAAATACAGAACTGAAGGTTGAATAGGGTGTATATGGGCTCAGTTTTTCCTTGGTAAGGAAGACATTTTCTTAAGCAATTCAAGAACATTTTTGCCCCAAATTTTTACATACAAGAAAGCCATTTCCAGGCACGTGGCTTCAAAGAGCTTGCAACAGTATTATCATAAACTTAGTGGAAATACTGATTAGTCTGCTACACAGACGATAAATAATTATGTCAAAGCAGTTCTAGGTCAAACAAGGTGACATCAGTGAAGTTATGATGCACAAATTGTGCAAAAACACAGGTTTTTCATCCTGCTTGCAGTCCTGAAAGGAGGAAGGTAAAAGATTCCCAAGTCTGCTAAAAAGCAAAAACAGTGTCAAATACTAAATAACAGAATCCTGTAGAAATGCTCTTTTTCTTCATGCCTATCAATAAAACTTAAAAGAGAAAATTTTTGCCTGCGTATCATTTTATTTTACATAATATCCTAACATTTTCGACAATTATTACCGTTTCCCAGTGGAAATCCAGTGAATAAAAAACAAAGAAGGCTGCTGGTCAGTGAAACATTTTCTTGGGGTGCTAGATCTTCATGATTCTCCCTCCGCTGTGTTCTTCATGGGCAGGCTGCTCTGATCTCTTCCCCCAGCACCATGTCTGGAACTTTGTTCCTGCCCCCACTCTTGCTTGCTTTGACTGATTCTGACTGCTGTGCTGAGTTGGAGAGTTTCCTTGCCTGCTGCTATTTTGGGGTTGAGTGCAGTTAAGCACTTGCTTACTTCCCATTAAAGTTAATGGAACTTTAGAAACAGTTTTTTGCTGACTCAGATCATGATGAGCAACTGGTCCAGTAAGTGAAAACACACTACTAGCCCTGGAAAACGCTTTTTGTACCTTCTCTATGGAATGTTGGTCTCAGAAACTGGTTTCTCTGTCAGACTCTCTTTCAAGGCTCCACTGAAGATGACTTCTCACCTGGGTTCAGAAACTTCCCTACCGTTTTGGATTTCATCTGTGGAGAGTCTTCTGATAGTACTGCTTCTCCTTAGTACCAGGAGAAGTTTGACTCGAGGCTCACAGAAGTCACAGTTTCAAAGCAACAGCCTGTGTCCCAAAGGGCTTGGACTGAAGAGCTTTGGCCACAGGACTTAAAGTTGATTGCTAGATACCAACATGCTGCAAGAGCTGCAGTGTCTTTACAGAGAGCACTCATGCAGTGCTAATTTAGCAGATATCATTATATTGTTCTGTAATTATACTGACAATAACAATCATACCTTAAAGCTTCTAGACAAAACCTCGCTGTACATGTGGCAGCATTCCTTTGCTTCCCCCAGGCACAAAGACTGAGGAAGCAAACCCCATAAGTGCTTTCAGGCAGAGTGAAGAGAGGCAGAATTTATGGTCACCACCCCCCTGTCTGCCACAGGAGTCAGGTCACTCACTGCTCTTCCAGGTATTTAATGAAAGCAGAGGCTTTGTGTTAGAAGGAAGCTTTGTTGTTGGATGCGCGCAGTCAAAACTGGCCCTCTGCCCCACCCTTTCCTCTCATAACACGTTTGCAGAGTTGGTAGACCTTGAAGGTAGATGGGTAGAGCTGCTGGGAGTAGCTGCACTGCGGTTGCTCTTTTCCAGCTGCTCTGCAGTGCAGATGTGTAGTCTGGGTGCATTCTTTAACCACTTTCCATGTTTCATCCAGGGTAAATAATCCATACGAGCCCTTATTGTCAGAATGTATGTTGAAGGATCTTTAAGCTTTCATTTAATTATGTCTCTGAAATAACAAACCATACACCTGTCAGGAAGTTGGTATTGAGAAGTCTTCAATCCTGACAAGGTGATAAGCTCTAACAACAATGAACTTCCCTTCTGGAATGGAGACCTTGCTGCATATTGGATCATAAGGGCAGAGTTTGTGTTGTTTCTGGCTTGCTGTCTTCACTGGACTTGAGATAGGAGAATACTGAAGGACTTTGCCTGGACTTTACCTTGCACCTGTTTCATCTGTGCCTTATTTCCATACAAAAACCAATTGCTTCATTCGTCTTTCTGAAGTACAGGGTGTGAGCAAAATCTTATCAAAAGCCATGTCCTGTTTGGACAAGTTGGACTGACTTGGCAGAGATCCACAGGGTGGAGTGAATGGGAGGAGGCAAGAAAGTAAAACTGGGTGGCTTGTTAGCTGAAAAAAAGAGAGGAAAAAAAAAAAAAAGGAGAGGGTGGAATGTTTGCCTACCGGATTGTAGTTAATTATTTAGTTTCAGATTACATGCATTTTAAATTCTTTTACCCCACATGAGAAAACCCTTTAATGCAAAATAGTTTACATAATAAAGTGAAAGACAAAGGCCTTATTTTTTAATAGACTTAATATAAATATATGTTGTTGTTGCCTCACTGTTTTTTCCAGAGCACCTCAGGAATGAGAGATGGTATTTTGATTTTCCAGAAATTAGTTGTATATACTAAACAATTTGCAGGCTTTCAAACAAGTACATTCTGAAATCACGGTGTAAAGTAGAACCCAACTGGTTTTTGATTCCTCTGTAACAGAAACAGATAAGACTGTTTACCTTCCCTATTGCCCCCTTCTGACATGTTTAGGAGAGAGAGATTGGGATTTTTTGAGTTAGTAGGCATGCTTTTACAAATGTGCTGGGAAAAATTACCTACTTTTTACTAGAACTGGTATGCTTTATTTGTGTGTGAGTGTACATGCATGTGGTCCAAACTATCAATTTGGAGTATTATTTTTAAATACAAAGACCATTGTTTTGTGAGTTTATTTACAGCCTTAGGAAAGCATCCTTTTGAGCTAAATTTTAAATGCCATATCCAAAGCTGGTTTGTATTGATTCTGTAGCAATCCACCAAATAAGATCTGGATGGACAGGACCAAGTGTTATACACTAACTAATTTTCCTTTCTTGAAAATTGGTTTCCACTCACTATCAAATAGGCAAAATAAACCTACTTCTTAAGAGTAAAATGTGATAAAGTGCTCAGTTTCTCTACTGTGATGCAGTAATAAAACTAAGGTTTCCCTCTGCTGCTCTTAGATGACTGCACTTGGGAAAGATTAAGAATTATTTTTCACTTTTATTCAGAGAGTACACTTTCTGTTGTCTGTCAGTCTAATTTCTACACAGTAATTTAGAGCTATCTTGGGAAACACTCAAATGTGTAGCATGACATGTCAAATGTATATCAATTGTCTTTTCACACACTTTCTTGGAAAGGAATAACTCTTAAACTAAAGAAATCCAGTTTTAAAATTACAAAAATGAGAAAGTATGATCATCACTGCATTTACTTAGACTAAACTCTTCTTTCTTTTCCCTGTCTTCCTGCCTGCCTGCCTTCCCTCCTTTCTTCCTTTTTCTCTTCTTACTTTCTCTCTTTCTTTTCTTTCTCTCCTTTCCTCCTTCCTTCCTTCACTAAAGTACAAATTAGTGTGTCACTTTATGCACATACAAACTAAAAATTGGAAGTTTCCTGAAAACTGAAGGAATTAGTTCCAAATTCTTATGTAGGGGGTCTAAGTGGCTACATTTTACTATAAAATATTTTTTAATGTCTAGAAGTATAACTTTTTTTGTTTTGTTTTCATATCGCATATATATGTGTGAGAGCATGAGTGATGCACAGATATGTGGATGTGTTTCTGGGAAGGCAGTCAGTCTTCTGAAACATCAGTTCTAGCTATGTGAAATGTTAAAAACCCGAAAAAGATAACTAGATAATGGTTATCTAAAAGATAACCATTCAAAGAAGAATAATATAATTCATAACCTTCTCACAAAGGTATTTAAGGTATTTACGGAATTATCACAACTTCTAGCAAATAGTGCTGAAAATTACACAACTGCTCCTAAACTAAAACTACATAGTAATTTTAAACTGGAATACATTAAGCTGTGTTATTTGTTTCACTTTGGTTTTACAATTTGCTTTTATCAGTCCTTCAACTTTTGTGAGAAGAATTACGAAGATACTTTAATTTACTTTTGCTACTTGTTTCCATTATTCAAAATGCACACTGTTGTAATATATTTTCAAAAGTCTTTAAATGTTATTCGTATGCCTGAATAATTAATGGTAGACTTGTAACAACTCATGCCATCTTTCTCTGGAAGCTTTTAACAAATTTTGATCTTTAAACACACATTAATTGCAAGATTGTTCATTAGTGTAGGCTTATTAGAATTTTTTTTAATTTGACCATCTTAAAATGTTCATTTACATTTCTGAGAGAATTTTCCAGCCTCAGCTACAAATCTGCTGGTGAGCCTTCAGCTTGTTCCGCGGGGTGAATTGCCTGGATGGTGGAGTCTGTCTGTATTTGCTTCTTTCTAGTGCCATCTACTGGCCAGAAGGGAATTGGTGTAATTTGTTTTTGTTCCTGCATGTTTAAATAGAGGTCATACAACTTCCAGGCAGGACTCTGAACTGTACAGGGTATGGTCAGAACTTGCTCCTTTAACATCAATCATAATGTATAACCTCAAGTGATTTATATAAAGCTTGCCAAGATCTAAATGGTATTGTGAACAACTTTCCTTTGCTTTCCTTAGATTCTACTCTGTACCCTTGTGGCTTTGCCCCAAAGAGGTATCTTCTCCTTTCCTTCACAGCGTCTTTCCAAGATGACCATGGCAAATGTGTAGTATGATAGTTATGATGTGCATCACACTAAGTACTTTAATTTTGGGCATTTTGAGATTGGATAAGAAAAAGAAACTGAAGCTGCACAGAATGCAAGCAGATTTTTTGAAGTGCTTTTCTTTTGCACACTTAACACAAATAGTTGTTGACTTGTCACTAAATCCATGTCATGGGAATAACTGATGCGTTTTTTTTATGTTAAGTCATTGCAGCATGTTGAATGTAGTCCAAGTTAGTCCTGGATTTTAGTATTTTTTTTTCATTGATATCAGTGTCACTGTATGTGAACTATTGAATGTTTCTGTTAGGACTCTTAGAAGAGAGATATCCTCTCCAGAATCAGTTCACCTGTATAAAGAAAATTATTCTGAAGTTTTAATGGTGGTGAGAAATACTTAGTCTAAATTGTGATGTGTTTGAACACTGACAGCTAAGGAAAGTGACAATTCTGTGGTCTTGGTATGCTGACATGCAGAATAAAATTCAAATTAACTTTTTGTCTCTTTCTTTCAATAGCAATTTGGAAAGAATGAACTTAAATATTTAAGCTCAGTCAAATATTTAAGAATCTATATTAGAGATTGATAAGTATTCACTTTAATCTTACAAAATAGTAAGTTCTCGGCAATTCAGAAAGTTGATTAGGGTGGCTTTCTAACGCTTTGTCTTTGCCTTGCAGGCCAGGACATCAGAAGCATCAGAACAGGTGAATAAAAAAGATGCTAATGTTTGACCCAGTCCCTATCAAGCAAGAAGCCATGGAGCCTGTTTCAGTGGTAAGACTTTTAAAATATATTGACCTTTGTGATGACTCTATTTTTTTCACCTTTAAGTCACACTAAGATTTCATTAAGCTTTGAACTAGCTTAGGAAAGCCAGTGAAGCTAAGTTTTGCTCTTAATGCACTCAGATTCACATTCTAGGAAAACCTTCTGTAGTTTATTAATTTATTATCTTAAATGACCTGACCCATTGCCTGTCAGATTTGCTCTGGGGATGGGAGCAACAGCAAAGTTTCAACAGCTCCCATCTCCAGAACAGAGGAGAGAACATCCAAGAACTTGTGAGCTCTGCAGATATGATCTCTCTAGTTGGTGGTGCAGATGGAGGTGGGTTGAAATTAAGTTGCCATGCTTCACAGTGAAGTGGGGAGAGTCTGTGGTTTCAATGTTAACACCTTTGAACTAAATGAACAGCCTTCTCACTGTCCCTTTTTCTGTTTCTCTCTTGGTTGTGACAACATGTGCCTGGGGCTAACTCTGTGCTCTAAACTTAATCCTGAAAAAAAACCCAAACAAAACCAACAAACCAGCAATGGCTTTTTGCTGGATAAACTGGTTGCACTGCTTTACTGTGTGAACAGCTGAGAACTAGGGCAGTGGAGAAGGAACCGGGGGAAAAGGGCAAAGAGGAGGCATTTCTTTAAAATTGGGTTAATTGTCAGTGAATTTGATATATAAGGTCATCTCAGAGAAGAGGCTGATAAGCAAGAGCAGCAGGGACGTGTAGGTGGGAGCAGTACAGTGAGAGTTGTGAAGGGGAAGATTTTGGCTTTTCTCCCTCCTTGCCAGCTTTGTGTCTCCTTTGTGTGACTGAAGAACTGTGTGGCCCTAGAATGATTTGGATCAGCTCAGTGAATGGTCAGAATTGCTAACTCACCAAAAATACTAATTTTTTGGTCAGATCAGAAAGCTGATCTGACTCATTCTGTGCAGCTGCTCAATATTAGAGCAAGGGGAGCGGGGAAAATGAGGGAACAGGGCCTCCCCTTTCAGCAGTAGCCCACAATAACATCAGATTAAGTGTAATGTGAAACCACACCCCTAGAAAGGCTGATCAATTAAAAGGGTGAAGTCAGTTTACGTAACTTAGAGTGCTTTAAACTCATGCTCTGAATAGCATCTTTCAGTGGAAAGTTTGTTTCCTATTTTATTTAAAATATAGAATAATTGTCATAGATTTAAATGCATCTGTAAGCAGTCTGATTTCTTCAGTGCTATTGATAACATATTTTGGGAGTTAAGTATATATGCATTTTAATTTTACAGTTTGACTATTGTGGGGTTTATTTACTTGAGAGCAGTGATAGAAAAATAAATGTCACTGAAAGTGTGAGTATAATGAATTCCAGTATTTGGATTAGGAAAGAACCTTAGTATTGGCCAGTCTGCCTGTCACTTTAATCACAATTATTGTGTAACCTTATTAGCAATGATTATCTAAGGATATCTAATGGTGTCCATCAAAAGCAGAAAATGGCCTTCTTTAGAGCCCTGCTGCCACATGGTCCCATCAGAAACTGCTCTGGAGACACCTCTAATGGCAGGAATTGTGATACAGAGAGAACATAGGAAAGGATAGCACCCACTGAGTGAATTAGTTTTCTTGACCACCTTTTGAGGAGGTGGAATGGAAAAGAAACTGTCAATGTGAGGTTGTGGAGGGACTAAGTATATCACTACAGGCTGACATATCCAAAAATCTAAAATCAGGATTATTTGTATTGCATCCTTCATTCTAATAGTATAATTACAGGCCAAAATAAATTAAGCCCCTTAGGAATTATTCACTCTTCTATCTGAACATACACTGTAGGTGTTAAGTCTGTCTTTAAAACATACCATTAGTTGGAGTGGGAGAAGGAAATTAATAATGGTTTTGACACCACTGTATTTCAGAGTGTGTGGACGAAAGGATTAACTTCTTCTAAGGTGACAGAAGCTTGCACCCACAGTATTTCATCACTCTACCAACAGCTCACGCCATTTATTGAAATAAATTATTGAACACATCCATCTTATGATAGTTCTTAATGAACTAGTGACAAAGTCATCTGAGTCCTATCTAAATATTTGCTGCAAGGACTTTTTAAACATTTGAACAAATACCAGTTACAATTTGGTGAAAGAAGTTGCTCTTTTATGAGTTACCATCTTTATTTGAATTTAAATTGAATTGAAACAGTTTTTCTCTGTGTAGCGGAGTAGTAGAGAGAAGACTCTTGGTCAGGCACAAGAAGTATGACACTCTGGGTCATTATGATTGGATTTGTTGCTAACAGAGTATCTAAATATTGCCATATATATATGGCAATATAATATAGTATATAATATAGTCAGCTCTAAAGGGTTATAATATGTACATAAACAGGTTCAGCTAGAAACATGCAGGTTTGTAGTTCTTGGCCTTGCAGCATGCACAGTTCCAAAGGAACAAAGCACCTGTGGAACTACTTTAGGATTTTATCTCTGCATGTGACTGAATCTTGGCACTTTTATTCACCTGCTCAAAACTGAGTGTTCCAGTCTTTGCTCTGGATGTACAATGCAGGCTTCCCTGCTGTGGGAGGGGGAATCTGGGTAGAAGCTGCCTACAACCTTGGGAGACCAGTTGGCCCAGTCTCCAGCAGCATTTTTACCCTTTTGCAAGCCCATGTGCTCCAAAGACAGTCATAGTCATCATAGCTCCCCGTCATGGAATGCATTAACTGTGTGAGTATCCAGGCAGTTCCTACTGCAATTCCCAACTGGTGTTCTTGTCTTAGGATAAGGTTACAACTAGGGATACTTGTTCTTTATTAGCCTTTTGACCAAAAGCATGTAAGATTTAAATGCACAAGCGTTTTTCTTTCTAGCGTTCTTACAATGAAAGAAATGTTCGTAGGTGGTGATGTTGTGATTGTCCCTCACAAACATGCAGCACTGTAAATGCACTGATGTTTAGTGATGGAAGTGCATCACGAAGGCAAAATATTTGAGCAGTCTTAATGCCTGACAGATTGACAAGAGAAGCATGGTGATTCTCTATTGGAATTTATTATTTTAATTGTATAAGCCACATGGATATGACTCAGAAATATGAGAAGTTCCTTTGATTTATTTTCCAGTTTCTTTGTAGCTTCAGTGCTCTGAGTTTTATATGGACAAACAGCAAAGAAAGGTAAATTAATTGCTTTGTAAGACGCAAAGAGGGGAAGTGATGATACCAAACGTAAAAAGAGCGAGATTGGGACTGTAAGGAGATGTATGTTGAAGTACAATCTTGCGTCATTATAATGATCTACTGTCATGACATATTGTTCTGCCTAAGGATGTTTAGGAAAGCAGAATTTACAGGAAAGTGAGAATTTGTTGGGTTTTTTCAATCCTAAGTCAGATCAAACTCCTGCATATGCTGTTAATTCCCACAAAAGAAATCCAAGGAAAATGCATCACCTTAAATATTTTAGGAAGACAGAGCAATGGTGTCTCATTTTCTATCATTCCACCAGAATACTTTGCCTAATCTAGGACGGGTGAGAAGAGACTGCTTTTGCAGACTATGAAATACACTTGGTGACATTTAGAAAACTAAACAGAGGTAGTTGGCCTTGTTTGTTTGTTTGTTTGTTTACTGTAATTAATGCCCCTTATTTATGGAGAGAAACTGTGAAGTCTTCCTTACTCTCCCATCCCATATCCTAAGGAGTGCTGTCTGCTTTCCTGGCAAGGAAAAGAAAAGCAACACCAAATTGGAAAGCTGTGGGTCCCATCAACCTAATGGTAATCGCTGTGTCCCAGGACCTAGAAACTGAAACGTTGCTATGCTAAAAGATAGAGGAAGTTTAACTTCAGAGCCAGGGTAGGTCTGAGTGTGACTTACACCAAGTGAACAGATTTTCCATTAGGCTTCATTAGTAGTGTCTGATCGACAGCAGATATTCCCTTTTTCATTGTTCTGTCATCCTTCTCAACTTTTTCACTCTTTTTTCCCCAAACACATAATTTGTCACACCACATTTTTCTGTGACAACTTTATCTGTAGTTCAGATAGAATAGCAATTAGAACCACAGAAGGAAGAAAAGTATAGGAAAATGATTCAGCTTCTCCAAACTGCCAGAAAATGTAGCTGATACTAAATCTATGCCAGCTTAATTACAACAGTGAAAACCTTCTATGCAAGATAATGCAAGGCATATGGGATAAAATACCAAGTCCCTAAAGTAATCACTTCTTTAAAACATCATTATTTTCTTTCTAATTCTTGGAAAGTATTTCTTGCTTGTCTAAATGTATTCTACTTAACTTTTCTAACTTAGTGTTCTCTGCACAACATTTTAATACTTTGTTATTCTTTTCAACAAACACACCCGCCCACCCCGGTGTTGAAGAGTTGAAAGAGGGTATATATAGGTATGTTTATATGGAAAGGTTATAGCTGACCAACAGCATTCCCTGAGATTTAAATTGCATAGGCTTTTTCTTTTCTAGCATTCTTGCAATGAAAGAGAAATGTTTGTAGGCACTGACATTGTGGTCATCCCTGACAAACCTGCAGCACTGTAAATGCACTGATGCTTAGTAGTGGAATGTTTACAGTTTACAGTTGAAGCTGAGTGAACTATAACCCAATAACAGCAATAACTATAAACCAATAACAGCAATTTTAACAGAAGTACTTAATGTTTTGTTCCTGTTTAAATTTTTTGGTTTTGGCTATGATGCTCATAACTTGTTCAGATTTAATAGGTAGTAAATGCTGTTAAATGTTAAATTCTATCGATATTTAGTGGTCTTCAGTTAGAATGCTAGTGATTTTGTTGCTTGGCTTAGCAGTGCTGGCAAGTCTACAGACAGCACTGCTGCAATAAAGGCGTTATAATAAAATTCTGAGAAACCAATTACCATTAAAGATGAATGTTTTTATAGATTGAATTTTTAAGAACAGTCATAAAGAGAGTAAAGTTTCAGATGTTTTAATGTAATGTTTACTGTTTGAAGATTAATCACCATTGTGTATGCTGCTTTGTTTGAATATTTTATGGAAGAGGTGACTCAGCTTTGTTGTTTTATCACAGCACTTTGAATGCAGCAGGAAAATTTTATATTTCCTAAACTCACTGTTTCAAACAGTAACTGAAAAGAAGAAAACTACATTTGTGTCATTTTGCAAAAGTACTTCTAGTTAACATTGAAAACCAGGAAGATGTATTACTAGAGGTATTTACCATAGGAAAAAATAATTTAAATGTTATGAAAACAATTATATAAAAATACTGTAGTTTTTTACTTCTCATCTGTTTCACTTTCTACCATTTTGAATATTTTTTTAATCCCACTCATCAAAGTATTTTTGGTGCCAAAGAATCAGTTTTTTAAGATTAGTGTGAAACTGCTTAGCCTTAATATGAAGGTTTACTTACCTAAAATCCAAAGACAGCATTTTATTTCAAAAAATTGTCAACAGGACTAAAAATCTGTGTTCATTGCATGTTCTGTGTCTCTCTGCTACGTTAGAACATCACATCCGTTTCTACTGTAAATTAGCTGTTAATAAACAACCTCTTTTGCAACAGTTTTGCAACAACTTTTGCAACAGTTTTTAAATGCAAAATTGGTCTGAATAGTTGTTTAATAATATTGTACTCTTCAGTGTATGTTAATACTTCTTTGTTTATAAAAATAATTAGTATAAATAACATAATAATATATAAAATTACTATTAAAATATGGAGATTGTCACATAGGTCAAGATTGGCTTTGGGGTTTATATTGTAATGAGAACTGCTAGCTACCATTAACAGGAATATTCTTCCAAATGTTTATCCTTATACTTATTTTCCAAAATCAGACTTGCTAGTTAGCTGCTTTATATCTCAAAAAATGGTTTAGAAAGGTTTAGAGTTTTCCTTTTGCACTCTTCAGTTTCTCACCCAGTACTTACGTAGTTCAGCTGTGTATTTTTTATTGATTGTTGGATTCAGATACATCATTTCTTGCTTTAGCAATTGTTTATCAATTACCTTAGCATTTGTTTGGGACTCATTACTTGGAATTCTAAGTCAAATTTATCTCCCGTCTTGCTAGACGATGACCCTCAGTATATACTTATATGCCGGGCATTAGCAGCATGTGTCTCCCAGGTCAGTTAAGAAATGTGCAGCTTAGTGTATAACAAGCAGTTTTTAACAGAGAAAATAGTTGAATAAGCCTTGAAGATTTGTTTTCATAATCTGTTTTACATTGCTTCTGGAACAGTTAGTGAATCAGTACTTGAATAAATTCCTTTGTGTGGAATCTTAGGCTTTATTTAATTCACTTTTATTTAGAAAGTACAATAAAGTGCTTTCATTAAACTTCTTTATTTTGCCTCAGTTTTGTTAGCCGTCTTTCTTTTTCAGCAGTAACTGAATGATTTATTATTTGATTTTCTTTATTTCTTTTCCACTCCTTCTGACAGTCGTACCCATCCAATTACATGGACCAAATGAAGCCAAACAAGTACAGCGTCATTTATTCTACACCAAGCATGTTGCACAATAAATTCTACTCCAGCCCTGAAGGACTATCAAATGGAATCCAGATGGAGCCAGTAGACCTTACAGTAAATAAACGGAGCTCACCACCTTCAACTGGAAGTTCTCCTTCCCCACTAAAATTTCAGACTGTGCATAGGAGAACTTCACCTGGATTGACTCTGTCCACACCCAGCTCACCTCTCAGTAAGTTCACACCGTCACCCCCAGGAGTACAGCCCATTTCTATGCCAATAACAATCCCACCTGTAATGGCCGCTGCTCTTTCACGCCATGGACTGAGAAGCCCTGGAATACTCCCAGTTATACAGCCTGTTGTGGTCCAGCCAGTTCCTTTTATGTATGCTCCCCATCTCCAGCAGCCCATCATGGTGTCCACAGTTCTTGCAGATGAGATGGAAACTCCAAGTAGCATGCAAGGTTGGTGTTGTCAGAGTTCTTTTTTATGCCATCTCATCATGTGAAAATAATACTTTATCCAAGCACTTGTTTCCTGTATTTCTTTGCATTTTAGGAAATGGAACAGAATTCCTGTTCTTCCAAAATATACAGGCGTAGAATTTATTTTGCAAATATTTTACCAAACTTACCAAGGTCACAGAATCACTTAGGTTGAAAAGACCTCTGAGATCATTGAGTGTAATCTGTGACCAATCACCACCTTGTCAACTACACCATGGCACTGAGTGCCACATCCAGTTTTTCCTTAAACAACTCCAGGGACGTGACTCCTCCACCTTCCTGAGTAGCCCATTCCAATGTCTAATCACCCTTTCTGTGAAGAATTTACCCCTAATGTCCGACCTAAACCTCCCCTGGTGCAGCTTGAGACCCTTGCCTCTCATCCTGTTGCAAATTGCCTGGGAGAAGAAACTGACCCCACCTGGCTGCAACCTCCTTTCAGGGAGTTGTAGAGAGTGATGAGGTCTCCTCTGAGCCTCCTTTTCTCCAGGCTAAACAACCCCATCACCCTCAGCTTGGTCCTCTTAGGACTTGTGCTCCAGACCCTTCGTGTCCCTTCTTTATACCTACATAAAGGTGTTTAACTGCTGAGATTTGGATTGATAAAAATGTTGGACTGAGGAAAAATGAATAGAAGTGCTTTGAATCATAGTTCATCAGGAGACAGACTAAAGCTGGAAGATTTTGTATTTTATCATGAATTGTCACACTAAATATGGAACTGCTGGATTTCTTTTAACTATAGATTTTCATGTATACTTTTTATTTTCATAACTCTTCATATTTTTTGTGTGTTGCCTTCCCTCTCCTACCCTCCCCTATACAGTGCCTGTCATTGAGTCTTATGAGAAGCCTACACTGAAGAAAACAATCAAAGTAGAGCCAGGAAGTGAACCATCGAAGACTGACTTCTATCCTGAACAAATGTCTCCTCCAATGATGACCTCATTGTCTCCCCAGCAAGTAATGTTGCAAGAGTAAGTAGGCAACAGTAGTCCCAAGATAGCAGAAGAATGGAAGGCAGTTCATTGGAGCATTTATGAGTTTTGAGGAGTGGGAATGATTGTTGCTGTGCTTTAGGACATGTGATAAATACAGAAAAACATTCTTCCCTCCCACCACTGCCACTGTGAAATGTGATTTCAACTTTTTTTTCTCTACCTTCTTTAGCAATACAGAAGTTGATACATATTTATATATCACAACCACATAGATCTACCATTTATATAGTGCATTTCTGAGATGATGATAGTCCCAATCCTACAGTTTACTGAGAAAAGAACTCCCAATAAGCCAGTGATAAGCTATGTAAAACCAGCAGCGAACTTGAAAGATAGATAAAAGAGATTTCATACTGATCTCTGTATTTATGTTACTTGAAATACCTTTCTTTAAAATGAGTGTTGTGACTTTCTCTTCCTGGAGGCCTTCTTTGTTTTTTCAAAAATTTTGGCTAGGTGGTGGACAGAACCTCCTCGGGCTTACAGGTTCTCCATATATCCAGTGAAATTCCATGTTTACCCAAGGTCATTGTTCTGTGGGTGATATTTTTGGCAGCTCAGGTAGTTTCTGAAGCTTTCCTTCCTCACAGCCACTTGTTTCCGTCCCAGTACTAACTTGTTGAGCTGGAATAGCCTTTACTGGGGCCACTGCATGAACTAGATCACAGATCTAATTGGGTTTAAAACAGTGCTGTTTGCAGAAGGCAGGGCAAGGGCTAGAAAGAAGAGATTAGTCAACCTTTTCATTGGAACCATTAAAAATTTCTCAGGAAGTATCTGAGCAGCCATGGACTTCTCCATTTCCTGTTTTCCTAGGGAAAATTGTGTCAACTTACTAAAACTGTGGAATGGCCCAGAGCCAGGCTCATCCTTCAGCAGGCAGTGCTCTGGGTAGGCACACAGGCTGCCAGCGTGGCCCTGGCCGGAGCTGAAGTTGGGAACTGAGCACAGCTCATGGCACATAACCTCAGAATCCATTTCTGCCTTTTCTTCATGCTCATTGTTGCCCTTGGGGCAGTTGTATTTGACCTCACCCCATAGAGCAGAGGAAAAGGGCTCCAAGCCAGACTCTCAAAACCCAGTGTGAGTGTGATTCAGAAAGAGAAAGAAAGCATATGGCAGGTGGGCTCTTGCATTTCCTTCAGAAGACTGCCTCTTCCTCCTGCTCGTGGCCATTGGGTTAGAAGGCACACTGGAGCTCCAGGGCTAACTACATTCCATGCAGCCTTCTTGTGGGCACCCCTCCTTGGCTTCAAACAAGGTTCAAACGGCTAGCTTTTATAAACTATATGCTGTTTATTTTAAAATAACCTTATATGTTTTATCATAATAAACACACAATAGTAAACATCCATGTTTACTAGTTGCTTACTTACCTTCCATAATGGACCTGCCACACAAGGCAGTCAGGTCTTGGAACTAACTACTGCTAAGGCAGGACTATTGAATGGTTCAGTTTACTTTAGTTTACTTTTTGTCCTTGTTAAGCCTCTTGAACAAGAGCAAACCAGTAAGTGCTGTTCCTGGCTGGTACCACACCCTTCCTCCAGGGCTGAGACTTCTATAGACTTGTCACCTGCATTAGTGATTTGCATTATAAATTTCCCAGTGAGTCCAGTTTCCACAGGAAACCCATCCGCTGAGCAAAGAGTATAAAATTTGGTATACTGTGTAGATAGCTTTGCTACAAAAAAAATTTCTATAGTCCATGTTTCCAAAGCATCTTCTCTGCTTGCTCCTACAGAGCATTATGTTTGTGGAGACCCTGTCCTTGCACTGTAACAGCTTAAATGCCTACACATCTGTCCTGTACAACTGCAATTCTTGCTTATTCCTAAACCCAGCCCTTTCAAGTTCACATTCTGCTGTATCCAAAACTAGAGGTTTATAACCTGTATTTTTTATCTTTTTATCATTAAAAAAATACATAGACAAATCACACAAGTTACAAGATGAGATACCTAAACCTTTATAAAAAAAACCCAAACTGTAGTCTTTCAGCTTTGTCAGTCTCTGCATTAAGAGCAATAGTTAAGCAATGATTATTTTGTCATTTTTCATAAGTTCCAGCTGCCTAAAGTGCACTCCTCAGACACATGAGCTGTATTAAAGGGGCATAGGAAACCTTCAGTCTCACTTTTAAGTGACTTATTTTGGTTGAGTGTTAGGTTTTGGCATACACACTGTGTATATATATATATGTATGTATGTATATATATAATGTTGGTGGCATTTCTGTAGGAGTGGCTGGACTTTCTAGTACCTGTGATAATCAGTGTAACTATGTAATAACTTCCAAAATCAAACTTGATGTAATAATCTCTAGCCAGCCCAATACAAGAAGCCTCATTAACGTATTTTCATGCAAATGTCAAAGTCTCGCTCATGCTGTCAACACAATGTGGTCTGAGGGGAAGGAGAAAAAGCTGTTGAAATTGTAACATGATTTTTGGAAGATACTCTTATCTATTGAAGAGTGACACATAAGTGGGTAGACTTAAATGAATTTGTATCTGATTGTACAAGAGAGAATGAAAGAATTAGGGCTGTGCTTTTATTATTGGCACTTACTTAGTATTTACCTCTGAATTCTGACACCGCCTTAACCATTTTTTAAAACTGTCACACCCTATCTGATTATTGATAACATTTTGTTGTCTTGCCAATCTCATCTCCTCTAAAGGGAAAAGGAGACGAATTCTCGGGGCTTTTTCTAGATGCTTTGAGATTGAAAATCATTGCAAATGGTGTATGGTCAGTACCCTTTTTCGCCCTTTTCCCAGATGTTAGCATGTCCAGGACTAGCCTCCACACGTAATGATTTAAATCAAGTTTGTTTGCTGTCCTAAGTCAGCTCTAGCCAGAGAATCCAAAAGACTAGTATGCAACAGCGTTAAAACTGAACATTGCTTTAGAGAACCGTTTCTTTCGAAGCTAGAAGCCTGCCTTTCTTATTTAAGAGTGTGTGCATCTGTGTCTAACATCACCATCTGGGGTTTCCTGCCATTATAATATTTTTAGCTAGATCTAATGTGTACTTAAAGAGTACATCACTCAACAGTCACAGAACCACCAGTGAAAGAAAATTTGGCTCCCAATTTTAAGCTTGTAACTCTAATAAAGAATTAAAAACAGAATTAAACTTTTCCCACATCACTAATCCCCATC